>VDFB02373365.1:205320890-205480959 GCA_007258455.2 Sequoia sempervirens
AAAATTATCTAAATCCAATGACAATGCTCAGGGAACCACTATAAAAAATGAATTGGAAATTATATCTATACTTCATCATGATCAAAATTTGCAAGTTTCAAAGATAAATATGTTGGGCATGAGATATATCGATAGATAGGAAGATAAGTGTAATATATTTCAAGGTGAAGAATACACAAATGAAGCAATAAGTTTCATTAACAACATGAAAATTAATGGTTTCCTCATTCATGATGGTATTCCACAATGTGTGGACTATGGAAATCTCAATGAGAAACAACATAACGTAGTCAACATTATCTTGTCACACTACCACACACATCAAAATATATTTCCCCTATATATTATAATTCAAGGCACTATTGTAATAGGTAATTCTTATGTGATTGGTGCCATTAATCAAGCACTTGATTTTTTTCCCAATCAATCTCCTTTGCTTCTACTTGCACCAACTGGAGTTGGATCATTCAACATTCTAGAGCATTGACAATTTATTCAAAATTAAGAATACCAAGAGATTTCAATGAACATGAAGGAATAAGACTTGCAACTTTCCAAGAGGAAATATCACATGTCAAATACATATTGATAGATAAAATGAGTTTCCTTGGAGACAGGTTTCTTGAAAATAAAGATTCTCGGCTTCAATAAGAATTTTTGAAAAAGTTTAATCAAAGTTTTAGAGGTATGTTTTCTATTCAAATTACTCACATTCTATAATTTACATTGCAATACATTTTATTCAATTTTATTACAATTCATTTTATATAGTACATACTTTTTATTATATATATATATATATATATATATATATATTTATTTATTCAGACATATATATGATTTTAGTTGGAGGCTTGGCATAGTTACTTCGAGTCAATAACATAGCACTACATGAAAGAAAAAAGGGAGAAAATCTAATATGGGAAGAATTCAAAATAGTGGCTACTTTAGATCATTTTTTTAGATATGATGGAAAAAACATTGAACAACAAAGATTTCATCAAATCTTGAAAAATATAAAAGGATGCAAACCCTACAATCAACAATTGGCTCAAGATCAAATGCAAAAATCAATGTATTAGAGAATGGAGAATTCAAAAATAGTATTCATTTATTTTCAACAAATGATAATTTTCACATCCATAATAGGAGATTTAAGTTATAATCATTATCAAATCAAAATTGCACAAAGCATTGAAAAAAAAAATTGAACTATAGTGCCACAAAAGGAGGTGCAAAACATGAAATTGATATGGAATTATTACTTAGTAATAATGCAAGAGTAATGTTAACATCAAAATCATGGAAAAAATCAAGACATGTGAATGGAGCTCTTGGATATATTCAAAATATTGTATATAGACCTAGAATTAAACCACCCCAACCACCAATGCATGTACCTTTTGAGTTTGATAGTTACTCTACAATACCATTTGAGGACCGCTATCCATGTACAATTCTAATTATAGAAATTCAAGGGGTTAGCACAAAACACATGCCATTACAATTAGCTTGGGATTTAAAAATATACAATTCATAAGAATTGACTCACCAAAAAGACATTTTAATTAAAAGAACTAGATTGACATTTGTGGAAATTTCTTATGTAAAGTCTTTAGAAAGACTAAGAATCATGTCACCATTCATATATGATAGATATGAAAAAAGGAAAAAAGGAAAAAAACTTGCAAGGAGAAAAGTAGAGGAAAATAGGCTTAAAGACTTATAAAATAATTAATTTAATATATATTACTAAATTTCTCATGTGATTACTATTTATATAAAAAATATAATGTGTTCAATGTATATTTCTATTATTATTAAAGGATTTAATATAAAAATTATCTTTAACATAATTTTTTAATTATTATTATAAAATATCAACCTTATGTTAGAGGCATTTATTTAGCTATACTATGTGGTATTATCTATATCTACTATATTTTGATTATTTATATTATACACTTAAAAATATAACCTTTTAATATATTAAATAGATTTGTGATTATTGGTATCTATAATCATCAATTAATATTAAATTTAAATAGTAGAATTAACTTATTTAAATATTATCAATTAATTATTTAATAATGTTAATTGTATAAATATATTACTATCTATTATAAAAAACTAAAAAAAAATGAAGGCCATCTACCCGTCATTATCTATTGTAAAAAAGAAATTTCACTTACCTATTTGTATTGAAAACAATATCAAGCCCTAGTTTTCTAATTTACTAGATAAATCAATTTTAATAATATAATAGTAATATTATATATTAATAATTACATATTAATAATAATATTAAAATAATAATAATATAATTGTAACAATAATAATATAATTGATGTTGAAGTTGTTTATATCGAGGACTCTCCTACTAAGGAGGCTTTGGAGGGTGATGGTGTGGACCGAAAGGATAACCCTTAGAATGTTGATTTACCTACTATCATGCATGTGAATTGGATGAAATTGATTTGGATCCTTTTTGCAGAATGGTCGAGGATGGAACCAAAAATATCCTTTCTCTTGTTAAATGGATCTTTTTGGAGGTTAAAGATCTCAATACAAAGATGAATGAGTGGTAGGATGTTTGTGTGGCACTGGTGAATTGTAATAAAAAAGAATGGTCGGTTAAAGGAAAATTCAAAATAATGAACGTGGTTCTTGATAAGGTGGTCATGGATGAAAGGAAACTACGCATGGACCATGAGGAGAGGCTGGCTACACTAGAAGATGAAGTATGTAGGGTTCATGAGGAGTGTTTTGTTTCCTTGGAGGACAAAGTGAATAAGATTTGCAATGATTTGCAATCTGTGGTGAAAATTAGCAACCAATCCTTGAATTATAGTGCATAAGGCTTAACTATGCTAAATGAGAAAGCCCTTAATTGGAATGGTAAAAAATTGGACCTTGGTGAAAATGAGGAGGTGACCACTGAGATTAACCATATGAATTAGATGGAGAAGAGTGTGGATGAGGGCCCATGTTTACATATTGGGAGCAAGACCAAAAAGAGGGTTGTTATTTCTTTTTAGGAGATCGAGGAAGTGATGGAGATGCATGATAATGTCATCTCTTGTAATTTGGAGTCAACTAAGGTTTTAGAAAATATGTTATAGCTTGTGTTTCTTCAGCTTTTGTGCTGATGTTTTGTTGTTGGTTTAGCTATCAGTTTGTCTAGGATTTTCTGTTGATGGCTTTTTTGGGGTTGTTGGTGCTCATTGTTATTTCTAGTGCAACCTTCTTTCATTGTAATGGGTTTCAAGATCCCTTCACAACTTGTTTTTCCTTATAAAATATATATATATATATATATAATAATAAAATTATATATCAATAATAAAATATTAATAACAATATAATATTAATATAATCATGAGATGGAGCATGAGCGTGGACAGGAGCGGAGGTCTGGGCGGGAAAATGGGTCTTTTGAATCTTCTAGTACTGAGCAGGGTGATGGTGATGGATCTAAGAAGGCTCGGGCGGGTCACAAGTCTGCCTCGAGTAAGAAGAAAAGCGTGGAGGAACCAGAACGGGAGGATTCCCCAAAAAAGCTTGTGGACGACCCGGGTGGGAAGGATATTCCGGTTCCTTCCTCTGAGTTGCCAGCTGATGATTGCTCTAAAGGTAACCCCAAAGGTGTGGTGGGGTCTAGTGACACAAATGGAGGACATCGTAAGAAGTGGGCCTCTCTGTTTGGGGTTAAACCTAATGGTAAGTTAAATTTTCCCTCTATGCGCAACATTTCTTGCGCTACGGTTGGAAAATTTGCAATTTCCATTCTAGACGAGATCTTTGATCATAATATTGCTCTAATGGATAGTTCCCTAGTTGGCAAATTTATGGGCCAAAGGCCAAATATAGAGGTTGTCAGGGATTTTGTTAGAAAGAAATGGAGAAAAAATGGTAGTGTCTTTGTTGCGGCTCTACCAAAAGGTTTCTTTGCTTTTGAATTCTTGAACAGTGAAGACATTAAGGCAGTTAGAAGTGGAGGACCCTGGGTTATTGGGAAATCAACTCTTGCACTCAAGAAATGGTCTTCAAATTTAGATCTAATGGACTCCATCTTTGAGACTGTTCCGGTATGGGCTAGGCTTCATTGTCTTCCTTTGGAATACTAGAACGAGGATGTTTTTATGGGGATAGCTATCTCCTTTGGGGAGCTATTATCGATTGATCCAATGACAGTAGCAAGAAAAAGACTGGTGTTTTCCAGAATATGTGTGGGTGTTTCTCAGGAAGCAGATCTTCCCTCCTCTGTGGAGATCCATTCGAAACTTGGCTCCTAGTCATAGGCTATCAAGTTTGAGACCATCCCTTTTGCCTACTTCAACTGCAGAAAATCTGGCCATTGGGTGAAGCAATGCCCCCTTAAGGTAGTAAAAGAAATGGAAAACCCTAAAAGGTCCTCAAAAGTGGTATGGAAAAATAAGCAGGAGGAAAAATTAGCAACAACGTTAGTGAGAAAGCTAGCTGATCTTCCTGATAATATTTCGGGTGAAGCTGGAATTGAAGGCTCCGTCGTCTAGACCCCCCAAGTTTTGGCCCTGGAGATTAACTTTGATTTTCAGGACAAAGAGGCAAGTGTGGAATGTGATGTTGGGAACTTAGCCCTAAGCAAGGTAGATGATCTTTTTTCCCCAGTGATGAGCCCCAATGGTCGGCACCCTGTAATACCAGGGTTGGATGATATTCCTATTCCAGGACTATCTCTGGAGGTAGGTATTCCTCTGATTGTGTCCCTGCTTCGGGCAAATAACCCAGTAGTTGAATCTTGTTTGGATGTGGCTCCTATTGAAGTAGTTAAAGACACTTACTCGAACCCTAGCTAGGTAAGCTTTCTCGAAAGAAGTAGCTCCTCGCCTTGTGTGAATGGGCTCATGGACACTCTCCCCTGGGAACATAAATTCTTCTCTGAAAAAGAATGGGAATCCAATAAAGAATCAGATAGTTAAGATGATACAGATAGAGAAGAGGTGCTATCCAAGAAAAAGAAGAAAAAAGCGAAAATCAAAATCACCCCTTGCTAGCACGGTATCTCGACAAGATCAAGAGCACAAGCGGACTATGGGGAAATTTCGTTGGCCAGAGGAAGAAAACCTAAAAATTGGATAAGAGAGCACAATAGCTTCCAAGATATTGCGGATGGCTTCCAAAAAACCATCCTTGAGATCCTCCTCTCTCCTAAACTATCATGAAGCTAATGTCTTGGAATATAAGGGGACTAAATAACCCCCACAAGCAGGATATTTTACACAATTTTTCCCAGGACCAAAAGCCTGATATTCTCCTCATTCAGGAAACTAAAATATTAAGTGAAAAGGTGGAAAAGATTTCTCTTTTCCAACACTGTTCTATTTAGGGAAGCGATTCTGTTGGCGCCTCAAGTGGGGTAGCGACTTTTTGGAATTGTAAGATCATAAGAGGTGATCCACTTTTTTCTTGTCCTAATCATGTTGCCACTAGATTTACTCATATTAGGGACAACTTCAGCTAGATCCAGTCTAATATTTATGCTTCTAACTGTAAAAAAAGCTCGGAAGGTTTTTTGGAAAGAGTTGGCTACTTTTTAGAATATCTTTCAAAATGACCCCTAGGTTGTCATGGAAGATTTTAATTCCCCTCTCCTTGAGAGTGAAAATTTTGGTGGTTCTCAAATCAATGAAGAAAGTAAAGAGGATCTTCTCGAATTCATCAAAAATTAGACTTTGATTGACCTGGACCTGCAAGGGAGCTCTTATACGTGGTCGAATCGAAGAGTTATGTCCAATCTGATCTAGGTGAGACTTGATAGAACCCTTGTTTCTGATGTCTGGCTCTTAAATTATTGTTGTTCGTTGAAGACCCTCTCAAGGATTGGATCTGACCATTTTCCTATTAGTTTTGTTGCTGACCACTTAAAGATTAAGAGGAATACTCCTTTTCATTTTGAGAAGATGTGGCTTTCCCATCCTCTCCTTCGAGAGGAAATAAGGAAATGGTGGAATATTAATATAAAGGGCACTGCCTTATTTAGAGTCACCAAAAAATTAAGAGAAGTTAAAATGAATCTTAGAAAGTGGAAAAAAGAGTCTTTTGGCAACATCTTTCAAATCAAATCTAATCTTCAGTTCAGGCTTTCTAAAATCCAAAACAAAATTCAGAGGGAAGGCTACCTGAATGAAATTAAGGAGAACGAGAATGAGATTCTCACAAAACTTCATGAGATAATTGCTAAAGAAGAGGAATTTTGGAGACAAAGGTCCAAAGCTCTTTGGTTAAAGGCTGGAGACAAAAACACCAGATATTTTCATCTCTTTGCTTCTAAACATAGAGCGGCTAATAAAATCTCTGCGATTGTTGTTAATGGCAGAAAATATGAGGATGAAGAGGACATTAGAAGAGAGGCTATCCTTTTCTTCAAGAACCTTTTGTCTAAGAAAGAGGGAATTAACTTGGAGGATCAAAAACAATTACTGGATGCTATCCCTAGGGTTGTTAACTCTAGAGACAATGCAATGTTGATTGCTATACCCACTAGCGAGGGAATTAAAAAAGTTATTTTCTCTTTTGAAGGAAGCAAAGCGCCTGGTCCTGATGGCTTCCCTTTACTTTTTTTCCATTGGTTCTGGGATATTGTTGGGGAGGATGTTGAGAAGGAATTGAAAGAGTTCTTCCATTCTAGAAACTTTTTGAAAGAGTTAAATGCCACTTTCTTGGTTCTTATCCCTAAAAAACCTGGAGTGCAGGATTTTGAAGGGTTCAGACCTATCAGCCTTTGTAACTCCTACAAAATTATTTCGAAGGTTCTTACCTCTAGGTTGCTTCTCATTCTGCCCATTCTTATTGCTCTTCAACAGAATGGTTTTGTGCCTGGAAGACAAATTCTTGATTCCATTGTCCATGCTAATGAGAATATTCACTCCCTTTTGGTTTCTAAATCAGAAGGATTTCTTCTAAAGCTTGACATATCGAAGGCTTATGACAGGGTGGACTGGAATTTTCTATTTAAAATTTTAAAATTTTTTGGGTTCAATGAAAGGGTTTTGCAGTTGATTGAACAACTCATTACTTCTGCTTCTGTGGTGGTTCTGATTAATGGGACCCCTTCCACCTTTTTCCATTGTTCTAGAGGGTTAAGACAGGGAGATCTCATTTCTCCTATCCTCTTCACGATTATGGCTGAGAGTTTTGGTAGGAATATGAGTAAACTGGTTGCTCAAAGATCTATTGTGGGGCTCAAACCGTCTTTGAGCAATTTGATTTGTTCTCACCAACAGTTCATGGATGACACTTTGCTGATGGGTAGATCTATTGTCTCAGAGGCTAAAGAAATGAAGAAACTTTTGGATACCTATGGAGGAGCTTCTAGTCAGATGATAAATAAGCAAAAAAGCTTGCTGTATTTCTTTAACACACCTTTGCACAGACAGAGGAAGATAGCTGGAATTCTTGGTTGCAAGATAGAGTCCCTTCCTGATACTTATCTGGGGTTACCTCTATGCTTAAAACCTCTAGATTCTTTCTGGATCTCTCTGATTGATAGGTTTGGGAAAAAACTTTCTGGCTGGAAAGGAGCATGCCTAAGCCAAGCCAGAAAACTCTAGCTTCTTAAAGCCTCCCTGCAGAATCTTCCTATCTATGCTCTTAGTCTTTTCAAAATCCCAACCAAATATGTTGAAACCATTGAAAAGATCCAAAAGAGATTCCTTTGGTCGGGAGTCAAAGAAAGAAAAAGAATGCCTCTTGTTGGTTGGGACCTGATTTGCAGATCAAAAAAGGATGGAGGCCTTGGGCTAAGAAAAATCAGACTGTTGAACAAATCGCTCCTAGCTAAATAGATATGGAGACTATTCTTTTCCTCTGGGGAATAGAGTGAAATAATTAAAAGAAAGTATTTGCAGAATAACAATTCCCTCAAGGATCTTATTGAGAAACCTCTTCCCCTAAAATGATCAAGTTGCTGGAACTATATGATTGACGGGATTAAGGTGGTGGAATTGGGATTGAAATGGCAAGTTCACAATGGTAACTAGATTAGATTTTGGGATGACTATTGGCTGTGCAATGAACCTCTGACTCAGGATGAGAATCTTAGTAGATGGGATGATTTTTTCAAAGACAATTATGGCCTCTTTGTCAAAGATTACTGGAGGGATGGTAAGTGGGTCAATCTCCCCTGATAAACCCTACTTTGGTCTCTGTTTACTCCTCTTTGAATGTTGTTAGACTTTGCCTGAATCAGGAGGACGGTCTTATCTGGAAGTATGAACCTTCTGGGTGTTTTTCTATTTCTTCCACTTTTTCCTGTCTCTCACATGCTCTTAATCCCCTCCTCTCTAGTCGCATGCTTTGACTAAGCATCTCTTACCTAAGGTTAACATCTTTTTCTAGTCCTTGCTCCAAAATAAAGTGCTAACTATTGATAATCTTTGCAAAAGAGGTTTCCTGCTCCCCAATAGATGCTACCTCTATAAAAGTGAGGCCGAATTGGTTAACCACCTCTTTATCCACTGTCCTTTCTCCTCTCTGGTTTGGGATAAGCTTCTAAAATGTTGGCATTTTTCTTGGGTTCCTCCGGAGTCAGTTGAAGACTTTTTTGTTCAATGGAAAGCCCCTTCTCTCAACCCCTTTATAAAAAAACTATGGGCTTTCTCATTCCCCCATGTGGCATGGGGAATTTGGAAAGAGAGAAACCACAAGATCTTTAAGGATAAGGAGTCGTCAGAGGAAGTTGTGTTTGAAAGAATTCTTAAGATGATTAAAGAGAACTTCTCTATTGTTCCCTTTAGGGAGGGCAAGTTTGAGGCTGTGGTTTGCTCTCCTTATGAAAGTCGGATTGCTAGGGAATGGAGAATTAAATGGGATATTTCCAATGCTCCAAATTTGGCCAAAAAGTCTAGGGAGGGAGTTTGCTGGAGTTTTCCTATGGATAGCTGGGCCAAAGCCAACTTCGATGGTGCGGCCAAAGGAAATCCAGGGAAGGCTGGGTGTGGTGGAGTCCTAAGGGACTCGGCGGGTAACTTTATGGGAGCTGTTGCCACCCCTTTGGGGTCCAAACTAATCACGTGGCGGAAGCGGCAAGTGCTTATTACATAATCAACCTTGCAATGGAAATTAAATGTAAAAATTTATGGCTTGAAGGTGATTCAAAAAATATAATAGACAGCCTTTGTGGTAGGTCCCAGCCTGCATGGTCGATTAAAAAATGGATTGAAGATGCTAAGTTATTACTTAGTAAGTTTGACAGAATTAAAATCACTCATGCTTATCGCGAGGCGAATGCAGTTGCGGATTTTTTTGCTAACGAGGGAGTTAAGAGTGATAAAATCCTCACGTGGCACAAAAGGATTGACCTCCATTCTGATGTTCAAACTTTAATGGTGCTTGATGCGATGAATGGAAAAGTGGCGGCTTCTTGTAATAATGATTTAGGTATGAGTCATGACTTACAAAATAAGTAGACTACATGGGGCCGAGAGTATCTGTCAGAGTAATTATTTACCTTGGCATGCTTTGTGGGTCCTGCGAAGCAAAGGAACTGTCTAGAATAGGTTCTCCACTTGCAATAGTATTTGCACTGAGATTTCTAAAATGGGTGGGGAACGGAAGAGAGTCGAACCCACCAGTTTCGAGTCACACACCAATAACACTAAAGCATGGAGCAAAATAAGAAGTGGTGGCTTACTTCTGTTCATTGAGAAACTCCATGACCCTTAGGATGAGATTACTGATTTCTTTGAGAAAAGATGGAACAATGGGGAGGTTTTCCTCTTCGGGAGGAAAGTTCAGATTGATGAAGCTTTGATTGTGGAGGTTACTGGTATCCTAATTGAAGAGCATGAATTTTTTAGAGATAGGAAATTCTCTGATGAAGCTGTGATAAGGTTCCCTAAGACCGAAATGGAGAAGCAAAAACTTGTTAAGATGTCGAACAGTTACTATGAAGCGGACACCATAAAAGCTTTATGGAGAAAAGTGCTAAGGGTTATTATGGAGTACATCACTCTTCACGGCCACTTCACTAGGGTTTATGGATACCACTTCGTGCTACTCAATCACTTCCGGCATAAGGTGCATGTTTCCATCCCTTTTTGCTTTGTTCCTTGAGAAATAGCTTTACAGACCATAGTAGGAGCCCTTAAAGATACCCGATTCTTCACACAGGTCTTTTAAGGCTCATTTATGAGCACTTTCAGAATATGCCTGCCCTCTCAAACCCTTTAGCCCCTTCAGATCCTGATGAGGATGATACTGAGCCTAGTATATCTGGGACTAAAGTTACTTCTAGCCGTGTTAAGCTCTCCTCACTTCCCCTGCCCCCCCTCTTGCCTCTGGCCGCTCCCCCCAGCCTTCTGGTGCCTGCTCTATTCCTGCTCCCGGCCGCACTAACCCTAATGCTATATTGGTGGGCTCTAGTTCTCTGGCTAACAAGTTAGTTTCCTATCCTGAAGACGCTCCTGTTATTTCTACTAAAGCGGTCAAGGTCAGTCTTGAGGGTCCCCACTCCCCTCAGAATGTTCAAAAGGAGAATTGTAGCCCTCCCAGAGGTGTGGAATCAGTGAATTTTGGTTTCAATTCTGATAGTGACCCCCTTATGACTTTGTTGGAACTGCCAAGAGATGCTCTGAGGAGCAATTTAATTCTACCAAATGATTATTTTATGAAATCAGTGAGTTGAAGACCAAAAATCTATCTCTTCATAGTAAGTTGGGGGAAATTGAAGCCAAAGTTGTTGGGCTAATATAGCTCGAAGTGGAGAAGAATACCTTGGTTAAGGATAGCATGCAAAAGGACAGTACTGTTGAAAATGATCTTGATAAAATTAAAGGAACCATGAAAAAAATTGTTGATTTGAATTGCAAAATAGCCAAACATAATTCATTAATCATCAAAGCCATGACCGAAAGAGTGGAGAAAACCTAGAACAGAGCGCTGATTGTCGACTTAGATAAGGAGAAAGACCAGGATGAGGACGCAGGGATCTCTAGGCACACTAGATCAAGTATGAAAAGAAAAGCTCTGTCTACCTCAAATATGACTCAGATTTTCATTGAGGGGGGCCAAGATATGGTGGACCTAGAAGCGGTTGCTAATGAGCTCCTGAAGACTATGGATTAGCTGTGGTTGGGCCCTGGTTTGACTGTCTGCTGGCTTTCTGGTGGTTTTTTTGCGACTTTTTGTGGCTGCCAGTTTTAGTTGGTTTTTATCTCTTTAGCAGCCTTTTTGTCATTTAGACCTTTCTTTTTGGTCTTTGTTTGTAATGTTACTTTGTGGTTTCAGGTCCCTGTAAAACCCGTTTATCCCTTTTATCAAAAACAATATAATATTAATATTAATAACAATATAAATAAAAGAATAATAATATTTTAATAATTATAATACTATAATACTATAATTAATAATAAAATAATAATAATAATTTAATATGCTACTAAGAAGGCATTTGAAATTAAGTATGCAATAATTTAATAGTATTGTAGTAGAATGTTAATGAAATTGACATCAAATTGTCAACTAAAATCAAAGGATAAGTATTTTGCAATTTCATTCTTGCTCTCTCACCATAGGCATCCAAATGTAATTGTTGCTCCTTTTCCTTTTCTTCCCTTAGTATGCGCAAAGGGAAACAAATTCCCAAGAAAGAAAGATGAAAATTTTGTAGTTGATTGCAACATGGAAGAATATGCTAGCTATATGTATATCCTTGTAGAAATTTTAGCTAAGTACTGAAGCATGTAATATAATATACAACTAACACTTTTTGATTAAAAAAGAATAATTTAATATATAAATAGTATTATAAATATAAGAATAATAAGAATAATACTATAATACTATAATACTATAATATTAAAATAATAATATTAATATACTATTTCTAATATTAATAATATAATAATATAATATTATCATTTAATATAATCAATATATATATATATATATTAATTCTAATATACAATTTGATATAAAAATTATTTATAAATTAACTATTGTGTCCATTGTAACAACTAGCATACATCAAGATATCATTTTTTAGGCATCTATATTTTTTCAAAACTTAAAAATAGGAATCACACCTTGGTGTGCAATGGGTACATCGAAGAAGTGTGGAAGGTTAGTTAGGGAATTTTTTGGTTTACTTTTTACATATATTTGTGTAGTATACATGAGTTCAATTTGTAGGCTATTTAGAAAATGATTTTATTTTTCCAATAAAGGTCTCAATGGAGAAGTGATAGCTTCAAATCAAATATGCATTTTCTTATAGGGATCTGAACACAACTAAAACAAAACCTTTGATTCAAGAAGATAACAAGGATCCATTAATAATAGGCTCATATTATGTTTGTAATAGGGAGAGAGGGAGAGAGAGGGAGATATGTGAATAGAAAGAGGGAGAGATATAGGGGGGAAGAGAGAGAGGGGAGTAAGGAGATAGAGATAGAGAGGAAGTTAGAGATAGAAATGGATATGGAAATGGAGATGGAAATTAAGGAGAGGGATATGGAGAGGAGGTGACAAAGAGATAAAGAGAGAGGACAAAGGGATAGATATAGATGGAAGAGATAAATATATAGAGAGGTGGAGAGATAGAAATATAGATGGAAGAGATAAATATATAGAGAGGTGGAGAGATAGAAATATAAATATAGAGATAGGAAGTGATACATAGAGAGGGGTAGAGAGAGGGAAAGATATAGGGTAGAGAGAGATGGATAGATAATGAGATAGAGATAGAGCTAGAGCTAGAGATAGGGAGAGAGAGAAACAAGGAATGTGTGTGTATGAATAAGAGAGAGATATGGAGAGAGATAAAGAGGGAGATAGATATGTATAAATATATAGAGAGGGAGACAAATGGATGAAGAGAAATAGAGATAGGAGAGACAAGTAGATAAATATAGAAAGATGAAGTGACAGGGAAATGGATAGGAAAAATAGGGATATAAAGGCTTGAGATGGAGAGATAAATATAACTTGGGAAAGATAGAGAGGGTGAGAGAAAAAGATAAAGACATGGACAAAGAGGGAGAGTGAGAGATAGAGATAAAGATAGATACAAAGAGGGGGAGGGAGATATAAAGATAGAGACAAAGAGGGAGAGGGAGAGATAGAGATAGAAAGAGGGAGATAATGCAAGAGGAGGAAACAAAGAGAGAAATATAAATATATAGGAAGTGATATAGAGAGTGGTGGACAGGGATATATATAAAGAGAGAGTAGGAGATATAGAGGGAGATATGGAGTAAATAAGAGAGAGAGAGATAATGAGATATAAATCTAGAGAGGAAGAGGGAGAGATGGGAAGATATAAATAGAGAGGGCAAGTGAGAGATAAATGATTCAATATAAAAAATTAATAGAGAGAGGGGAGATATAAAGAGATAGACATAGAGATAGAGATGGAGATGGAGATAGAGATAGAGATAGAGATAGAGATAGAGATAGAGATAGAGATAGAGATGGGGAGGGAGAAACAATGAGTGTGTGTGTGTGTGTGAGAGAGAGTGCACTTGAGATATAGATATGGAAGGAGAAACAAGGAGTGTGTGTGTTTGAGTGAGAGATATATCGAGATAGATATAGAGAGGGAGAGAGGATAGATAAGTTGAGAGATTTAGAAAGAGAGTGATATGGAGAGAGGGAGAGATATGGATAGAAAGAGGGAGAGATAGAGAGATATATAGTAGGAAAGATAGAGGGGAAAGAGGTGTAAGGAGAGGTAAGGAAGATAGAGATAGGGAGAGATAGAGAGGAGGATAGAGATGGAAATGGAAATGGAGAGAGAGAGAGAGGGGGGGATACAAAGAGAGGGATATAATGAGAGAGGGAGAGATGGAGGGTTAAAAAGGTAAAGATAGGAAGTAATATAGAGAGAGCTAGAGAGAGGTAGGGAGAGGTACATATGAGGAGATATTATAGAGATATATGGGAAGAGAAATAGAGAGATCTATTTATATCTTTGTCCCCCTCTCTATCTTTATATTTTTATTATCTTTCAATCTCTCTCTTCCTCTCTCCCCTATTTCTCTCTATATTTGTCTTTCCTTCTCTCTTCCTTTGTCTATATTTCTCTCATTTCTTCTCTTTGTCTATTTCACTCTCCCTCTCTTTCTCCCTTTGCTATATTTTTCTATCCCTATTTATCTCCCCCCTCTCCCCCTTTCCCTCTTTATCTCTTTATCTCTCGACCTCTATACATATCTTTGTCTCCTATTTCTCTTTATCTCTATCTTTATGTGACTATATTTATCTGTGTCTCTCCTCTTCTATCTTTTCCTCTCTCTCTCTCTTTTTAGCGCTCTCTCTCTCTCTCTCTCTCTCTTTGTGTGTCTCTGTCTCTTCATATTTATTCCTTTATATCTGTACCTCTATTTTTGTATTTATATCTCTCTTTTTATCTATGTATCTCTTTGTCTCCCTCTCTATTTCTCTATTTCTCTATTTATCCCTCTTCATTTTCTTTCTTGCTCTCTCTATCTATTTTCTCCCTAAGTATGCAATGGGTACAGTGAAGAGGTCTTAAAGGTGAATTATCATATCCTTAACCAAATGACATGCTACCTTGAGCATAAGTCCCTAGGACATGCTATCCTTGGTTTGTTGACATGAAATAACTAATCAAAAGTTACCTTCTCTCTCTCACTCTATAAATTATAATTTATATATGAAGTTTGAAATTTATTTTATTATATAAATTATAAAAAAATATAAAATATAATTATTCTACAATAATTAAAGTTTTAATAAGATAAATAATTATAAATTAAATTAATTCTAATAATTTTTAATTATTACTTGTAATTTCATAAAAATATATAAATAATAAAAATAAATTTGAAACTTAAATATAAATTTAAAACTAAAATAAATTAAATTAAATGGAAAGTCAAAATATATCAAAATTAAATGAAAATATGAAACTATTTTTTTAATTCATTAGAATTGAAATATTAATAACAAAACATGTACCTACAAAATATAAATAATATATTACAAACAATATTAACAAATAAAAATATATTATTAAAGAAATTAAATTTTAAAAATTAATATTGTATTTCAAATAAAATATTAAAAATTAGTATAAACTATATTAAAATTGATAAAAGTAAAATTCTAATTTTATATTAATAAAATAAAAAGTCAATTTGTAATTTGTTGATTTATTATTATTAATATTAATATTTGAAAAATATATATTTATTAAAAACTTATTATTATTTATTGAAAAATATAATTTTAGAATGTTTAAATGAAAAGAAAAAAGAAAAATTAATTTAAAGCTAATACTAGATTAGATAAGAATGCAGTTGTTTTTTCTTTAATTATATCTTATATTTTTTATTTAATGTTTAAAAAAAAATTATGGTTGAGATTATTTCAATCGTCTACATCCTTTTCTGCAATTTTTAACCATTGATTTTATATATATCACATTAATAAAAGAAAATGATTTGACATATTTTATATGTATTATATTTTTAGGAAAAGAAATATCAAAAGAGAAACCACTATTCACACTAGGGAATTTTTTTTTTTTGAAGTACTATACCAAACATTAATATTTTATTTTTAGTGCACATGCATTGTGTTTATACAATAAAATAATTCTTGATTAAAGTAAAATAGTAATTTGTGTATTAAATTAGTATGAGTCTCTATCAACAATCACCCATCATTAATATTAATTCAAGAAAGTTTAGATCAAATGTATAAAAAAACATAATATAAAACATTAACTACATGATTAACCATTAATTGCTTATACTTTTTAAGCATTCCCACATAATATTTAAAAAGTCATTATAAAAATAAACTAATAATTATTTATATTCTCTTAACAAAATAATTACAAAATTAAATTATAATTTGTAAGATATATTCACTTCATAATCATTATAGACATATTTAGATAAAATTTATCACTACTTACTTTTATCAAAATAATTGCATTCAAAAAATATTCAAACAAATAAATATAAAGAATGATATTTTTATCTTACAATAAATAATATTTTATGAAATAAATATTTTATTTGGAAAATATCTACCAAAAATAACTAAATTCTTTAGGTGAAAAAACAAGATAAAAGAAAATCTATTGACTTGGTTTTAAAAGCAAACCACCCATTGCCTTGGCTTCATGCCACTGATTACGTGTCCATCAATTAATTTTTTTTTAACCTTTAAAATCATATATATATATATATATATATATATATATATATATATATATATATATATATATATATATATATATTATTTGGTAATTTAATCGACTTTTTACATCTGAAGTTTATTATCAAATATTTTCTGTTGTAAGGCTATTTACCGGCAAAAGCGCCTTTATTTACGCGTCAACTGAAACGCCATGCGATGCCCTCAAACCGTCAGTATCACTTTTAATGCTTCTGTCATTTTCATTGAGAGAAGATGCATAATTTTATGTAAGTAAATTTTTATGGACTGTTGACTGTTAATCTGTCTGTTTTGATTTTGAATGTATATTTGATCATATTTTTATCACATGATTTTGACATTTAAGTATAACATCTAATTTTTCATTTCAGAAGTGTATAACAGTATTTATTTAACTTTTTATTGGCTTTTTGACTGTTAAATTGTTTGATATTGAAGTAGAACGTGTAATTTGTACTTTGAAGGTGTACAATGTTTTTATTTATACAACTTACTATTGACTGTTAAATTGTTTGATATTTAAATGGAACGTGTAGTTTGTACTTTGAAGATTATTTATACAAATTATTATTGACTGTTTGATGGTTGAACTACTTGATATTTAGGTAGAACATATACTTCAAAGATTGGTAAGTATTTTGACCATGTAACTGTCTGATGTTTAAATAGAACATGCCATTTATTTTTCTAAGGTACGTAAAGATCTTTCTCAAATAAAATAAGAGAAAATAAAAGTAGGTTGTTTTTCTTTGGCAGTATGTGAAAGATTGTTCTTTCATATTATATTATATCATTTTTAGGTGCGCCATTTAATATCTGACAAGTTCAAATATACAACCATACACCTTCATTATCAAAGTAGTTTAAATTGTACCATTTTACAATATAAAAGTGAAACTAGTTTGTTTTTATATGTGGTGTTTATGACCATGTTAAAAAATGTTTGATTACATATTTTTCAGTTAATCTATGTCAATTCATGTTTCACGAATAGTGGTTTATAAGAATCCATCTCTTATAAACAAATTAGAAAAATAGTTTATAAAAAAAAGAACATTTTTTTGAAATTACAAATAAGATACCAAGTTAAATGATCTTGATTATAAATTGAACTCCATAATTAAATAAGATTGACCTAGAATAACACGAAAATGGACGACTTCATGAGAAGCCTTAATACTTCACTATACAAATGATTGTTTACATCATGATAATGATAAAAGTGTCCAAAATCTTTACACACATTTTACTTATATTATTTCATAGAAAATATGCTAAATGGTAGTAATCTTTTTTATATTATTCTCACAAATTTATATGAATCTATTGAAGATTAACAACATATTTATTCCCAAAAAAAAAATAGACATACATGATTATCAAATATAAATTGTGACTTATGTATCCATCAATAAACTCCATCCTTGGAACCTTTAAAATCAATAAACCCTATTTTGTTACCCGAATCAACCGTATATTTTATTCACATAATGTTATTTGGTAATATAATTCACGTTTTCCATCTCAAGTTAAATATCAAGCATTTTATTATTCATGTTTTCTATCTGTGAACTTTAATATCAAACATAATCTGTTGTAAGGTTATTCACAGGCAAAAGCGCCTATATTCGCGGCGCCAATTCGGAAACCATCGTGTGACGCCGTGCGGTGCTCAGAAACCGTCAATATCACTTTTAATTATTCTATTAAATACGAGGAGTCTCATCATTTTCATTAATAAATTATTTAAGCAGTTTCTTATTGACTATTGACTGTTGAGTTGTTTGATGCTCAAATAGAACGTGAAAATTTGTACTTCAGAAATATATAGGAGTCTGTATTTATTCTTTTTATTAATTGTTTTGACTGTTAAATTGTTCGATATTTCAGTAGTAGTATAAGAGTCTTTATTTACATAATTCATTATTGTCTGTCTCATAGATGAACTAGAACATGCAATTTGTACTTCAGTATGAGGATATTTATTTATACAATTTGTTATTATATATTTGACCGTCAAACTATTTGATGTTTCTGTAGTACATGTAACTTATACTTTGAAGGTGCATACGGATCTCTCTCAAAATATATAAGGAGACAATAAAGATAGATTGTTTTTCTTTGTTTTGAGATGTACAATTTAATTCTCTTTGAAATTAAAATATAAAACTTTGAAAGATACATAGCTTCATTATCAAAGTGGTTCAAATTGTACCATCTTATGATATGAAAGTAAAAGTAGTTTGTTTTTCATGTAGTGTTTATATGCATGTTAAAAAATGCAATGAATAAGATTTCATTACATAATTTTTCAGTAAAGAATCCATCTCTTAAGAATCAACTGGAGAAATGATTTATAGAACATAATATTTTCTAAAATAATTACACATAAGATAACAAGTTAAATGGACTTGATTATAAATTAAACTCCATGATTAAATTAGTTTGACCCAAAGTAATACAAAGAATTGTGACCTAGTGAGAAATCGAGGAGCTTCACTATTGTGCAGGTATTTTACTTATATTGTTCAACAATAGATTCTTAAATATTGCTAATTTCATTTTTTTATTATTATCACAAATTCATATGTCTATTAAAATTAATGCCATATTTATATTATTATTAAAAATTAAAATTGATTAATATATAGAATTATCAAATTTAAATTGTGACAAAAGTATTCAAATTAGCTTGCACCACCTTATAGGTAGAGGATTCTACTTGACATATTTTCTACAAATTTTAGGTTGAATAACCCATTGGACTCCTTGAATAGGGAGAAATTAGATTAAATATTAACTATTACAAAAACTATTATTATATTTTATTTACTTGAGTTGAACCTTATATTATAATTAAAAAAAAAATTCCACAACAGCAAGCCCAAACTTGGATTAAGATTAGACTTTCTAGATAGTAGTCAACCGAAAAGAATACATAATTTATTGAAAAGATAGAAGATAGTGATACTTCCATTTTAAAGCTATGGCCATGTGTTGTATATTATTATTTTTATTTATTCACATTATAAAATGAAAAAATTAGATACCAAAGATAGAATCTTTGTTCAATAAATAAATTGATTTTGAATTTTGAATTTTTATTTTTCTAGGTTTGAATCTATTTTTTATAAAACATTTTATTGAATTTTACTTATCATAAATATTCATATAAACAATTTTAGATCAAATATATAAAAGGATTATATAAAACATTAGTTGCATAATTATATACCTTACACTCACATCAATAGATTTATCACTGCGAAAATTTAGACAATCTTGAATATTTTTTTAATATCAATTTAGAATTTTTATTTAATTGTAATATTATATTTAAGATTTTTTTTATATGTAAGCCTTAAAACATGCATTATTATCATCTTTTTATAGTTTTACTATATATAACATTTTTAAGGAAATATAATATAGTATTCTAATTTATAATAGTATTATATATCATTTTATAATATTTGTTATGGAAATACATATTAGTTTAGAATATTTTCAAAAAATAAAATATACATTTTTAAAATATACATGATTTTTAATTTATAATGTTTGTTATGAAAATAGATATTAATTTACAATATTTTCACACTATTATGATTTTTAACAACATTAAATAAAATACAAAAAAATTAAATAAATACAATATTAAATATATAGGATGATAATAATGAATACTTTTAAAGCTTACACATAAATAAAATCTTGAATTTAATATTACAATACAATGACAATTACTAAATTGATATTAAAAAATTCAATGTGAACACTACCCTTCAACTATATAATGCACAAAGAGCTTAGAGTGCATGCACACTGTTTAGCAAACAAATTTGCTTAGAGTGCATGCACATTGTTTAGCAAACAAATTTTTCAAGAGTGTATGTTGCCTAAATTGTACAGAGCTTCACTTGGTAATGCAAGCTTTAGTCACAGTTTACTTGGATTGATAATTTTCTTGGTCACATATTACTGCAAATAAGATTTGGATCTTGTTTTTTTTTTTTCAAAGCTACCTCAATCAATAGTAAATGATTTTAACTACACAAGTTTTGTATCTAGGTGGAGTTAAAAAAGAGATTTAAAATTGAACCAAAGGCAACCATTTTCAAAAAGGGAGAGACAGAAGTCCAGATTGTGATTGGGAGAGGGAAACAATTGCGGATTGTGTAGGTATTTGCATTTCTTATGTAACTTGTAATCAATTGTTTTCTAATTGTAATACGAAAAATTTTCTTCATTCATAGTAGAGTGATCTACTACATCAAATTCAGAACAAATCCTACATTTTTGTAAAAATCTAAATTAATCTTCAACTTGCTTGGTTTTTGCATCTACATTTGGTTGCCCTCAATGAGCAATAGCACTAATTCCTGTTGTCTTCAATATTTTTATTTAATTTCTTAACTTTTGTATGATTTTTAAAGATATCAATGCTCTCATCCTACAAATCTGAATCATTTTCTTCATTCATACTAGAGTTCATCTGCTATATCAAATTTAGAACAAATCCTACATTTATATAAAAATCTAAATTGACCTTCAACTTGCTTGGTTTTTGCATCTACATTTGGTTTCCCTAGATGGGTAGTAGCACTGATTCCTGTTGTCTTCAGTATTTTATTTAATTTCTTAAATTCTATATGATTTTCAAAGATATCGGTGTTCTCATCCTACAAATCTGAATCATTTTAATATTGACCTATTAGTACTCAAGTGTGGCTAGAAGTTCATAGTAAAATTTTGAAAATGAAATTAATGTCAAAACACTTTTTGATGTTTAATATATGTAAAATTAACTATTTGTACCAATAGAAATATAATTCTATTTTTTACATTTTTTTGGGTTAGAATGTACTCTCAAGGGGAGTGTTTAGGAGCACAAATAAATATGACATCATATCTACTCATATGATCAATATTTTTAATTGTATTCACAAAGGTTGTCCTGTCACAATAGATGCACATATAGATATGGTGGATACTTTTCAATTTATCGTTTGGAGAATCTGAAAACCACTCCCTTTCTCTAGTTAATTTATTTTTAAAATGTTCCAATGTGGTGGTGTTTAGTGGAAGGCCAATGATATTTTAAAAATGTTTGCAGTACTAAACTTATTATTATTAAGTTATTGACAATTGTAACTGATATATGTAAAACTCTTCAAGTATGGATTGTGATGTATACTCTTGATAAAAGCTCTAATCTAAATATTAATAAATGTTATATAAGAGATGTAATTAATTAAGTACAAAATCTAGGATCAAGTTAAAGGGAGCTTGCAAGGGTGAAGAGAGGGAGTCAAAGGAAGAGGAGAGCACCACTTAGCAATTCCTAATACGCTCTCCTTTTAGCAATTCCTAATACAACCAGACTAAAGGAAGCTTTGTGAGTGTAGAGTTAACAGCTCTCCTAACACTTGAGAAT
Organism: Sequoia sempervirens; assembly: GCA_007258455.2. Lineage (NCBI taxonomy): Eukaryota > Viridiplantae > Streptophyta > Pinopsida > Cupressales > Cupressaceae > Sequoia > Sequoia sempervirens. The sequence continues at coordinate 205,342,519 of VDFB02373365.1, forward strand.
ATCTAGCATGCAAACATGCACCATGGAAAGTTGCAAAATTGCTCTTAAAATTATATAGTAAATTCACTTCTATGTAAATGGAGCAAACATTGTTGATTTAGCATTAATTTTTCATTCCAAATATCCTACTATGTCAGCAACTAAGGTTTGGAGAATATTTGGCATATAGACATGCACCATAGAAAAGATACAAAATCGTTCATACAATTACCGTGCAACAATTGTTCAAGAAAATTCACTTATATGAAAATGGAGCAAATGTTGTTTATTTAGTTCACATTTGCATCCTAGATATTCTACTCCCTGTTAGCAATGTAGGTTTGGAATATTTTTGGCGTGCAAATGTGCACCACAGAAAAGCTGCAAAACCATTTATACAATTATGGAGTAAAAGTGGTTCATGCAAATTCACTTATATGTAAATGGAGAAAATGTTGTTCATATAGTGTGTATTTTCATGCTAGATATCCTTCCTTGTCAACATCAGTTTGGAAATTTTTTGGCATGCAAACATGCACCACAAAAAAGCTGCAAAATCATTTATACAATAATGGAGTAAACATGGTTCATGAAAATTTGATTTTGTGTAAATAGAGCAACTAAGGTTTGTAAAATATTGATGAGAGGGATACATTAGTTGCAAGGCTTCTTGGAATAATTCAAAGTTGTGGTAATTTTTGGGATCTATTTGGGACTTTTTATTGGTTTTGGTTGAAGATGTTGAATTTCACATATGAGCAAATCAAAGGAATCTCTAGTTTTCATGCAATAGAAAATTCCTCATGGAACTATGTTGATTTCATAACAAACAATGGTATCATTCTTGGGTATTGTAGTAAAGAGTACATTTGAAAACAATATTTTCCTCAGAGTTCAACATTAACTAGAAAGAGCAACAAAACACCCTCCAAATTGATATTAACATAAAGAAAAACTATTTTCTCATGGGTGCACCTACTATCACAAGAAAGCTCAAGAATTAAAACATGAACAAGGCCATTTCCTGCCCAACCATTTTATTTCTAGGAGCATTGCTTAGAGTGATCTTCTCTATCAAATTCAGAACAACTTCTACATTTTTGTAAAACTCTAAATTGACCTTCAACTTGCTTGATTTTTGCATATGCATTTAGTTTCCCTGGATGAGTAGTAGCACTAAAACTACTCTTTAAGAGTAGGCTCCTCACTAATAATGTATTGGGAAATAACAATGTCTTCATGATCTCAATGTAATTTGCACCTGTGTTTAATTCACCATCCTTTATTAGATTCAATTTCAAATCAGGTAGCCAATTACTTCCTCCATGTGAAACTGGTGTAGAAATGTAGTCAAAATCATTTTCCTTTATAACCAAACTCACTTGACTGTCATACTAAATATGTATAATATGTTTAAAAATATGTATTCTTTACATTTCCTTGTAATACCATTGGTCACAAATGTGTTTAGCTTGAACTATTTGAATTTCAATGAAATCTTCTAAATTTTCTATTTTGTGACTGTTTAGCCTCAACTATTGAAATTGCAAGGAAATCATTTAAGTTTTTAGTCAATATTTTGTGGATTGTTAATCATGACTATAGAGACCTTGGGTAGCCATTTGACTCAACTCTTTTTTTGTAAGAGGTGTAACCAACCATCCATTATTACGCCATTAGGCATATTACAATGGCATCCACTAAAAAGCAATGTGTAAGGAAAAAAATTTCAACTAGAAATTGACGTTCAAATGACATGAAAATCCATAGCCACTCTTAAATCTTATCTTCTTATCTTTTGAAAAAAAAATAGTCATTATTGTTAACTTCTTAAAATGAATTTAAAAAACAATTTTCTTTTTATGAAAGCTGTAGTTTTGTTGTAGATTTTTCTTTTTTAAATTTTTAAATATTTTCAATAAAACTTAACTAGCATACATATATTAAATATTAATATATATAAAATACGCTAGAGTTATCCTTCTCGAGACTAAAATTTATATTTAAAATTAAAATAATATTATATAAAGTATTCAATTGAACACTTAATTACATGAAAAAAAGACTTTATTTGTTTATTATTAAATATTGTCATTATAAAATCTTTATAAATTGTTATTGAAAAGATTTAAAATATTAAATTTTATAAATAGAGTATAAAACAAAAAATTATCTATTATACAACCATCTGAATGGATGTGCTTGATTTGGATTTAACTTTGTAAAGATCAAAAAAATTAATGTAGATAAAAAACATTCCCCAATTAGAATCCATCAAATACACCATTTACATCAAGTTGAAAGGCACACGACTTCCACTAAAACCATGAGGTTACACTCAAATTGAAACTCTAAAATATTTTTTGTGGGAAAAGAAAAATACATATGCCAACAAAAATTGAGAATTACATGAAGGCAAAAAAAAATTAAACATGCGTATATGCCCTATTCTATATAATCTATGTTTGATGTTTAGGGACTCTGATACATAATAAATGGAAGCATGTAGCATAATTGCTACTATCAACTTACAACCACATATCCAAGTAAGCAACCAAGCATGCATTGCTTTGCACACTTTGTGGGTACTTCATTTTGCTCCTCAGTAGAAAAGGGTAGTGATGTCTTCAAGAGCTTTGTGTACATACTTTTGATTGCAGATGCATTTGGATGATTTCTTGGACTAATTTGACCATTTGGATCATTGGCACAAATCTTAGCTAGGCACTTCCCAGTTAATATGATGCTTATATTTATGGAACCAACTGTAAATGCACCAAATACAACTCAATAATTAAAAGAAAAAAACTAAGGATGCAGACCAAACCTTTACTTTGTAAACCCTTAATAGGAAAAATCTAAACAAATTAGAGAATTAAGTTATGTCAAACCTCCTCCCTAAACAAAATTTCTAAACAAAATTTCTTAGTATTATCTTCCTCATCTAAAGAATGAAAATTTCAATCATCCATAGCAGCCCACTCATTGGCAGGTGATTTAGCCCACGTTTAGGTCTGGATTTCGTGAGGTCATCTAATTTCCTAGAGCTTTTCCATTCACTGAATTGTAATTGTAGTTCATCTTCACAGTTATCGTCAACCATTATAATTGTTCAACTGCAATATTATTCAACTGAATATAAAAATATGTAACAACAAACATAATGTGTGACTCCTCTCGGCTTAAAAATGCATTTAAAAAAAACATAAAATAATTTACATAGGGAAGTTTTTGATTTAAATCTCTTTAATATGTTTGCAAGAAAAATCACCACAATATTTTGAAAACTTAAATTTCATTATAAAATTAAATTAATTAAATTGTAGATTCTATACAAATGAATTAAATAAAATTTCATATTCATTTTAAATTTAGACATAAAAACAATCTTTCTATTTTATTTTTTCTTGTAGTGATTATCTATATAGATGAATTAAACAAAATTTCATATTCATTTTAAATTTAGATATAAAAACAATCTTTCTATTTTATTTTTTCCTCTTTTTGCATGTAAATTATTTCATTTTCTAAAATGATACTTAAAAATGCATTTAAAAAAAATTATAAAATGATTTAGATAGGAAATTTTTTGATTTAAATCTCTTAACAATAATGACTTCATTTTTTTTCAAAGGATAAGAAGATAAGATTTATTAGTGGATATGGATTTGCATGTCATTTGAATGCCAATTTCTAGCTGAAGAATTTTTCCTTACACATTACCTTTTGGTGGATTCCATTACAATCCTCAGTGTAAATAATGTATAAATATATATTATAAAAAAAAAAAAATCTTTATAATTATACCAATGATGAAATACTATTGCAATGAGAAAAAATGATGAAAATAAGTGCCTCAAGAAGGATAACTCTCGACGTATTTTATATAAATAATAATAGTATATAAATACTAATTTATTCTAATAATTACTATAATTAAATTAATTATAATTATTAATATTAAATTTTAGTATTAATAATAATAAAATTGAAATCATTATAAAATTGATTATGATATAAACAATAAGTATTTTAGAGTAAATAAGATATCAAATCGATTTTAAACCGTTTTTAAATCTATTTTAAATCTACTTTAAATTTTCTTGAAAAAACATCTACATATGATGAATGTAGTTATGCTAGTTGCATGTAATATGCCTCTGGGCTAAATATTATTTTAAATATATTTTAATATTGAAAGAAAAAAAATTGGTTATAGTTTAAAATAGCATTCAATTAGGGTTAGGATTAGAGAAAAAATGATGAAAATAGGTACCTTAACAAAGATAACTCTGGGCGTATTTTATAAATATTAATATGTAATATATGTATACTATACTTATATGTTACTTTCAAATAATATTTAGAAAAATAAATTAGTCATTCAATATCTTCTCTTACAAATATAATTACAATGTTATCTCAATAAAGGGAATGTATCAACAATAAACAAAATATATCAACGATGGACATGGTGACATAATTAATTGATATGAAAATATCTTAAAGTGACTATTCTTTATCGTATCATTATTTTTGAGAGTGTTATATTTACTCTAGGGGTAAGATCAACTATGCCATGTGTGTGCTTAGTGGGTTCTATGGGGCTTGGCATAGTGAAGGTGCCTAACATTCAATTGTTTCTTGTTTCGATTATATATTTTTCCTCAAAAGGCCAATTTGATATGGCCTCTTTTGTGATTTGAGGGAAACATGGTGGCGTGGGTGATGTTAGTGTTAAGTTAGTGTGGTGTCATACTATAAGGTTGTGGGTTGGTGGAGGGATGTTGAAATTTTTTTCTACATACATTAAGGATGAAACATTTAATTTAAATCTTAACAAGTGGGCTATCTATATCTGGGACCTCAATGATGTCTCTTATGGATATAGGATCATATTTTCATTTTTTGTATTAATGGTTAGTGTTTCCTATATCTTGCCTAGTATTTGGAACATTGGAATGTGTTAAATGTGGCTTAGTTACTTAGCTAGACAACATTATGTTCTCCCTAGTGACATATACTTACTTTCTTCATGATGATTATTCAAATATAAAAAAATAATTGAAAAAATCTATGAGTATAATCTAAAACATTTTCATGCGATGATGAACAAAAAAACATAACATTCATAATCAATTAGAAGCAATTACCAAGGTAATGAAATTTTATTTGACATTTGTTGTTGTGATAATGTGGAGGGAGACTTGTTGAAATCCCTCCTACTTCAAAACAATTACCAAGGTAATGAAATTTTATTTGACATTTGTTGTTGTGATAATGAGGAGGGAGACTTGTTGAAATCCCTCCTACTTCAAAGTCACTAAATGTAAGAAGTGTTTGGGTATGTAAGGGTTTGTGTAACTTGCGTTGCCTCTTTAAATTTTGTGGTTTCATGATGACTTTTTAATAAATTTGGGGCTATTGTAATTTTCCCCTATCTATGTTGGTTTAACCTTTTCTATTGAATTCTTGTGATCAGTGATAAATTTAAGAAACCTCCCTAAAAAAATATATAAAATTTTGGGGAATATTTCATTTTTTTTAGAAAAATATTAATTTCTATTGGTGAATCTTTTTTTTTTTTTCAAAAAAATTATTATTTTATTAATGATTTTTTATGTCACTAAAATATTGGTGAATCTTAGAAAATAATAGAAAAATTCATTAATTACAATGGTGAATCCTTCCAATCTAAAAAAATAATTCTTATGGAAAATTAGGGGCTTGAGGGTGGAAACTATCGATGGGTTTAAGGGTGGACTATAATATTTACTTTACACCATTGATTTAAAACATAATTTAACAACCCTCATTGTATTTCACGAGTTAAAATGTATTGGGGCTAAAAACCCATTGATATTAGAATATCAACCATCCAAAAGCTATTTCAATTATTAGCCAATTTTTTATTCCCAAATTTCAATTATTAGCCAATTGATCGAATATTAGCCACTAAAAAAATCACTACTTGTGATCACTTAATTCTCTTCTATTATGTATATGAACTACTCTTTTGGTAATACATAGATGATTTACTATCTTGGCTAGTCGGTTATTGTGCTTTTGACTCCCACCTAGTTGCTAGATTTATTTCTACTAGTTTAGACTTGGATTTGTGGTTTAGCTTAAAATATAATTTTTTAGTTTATTTTAATGGACATGGTGAGCTCTTTACTACTAGCATTCAAATCTCAAAGATCTATTTTTTTTGGCTTCTAAATGTCTAACCTACACATATAAAAAAATTTACAATATTAAATTATGATTTATTATCCATAAAATTAAATCAAATGTATCCTTACTTTTATTAAAATAGCTACAAATGATCAAAAAATAAATAAACCAAATATAAAAAAATTGTTTTACCTATCAACTACATTTTTGTGGTAAATCATATTTGTAAAATAAATTTTCATTTAATTTTTATTTTTTAAAAATTATTAAAACATATTCATGGCCTTAAGTAAAAGCAAACTAACCAAACTACCTTTGCTTGATGGAGGTAATTACGTATCGTATCCAAACTACCTTTAAAACCATTAAAAAGGAAATATAATAGGTAGTTACCTTATTTTGTCACCCCCATCAACCGTATATTTTATTCACGTAATGCTATTTAGTAATTTAATTCACGTTTTCCATCTCAAGTTAAATATGAAGTATTTTCTTATTCATGTTTTCTATCTGTCAAGTTTAATATCAAACATTTTCTGTTGTAAGGCTATTCACAGGTAAAATCGCCTATATTCGCGGCGTCAACTCGGAAACCATCATGTGACGCTCTCAAACCGTCAATATCACTCTTAATTCTCTCATCAAAACGACGAGTCTCTCATTTTCATTAATAAATTATTTAAGCAATTTCTTATTGGCTGTTTGACTGTTGAGTTGTTTGATGCTTCAACAGAATGTGTAAATTTGTACTTGAAAATTATATACAAGTCTTTATTTATTCTTTTTATTGATCTTTTGACTGTTAAATTGTTTGATATTTAAGTAGTACATGGAGTCTTTGTTTATACAACTTATTATTGTCTGTCTGATTGTTGAACTATTTGATCTTTAAGTAGAACATACAATTTGTACTTCAACATAAAGATATTTATTTATACAACTTATTATTATGTATTTGATGGTCAAACTATTTGATGTTTCAGTAGCACATGTAACTTTATACTTTGAAGGTGCATACGGAACTCTCTTAAAAACATGTAAGGAGATATTAAAAGTAGGTTTTGTTTCTTTGTTAACCTGTGAAAGTGATATTGTTCTTTAAATTGCATTATCTTGTTTCAAGATGTACAATTCAGTTCTCTTCAAGTTCAAATATAAAACTTAAAAGATACATAGTTTCATTATCAAAGTAGTTCAAATTTTACCATATTATCATATGAAAGTAAAATTAGGGTTTTTTATGTAGTGTTTCTGGGCATGTAATGAATGAAATTGCATTGTCTTGTTTTGAGATGTACAATTCATTTCTCTTCCAAGTTCAAATATAAAACTTAAAAGATACATAGTTTCATTATCAAAGTAGTTCAAATTTTACCATATTATCATATGAAAGTAAAATTAGGGTTTTTTACATGTAGTGTTTCTGGGCATGTAATGAATGAAATTGCATTGTCTTGTTTTGAGATGTACAATTTAATTCTCTTTCAAATTCAAATATAAAATTTAAAAGATACATAGTTTCATTATCAAAGTGGTTCAAATTGTACCATATTATGATATGAAAGTAAAATCAATGTTTTTTTTACATGTAGTGTTTATAAGCATGTTACAAAATGCAATGAATAAGATTTGATTAAATAATCCATCTCTTATGAATCAATTGGAGAAATGATTTATAAAGCACACTATTTTCAAAAAGAAAAATTATACATAAGATAGCAAGTTAAATGAACTTGATTCTAAATTAAACTCCATAATTAAGCAAGCTTGAGCCAAAATAATATAAAGATTGGCGACTTTATGAAAATTTCTAGTACTTCACTAATATATAAGTCTAGTCTTACATCATCAATACATAAAGTTGTGAGAAGATTTTTATAAGGAAAATTCACCACCAACAATTTTCCATTAGCATTTTTAATATATATTTTTAAGACTTTGAAAAAAAAATTGCAAAATAATTGTTAATGCAATGAATTTTAATTGTTGGTGGTGAATTTTTCTGCGGTGAATTTTCCTAGAGCCCTATTTATGATCATCTAGTTAAAATTGTGAAAAAAATATTCAAATATTAATATTCTCCATTTTTTAAAGAATTCTAAATTTAATATAAATGTAGAAAATTAGAAAAAATAATAATTAAATTCAAAATAAGATCTTATTCTTTAACTTTGTAAGACAATAATACTTTTAAAGAAGTCTAATTTTATAAGCATTTTGACATTGGTTTTAATTATTTAAATTATAATCACAATGTAAATAAGAAAAAAAAAAATGGTGGGTGGAAATCTTATTATGGTCTTGGAATCATTCAAGAAATGTTGGTTTTTTGAAGTAAAATAATTTTCTTTTCTTTCTAAAATTTTAATCATTCAACTTATTTATATGGTTAGTTGTTTTGAAATTGAGTAAATTTGAAAGAATCTTATAACTTGTAATTTTAGATAAAAATCAATACCTCATAACACATTCTTTTGAGTGAATTAAGTTGTGCTTGGATGGAGTATAAATCCATGATCAATACTTAGAATATAAATACAAATTACTTACCTTAAAGTACTTGGCTTTGAACCAATTAAAAACTAACATTTTTACCTTCTTCAAATAAAATTTATTTTTTCTAAATTGAACATGTAAAATATTTAACTTTAGAAATTTTTAAAATTATTCTCTCGAACATGATTCACTAAAATTTGGGGTGTTACGGGGATGTTTAGAAAAATAAAAGTAAACTATTATTTTGACATTTTCTTAGGAATGATTTACGCCACTTTTAACTTTATATAGTCATCTCATTAAATCTCCATACAATAAATAAATGTTAGCTTTCTTAAGATAATGTTCTAGGCAATATATTTTACTTTTCTAATATATATATAATTAAAAATAAAAAATTTGTAATAAATATTCATTTTAATATATAATAATATTATAATAATAATTTAAATAAATAAAATAGTATAAAAAATATTAAAAGTATAGTAAAATGTTCATTCAAAAATATAAAACATAATAATAAAATTATAAATGTTATAATATAATAATAAGAAGATTACCAATATAAAATAAAAATTATACATAATAATATGATATTATAAATTAAACTTAATTAGAATACAATAATTATACTATTAAAAATATTATAATTAAAATATACAAATAATAATATTATAGTATAATATAATAATAATAATATTATAAAACATAACACAATAATAAATCTTATAAATACTATAATATAACAAGAGTTGTAGAGTAGCCAAGTTCCTACCTAAATGTGTCACAATAGTCTTGTTTTATTTGTTGTGTCTACTATGTTTTAGAAACAGTGTTGATATTATAACAACTTAATAGTAATCTTGAAATTTGTTAGATGGTGCACAATCATTAGTTATGAGAAATAGCATAAAGTCTACAATGCACTTGACATTTTTGGATATTTGATTTATGCCATGCACTTGCTACCAAGAATTTTGCCTCAAAGGTATAGGAAGGTTGCACAAGGAACAAAACAAATAAAAAATTTAAACCATGGGATAATAAGTCAATATTTACACATTGTGTTAGAGATAGTAATGTGCATGCGGATAAAATTGAGAAGTGAAGTTGGAATTGGTATAAGTTAAGTAGAAGGCTCAATTTGGCATCTTGGTGAGGGTAAATAGTCTAAGAAATAAGTTGAGTAAGTCCTCTACTATCTACACACACGAGCACAATTAAATATAATGAATAACGTTGCTTCTTTACTATATTTCCTAAACCTATATCTATCTAGTTTCCTTATTGTTTACTAGCACAATTAAATATAATGAATAGCATTGCTTCTTTACTATATTTCCTAAAGCTATATCTATCTAGTTTCCTTATTGTTTACAAAATTAGATTCCTCTAAACCATGAGGTTTAGAAATTTTAAAAGATGGGATGTTGATGCATAATGAACCAATTAATGTCGTCACTATCACTTCCCATCAATTATAGGTATTCAGATATTTTAAGAAATTTTGTTGTGTCTATTGTTTATGGGAACCATGACTGCTATAGTGTAGTTAATAGTGTTTCCCTATTTTAGATTAGGTTTCTTGTTTATTAGGAGGTAGTGGGTTGTTGGAAAAGGAGTTTTTGGTTTGGGTTGGGGAAGATATTGTAAGAGAATTTATACTATAATTCATCCATGAAATGTATGTTTCATTTATTTTATTGTGGAAAGTTGTACATTTTTTGCAGTTTTATTGTTTATTGTTCACTATTTTTAGTGGTAGTTGAAGGTTTTCACTACAGAATATTATAGTAATGTGTATCACATGAGAAACAAGGTATATTGTTTCCTAATTATGCTAACAAGTTCATTAGTAATAATCTATAAATCAAATAAGCACATACATATAAGATTTATTTTTTTCTTAAAGATTAAAATAGCTTAGCTTAAATAGGATGTAAGATGGTATAGGAGGAACCATGCTTGAGGGGAAGGATATATAGTAGATCCTAGCTTTGGTTTTTGTCCATATTCAATAGAAATATGTTATAGGAGTAAGGATCCTAGTCCAGACCTAGTACCTCCTCCAACAACATTGAAAACTAAAAACGCTTGCAAACTACTACAATTGTCACAGAGCTTCCTTATTTGGTCTAGACAAATATCTAATGCATCTTTTCCCACTGTCAATTAGACAAAGAAAATCAACTATCAAAACAATTACAAACAAAATAAGTCAAAGAATTTATCCAAATAGTTGAATGCAGAACTCATGTATAATTTCCTCACTTTCATACAATTTTTAAGTATTTTCATCTTCCCATTGTTCCTACCCTTGACTATATTGCCTTCATTTCCAAAAAAATCAACAAATGACCAGATGGCTAGTACAATTTCTCATATAAAGATACATGTTGAATTTATGCAACTAAAGAGAATTTATATAATGAAGAGAAACATTGGAGAAAAAATGGATTGGAAGGGTATACATGCTTTGATATATTGTTTAACAAATTGGCTAGCTCTACAAATAGAGTGTTCATGGTGAAATGGAAGGGGAAAGTATTTTCCAAAAAATTAACCCCCCTCAAACTCCCATGCCAATTTTGAGCATGTACCTAACTAGCTCAGATTTGAGAAAAAAGGAGGGATGGGATGGGAGAAGATAAAATCACATAATCCCCGAAGTAGGCTCTCTTTCTAAATATATTTTGATATATACAAGTAGAATAAAATGCTAAACTTCAAAATGAATTAAGTTAATAACTGTGTACAAGAATTTATAAATTGGCTAAGCTCTTCCCATATTTGTGTTGTTAAGAGAGAAGAGGTCCAGAGGATGAGGAAATCTAACCAATATAATGGCATCAAGCAAAATTGTTAGTTGCATCTTCCTTGCTAGAAATAAGATGTTCAAGGTGGAATAGTTACATGTATGTCCCCGTTCTAATCCCATCGATGATTGTTCGTTCAAGATCAATAAATAGAGCTTTGGGAATATGCTTTCCACGTCTAGTTTCACTGAAGAAAGTACCATGTGCATAGTTTATTCTCCTGTCTGTCTCATTGTTGCATTAAAAAAATAGATTAGCAAAATACATTGTTTTTGAGATTGTATTTAGTCTATAATTTTTAAATGATGTTTCATAATCATTATAAATTACTAAAAAGGGACATTACCTAGACATGAAACCATTGGGCTGAATGGCATGCTCTAAACAAAATAGTTCCCAACAAGTGTTTCCCACTTGTATTCCAACCTATCTTATATGAATATTTATAATCTCTCTCATCCCCTTGCTTATAGTTTATGTTCTTCTACAAACTTCTTCCTCTATTTTCCTCAGATACTGTGTCACACTCTCAAGAGGTAATTTTCTTTTATTTCACTTAAGCAAGCAATCTGCATTGCAAACTCTAAAAATGGAGATAAGATACTCTTTGATAAAAAATACAGCATGAAATTTTATGCAAAAAAGAGTAAGGATTCTAGTCCAAACCCAGTACCTACTCCAACAACATTAAAAACTAAAAACTCTTGCAAACTTCTATAATTGTCACAGAGAAAACTATATCCCATAACTAGCAGGACTTCTCACTACTAATAACTAAGAGATAGTTCCTTATCTTCCTACCAAGAAAGTGTGGAAACTGAGCTAAATATTTAATCTATGTCTTCAGATTCCTAGCAAACAAGGGGAGTTAAAGCACATCTTCTAGGATTACGAGTTTCCCAGACAATTCTAGGTTGGTTTTGATTGATGGTTTTCATGTACCTTTGTCCAACTGCTATACTAAAAGCAATTTTTTTTCATAATATTTAGTTTTTTAGATAGTCTTCATGAGTTTTGTGGAATGTAACTTAGTTATCTACTCTTTAATCTCCTAAGCTCTTCTTGCTTAGGTTTCTTAGGAAAAAAATTGAAATTGTAAATTGCTTGTAGCTAGACACATCTAGATATTTTATTTTTTATTTTTGTGGTAGGAATAGTTTACCATACAATGTTTTATTTTGTAACTTAGGTCTCACCTTTTCCTAGGTAAACAGTAATTGAAGATTACTTGCCTATTTGTACCCCCTTCTATTTGCATTAAAACAAAAACTCTTAGAAAGATATATCTTAATCCTTTCAATCTAGCCACATGATGTCTTTGTGTCTTATATTTTGAGATTCAATACCCTATGTCAACATACAAAGCCATGAAATACAAAATTGTTTTAAAGAGAGTTTCAACTATGTAGTGAAGAAAATAAAAAGTATTACCTAAATGAACCTTCAATTAGCTTGTCCTAGACCATTGAATGGTTAGGATTTGTAGATAATTTGTCCCAATGTAGAGGCTTTAGCTTTTCCTACAAATTTCCATCAGTATTAATGGGATATAATTTAAGGGTCAATTAAATTGAAGACAATTAGTTTTCACAATAATTTTAATAAAAAAAAATATATTTACAATATAATATTATTATAAAAATTGTAATTGTATTTTATCAGACAAAAAATTATAGTTGCTTTTGAAAAAATAATTCAAATGTTAAAACGAATTTCTCACTAATACAAAATGTAATATTATTTGAATCACTAGTTTTCTTTTAAATAAAGAAGGGGTTAAAATTTATTCAAACAAGAATAAATACAAAGAAAGGGCCTCAAACAACCTTGCCAAGTTCCACTAAGTGATCTAACTGATGAGACAAACCCATAGGTAATTGACCCTTATCCACAATATTCCAGTTTTGCATCTGATTAGAAGCCCACTTGGCTAGACAATCCGCTACACCATTCCACTCCCTAGGGATATGGGTAGAAGTAACAAACTCCAAAGAATCACACAAATTAAGAATTTGGTTAACCACCAAGACTAACTTGCAACTAATAGCCTCAAAATGTTGCCGAGTCAACAAATGCACCACCACCTGTGAATTTGATTCACAAATGAGCCTGCTCCATCCAAGAGCACAAGCCCACTCCACAACATATAAAATAGCAAGAGCCTCCATCAAATTATTAATATGATGACCTTTTTAAACTAAAAAAATAAACTGAACAGTCCCTGAACTATCCCTACCAACTCCACCAATGCCAACAGGACCAGGGTTATCTTGCAAAGATCCATCCGTGTTGATTTTTAAACTACCTTGCAGAGGAGGAATCCACCTCCCCGCCCTATTTATCTTCTAAAGAGGATATCTACATCTATTTCTCATGAGTTGGCCTTGTGGAGGATGAAGATGGAGACGACTATAGCAAATAACATCACCAAGATCCACAACCTCCATTAGGTCACACTTAGCTGAAATAGGTTCCCTCAAAGAGTGGAGAATTTTCCACCACAAGTGGTGGGCTCCCAACAACACATCCTGAAAGGTTTAACGATTCCTCTCCAACCAGATATGCCAAAGAATAAAAGAAGGGCCAAGAGTCCAAGCAACCTAAAGAAAAGAGGTTTTGACTAGGGCCTTGCCCCATCGAACAAAAAACTCGGCCAAAGAAGAGACGTGCCAAGAAGCTTGATTCCACACATCCCACAAAAAATGCCAAATATTTTTATTGAAGGAACATTGGAAAAAGAGATGACACTCTCTTCATTATCATGACACAACACACACACATCGAGAGGCCTTGAAAATCATGCTTGTATAAATTATCCTAAGACACTGATTGTGGACCACCAACCACAAGAAAAAATTACACTTGGGCCATGAGAACTTGTACCAAACTTACTTCCACCAGGAAATCCAACTGTCCCCAAAATTTTGTCACACCAGCAAAAACAGAAAACTTACCAGAAAAATCATTATTAGCCCATGCCAAAATATCATTCCCAACCAAGGTAGTGCACTCACGAGACTCCAGAACCTAAGCCAACTCTACCCTATATTTTGTAGTTCCTCCTAGAGGCCATTTAGAAGGAAGTTTCTAGAAAAAATAAACAACCAACCCAAAATTGTGGGCAATCTTACAATGATCTATAGTGTCCTAGCCAACAGCAATAAAAGTATCAGAAAGGAGTTGAAGGTGAGGATGAGTAGAAAGGATAGAAGGATGACCATCCCACGAGTCTAGCCAAAAAAGAGCTTGTGATCTTGAATGACAGATCGAAAAGAGACCATTCTTAATCAACTGAGCCCCCAGTTTCAAAGTATTCTAGATCATAGAACCACTGCCAACCAAAGGAAAGTGGTGAACATCAAACACATTAGCATATTTAAGATACTTATGGGTGAGAATACGGGCCCAAAGTTGATTTTGGCTAGAACACCAACACAAGTGTAACTTAGCATCAAGAACTTGCCCATTCAAAATAGCAAATTGTAAGCCAAGGCTGCCCTCTTCCTTAGGTCTGCACACAGTTCCCCATTTAACAAGGCTCCATTTAGCAGTCGATAAATTACCATTCCAAAGAAATTGTCAAGAGAGAGCATAAAATTCCTGAAGAAAGTACATGAGAGTAGCCTAAGCAAAACACCTATTGATAGGAAAAGCTTGAATAACAAACTTTAGAAGAGCCAAATGAGCAACAGTAGCTAACCAACAGTGAGTCCAATGGTTAACCTTTTGATGCAACTTGTCAAGAAAATTTTTCCAAGAGGACCTGGGATGTCTACCAACAGTAAGAGGAATGTCCAAATAAACAAAGGGAAGAGACCCAATCTAAAACTACATAATTTTAGCAATACGCCTCTAAATAGCCAGAGGAGTGTTAAAGAAGAAAATAAAGGATTTATGCTTATTAAATTTTTGACCTAAAGCGACAAGGTAAATATCCAAGTCATGCCTAAAAGATTCAACTTCCCGAAGATGAGCCAATCCCATAAGAGTAGTGTCATCCACAAATTGGAGATGTGAGAGTTGTGGCAAACCATTGCCCCATTCTCACCCATGAATCAATCCCTAGGAAGCTCAAAACTTAAGAAAACAGCCTAGACCCTCAGCCATAATAATAAATAGGTAAGGGCAGAGAGGATCCCCTTGGTGAAGGCCCTTGGAAGCACCAAAAGGCTCTGAAGGTTCTCCATACACAATAATTGAGAAAGATGAAGAAGTAACACAACTCATGGTCCAACTCACCCATTTTGGACTAAAACCAAAAGCTATGAGAATTTTTTGAAGAAAACTCCATTTGACTCTATCATAAGCCTTGGCCATGTCTAATTTTATGAACATAGCTCTCTCCTTATAAGTTTCCATAGAGTGAATAACCTTAGAAGCCACCACCACCCCATCCAAAATTTGTTTTCTAGCCACAAAACCTCCTTTTTCTTCAGAGATCACAATAGGAAGAAATTTTTTGAGCCTCTATGCAATCAATTTAGTGATAATCTTATACACCACATTACAAAGAACAATAGGTCAAAAAATTCAAGCTTATCAACACCTTCCTTTTTTGGAATGAGAACCAAGAAAGTAGAATTCATGGCTCGAAGCATCTACTTACTATGAAGAGATTCCTAAACAGCTTCCAACAAATCCAAATTAATAATATCCCAAAACTCCTAAAAAAACTCAACAAGGAAGCCATCCAAACTAGGAGCTTTACCATTGTTCATCCCAAACATGACCTCTTCTAACTTAGGCATCAAGATTGGATGAGTGAGAGAATCATTCATCACATTTGTGATTAGAGAGGGAATGTAAGAAAGGATCAAATTCTCCTCCTCAGCAATAGGAGTGGAATCTTCAACAAAAAGAGCAGAGTAAAATTGACGAGCCTCACGAGACATAGCCGATAGAGAAGAAATATAAATACCTTCAAAAGTAACCAGAGAATAAATGTACTAGGTTTTTATGATGAGCCTGGATAGAATGATGGGAAAAATTAGTATTCCTATCCCCTTCTTGGAGCCAATCAATTTGAGCCTTTTGTTTCTAATAAATCTCCTCATGAAGCTCCCACTCTTCCACATTTCACATAGCCTGGGACTCTTCTCTTCCAAGAGCATCCAAGAAACCATTATCCCAAATTTGGCAAGTAATCATATCAAGACGGTCCAGAGCATCCCTCTTCTTGGACTGAAGGTTACCGAAACAAAACGTGTTGCATCTCTTAAGGTGATATTTGACATATTGAAGTTTCTTAACAAAGAAGTACATAGTTGTACCATAAGCAGGACCTCCCTTTCTCCACCACTTAGCCACTAAGTCATACATCAAAGAATCTTGAAGCCACATAAGATGAAATTTAAAGGGAGGATTCTTAGGAACAACAAAAGAAGACATAGAAAATTTAATGGGCCAATGATCAGAACCTCTCCAGTCAAGAATTTCAGAACTAGTAACCAAGCCCCTGCCAACCAAAAAACAAGAGACAAGAAACCTATCCAACTGTTCAGAGATCGCTTCCTCTCCACTCCATCTATTATTCCAACTGAAAATCCTATTAGAGGGATTAACATCCACTAAAGCAAGATAATCCACCTGAGCTTGAAAAACATCAGAAGCAGGACCTAACCTAGGAAAACCCCCTCTTTTCTCCTCCAAACTCAACACAAAATTAAAATCACCACTTAAGATCCAAGGAAGATAAGGAGCACAAGAAAAAACATACCTTATATGTTCCCAAAGCTAGATTTTACCATGGATGTCAATTGGAGCATAAAAATTAGAAATTAGAATAGTCTCACAAAATCCAAAGTAGAAGCAACCATGGAGATAGAAGAATGACTAGAAATCCACCAAATGGGAGAAATCTTGTGTGGATCCCAAAAAAGAGGCAAACCTCTAGAATTTCCCTAAGATCCAATGCACTAACACTGACCAAAGTGTTAGATACGAGAAGCATGTTGAAGCATAACATCAACAAAAACCTTAGTCTCCTGAACATAGAAAATGTTCGGTGAGTGAACTACAACCAAATCATGAATAGCTTTTTGACGAGAGGTGCTATTAAATCCCCTCACATTCCAAGAGAGAATAACCATGGAGGGGATTGAGAAAAGTGAACATCAATGGGTTTAACAGACCCTAATTCCACCAATAAATCTCCAGTAACCTTAATCTTCTCTAAATCCGTCTTACACCCTTTTGAAGATCTACCAGGAGGATGTTTCTTAAGGAGGCGTTGTTGCATGCCCAAGCCCTAAGAAGACCCCTTACTCGTATTAGAAGCTAAAAACTTCTTATCCAAATCAGCCAACACAATATCATCTTGCATATGATCATTCAAGGTCTCTTGTTGTACTTGCACTCCATGTAAATCATGTCCTGACCCTGGAACAGACACAACCTCCATACCCACACTAGTAGTCGCAGGAGTGATAACCAGTGGAATCCACTCCTCCAAGGAAATAATATCTAACACTTCAAATCAGTTAAAGCCCTCATCAACCTGTCGATCCTTCAATGTTCGCTTCTGACCTCATTCCTTAGCCTTAGATTGAACTAGCACAAAACTATCCTTATCGTTACTTGCAACACCCTCCCTCATGGGAGCTTTCCCCTTGTCCTCTTTACCCACAGGCATATCCAAAGAAGAGGGGGAGTTAGTGGTATGAGAATCTTTATGAACCTTAGGGAATTGTCACTAAAGATGGCCATACTCATGGCAAAGCCAACATAAAAAAGGAAGTGATTCATAATCTAACTGCTGAATCACTAGTTTTTTAAAAAAAATTAATAAAAAACAAATTTATTATTAAATACATTTAAAAATAAAAAATAATTGTGTATCTCATCACAAAATTAATATAATATATTATAGATTAATTTCATATAATATATATTTAAAATAATCTAATTAAAATATATTCAATGATTAAAAAAATAATATATTAGACTATTAAAAATTAAAATATAATATTATAAAATTATTATCTAATATAATATATTATATATTAAATATTATATATGCTATATATATTAATATAATTCTTGATAATTTAATATATTAATATAATATTTTGAAAATAATTCCATAATATAATATACTAAAAATATATTAAATGTTATATATTATATAGTTTATATATTTTAATTTGTTATTAAATTATTTTTCATATACTATATAATAATTTTTTAATTATATTTTAAGATGTAATAAGTAAATAAAATTTTAGAATGAATAATATTTTGTTTCACTTGAGTTGAAAAAAGATAGATTAAAAAGTAATTAATTTAGAGTCTTGGAAAATAAATTTTGAATAGTTAGAAAAAATTCAAATAGAAATTGTTAAAATATTTTGGATAAATTCATTCAAATGCAAAGATTAACTTGTTGGTGTAAAAATCCTTGAAAAATGCTTCAAAATTTGCCATAAAAAATACCTCAAAATCCTCCTCCACTTAAAATTTTTTAGCTAAAAAAATGCCTTAAAAATTGTGATAAAAAGTTTATGGAATAGCATTCCATCCACCCTTATCACTCAAAATCTTTTAGCCCATAAAATTGGGGAAAAATAATTGTTGGAATTTAAAAAGTTAAAAATCGTGCATTTAACTTTAAGAAAATTAAAATATAATGTATGAGAAAGCAAATAATGAATTTTGATTCATTGTAACCAAAACATTTAATCACTAGTTAAGATCAAGGGGTTTCCTATAGTTCCATGGCAAGAACTAATAATAAGATTACAAATATATAATAATATGATATTATAAAGTTAATTTAATTATAATACAATAATTATAATACTAAAAATATTATAATAAAACTATACAAATAATAATATTATAGAAATATAATAATACAATCATAATAATAATTTTAATATAATAATAAAATCATAAGATAACCATATAAAATAAATTTAAATAAATTTAAATTATACAATATAAATAATTAAATTTTATTACAACAATATAACTTGTGACACAATTCTATTTAAGTTTTGATATGAAGGTCTTTATATGTTCAAACATCACTTACATATATTATAAACAGCCTCATTGTCACGAAGTACTTTCCACATTTGTGTGCTATAATAGAGAATAAGTTGAAATTCTATTGTTAGATGGTTCTATAGCAATAGTGGAAACCCAAGGGAAAGGATATACAATAAATCCTAGCTTTGGATTTTTTTCATATTCAATAGAAAGATGTTCTAGTCAAGGATCTTAGTCCAAACCCAACACCTCCTCCAACAACATTGAAAACTAAAAACCCTTTCAAACTACTACAATTGTCATAAAGCTTCCTTATTTGGCCTAGATAGATATCTAATGAATCTTTGCCTACAATATAATGGCCTTGAGAAAACTCGTTAGTTGCATCTTCCTTACCAAAAATAATATGTTCAAGGTGGAATAGTTTCCTATATGTCTTTGTTCTACTCTCATCGCTAGACATGAAACCATTAGGTTGAATGCGATGCTCTAAACAAAATAGTTCCCAACAAGCATTTTCCACTTGTATTCTAGCTTGTCCTATATGAGTATTTATAATCTCTCTCATCTCCTTGCTTTCAGGATATGGTCTTCCACAACCTTCTTCCTCTATTTTCCTTAGATACTATTTCACACTCTCAAGAGATTTTTTTTTGTATTGAACACTTAAACAAGCAATTTATATTGCAAATTTTGTCATGATTTGGACAAAAATAAGCAGACTCAACAACATAAGTAATATGCGGGTGGAAGTATGAAACAAAAGTGTTATCTTCTACACCAAGGATGAAGAAATCTTATGACGTAAGGCATGCTTATAGACTGAAATCTATGGACAACTATATCTAGAAATATTCCATTGGGCATGAAACAAGAAGATTTGGATTTGATGGATTGAAGTCCTAAGGTTTGATAATATTATGTTTGACTGATTCTATGCTTTTGAATGTCTATGAAGAGAAGAACACACAAAATTTTTGGGATAAACTTGGGTAAGTGCACAAATATGGGGGACCAAAAAGTGGCCACTCCACATTTTGGTCCCAAAATAGAGAAAAAAATTATGTGTATTATAATAAATCACACTCATGTTATTTGAATGCATTCAATAAATGTGAGCATGTTATAATGTGCTCGTGTTTTGTGAATGCTTTCACAAAATTAAATTGTGTTATAATACACTCACATTATGTGAATTCTTTCACAAAACACAAGCATGTTATAATGCACTCACATAATGTTTTGCATTGAAAAAAATATTTCTTTTATTTCTCTTCTTTCTCCTTCTTTGAACTAGTGAAACTATATGCATGAAATAAACATTTAAGTTGACATTTACATATGGACATTTAATTTCTTATACTTTAAGTTATATTTCATGTATATATTTTTAGTATGTTTGAGAGTGGTTTTGAATCTCTAGGAGTTATAATGAAAATTCTAGTTTTTCAAAGATCTTATATTTTTTTAGACTTAGTCAAATTTCAGTAACTAGCATTGAAAATTTAGTAATTAGGAGATCAAATTTCATTAATCAACAAGTTGTATCATCTCTCTCTCTCATTCACTCATTATTTATGCCTCTCTCTCTCTCTCTCTCTCTCCCTTCCTCCCACCCACCTTCCTTCTAGCTACTTCTCTCTATCTAACCCATCCCTCTCTACCTCTCTCTCCATCCTCTCCAAATATCCCCACCTCTCTCTCTCTCTCTCTCCTATCTCTACTTCTCTCTATCTCACCTATCTATCGCTCTATCCTTCCCTCTCTAATTCAATTTATCTCACCTCTCTCTCTCCCTTACTCCCACCCACCTTCCATATCGACTTATCTCTATCTAACCTATCCATATCTAACCCTCTCTCCCCCATCCTCTATCTCTCAATCTCTCCATCCTCCTCTCTCTCTCAATCTCTCTATCTAACTTCTTTCTCCCTCCCTCCATCCCTTCTTTCCTATGTACTTCACTCTATCTCCTTCCCTCCCTCCTTCCTCTCTCTCCCTTCCTCCCTCCTTATATTTCTCTATCTCTACTACTCCCTCCCCCTACTTATATCTCTCTATCTCTACTTCTCCCTCCCTCCTCCCCCTCTCCATCTCTCCTTCCCTATATAATTATCATCTCTCTCTCTCCATCCCTCCTTCCCTCTCTCCCCCCCTCTCTCAATCTCCCAACCTTCCTCATTTCCTCTCTCTCTCTCCCCCTCTCCTCCCCTATCTACTCTCTATCTCACCACTCTTCTTCTCTACTTCTCTAGGTCTCTATCTCTCCTTCCCTATAAACTTCTCTCTCTCTACCTCTCCCTATCTCTCAATATGAAAACCTTCCTCCTTCTCTCTCTCTCCCACTCTCCCTCATCTTTCTCTCACTCTCTCCTTCCCTCTCTACTCTCTATCTCACCATTCTCTCTTTCTACTTATATCTATCTCACTTCTCTCTATCTCCCTCCCTACTTATCCATCCCTCCTTCCCCCCTTCTCTCTCCCTCACCCCTCTCTGTTTATATACTAGAGAGAGAGGTAGGTAGAGGTAGGGAGAGAGGGATATGTAGGGATGGAGAAAAAGGTGAGATAGAGATAAAAAGAGAGTGGTAGTGAGTAATAGAGGGAGATGATAGATAGAGAGAAGTAGAGAAGGATGGATATATGGAGGGAGCGATAGGGAGGGGGAGAGAGAGTGGTAGGAAGTTGTGGATGGAGAGGTAGGTAGAGAGAGGGAGAGGGGAGATAGTGATAAGTAGAGAGGAATAGGTAGCAATGGAGGGAGAGAGAGGTGAGAGAGAGGGAGGGATGGAGATGAGAGATAGAAATAGGGGGAGGGAGGGAGATGTAGAGAATAGAAATTATATGGAGAGAAGTAGAGAGGGAAGGAGATGATGAGAAAGATACAAAGAGAGGGAGGAGGGAGGGAGGGAGAGGTAGAGAGGAGTAGGTGAGATAGAGAGAAGTAGAGATATAGGAAAGGAAGGATGAAGGGTGGGAGAGAGAGAGGGGAGGGAGGGATAGGTGTGAGAGAGAGAGGGGAGAAAGGGAGAGGTGAGATAAAGAGTAGAGAGAGAGGGAGAGAGAATGTTGAGATATAAAGAAGTAGAGAGGGAAGGAGAGAGTGATAGATAAAGAGGTAGAGGGAGGGAGGGATAGAGGGGGAGAGAGAGAGGTGAAATAGAAATAAGGAGGAGAGAGGGTGATGTAGAGAGAGGAGATATAGAGAGAAGTAGAGGGAAGAAGGGAGGGAGATAGAGGTGTGTGTAAGAGAGAGAGAATTATGAGATAGAGAGAAGGAGAGTGAGAGGAAAGAGTGGGAGGAAGGAAGGGTGAGAGAGAGGGGGGAAGGAGGAGAGAGAGTGGTGAAATAGAGATAAGTAGAGAGGGAAGGAGAGAACATGAAAGAGAGAGAGAGAGAGGGAAGGAGAGGTAGAGAGGGATAGGTGAGATAGAGAGTACAGAGAGAGGGAAGGAGGCAAGGTGGGAGAGAGAGTGGAGGGAGGGAGAGAGAGAGGGGGAGGGAGAGGTAGGTAGAGGGAGGGAGAGAAGAGATAGAGAGTAGAGAGGGAAATAGGTAGGGAGAGAGGTGTAGGTGAGAGAGAGATACAAACATGTAGAGAGAGAGTGATCAAGAGAGAGGCAGTTAGAAAGATGGATAAGGGAGATAAATATAAGTAGAGAGGGAAGGAGAAGTAGAGAAGGAATGGGGAATGGAGGGAGAGTTAGGGAGGGAGAGAGGTGAGATAGAGAGGTGTAGAGAGAGAGTGGTAGGGAGTGATGTATGGAGAGGTAGGTGGAGATGGATTGGGGAGATAGAGAGTAGAATTGGGAG
This sequence comes from Sequoia sempervirens, assembly GCA_007258455.2. Taxonomy (NCBI): domain Eukaryota; kingdom Viridiplantae; phylum Streptophyta; class Pinopsida; order Cupressales; family Cupressaceae; genus Sequoia; species Sequoia sempervirens. Next base: position 205,365,790 of record VDFB02373365.1, read on the forward strand.
AGAGGGAGGGAGGGAGGTGAGAGAGAGTTGAGATAGAGAACAATAGAGAGAGTGGTAGGGAGTGATGGAGGGAGAGGAAGGTAGAGAGAGGGAGAGGGGGATAGAGAGAAGTAGAGAGGGAGGGAGAGATAGGGAGGGAGAGAAATAGAGAGGTAAGATATAGATAAACTGAGAGAGAGAGTGATGGAGGGATAGGTAGGTAGAGAGAGGGGGAGGGGAGATAAAGATAAGTAGAGAGGGTAGGAGAGGTAGAGAGGGGATGAGAGATAGAGAGAGGAGAGATAGGAGAGTGAAGAGGGAATGAGGGGAGAGAGAGAGTGTGGTGAGTAGTGATGGATGGAGAGGTAGGTAGAGAGGGATTGGGAGATAGAGAGTAGATAGGGAGGGAGAGAGATGGAGGTGAGATAGAGAGCAATAGAATGAGATTTGTAGGGAGTGATGAAGGGAGAGGTAGATAGAGAGGGAGAGGGGAGATACAAAGAAGTAGAGAGGGAAGGAGAGAGGGAGGGATAGTTAGGGAGGGAGAGAATGGTGAGATAGAGATATAGAGAGAGAGGGAGGGAGGGAGTGAGAGGTAGTGGGAGAGAGGTGAGATTGAATTAGAGAGGGAAGGAGAGAGCGGGAAAGAGAGAGAATTAGGATGGAGAGAGAAGATAGAGATATGTAGAGAGGGAAGGAGGGAGGGAGGGAGGTAGATAGAGAGAAGTAGAGAGGGAGGGATGGAGGGAGAGAGGGAGAGAGAAGTGAGATAGACATAATTAGAGAGGGAAGGAGAGAGAGAGAGAGAGAGAGAGAGAGAGAGAGAGAGAGAGAGAGAGAGAGAGAGAGAGAGAGAGAGAGAGAGAGAGAGAGAGAGAGAGAGAGAGAGAGAGAGAGAGTCAGATAAAGGGATGGAGAGAGTGAAAGAGAGGGGTCTAGAGCATAAGGGATAAACAATAAGTGAGATAGAGAGAGAAAGATGATACAACTTTCTAATTACTAAAATTTGGCCTCCTTGTTGGTTGTTTTTTTAAGAACCAAACTTAATCTCAACAATTGCCTATGAATTTTCTATAATTCAATGCTCAACAATGGTGAGGATTGTCCAACGACTAGGTGAAATCTTGTTAGGCTTTCCCTCTACACTTTGGGCTCTGCAATATTGAGAAGGGTAATCCCTACAATGTGCTGAATGATACTCTTCTACCCAATTACTACATATATTTAAAATAATACATACATTCTCATAATTTGCAAGTTAGATGAAATCCTTCAAGAATTTGATTGATTCTCTAACAAATCTTCATCTAAAGGAGAGAATGGACAACCTCATATATAACTTCACAACAATTTAAGGTCTATGATTTTTTTCATTAATACTTTGTTCTTTGAATGGTAGGGCTGGCTCAATGAATTCAAAGTTAACCAAATTTATAGAACAATGTTTTATCCATGGGTGAAGGATTCAAATTTGAAATAAACTGTAATACAATAGTAATTAGACTTAGCATTTACAAACTATTGTGATATTGCATTACAATAAAACAACTCAAGATCTTCTAGAATAAGAACTACTTATCAAATCCTTATACCTAATCACATAAACCTATGATTTAAATAAATAATTTTAATTAATTCCTTGAATTAAAGCAGAGACAAAATCATACATTCAACCAAAACGATTGGAGACAAATAAAAATATCCTTGATCATTTTATTAATAACTCATGCATAACATAATACAAAAGAAGAGAAATCATTTCAGAATTTTCACTTCTCATTCAAATGCCATTACTATTGTAAAACCATTATGCCTATTACAAACTAGAATTTATACCTAAGACTCAATACTATTTTATTCCTTTGTGCTTGATTTACAAAATTCTCTTACATGAGTTCAATTTTTTTCCAACCAAAGACTCGTGCAATTGGCCTTGAATTCCCTTTTATAAGAACAAGGGAGCAATAATTTCAGGCCAAATTACACATTTAGTCACATTTTACATTTGAGATACATTTGAATTTGAATTTCAAAACATCCCCAAGCAGTTATATTTGTATTTTGATGAGGGGGAAAACATATAAGACAAAAATCATTCCCATTTGTTGAAGAAGATTTCCTCGCCTTCCAAAAGGCATATTTCATTATTGTGGTAGCACCAAAGCATCTTATCCATGAGAAAAATTGTAATCCATGTGACATCAATTCAGTAGAAACATAAAACAAGAAAACAATAGAAGAGAAAATCACAAACCCGACCACATCAACATCTTTGTCACCAATCTTCATGGCTGAGAGGAGATAAAATTTTGCAATACTTCGTCCAAGGCTTAATTTGAAAAATTTTCAAGCCATGTGTTGTACTCCTCCTCAGTGGGACATTATATTTCCAATAATTCTTGCACCCTAGTGTTGTGCTAGTTGTACCTAGCATCAATTAATATGCGGGTCTCTTTAACAAATGCATCCATCTGCACTTCAATCCCTATCATGTTGTCAACTATAGGATTCAATATGGTGTAATCTGAAAAGATAACTATTTTCTTAAAGTGTGGAAGTAAACCTCCTAGCTCATCTTTCCAAGTGGAAAATTCCTTCAGCCCACCCTCATCATTTAATATCTTTGGAATTCCATTCCCTTCCATGTCTCTAAACATCTTTAATTTATTCTACAGCTGCACTCCCAACTTACCATGAAAAGTTGAGATTCCTCTTAATAAGTCCACTGCCTTTAACATATCTAGCATATTTTTTTGGGCCTTGGGATCATCTTTCATGTTAGGAATCATCTCTTTGAGTGCCCCAACCCTAGCACTCCATTTTGGAAAGAATTTTGAACTTGCACATACCTTTCATGAGCCTCATGGATGCTCTTGTATGCTCCCCAAACATTGCCAGCTTTGTGTATCAACTTGGAAACTCTATGCTTCAAGACATCATCAAAAACACCATCAACCACCTTTACAGTCTCTTCCTTGGATCTCTTGACATTATCCTTTCCTATTTTCACCTCCTTCAAACTTTGAATTATGAGTGCCAAAGTCTCCCTATCTTGAGTTGATAGATATGAAGAAGATGAGGGGGAGGGTAGTGCTCTTATTGATTGGATTGCTTGTGTAGTGGCCCTCATCTTGTTACACTCATCCAAAAGAGTGTTGTAATTATTCAACAAATTGTCATACTTCTTTTGTAATATATGTGTAGTGCAAGCACTCAGCATGTCAGCATGCACAGTCAACTTTGTAGCCTAGATAGGAGTTATGACCATTGCTCTTTTCACTACAAATGATTTGATGAGCTCCTCAATTGAATTTACCACTTCAGGTTTTCCAGTATTGGGAGTTGTTGACCAATTTGCCAGAGTATGCAATTTTGGACTGAAACCTGATCCAAAGATACATATATCAAAATTATCTTTAGATACAGAGGCATTGGGATCTTTTCTTATTGCATCAAGTGCAATAGCAGTAGTGAGGTTCCATCTGGGAAACAACATCATTCCACTCTCAACATTTTTTCTAGCTTCAATGGGAGTAATTGCTACTATTTCAACCATTATCTTCTCCTCCTCTACCTTTTCTTCCTCCTCTTGTTGTGAATGATCTACACTAGCCTTAACCTCTTCAATTCTCTTCTTGATATCTTGGATTCAATGCTAGATGATGAATTATTTAAACTCCTTGGTCTGAAAAAAATCATCATCAATAAGAAACTCATCACATGCCTTAATCCTAGGGTCATCATCAACCTCCTCATCATACTTCCATTTAACAATTTTGTCTTGGGGAATATGAGAATCAAGATCATCCTTTATCTGCAGGGAAGGGAATCTCATTTCCACCTCTTTTCCATCTAGCACATGCTCTACATATTTCTCTTCTCTAATTATTTCAGTGTCTCCTCCTTCAACTTCCAAAGTCTTCTCATGAATACCCATAGCTTCTTGTTGCTGCTCCTTGAGGGCTTGTGCCTTTTCATCAGTTTCCTTGACCTTTACCTTAAACTCACCATTTTGATAATCCTTTATTTTGGTCATGGCCCTTTCATAAGGGCTCTCAATCTCATTGTATGGACTGATACAAAATGCATTCTTTTTCATTATATCTTCCTCAATGTCACAAATAGCATTCCATTCCTTCTTCCTCGAGGTTACTACACCATCAGTGATTAAATTCCTAATCACATCATCAGTGTACAAGAAGTGGTTGGAGAAACTAGACATACCTTTCTTTCTCTTCATCTCATTCACAAACCCCTTAGGGTCATAGTTTCTGACCTCATCAACTAACATCCTGAGGTTATTCAACATTATCCCAAACTTCTCATATCGTTCCTTTACAGTAGCATTGAAATAAGAAATAGTGCATTGTGGTTTTACCACTGAACCCTTCCTTGGAGTTATGAAATACTCCTTATCCATGAAATCCACCTACCACATAAGCTCCATGAATACCAACCTATTAGAAACATACATTGGTAGGCAATGGGGTGCAACCCTAGTTGCATAAGCTCTGATCAAGGTGTATTGTGAGTGTAAAGACCAGTCACCCTAGTTGTGTGTTTCTATTGCTCCTTCCTTAGGGGTGCATAATCTCCCTCATAACTCTTGAAATTATTTATAGAGGTGCCACCCTCAAACTCTCCAAAACACCATACCTCACAACATTGCAGAAAGCCAAATAATTTGAATGTGGAAATTTTTTGTCCCAAATGTGAGTCCACATTTAGATAGGAAAATCATTTCTTTCCTCATCATTTTTCCTTAACTTAATTTGTTTCTTCCACTTCTCTTACCCAAATTAAAGAATCATATGCATTAGAAATAATAATGGGAGAATTATAGAGGGGCACTACCATTTTTCAATCCAATTAGCCCTTTATGCATTTGCTCAACAATATATGTTGCATAGTCAAACCCTTTATTAGAGTTCCAATTTTGAATATCAATTATCATCACCAACAAAGCAGTTGGTATCCTTATATCAAAATTGTGAGCCAATACCTAATCCAAATAGTAATAGGTATTCTTGAAATAGTTTTCAAATTCTTCACAGTTAAAAGGCTCCAAGTCCTTAGGACTGAAAGCACCTTTATCATCCTTCCTATGCCTAGCAAGCCCATGTTTTCTATATCCATACTTTTTCTGCTCATATTAATTGCATAAGTTAGAAAATTTGACACTAACAGTGTAATTAGGGTTTAGCTTAAACACCTCCACAATCCTATCTCTTCTTAATTCAAGGAGTAATTCGCACTTTTTATTGCTCTATTTGTAGCATCATAATACTTTTCTAGCTCTAGCATCAAATCCACTTCAATGAATACATTTGGTACCACCAAACTTCCAAGGTTGAAACCCCATAGGTGATGGGCTAGACGTTTGGCATATATTCTATTGAAGGCATATAAAAATAACCCCCAACCACTTTGAGGTAAAGAAATTTCTCCAGTTGCACTAGCATTATCAATCAGTATGTTGGTCATAACACCCTGCCTTGTAGTTCTTTTACCAATTTGTGATCCTTCCTCATTAATATCTTTAGATTCACCTTCCATAAATTTGGAAAGACTTATTTTCTTCCCCTTAGATTTTGCAAACTTTTTTGAGGTTTCAGGCTTAGGTTTAGCAACTTTAGGCTTCTTCTGCTTGGGTTTACCCACAACCCTGAAGGATTCACTAGGTTGACTCATTTTTTATACCTAAGGTTTACAATTTTTTAATTTGTAAATGAGGGCTAACTGGTTTATGCACTCAAGAAACAAATTTGCAAGACAAAACTCTCCCAAATCTTATACAATTCTTACCAATCTAAGAGAATTTTCACAGTATCCAAACCCTTGCAAACCCTAACCACCTAAAGCTATTAGAACCTTTCACTAACTCCCTAAACCAAATTAATTCAAACACAACTAACACAGAGAAGTGTAATTACTTGCTTACCTAGGAGAAACTTTTTGTCTTCAATGCCTCTACAACTATTCGCCTGAGCTCCTCATGTCTTTCTCTTCAAACTTGACCAATTCTTTTGCTCTCAAATGATTGCAATTATGAAGAAAAATAAGTCAACAACGTTCTTTATGGCCAAGGAATGGAGCATCTTCACCATTAATTCCTGAAAGAAAGCTCGCGCAAGCAAACTATTACTTGGTCATTTAAGTTCAAATTTTGGCCATTGATCATTTGATTTAAAAAATCATCCATGTCTCTCCTTTGTTTTCATGCTTTCTCCTTTTTCTTTTAGCGATGTCCCCTGATGCCACCACGCACCTCCTTTTTATTTATTCATCTTTTACTCTAGAAGCCATTGCTCATCATTACTTTGATCTTTTCTCCTTTGAATGGATCCGTGATGCTATTGTGCTCAATGATGAGGGGAATATTTCACCAAATATCCCATTGCTCATTGCTAATATGCTCTTTAGACCTCCATTTGTAACTACGATGGCTTGAGGTAGCATGATGGGAATAAGACTTAACATTCTATCGTTCATCACCAATAGTCCCTTTTCTTTATGTATTCTTGTTAAAAGGTGCAAGACAACTAAGAGCGGGGGGTGAATCAGTTGTCACCAAATTCAAACTCAAAACTTTAACACTTATTAATTTCACAACCACATTGTTCTATTATTAAGTATGAACATGAAATACAAATAACAGAAAAAAAAATCAACACAAAGAACACCAAATTTTATGTGGAAAACCCAATGAGGGAAAAACCATGGCGAGGATTAACTCATAATATAAAGTAGTTTCAAAACTGAATATATAAGGCTCACTGCCCAAAATAGGACTCACTGTCTAGATACAAAAGCTCACTACTTAAAAGGAGGCACACTACCTACAAAAGGATTTACAAAACAAGATGTTGGCTTAACAGCTAGAATGAACTGAAGGATGTGCACCTAACAAGTGTTGATACAGTTCCAATGATTCTCTATAGACTAACTTGACACACTTCATCATATTCCCACTTCTTCTCTTTCACATTAACAACTACCTCATTGATCTACATCAATCTTCAAAAACCTGTTCAACTTATATACTCGATTTATCTGCAAGCATCAATTAGGTCGGCCTAATTAGATGAAATCTTTATTCATCAAAAATACTATTTTCGGCTACAAGCATTCACAAAATCTTCCCAAAAACAATTCAAAGTGCTCAATATGCTACATCATGTTGGAATAGACCTAAGATAGGTCACACATATATCTGCATATCAAAATTGATTCACCATATCACAACTTATCCATGAAGTTGGCCAGAAATAGACTTAATTGCAAAAAGTAATCAACAAGATAATTCCAATACATCGTACGAGAATTAGAGCATAAGAGATTCCTAAACATAGATGCTTTCAACAACCATAAACAGTTTCCCAAAACCACAAGTAGTAACTATCAACAACTGAGGATTGCGGTCTAGAATACTGAAGAGTGTAGCTTGAATACCTATACAGATACCAGACCAAAATACCGGATCAAGTACTGACTTAGAATTGTAGTCACAACTCGAATAACATGGTGACATCAATGACAAAACAAAATTGTAGAGATGATCATTCTTCTTCATTTTTCCAACAATCTCCCCCTTTGTCATTGATGGCAACATGTGCCAAAATTTTCAAAACACAACATTCTCTCCTCCTGTCACCTTAGCATAAATATCTCCCCTGCTCACATGACTCTCCCCCCTTTGAAATCAATGGAAAAGGGCGACCAAAAAGGTAGGATGTAAATGTATGTATATGATGAATTTGCATATACACAAGAATTCTAGCTTCCCATTTCAAGTATTCAAACAAGAATGACACTTTTCACATGAAAGATTTTCTTGTACCTCTCTCTTATGATCGAAAGAATTCTTTTCCAAGAAAGCACAACCAAATTCATTCTTGCACTCATACCTTCCATCAAAGATAACTGCATAAAGGAGGGTGTCTGATAAGAAGACAGACACAGTCATTCATAATTTTCTACATCAGAGATAATTCTAGAGAGATGATCTAACTGGACCTCAACAACTTCCTTAACCAACCAGAAACTTCTAACCATATCTTCTCTTTGCCTCTGAGCAGTCAGCAATTCCACCTGTAGTCCTCCAACTCTTATTCTCTATTTTTCATCCCTTTCTTTGAATTAATCAAAGTTCTTTCCAATACTATTCATTTCAGATTCAATGGCTTCAATTTTTCTTCTGAAGTTGTCAACAGTTGTCAGCCACCGGAGATAATACCTGTAGATGTTAGATATTTCTTTGATGCATTCTTTTGTCTCATTAATATGTTCATATAGCACTTTTTTTTCTTTGTTACATCTTCTTTCAATCATAGCTTTGAACTTATGACCTTCAGGTCCTTCCAACAATGTTATCTCTTCAATAATCTCTACTATATTATCCAGTGAGGAATCTAATACATCTGAAACTGAAATACCCTTATCGAGCAAATGATCAACCAATACATCATCAATTTTAAGTTTCTCAAATGGAGAGCATGCATTCCACATTTCACCCTTTTCCAATAGCATCTGTATATCCTCTAGATCAAAGGAGTTGGATCCAAACAAGAATTTTTCTTCATTCTTCTTTTCTTCCAAGACATTTGTTACAATATTTTTCCTCTTTTTCGATTCCAAAGGGGACTCACCAATGATAAATTCCAACTCTCTCTTACTGGAGGATGAACCCACTTCAAACTGACTGGATACAGACATACTGAAGCACAGATTTGTTTTTAAGGATATGAAATATAATCTACAATCACCTAAATGATCTACCAATGATTCCAAGTATCTATAAACTTGTTTCCCAATAGGAATATCAGATTCCCACACAACATTCTCTTCCTAGTACGAAGTTCAAGAAGTAAAAAGCCAAGCATACAAGCAAAGATCCAAACTAAAAAGGATAACCCTTAACCAATGACATTCAGACATTCTCAGTTATATTTTCAAGTAATAAGCTACATAAATCAAATTGTGTGTTTTCCTTAACCATCATATGTGCAAGATATATAGCAATAGCTAAAGTTGAAACTTTACAATTTCTGAAATAGATTTTCTAACAAATTTCGTATGTAACATACCTTACAGTGGAATTTGAAAGAGTGTTTATCAATAGAGCTCAAGGGTATTTTTCAATGCTAGTAAGTTCCTCCACATCTTTGTATTTCATGATTTTCCTCCCAAGGAGATCCCCAACACTGCAAAAACCAATAATTACTTTGATCGCATCCTTTGTGATTAGGTAGATTTTGTCCAACATAATATTGTCATTCTTGAATTGACTCAACAAGAACAAGATGAACTCTTTATCAACAAACCAAGGAAATTCTTCCCATAAATCCATACCTAGGGTTTTTATGCTCTGTAATTCATTTTCCTTCAGCCCTAGTTCTATTTCCTTCATCTTCCTATCATCAAATTCTTCCAATTCAATTCCTTTCAACTTCAGTGGAATGACGCCACTCGATCCTCTGTCCATTGTCATGTTTGACTTTCTTAATTTCATTATGTTCAGTCAAAATTATTCCTTTTTCCTTCTTCCCCTTTAGAAATAATTCCTGAGTATTTGTGATGATTTCTTTAGGATTGCTTCAGATCACTTCTAGAATGCCATAAGAAACCTTTCAAACTCTTCAAGTGCTCAAATGATAAAAAAGACTTACGATTTTTTTCTTATACACCATCGACTTTCCCTAAATCACATTAAATGTGGAAAACATAAAAAAAGTTGCTAAAACCATTCTTTTCAACACAGAGAAACCCTAATTCAGTCCACAAATCAGCAAGCCAACATGTTTTCTTCTGGTTCCTTTTCCAAAAATTTTGTTTATTCCTTCTTTAAAATACATCCTTGTGCCAACCTCTAACACACCATCCATCCAGGAGGTTTTTACAGTTTTATGATAATGCTCCCCCTAAGACCATGCTAGGTCTAATTCCCAGAGGAATTGTACATACCGGATGAGGGCACAAACACATCAACAGTTTTAGGTTCTTCTTCTTCTTTCTTCTTCCATATCTTATTCATCTCTTGCTTCATCTCTTCTTTATCAATATTCTGTACTGGTTCATTCTTCTTCACTGGAGTAGACTATTTTCCCTTCTTGCTTTTGCAAACCTTTGAGATATGTCCAGGTTTGTTATAATGATAGCAAACAACACTTCTCTGATTATTCTGACTTCCATAACTTCTTGATCTACATTTATTTTCTTTGTGTCCATACTTGTTGCAAGTATGATAGTAGCCATTACAAGATTGATTCAATCTTCCTTCATTAAACCTATTCATCATCACCCGACTAATCATTCCCATCTGAGATATGCATTTAGTAGCTTTATGTCCAACCCTATTGCACAAAAAAAAAATCCAAAGAAAGAACTAGGAAACTAATTCATCCTTCTCTTGCAATCTGTTGCCTTGTGACCATATTTATTACAGGAAAAACAAATGCAATTGAAAGATGGATACCTTTGTGCATTAGCTTGTCTGACAGGTGATCTCTTTGCAAAATTTCTTGAATTTATTTTTTTCTTCCCTTTATTTTGAGTTTTCTGATTGTCCTTTGAACTTTCACCTGTTTAATTTCCTAAGCCACCTTTGTCCTTACTTGGTTTCTATCTAGCAAGTAGTTCTTCAAGTTTGTCAGAGTTGGATTTGAAATTGTTCTCACAAAGTTTTTCATTCTCCAATTCCACTCTCAAGTTTACTACCTCCTATTCAAGTTTAGAGAATTCATCATATTTTTTTTGCACCATTGTGTCAGACATTCTTCAATTCTCTTCTTTTCTTCTACAAGCACTTTCAGTCCAATTATCTCTTATTTCTGCTACTCACTTACTTCTCCATGTCTTTCCTTGAATTTCTTTAATTGTTCTTTTAGCTTTCGAACACATTCATTTGCATCATCAAGATTCTCTTTCAGATCTCTGTTTTCATTTTCAACTTTGTCAAGATCCTCTAGTGCAGCTCGAAGTCTGGTGCAGGAGCACCTACAACCATAATGCAAAATTTGATATGGTGAAATGTAATTAGGTGAATTTGAGTGGATCTAGGTTAGAAGAGGGGGTGATAAATTTTTGTTTATGTTTAATAAGGTCTAAAAAGACCATTTTCTATGTATTTAGATGTCTAGGAGTTATTGGAGTTCATATGTCAAAAAAATTGCAAAGAAAAGATGTTAAGTTGTTAATGCAAAATTGTCAAAATGCAATTGCAAGAGAATATAAAAGGTGATGGAAGTTTAAAGGGTAGTTATAGGCATTGGTGGTTTTTTTTTTTAATTTAAAATGTATAAAAGGCCTCAAGAGGCTCGAATGAAGTTGGGTTTAATCATTTTGAGAAGAATTCCAATAAAATTTCAAGCGTTTCTTAATAGATTTTACTATGTTTTGATCTTCTTTTGCACCGTACGAACCTGTACAAGCTACTATTGGTTTGAATATTGTTGAAGATCATAGGAATATGTTTTAACTTCCATCTCCATTTGTTTTGAGAGTCTCTCATGAATTTTAGAGGAAGATCTCACTAAAATCTTGTGACTACCTGTGGGAGGCCAACAAGGTTTGAGTTTGAAGTTTTATTAATGTAGAAGCCATTACTCCTATTGTTATTTGATGTTACTCAAAGGAATGGCATGTATTATGTTAATTTAGAAGTTCATAGTTGTTAGGAGTCAAATAAAGTGTTTTGATGGCTTGGAGGTGATGCCCTAGGGCTGGGCAGAGCAAAAAAATTGCATGTGAAAAGAAATTACTAAAGGGTGGATTTGGAGAAATATGAATAGTATTGACTTTGTGTGAGATTTTTGGGAATGTGTAGATCATTTTTGATTGGTTCAAAACTTTGGCAGAGGTTGGAAATCCCTGGAGATATGACTTCCATTAAAGCCCTAGTGTATTGCATGTAAATGGAGGGTTTGTGAGATCAACATTGTAGAAACCTTGAATGTGGAAACAAATGTTGAAATTTGAAGTTTTGACACCTAAATTATGACTATTTGATGAGTTTTTGTGAAGGGAAGATGATTAGGAGGGACCTCCTTTGTTAAATTGGGCTAATTCTAGTAGCCTTTTGTAGGGTCAGTTTGTTATTTCTCAATTTTGGCATAAAGAAACCTCATGAGATCTTTTAGGATACAGTGTTGGGATCTGTGAAAAGTTTGATTTGATGTTTGGGTGGCCATTGTATGGCCTTTTCAAAAGGATATCTCCATTTTGATGGTTTTGAGAGCTAGAAGCCTTAGAGGTGTTTTAAGGGAAGTTGGGTGATTTTGTAATCAAAGGTTGATTTCATTGTTTGAGTTAGGTTATTTGGTGTTGAATAGTGATTTTCTCACCTTGCTTGAATCAAATTGGCATCAGAGCTTAGGGACAAGGTCTCTTTTGACTACATTTTGTAGGTTTGAATATAGAAGGTGAGAAGACAAGTTTGAGAAGATGCCTTTGAAAGGTGTTTGTGCTGCTAGAGAGTTGCGGGATCTGAAGGAGAAGCATGCTAAGCTTCTGGAATCTCATAATGTAGTTTTGGAAAGGCTTGTTTCCTTGGAGACAAAGAAAAGAAGAGAAGTGAATGAAGAAAGTGAAACAGAGAAGATGATGAAGAACTAGACCTTGAAGATCAGAGGATGGTGAAGATGGAAAAAAAACTAAAAGGTCATGCTCTTTTATGGTGGGACTATGAGAAAGCAGAGAGGAGAAAACAAGGAAAATCAAGGATAACTTCATGGGACAAGATGGTGCAAAAACTAAAAGGTAAATTTCTTCCAAAGGATTATGAAGTTCAATTGTATAAGAAGTTGCAAGGTTTGAAACAAAAAGATCTAGATCTCAAATCCTACATTGATTAATTTTGTAAATTAATCTTAAGTTCAAGAAGGGATGAGGATGAGGTTGAAAAGGTGGCTAGATATCTAGGTGGTTTGAGATTTAATATTCAAGATGAACTTGTTGTTGCTAACCCAGATTATGTGGAATAATGTTTTCAATTAGCAATCAGGGTGGAGGAGAAGCTTAAAAGAAGGAAAGAAAAAGAGAGGAGAGGTGCTACTAGTACAAGAGGGAGAGGAACAATCCCTACACCAGAGAAGCCATTGGAAGAACAAGGAGTAAATAAAGGTAAAGAGCAAGGTGTTGATACTAGAGGAGGTTTTAGGGGTAGAGGAAGGTTTAGTGTTGATAGAAGTTCTAATTATTTTGCAGGGAGATGTTATACATGCAATGAATATGGTCATCCATCTTGGAAATTTTCTGAAAGGGTTGGCAGTTCATCAAGTGGTGAAAAAAGGATTGATAGGAGAGCACAATTGGTTCAAGAAGAGGAGTGTGAAAGCATAAATTTTGTAAGTCTAAGAGCTACTCCTGAAATAGGGGAGATGTTGATGATAAGGAAGATAGTATTGAAGGAAGCAAAAGAGGTGGAACCAGTGCAAAGAAAGAACCTCTTCGAGACTACATGTAAGTGCAAAAATAAGGTATGCAAGATTGTGATTGATTTTGGTTCAATAGAGAACATGGTGTCTAGTGAGATGATAAGTTAAATTTGGAAAAAATACCTCATGAAATGCCTTATAGAGTATCATGGTTAAGTGATGGAAAATATTTGTTGGTGAATGAAAAGGCTATTGTAGATTTCTAGATTGGAGGTTACAAGGATATTTTTGTATGTGATATTCTTCCTATGGACTATTGTCACCTACTCCTAGGTAGACCCTAGCAATATGATAGGTGAGCCTTGTATGATGGCAGGGAGAACACCTATACAATAATGAAGGATGGGTGCAAGTTTCTCTTAACTCCTTTGGTGGAAGATGAGAAAGGTAAGGCAAAGGTCATCATGTGTGGAAGAAGGGAACTTGTAGATGTTGAGAAAGAGACCAAAAATTCTTCAATATTGTAATCAATCCTAGGTCTGAGAATGTAGGGACAATAGGTATAAAGGTTGATACAAGGGTAAAGAAGGTGTTGACAAGGAATTTTCTTATGAATGTTTTGGTGGGGATGATTGATTTTCCTATCATTGAGAATAAGGTTGAAAGAAAATTATGTTTTGCAGGTATAATATTGCAAAATCCTGACAAGACAGGGACAAGAGAAGTTAGTGGGGTAGTGAAAGAAGGATAGGAAGTACAAGACAGTTGCAAGCATGGTAATGAAGTAAGGAAGAGAATAGTGTAGGAAATTCCTAACCATTTTTGGTGTGCAAGAAAAAACACAGGGAAACAAACAAGCTTTGGAAAAAGAGTGGAGAGATGGAAGATATCAGGTCTGAGCCTAAAAGCTCAGTCACTTTCAAGTACAAACACAATCCAAGGTGCAGGGAAGATTGAAGGAGCACAACATGGCAAGAGTTTATGAACCAAAGAAATGTGTTTGTAGATCAGAGAAATATGTATGAAGGATGGTGGAGTTGGTACCAGCCTCAACTCATGTGGCATGAGTTTTTTCTAGTGGGGTTGTATGGTGCAGGAGCACCTACAACCATAATGCAAAATTTGATATGGTGAAATGTAATTAGGTGAATTTGAGTGGGTCTAGGTTAGAAGAGGGGGTGATAAAGTTTTTTTTTATGTTTAATAAGGTCTAAAAAGACCATTTTCTATGTATTTAGGTGTCTAGGAGTTATTGGAGTTCATATGTCAAAAAAATTGCAAAAAAAGGATGTAAAGTTGTCAATGCAAAATTGTCAAAATGCAATTGCAAGATAATATGAAAGGTCATGGAAGTTTAAAGGGTAGTTATAGGCATTCGTGGTTGGTTTTTTAATTGAAAATGTATAAAATTCCTCAAGAGGCTTGAATAAAGTTGGGTTCAATCATTTTGAGAAGAATTCCAATAAAATTTCAAGTGTTTCTTAATAGATTTCACTGTGTTTTGATCTTCTTTTGCACTGTACGAACCTGTATAGGCTACTATTAGTTTGAATCTTGTTGTAGATCATAGGAATATGTTTTAACTTCCATCTCCATCTATTTTGAGAGTCTCTCATCAATTTTAGAGGAAGATCTCATTAAAACCTTGTGACTGCCTGTGATAGGCTAGCAAGGTTTGAGTTTGAAGTTTTATTTATGTAGAAGCCATTCCTCCTACTGTTGTTTCATGTTACTCAAAGGAATGGCATGTATTATGTTAATTTAGAATTTAATAGGTGTTAGGAGTCAAATAAAGTGTTTTGATGGCTTGGAAGTGATGCCCTAGGGCTGAGCAGAGCAAAAAAAATGCATGTGAAAAGAAATTACTAAAGGGTGGATTTGGAGAAATATGAATGGTATTGACTTTGTGTGAGATTTTTGGGCATGTGCAGATTATTTTTGATTGGTTTAAAACTTTGGCAGAGGTTGGAAAGCCTTGGAGATATGACTTACTTTAAAATCATAGTGTATTGCATGTAAATGGAGGGTTTGTGAGATTAGCATTGTGAAAACCTTGAATGTGGAAACAAATTTTGAAATTTGAAGTTTTGACACCTAACTTATGACTATTTGATGAGTTTTTGTGAAGGACAGATGATTAGAAGGGACCTCCTTTGTTAAATTGGGCTAATTCTAGTAGCCTTTTAAAGGGCCAGTTTGTTATTTCTTAATGTTGGCACAAAGAAACCTCATGATATCTTTTAGGATACAGTGTTGGGATTTGTAAAAAGTTTGATTTAATGTTTGGGTGGACATTGTATGGCCTTTTCAAAAGGATATATCCATTTTGATGGTTTTGAGGGCTAGAATCCTTAGAGGTGTTTTAAGGGAAGTTGGCTGATTTTGTAATCAAAGGTTGATTTCATTGTTTGAGTTAGGTTACTTGGTGTTGAATAGTGAGTTTCTCCACCTTGCTTACATCAAGTTCTTATTTATCATCCATCTGATCAACCTTCAAAATCTTCCTCAAGTGGTCAAGCTTTATACCAAGGAAGCAAAGCTTTGATACCAATTGTTAAAAGGTGCAAGACAACTAGGAGGGGGGATGAATCAGTTGTCACCAAATTCAAACTAAAAACTTTAACACTTAATAAATTCACAACCAAACTGTTCTATTATTAAGTATGAACATGAAATGTAGATAATAGAAAGAAAAATCAACAAAAAGAACACCAGATTTTATGTAGAAAATCGAATGAGGGAAAAACCATGATGAGGATTAACTCACAATATAAAGTAGTTTCAAAAATGAATATATAAGGCTCACTGCCCTAAATAGGACTCACTGTCTAGATACAAAATCTCACTACTTACAAGGAGGCTCATAGCCTACAAAAGGATTTACAAAACAAGATGTTGGCTTGACAACCAAAATGAACTCAAGCATGTGCACCTAACAAGTGTTGATATAGTTCCAGTGATGCTATGTAAACTAACTTGACACACTTCAACATAGTTGCACTTCTTCTCCTTTGCATTCACAACTACCTCATCGATCTACATCAATCTTCAAAAACCTTTTCAACATGTATACTCAATCTATCCACAAGCATCAATTAGGTTGGCCTAATTGGATGCAATCTTTATTCATCAGAAATACCAACTTTCGGCTACAAGCATTCACAAAATCTTCCCAAAAATAATTCAAAGTGCTCAATACGGTACATCATGTCAGTATAGACCTAAGATAGGTCACACATATATTCGTATATCAAAATTGATTCACCATATCACAACTTATCCATGAAGTCAGCCAAAAATAGACTTAATTGCAAAAATAAATCAATAGGATAATGCTAATACATCGTACGAGCACTGCAACAGAAGAGATTTTGAACATACATGCTTACAACAACCATAGATAGTTTCCAAAAACCACAAGCAGTAATTTTCAAATACCAGATCAAGTACTGACTTAGAGAGTGTAGCCTCAATACTAGTTCAGATACTAGACCAAAATACTGGATCAAGTACTGACTTAGACTTGCAGTCACAATTCAAATAACATGGTGATATCAATGACAAAACAAAACTATAGAGATGATCATTCTTCTTCATTCTTCCAACAATTCTATCAGTGATATGAACATCATGTGTGACAAGATCTCATCCATTAGATTAGTTCTTCCTCTTTGACTTTACTCTTGGCCCATTGCTCATCTCTAATCTAGATCTCAATAGCTAGATCATATCAGTGATGGAAGAAAAGTGGTGATAGATCAAGATTTGGCCATGTGTTTCTTGCAATGAGATCAATGGTCATATAGGTGTCGCCCTCAACAATACTCAAATTAGTGATGTAATATTAGGACCATAGATCTCGTCAGTCATTTCCAATAAGGAGAAGACAAGAAAGTGGCAATTAGCGATGGGCAATGGGCCTAGCGCTTACAAAATACCACAATGTTATCACACATTGCTTTTTTAGCACTTAAAACATTTGAGTGATTAGTGATGCATAAGCACTTAGATATGGCAAGGAAATCCTTCATATCACACATCGCTAATAGGAAACTCAAGGTCAAACACCCATCTATGATTAGTGATACAAGAGGAAATGTCCATCTCTCATTGCCAATTCAAGGCAAGCAATCATGAAAAAATTCATGATGAGAAATATATTGAGTGGTAAGCAAGAACTTAAGTGAAAATAATTAGACCATGCTCACAAGTTTCTTTAAAAGGGGAACCAACTAGGTACAATGATGCATAAGGACTTAAAAGGACTTAAGACCATTTTTAGCAAAGGATGTAAAGGAAAAATATTTCCCACTTTTTAATCTTATAAAAATATTAAAACCCAAACCAAGTTAAGAGGAAATACTATGTAATGGGTAAATGAGGAAACCTTAGTTATAAGGGTCTGGTGACTACACAGATGTAAAAGACTTAAGTTGTTTTGAACTGATTGGAGACTGACTTTATCAAGTCAATGAAGGATTAGACCAAAAGACAAGGACTTTAGGAGAAAAGAAATGTACCAAGTAAAACCAACCAAGTAACATAAAACCCTAAATCCTTGTAACATATTGAGTCAAAAGCCACCCAAGCAAGAACATTTATACCAATGGAACATGAAAAATTTAAAGGCTCTAGTAGTGGCTCTAATTGGGGATGCATGCCTCTCACAGGAATGGGAAGATTTCAGATCTCATGGTTGAAGCAGAACAAGCACAAGGACACCCAAAACTAAAGACCTGCCTGGAAAAGTTAGGAAAACCAGACCCAAGCAAACCTATATACAAAATTTACAAGACTATACAGTGTACATGAAGTAGAACATATTTCAAGAGAAATATGGCTTCAAGAACTTTCCATGTACTAACAGTTCAAGAATTTCACCTAGTAAGCTTTGAAGAAAGTATGAATCCTCACCATGTGTGTTTGACACTAGATAAGGGCCTATCCATAGTGCCTCAAATTTTTCATGTTTGCCTTTATCTTGAGCCCTTGCATTCCACATCAATACCATACTTCCTACTTCAAATTTCTTTGGAGAATCTCTTTTATCATACAAGTTCTTGACTTGCAACTACATCTTGGTTTTTTTGTCATTAGCTTCTCTTCTAGTTTCATCCAACTGTATCAAGGCATCCACTCTATGTTGCATTTCATCAGATATGTCATCATCATATTCTTGTAAAAACTTGTACATTTTAGCAAGTTGTTTTGAGGTAAACTTGCATCTAAACCATACACTAAACCAAAAGGTGAATGTCCCATGTCTTTCTTAATAGTAACACTATCATCCCATAGTGCAAGATTTATCTTTGAATCCCATGCTTTCTTGTTCTTCTCTATCACCCTTTTGATAATCTTCATCAAAATTTTGTTACTAGATTCTACCAAAACATTCCCTTGAGGGTGATAAGGAGAATAATACGAAATTTGTATTCCATTCTTATCACAAAAATCCCTTAACTCCTCTAATCTAAAACACATGGAATTATTAGATATACTTTTCTGGGACTCTAAATTTGATTAGGGTATTTTTCATCAAGAAATCAATCACTACTTTGCTTGTTTCATTCTTGGTGTAGATTGCCTCCACCCATTTTGTAAAGTAATTGGTTGCAACAAGGATCCAAGAATTCCCCCCACTAGATTTCTTAAATATTTCTCCAATGAAGTCAATACCCCACTATTGAAAAGGAGCTTGAACTAAAATAGATCTAATTGGAAAATTCCCTAAAAAATTTAGTTTTCCTAAGAATCTTTGGCAAGCATCACAAGTTTTAACAAACTTGTGGGCATCTGAAAACTAAAGGCCACCTAAAACCTACCCTCAAAATCTTATGAGTAGTAGTTTTAGCCATGTAGTTTATATACCTCCAGTACGCTATATAAAAGGGCGAAAACTAAAAGGTGAGCTCAATCTGACTATTTGTATAGGGGGTAGACCTTATGGTATTGGGTGATTCTGGATGTGGGTTAAATATTTCTACCTCCTATCACTACTATACTTTGGTGTTCTTCAAAGTTCCTCCACTACAAACCATTGTTTTAGAAGACTAACACCTTTTTGGTCTCCTGCTATTGTGGTGTGTCATGATAGAACTATCACAAGAAGCTAGTTACCACATACGGTGCTTGGTTGAGGTGAAAAGGTTACTTGTTTGGGATTCATCCTCTCAAGGTGAGGGGTGTTAAGGTGGTACATGACCTTGGCATACCCTAGTTACCCACTCCTTATACTCGTATTTAAAAACACCCAAAAGGTATGGTAAGCTCACTTTAGTAGATAATCCTATTACTACTAGCTAGGTTGTGCTTGCTTATATTATTTGTGAACCAAGTCCTAGCGAGTTTTATGGAAGAAAACTTGCAAAATATTTTCTTACCAAAGAGTCAAAGAGTTAACATTAGCCAAATCTATCTTCTAAATGTTTGTTGTGTTTTATGATTAAATCTGGAAATTACCCAAAATAGAAAAGCATTTAGAAAAATCAATTTGAGACCAAAAACTAGAACATAGAAGTTTTCAAAACAAAACACCATAACTCTTAAACAAAACACTACAATTATCAGAAATAACACTACATCTGTTAGAAACCTGCATCTATGTGTGCACCACAATTGACTAATTTTGCACGACATTTGTCAGGTCCTACACCACATTTGTGGAATTATGCACTGTATCTATTAGTTTTCAAAATTTTGGGGAAATATTTATCCATCCAAATTTTAGTTTCCTTCCAAAAAGTGATTGTACAATTAGACCTAAGACTTGTTTAGTTCATCCAGTCCATTCATTGCATTTTACCAGTTGGCTTAGCTTACCTTGCATATCCTAGTTTTCATTTTTTCAATATAATCTTATCCATCATCATCATCTTTGAGTCTTGATATTAGGAAGCTTATCATACCATTTACCAGACCATAGTCACATATTTGAGTGTCTTGACCTTGTCACATTTATCTATCTTATCATTAGGTTGGGCCTAAAACTCATGCATCTAGTTTAGGTCCACCTTTTATCCAATCATCATCATCATATTAGCCCTTATCCTCTTGAGGTCTTGGAATTTTTATTGTTTATCTTGGTTCATCATAGTTTTCTTAGCATCCCTTTTTAAGGTTCAAAGTTGCATATCCAAATCCCAAAGCATAGTCATAATCTTATTACCAACTTTGCATCCAAAAACATAATCATACTCTCATTAGCACTTTTGCATTCCAAACATAGTCATAGTCTTATTACCACTTTGCATCCCAAGGTTAGTCATAGTTTCATTTCGATCTTTCATCCTTATGTCCAAATTTTTTTTAAAAAAATAGCATGTTATCATTTCCATCTTGCATCTTCATCTCTTGTTGCATTCATCCCAAAAGTCTCAAAATCCAAAAATCACAAGTCTTGTATGGTCTTCACTAGGTCACAAAGGAAAAAAAAGGATATGGATTCCTCAAATGACCCCAAATTTAATCCTACTAGCACTATGGATTTTGGGTCATCTTCAAACTTGTTGAAAAAAAAAGGATAGGCAATTGAGAGGGGGGGTGAATTAGTTGTCCACAATATTATACCATGTTAAAAGTATAATGAAGAATAATGGGAATGCACATACATTCAGGCACATTGCCTAAAGCTCATTGCTCAAATACAAGAGGGCTCACTTCCCAAAGAAGACACATTGTCTCATAGTAATTTGGATTAGATATATAGAGTATGAACTGAGAAAATAGCTTCTACAAAAGCCTAATTATAGTTCTGGTTAAGCACAAAAACACTCCTTCACACTTTGCTCAATCTTCTTAAGACTCTACATTGCGATCAAATGATTAGATCACTATTCACACACTTGATCTTTTTCTAGCACTTCTTTGCTTCTATGCACACTTCACTTTACTCAAAAAACTTCTCTTATATATCCACAACATGGAATTACATCAACAACTTCGTCGGCCAAAATAAAATATAAATTATAAAACATATACACAATGTCAGCCCAAATTTACAAGTAAATTTTCAATGCAAATCAAAAACCATTAGCCAAAACATAACGAATATTTAAACCATATCCTTGAGCGTGCCAAACATTCAAATTTTAATCTCCAAGGATCCACAACACATTACAACCATCATGTCAGCCAAGAACATAAAAACCTAAACACACAAGAGAAAAATCACCGACCACGAGCACACCAATCAATGTGGATGTGCAACAAAGATAGAGCATGATATAGAAACATCCACAAGTATCAAGAAGCATTAGAGAAGCATCCACAACAACTAAAATTACTAGAATCACATCAACTTCAATCAGGAACACTAATTGAAGCCACTAAAAAACTATCAAAACATAACTATTCATAACATGATTAAATCTTCACACAGACCTCTAAAACTTTTAGTGGATAAACTAGATACACTCAACAATAAACCCTTTAGTCCACAGTGACTGGTCATCAATGTACTAAGCAAGACACCTTCATGACCTTCACTGTTCCACTATCAACCTGCAACTCTTTCTTTAACAATTTTCTCAATATCCTCGACATATACAACCTTCAATATATCAATGCTAATAGTGTTGACATCAATGACAACCACATATCAACAACACAACCATAGCATCCAACAATATCCCCCTTTGGAATTGATGGCAACACATGATGTGAAAAACACCATCAATGCAACACTTACTCTCCCTTAGATTCTGACTCTTCTTTTCAACTCTTCCACATGATCTTCTCCCTAGATAATCAATAGCTTTTCACATGAATCTTCTCCCCCTTTGACATCAATGGAAAAGATAAGCATCATCTTTCCACATACAATATTTGAACCACATATCTACACATCTGACTAATCCCCCTGAGTAGTATCCATGGAAACATCAATCTGATCAAAATATAGCTATGAAGCCCATAGATTGATGCAAGTAAATGCATCTCTAGTTCTTATCAGGAGGGGTAATTACCCCTAGCATCCCTCTGAGATACTCAAAAGTATCCTTTGACAATGGCTTGGTGAAAATGTTTGCAATCTACTCTTTGGTAGGTACATACTCCAGTTTTACTTCTTTCTCACTCACTTTCTCCCTTAGGAAGTGAAACTTGATTGAAATATGCTTGGTCTTAGAGTGTAACGCCAGATTCTTCGATATGTTTATTGCACTTGAGTTGTCATAGTATATGGCAATAGGCTCATCATATACTACTTTGATATCTTTCAACATCTGCTTCATCCACAACACTTGAGTACAATTATTTGCAGCGGCAATATACACTGCCTCGTCAGTAGATAGGGAAATGGAATTCTCCTTTTTACTCAACCAAGACATCAGCTTCTTCCCTAGGAAGAAGGAGCCACCACTAGTTATTTTACTATCATCTACATCTCGCACCCAATCCACATCAATATAGGTACTCAAGGTAAGATCATCATCTTTAGAATACCAAAGCCCAAAATCAATTGTTCCTTTTAGGTATCTAAAAATTCTCTTTACAGTAGCCACATGATATTCTTTTGGATCAACTTGATATCTAGCAACCATACACATAACATTCATGATGTTTGGTTTGGTTTGAGTTAAGTAGAGCAATCCACCAATCATTGACCTATATCTTTTTTTATTTTCCTTAGTAGAATTATCATTTTGTGTTAACTTGCATCCAGTTACCAAGGGTGTACACACAGGATTTGAGTCTTCCATGCCAAACTTCTTTAGCAACTCTCTCACATATTTGGACTGAGATTTGAAAATCCCATTGTCTAACTAAGTGACTTGTAATCCCAAAAAGAACTTCATCTCTCAAATAATACTCATTTCAAATTCACTTTTCATTTTATCAACAAACTTCATACATAGATCATCATCACCTCCAAAAATAATGTCATCAACAAAGACTTCAATAATCAACTCTTTATCATGATCCAACTTAAAATACAAGTTACTGGCAGCAATACCTTTATTGAATCCAAGATTTAGTAAGTATTTATCTAGTCTAGAATACTAGGCTCTGGGGGCTTGATTGAGTGCATACAGAGCTTTCTTCAGTTGGAAAACCATGTCTTCCTTATCAGTTAGTTGAAATCCATCTGGTTGTTCAACATATACCTCTTCTTCTAACTCACCATTCAAAAAGGCTGACTTCACATCCATTTGATAGACTTTATAGTTCTTATATGTGGCATAAGCTAGAAATAATCTTACAACTTCAATTATAGCAACAAGGGAAAAGGTTTCTTCAAAATCAATACCTTCCATTTGTGAATACCCTTTACATACCAGTCTTTCTTTATTATGAACCACTTCACCTTATTCATTCAGCTTATTCTAAAAGACCTATTTAGTACCAATCAGATTTTTATCTTTAGGTTTGGGAACAAGAATCCATGTGTCATTCTTTTCAATTTGCATCAATTCTTGTCATTCTTTCTTGATTTACTGAAGCAATTTGAACTTGATTATGTGTCTAAGCATTCTTCCCTTTGTATGTACTATCTTGCTGGTCATTTGAATCATATCCATAGTATCTGGATGATCTAGCATAGTCCTCATCAACTTTGACATTTTCACTTTCAACCATTTTTCTCAATCTTCTATTATAGCACTGGTAAGCCTTTCTTTTAGTAGAGTAACCTAGAAAGATTCCTTCATCACTCCTTGCATCAAAATTTCCTATGTCCTCATCTCTCTTAATATAACACTTGATTCCAAAGATCTTGAAATATTTAATAGTAGGTTATAACCAAACCAAAGATCAAAAGGAGTCTTACCAGAAATACCATTGACATTTACTCTGTTTAGAGTGTACATGATAGTGTTTACAACTTCTCTCCAATAGATGTGAGGCACATTTCCTTCCAACATCATTTTTCTAGTAGCATCTAGAATTGTTTTGTTCTTTCTCTCTACAACTCCATTCTATTGAGAGGTTTGGGGAGAAGATAACTTTCTTTTGATTCCATGCTCTTCACAGAAAGAATTGAACTCCCGGGAGGTGAACTCACCACCTCTGTCTAACCTAAGGCATTTTATCTTCTGACCTATCTCATTCTCTACCATAGCTTTGAAATTTTTGAAATTCTTTAATGCTTCACATTTTTCTCTTAATAAATCAACCCATATCATCCTAGAGTAATCATCAATAAGCAACATAAAGTACCTTTCTCCTTGTAAAATTCTAATTTTGGAGGGACCGCACAAATTAGTATGCACCAACTCCAGTGCTCCATTAGAATGATGTTTTCTCTGAAAGGAAACTCTAGTCTATTTTCCCATCTGACATTCCTCGCATATTGTGTTAGTAGGCTTCACTAGCTTAGGTAGATCTCTTACTACTTGAGTGGAGCTTACCTTGACAATGTTATCAAAATTCACATGACATAGCCTCCTATGCTATAACCAGCTTTCATCTACTTGAGCAATCAAAAACTTTTACTAGCAGCATTCAGATGAAAGATATTACCTTTTGTTTGTTTACCTGATGCAATTACATTTCCAGAGCTTCCAAGTATCCTACATATTCCATCTTTGAATTGAAGATTGTAACCCTTATCAACCATCTGTCCAAAACTCAACAGATTATGCTTCAAGCCTTCAACATAAAGGACATCATCAGTGCTATGTTTACGACCAAGAAAAATAGATCCTTTGCCACAAATCACACTAGCATTGTTGTCTCTAAATCTTACAACCACACTGTCATATTTCTCTAGACTTACAAATTTTCTTTTTTCACCAGTCATATGATGTAAGCATCCAATCTCAATAACCCACTCATCCTTTTCTTCAATTCGGGTTGCAAGAGCTTTCTCAACTTTAGCAGATTCAGTAGCCACTAGACCATTTTCCTTGATAGAAATGAAAACCCATTCATCTTCATTTCAATTTTTTAATCATATTCTTCATTAGTCACGCCTTCTTCAACATAATAGCATTTCTTTTGAAATCTAGGTTTGTTAGGCTTAGACCTAGGAACTCTTTCAGGACACTTGAAGCAAAATGACCTATTTTACTGCAAGAGAAACATTTGATAGGAAACTTTCCTTTATACTTACCTTGTCCTCTACCTTCTTTCTTCACAATTAGTGCTTCTAGCTCTTCTACCTCTCTTTCTTCATCTTCAAGTTGTTTCATCTCTTCCTCATACTTGAATGTCTTTCTAGAACTCTCTCCTAGATCATATCTTTGCTTGTTTCTTCCAAATACTGAGGCCTTAAATGCAAATTCAGTCTTGGGGGTAGAATCACCAAATTCACTTAACTCAAATGTAACAAGTTTACCAATCAGCATATCTCTTGTCACATTTGTTATTGTTTTGAGCTCTTCAATAGCATGAGCCTTTGATTTTTAAGAGGGAGGAAATGATCTGAGCACTTTAGCTACAATTTCTTGTTCAACTAGGGTACCACTGACAAATCGAATACCCATCACAAGTTCATTTACTCTTTGCATAAAAGAAGAAATATTTTCATCTTCACCCATCTTCAAAGTTTCATACTTTCCTTTCAAACTCTATAGCTTAGCGACCTTCACAAGTGCATCTCCTTCATACAAAGTCTCCAAATTTTTCTAGATCTCATGAGTTGTCTTCAGATCCATCACATTTGTCATTTTCAAATCTGTTAGAGCACTCAACAAAGCTTTAATAGCCCTGATGTTAAACTCATCCTCTTTAATCTCATCAAAAGTGGAAAGACCATTTTGAGGAATAACATATCTATTCTTTGTAATCTTCCATAAGGGTTCACCAATACACCTCAAATGACAATCCATTCTGGTTTTCCACAGAGAGTAGTTTGTTCCATTGAATCTAGGACTGTCCTTCTTGTATGATGCCATCTCGGATCACCTCAATCTTTTAAACTTCTTCAAAGGAACCTACTCTAATACCAATTGTCAGCAAAACAAGGACAAACATTTGAGAGGGGGGGTGAATCAGTTGTCACAAAATATTTAAAATTTTCAAACTTAACTTAACTTAATCTCAAATCTGATGAATCTACAATAAACCATAAACAATTAACACATCAGAGACACAAAGAACACCAAGATTTTTTACGTGGAAACCCTATTAGGGGAAAAACCACAGGGTATGTGCAAGATCATGATGGGCCAAAAAGTGGCAATATGATGGGTATATGTAGGGTATGTGGCTGACGACTTTTTTTTAACCCAAAATTGATGAAACGAAAAGGGTTTTAAAGAAGATTCTTAGCTTTCCACCAATATAAATTATGTTTTATTTTGAATTTAATAAATAATTATTATTTATTTATTTGAATTATGACTAAAGTCTTGATTGATAGGTTGATTGAAAAACATCTATAGCTTTCAAATGGTACACATTTTTGAATTTGAAACATGCATCACATTCTATGCTTTGCATACTATAGGATTGAGAAAAGAAAAATTTAATTTCATGAAGTTTTGACCGTTAAGGTGGTCGACAGAAGTCTTTATATTTTTAAAAGTTGTAAAAAAATTCATAATTAATTATTTACTTTGAAAATAATTACAAAAAAATATGCATCACATTGGGACATGAGTCCTCTACCTATATCTAAAATTTTATAAAAATATTATCATTTTATTGTTGTTAAGGTGGTCGATAGACACCTACTTCTTATTTTTTCCTAAAATTTAAGTACTACTACATTGAGATT
Organism: Sequoia sempervirens; assembly: GCA_007258455.2. Classification (NCBI taxonomy): domain Eukaryota; kingdom Viridiplantae; phylum Streptophyta; class Pinopsida; order Cupressales; family Cupressaceae; genus Sequoia; species Sequoia sempervirens. Next base: position 205,392,799 of record VDFB02373365.1, read on the forward strand.
TCAAAATTTCACCAAATAGATTTTCTTTTTTAAAATAAACCTAATAGTTTAGAAAATACATTCAATTTTTTACAGATTCTATTCTTACACATTTTTGAAATAATATAGATAACTTATTCATTTTTTTATGTCAAGTTGCCTAACTCTGATTTTTTTGAATTTTTTGCCACTTAAGGGCCTGTTTTTTCCATGATGATCTTGCACATGCCTCATGGTGGATGTCAGTCCACAATATTATACCCTATTAAAAGTATAATGAAGAATAATGGAAATGCACATGCATTCAGGCACACTACCTAGAGTTCATTGCTCAAATACAAGAGGGATCACTGCCCAAAGAAGACACACTATCTTACAATAATTCAAATTAGATCCGTAGGGTATGAACTGAGAAAATAGCTTCTACAAAAGCCTAATTACAGTTTTGATTAAGCACAAAAACACTCCTTCACACTTCGCTCAATCTTCTTCATACTCTATTCTACAATTGAATGATTAGATTACTATTCGCACACTTGCTCTTTCTATGGCACTTCTTCACTTCTATGCACACTTCTTTTTGCTCAAACAATTGCTCTTATATATCTACATCATGGAATTACATCAACAACTTCGTCGGCCAAAACAAAATATAAAATATAAAACATATACACAATGTGGGCCCAAATTTACAAGTAAATTTTCAATGCGAATCGAACACTGTTGGCCACAACATAATGCAGACTTAAAAAAATATCCTCGAGTGTGCCAAACATTCAAATTTTAATCTTCAAGGATCCACAACATGTTACAACCACCATGTCAGCCAAGAACATAAAAACCCGAACACACAAGAGAAAAATCACCAACCGCGAGCACACTGATCAACACAAAAATGCTACAAAGATAGAGCATGATCTAGAAGCATCCACAAGCATCAAGAACCATTAGAGAAGCATCTACAACAAATAAAATTACTAGAATCACATCAACTTCAATCAGGAACACTAACTGAAGCCACAAAAAAACTATTAGAACATAACTATTCATAACACGATTAAATCTTCATGCAGACCTCTAAAACTTTTGGTAGATAAACTGGATACACTCAACAATAAACCCTTTAGTCCACTATGATTTATCATCAACATAATGAGCAAGACACCTTCATGACCTTCACTATTCCACTATCAACCTGCAACTATTTCTTCAACAATTTTCTCAATATCCTCGACATATATAGCCTTCAATACATAAATTCTAATAGTGTTGACATCAATGACAACCACAACATCCAACAAAACCAACCACAACGGTCACAACCTCAAATTAAAAATCCATTTTCCAATCTTACATTAGAAGAGGTTGAAAAAGGTCTAATCCTAGAATAAATTGAAAATTCTTCCCAAGATCCTAAGATATTGTGCATCATAGAAGAGCTTGTCAAAGGAGATCCTAATAGAAAATTCCTAGCATTTGATCAAAAGGGTACCAAACTTCTCGTTGGTTTTGAAACTTCCACAATTATAGAAGGGAAAAAATAAACTCAAACTCAAGTTCATAACACATTTTCACCAAGTTATTCCACCTCACAATAAATGCACACTAGTATGCCTCTTGGGGGAACTACACAATATGCAACAACTACAAGCATGCCCCCTACTCCAACATTTTGGACAAAAAGAATAAATCCAACATCTCATGAACCAAGTCCCTAATTTTTCAATCAATTTTCTACATCATCTAATACCATGGGTACTTCATTTTAAAATCCATTTACCACATCATCCTCTCAAAATACCACACCACCGACCAACACTAGTTTTCTTAATTCAAAACATCACAAATCCAAACCAACCAAACAAGACATGAATGACTCACATTGCTGCACCAAAAACACAACCCCAAATGACCAATACTACACCAAACACAAGCATGCCTTTTACCTTGAATTTGAATACCAATCCATCTCCATCACAACAAAATATTAATCCAAATACAAAATTCACACCATAATACAAACAAATGAGTCAAAATCTACCTCAAAACCATATAATTACCATGTTCACCTCTCACTTTGAACAAGGCAATAAAAATACTCCACATTAAAAAATCAATCCAAATCTAACATTCACATCACATTTCCAATAAACCAACCAAAATCCACTTCAACATCATGCTACACCTATACCAAATTTCCAAAACCAAAATCCATTTCCATTATATAACACATTCAACACCAACACCAATCCTCTCATGAAAATTCAACCAAACATTTCACCATCACCCATGGATACCCTAGCACAAAAAATGCAAGCATTGCAACAACAAATATCCAATATGCAAGTGAGTGTGACAAAGAAAACTTATTCAATGGAAGAACTATGTCCTTATCCCTTTGATTGAAGCATATGCATGCCACCCTTCCCTCAACATTTCATTGTACCAAACTTCAATAGATACAAGGGAAAGGGAGATCTAGTAGAACATTTGTGAGAGTTTCATACTGTTTCCATGGATATCAGTTTTGAGCATACGTAGTTGATGAGATTATTCCCATGTAGCCTTTCAGGGAAGGCTCTAGAGTGGTTTGCACATCTACCTCTAAGGATAAGAACATGGAATTAACTAGGAAATAAATTTATCAATCACTTCTCTTATAACATTGAAAGTGACATTACTCTCACAAAATTATGTACAACCAAAAAAAGAAGGGATAATCGTTCACCTCTTTCCTCTAGAGATGGATAAGTATGGATAGTAAATGTCCATGTGATATCCTCGAGAAACAATTGGTACACATGCTTTTGGAAAATCTAAATAAGGAGCTATTGTTGCAATACTTTTGAAGAGGTTGTTGAGAAATGTGTTTCCATCGAGAGAGAACTTGTTTACCAAGGATTGGTCAAAATCTTCAAAGAAAATCAAAATACTCCCAATGATAAAAATAAATTTTGGTCTAGAAACAAGAATGTCAATAATGATGGGGTAGCTGATGTTAAAGTGCTTAACAAAGTCCACCCCACCATTCATGTAAAAGGTCCCTCTACATCAAAAAATCAACCAACAAGTCATGAAAAATATAGAAATGTAGTCCAAAACAATTTGTAATGACGAGGTCCTCCACAAATGAACACACAAAGATGAACATATACACCCTTAAGGGAACCCATTAAATCAGTTTTGAAGAAACTATTACAATAAAATATCATTCAACTCTTAGAAATCATAAAATATGAACCAAGACTTTTCAAACTAGTTTGGTAGAATCATAATGATTTGTGTGAGTACCATCGTATAAACTTAAGGACATCATCCAAGATCTCGTTAAACAAGGGGAGATATCCATAGACAATTCACAAGGGAAGACACATGTTGATCATACCATTTTCAAGAATCCCTTACAAGACCATGGGTTAGGAAAATCCTCTAGGGAATAATACAAAAAATAATGCCAATTATACCAGTATTGGATATGAGTATATTGTTAACAATATTTGAGCCTTTGACAATAATTTCTCTTCCATTACCATTAAAAAAAATCAAAATGTGTCATTACAACTTGAAGATCTAAAGTGGTTTTACAAGGATTCACTTCTAATCCACAGCTAAAAACCCAATATAATTGATCCTAGATCATCTAGGGAAAACTCCTACAAAGATATCCATTCTTGAGTTACTTTGTATATCTCTCAAGCAAAAAGCCATTTTGGACAAATATTTACAAGAGACTTTTGTCCCCATATAGCTAAATTATAGTCAATTTTAGGCCATGGTAGGGTACTTGGCTACCACCCATCACGTTACATTTTTTGAAAAAGATCTCCCTATGGGGTAAGTGCACCAATCTGTGACACAATTTTTATTCCAAATTGGAAAAATTTGCAAAAAACCATCCAAATTGAGCATTTGGTGCATGCCAAATTTGGCGTGTGCCAAATGAAAAAGTAAATTAAAAGCCTAAAACACATTTCAAACCACAGCTTGGCTTGGAGGATTTGAGCTCTACAACTCACGCTCGCCAAATCTCATCCATTTTTTGCACTCTTAGCTTGCAATTCTTCATGAGGATGCCACCAAAAAGTCAGAGAGGACGAAGATTGCAAAGAGTCATGCATTTTTATTCTATTTATTTTGAATTTGATTTAGAATGTAGATTAAAATAGGTTTTTATAATAACACTTTGTTCTAATTATTGGGAATGAATCTCCACCTCGAAACATTGAGAATTCACAATCACCCCCTCACAAAGAGCCTCCTATACAAGAACAACCTAAAACCCCTCCATCAATTCATAGGAATCCTCGAGGAGCACAAGAAAATATTCTAAATAAAATTGAAAACAATAAAGTAGACATTGAACAATTAATTGGAAGATTAACTAAGCATGTCAAAACCCACCCTTATAGGAGAGGGATTGTCGAATCATTGAAGTCAATTGTATCTCATGTAGGAGAAATGAGTGAGAAAATAAATTTTTGGTCAAACAAAAGGAATGAGATGAGACAATTTTATGCTAGTGGTTTGTCATATGTAGATGTGAAAAAAACAAAAAATTAGCAAAGCCAACTTGTGTGCACTATTTACAAACCTGAGAACCAAAGCACCTTTTTTCTCATGCATGTAGGAGGTTCCCCATCCATTGGTGTTGTTAGCTCTCAAAAACGTGGGCAAAATGCCTCAAGAGGCTGCCAAACTCCTGATACGTTTTAGGGTAACAGAAAAGGTCAAAAGATTTAGACCTTCTCTTCAGGTGCTGCTAGACCTAGGTGGGTGTACCTATATGAATGAAGAAGACTTAATGTGCTTATCTCTCTTGAAATATTTTTCCCACAATGGAAAATGGAGGTGGACAAATAAAACTAAATTTGGTATAAATTGTATAGCAATATTCAAGACTAAATCCTAATATGTTCAGTTAATAGATGTAAAGAAAATGAATGAATCTAAATGGTGAAATGTAGAGACTGGTGCCTTATTGGGTATGGGGAGTCAAATGAAATAGAAATGGGCAACCTCTTTCTTGAAAAAATTCAAATTGTTGGCATATGTTTTGTTTATAACTCGTATAAACATGAAAGACTGTGATTGCTAAGCTCTTCTTAATAATCCAAATGAATTTCCCTAATTACTATGATCAACCAAAAGGATTTAATCTTTTCTTGAAAGAACCAATCAATTACCCACACAGATACAACAAATGTGCACTGATAAATTGAATATAAACTTGCTATACCAATTTAAACAACCAGAAAGCATCAATCTTGGAGACAACTTAGTAATACTTTCAATAAGCACAATAGACAATTGACACCAGAAATAAGCAGCCACATCAACTGATTTTCATTGATATCTCCATTTTGAAATCATACATCATAGTCTATGTTCTAAAAATATTATTCTATTGAATCCATTTCTAACCTATCTATTGTATATTTCCTCTCTAAAATCTAATGTCCTCCTTTTACAATTGAAAATGGATATTTATACATCTGCATCTGAACAGACACGTTGCTTCGCATATTGAAACATCAGCCAATAGTATTCAAGATTTTGTTAATACTCGCCAAATATTCGTCGTGACATCCTGTAGTTATGCTGAAGTCCAAAGTCTTATCGACAGGTATCCTTTGATCTTTGTGTTTTGTTGTGACATTTTGTTGTTGGGGAGACGTCCCATAAAATACCTTGTGTCTCGTTGAGAAATCTCTTTAAGTTCACTTTTTGTTGCCATGAAAATATCATTCACTCACTGATGAAGCAGTAAGTCGACATGACATTCAGATCAGCAAGACTATATAACCTCACATCGATAGTCTTCAATGGAGCTCATTTGCATTGTCGGCGAGACTGGAGCCACTCGCCAAGACATCTTTCTGATGCAAAAGTTTCTCACCGAGATGTATATCCTTATTAGTGGTTAGCAAGACACGAAGCGTTCGGCAAGACCACACACCAAAGACACAACTCTTGCTGAAATCCTTGCTCATTCCACACTAGTCGGTAAGACATAAAGAGTTCACTGAGACTTCACCCTGAAGTCTTTGTCTGGCTGAAAATAATCCTTTTGAGTCGTTGAGACAATGAAAATGTCCTACCGATAGGTGCCTGTAGGTAAATTTTGATCATTGTGACATCCCTGAGGTCTTTCCAAAAGGCAACGATAGATGTATATAAACAAAAATGCATTATGGGTCAGGGAGACCTTGATAATCTCATGCCGATATGGACTATTATGTGAAATACTCAGACCTAGATGGATTTTATGGGATAAAAATGGGCAGAATGTGAGCAAAATATTATGAAGAGAGTCCTTGAGCATATGGTGAGGACTCAATTGGAAACTTAGGGATATGAAAATCTTGTGAAATTATTTAGAATTTTACAGTTCTAACAGTGGCTTTGTCTGGTGATGAATGGTTGTGAGATCATTGCAAGGATTTAGATCTTTGGGTGAGCATACCAGACACAAGATGATGAGATTAGTGAGCAAAATGGGAATGGATATGAATGTGAAATGGAGATGAACAAAACCCTAAACTATTATGCATGGAAAATAATTTTTAAAAGGATCATCAAGAGTTGTCCATGCACTTGCAACCCTTAATCCTCTGTGTTTTAACTTCATCAGTTTTGAGCTATTGCGATCTAAAATTCAAACCCTAAATGATGTCTCAAGGCCACCCAAAAGAAAGGCCCATACTTTCCTCTGTCAAACACCTAGTTTTGTCTTGAGTTCATCAGATTCTTCTTGAAGATATTCATGCAATCTTCCCTGTCACTGTTACTGAATTTCTTTTAGAGAATCATCATGCTCAACTTGGCCCAAATTCCCTTCCCCATTCTGTAGTTCAAATTCTCCATCATGGGACAAATCTCTATTATCTTCAACATACAAAGTACATGCATATTCAATGCAACATTTCTCATTATCTTTCTCACTGTTATGAATTATAAAACACTCTCCCCGTTGTACTAAAATTTCACCATCAAAATGCTTCTCTTGAGAAACAAATTTTTTTGTCATATTAATGTTGTTTGAGACAAACAAATCTGAAACCTTTTTCACTTCTTCGATATCACCATTTGGAGATGACACTGGATTCTAACTCATATCTCCAATATCATGCATATATGAACCAATCAAAACTAGACTTCTATCATCCTTGGTATGCAAATAGATGTCTTCTCCACATGAGTTAGAAATTTCAAAATCACATACCTCATCTTGAATGGACACAGGTTTTTGATCAACTTCAAATTTTTCTCCATCATTTTGAGAAATGTACTGAGAGTCAAATGAATCATTGCACAAAGAACTTTCACAATCAAAAAAAATGTAAGCTAGACACGGGACTTTAGAGTTACCTTCATGTGTACATCTTTGGTATTCAAGAGTTAGCAAATCTGAAATTTGCTCACTATTGAGTGAACATGTTTCTTCTTCCATATCTTCCATTATTTCTCCCTCTTCTTGATCTCCACAAGAGCTAGAAATATCTCCTTGTTGTAAATCAAGATTTACATGACTTCCCTCAAACTCTTCCTCATTGTGACATGATACACAATCCCCTTCCATATCATTTTCCAATTCATCAACATGGCAATTTTCAAGATCATTGTAGTTATTCTCTTCACATGTTGACGTAATCTCCTCTTCATCATCAAATGTATCATAGTTCTCATCTATAGTAGGAAGTGTTACTTGTTCATTATCAAATGGATCCACATTCTCCATTGCTTCTTCCTCTTGATTATCACAAGAATTGTAAGAATCACCTTGCTGTAAATCAAAATCAATAGGTTCATCTTCACAATTAGAATATTCATTAGATCCCTCATAACATACATTGCTTTCCCTGTCACAATATGTTATGCAAGAGAGATCTCTTGTATCTTCATCTTTCTCATGCAAGCTATCATATGAACCATTTCGACTTGCACTTGTCTCATCTTCTATTGGCTGCATTATTTGATCAATTTCTCTATACTCATCAAAAATACAACTATTGGATTCAACATTGATAGTGTTCTCATACCTCATCTGCTCCATGGCATCAATGAATTTATTCACTCAATCACAGGCATGTTGTATTGATTCTAATCAATAGGCTGATTCAGGTTTCCAAACTTTTATGAATTGTGCAACAAAAATGGGCCTTGTAGGCTTACAATTAGGAGGTAATTGCATACAAATATTTATCACCCTATTGTATAAAGAACTTTTATTTTCTCCTTCATGTCTCCTTATGTTGTGAAATGCATCCAAGGGGGAAATTCTACATCCTAATTCTATGATGGAGTCCTGGCTTCGAGTATATACATACTCTTCTTCTTCTTCTTCAAATTGTTGATTCTGGCATACATATTGATGCAAGTTCTGATTTTCTTGAATCTCTAATAACCCATGGAAAGCCCAATTTGGTGCAGATAGATTTCCATATTTCTCAAGAAATTGATCCTAAAATCCTTGGAGAGAATCAATAGAAGCTATTGGTAAGCTATTGAACCAATCCCTAGCTCAATGAATGAGTGACATCATGAATAGCTTCATATGTAGATCTTCATATGGCACATCCAAGTCTTCGATGAAAGCATTGAAACTCCCTAAATGATCTTCAGCAAAAATTGCACTACTCCCTGTAAACTTAGGAACCAGACTTCTCCAGCTACTATCCATAGGGTAAGGGTACCATTGAAACCCTGTCAGGTTGAATTGTTTGATCATTGTTATGTATTGATGGGGGGGAGGGTTAGGTGAATGTTGATATTGGTACATAGGGTTATTGTATTATGTATTATGCTATGGGATATAATACTGACCATGAGGTGGCTGTATATTTGTATATTGTGAGGGAATATGTGGTGGATGGTTTGGCTGTCTGTATTGATTCCCTATCTGATTGTGAGGAACCTTTGGCGGATCAGAAGGCCCTGCACTATGATTGCCCTACTTATGAGGTGGCACATACTTTGGGCAACCAGATGTCTAAATAGTATTTTGAGCTTTCTGCAAGTTGAAATCTTTCATTACTTGTATCATCTAGGCTTTCTCCTATTCTTCTCTCTCCTTTCTCTAAGATTCAAACTATGTTTTGACTTCCTCATAAGTTAAAGATTCATAATTATCTTGAGGAGCTTCATGATCAATAGGTCCACTCTAATTACCCTCCATTTTTTGTTCACATTCATGTTGATATTTGAGTCCCTCTGCTTCGAGTTTAGCATCAAAATCTGGTTGTTCTTGAGGATTATAAAATGGAAATGGATTTCTTTGTTCTTCAGGGGTACAAAGTTCTACACTCGAATTATCTCTCCATGTGTCATACCGGTCATAAGTTTCACAATGTTGTTTTAGTGTTTTGTCTTTGTTGGTTATGCACATGTCCTCATTGATCCTCTTACCTTTATCAACCCCATCATCCTTGTGTGTCCACTTACTACTAATATCAGGAGCTCCAGTATGACCTCCCCTATATTGAGATCTTCTTCCATTCATGTTGCAATGTTTTTGTCAGAGTCGCCACTCACTTTTCAAAAGTGAGAAAGTATTTGACATTTCTTATTCCCAGTGGAGTCTGTACAAAGTTCCTAACTCTATGATTAAGGCCTTGATTTTGAATTGAATCCCCAGTGGAGTCGCCAATTTGTTAGCTCTCAAAAACACAGGCAAAATGCCTCAAGATGCTGCCAAACTCCTGATACATTTTAGGGTAATAGAAAAGGTCAAAAGATTTAGACCTTCTACTCTTTAGGTGCTGCTAGACCTAGGTGGGTGTACCTATATGAATGAAGCAAACTTAATGTGCTTATCTCTCTTAAAATATTTTTCCCACAATGGAAGATGGAGGTGGACAAATAAAACTAAATTTGGTATAAATTGTATAGAAATATTCAAGACTAAATCCTAATATGTTTAGTTAACAGATGTAAATAAAATGAATGAATCTAAATGGTGAAATGCAGAGACTAGTGCCTTATTGGGTATGCAGAGTCAAATGAAATAGAAATGGGAAACCTCTTTATGGAAAACACTCAAATTGTTGGCATATGTTTTGTTTATAACTCGTATAAACATGCAAGACTGTGATTGCTAAGCTCTTCTTAACAATCCAAATGAATTTCCCTGATTACTGTGATCAACCAAAAGGATTTAATCTTTTCTTGAAAGAACCAATCAATTAACCACATAGATACAAAAAATGTGCACTAATAAATTGAATATAAACTTGTTATACCAATTTAAACAACCAGAAATCATCAATCTTGGAGACAACTCAGTAATACTTTCAATAAGCACAACAAACAATTGACACCAGAAATAAGTAGCCACATCAATTGATTTTCATTGATATCTCCATTTTGAAATCATACATCATAGTCTTTGTTCTAAAAATCTTATTCTATTGAATCCATTTCTAACCTATCTATTGTATATCTCCTATCTAAAATCTAATGTCCTCCTTTTACAATTAAAAATGGATATTTATACATCTACATCTGAATAGACACATTGCTTCTTGTATCCAAACGTCAGCCAATAGTATTCGGGATTTTGTTAATACTCGCCAAATATTCACCATGACATCCTATAGTTATGCTGAAGTCCAAAGTCTTATCGATAGGTATCCTTTGATCTTTGTGTTTCACTATGATATTCTGTTGTCAGGGAGACATCCCATAGAATACCTTGTGTCTCGTTGAGAAATCTCTTTAAGTTCACTTTTTGTCGCTGTGATAATATCATTCACTCATCGATGAAGCATTAAGTCATTGTGCCATTCAGATCAGCAAGACTATATAACCTCACATAGATAGTCTTTGATAGAGCTCATTTGCATTATTGGTAAGACTAGAGCCACTCACCAAGACATCTCTCTGATGCAAAAGTTTGTCACCAAGATGTATATCCTTATCAACGGTTGGCAAGACACGAAGCATTTGGAAATACCACACACCAAAGACACAACTCTTTCCGAAATGCTTACTCGTTCCGCGCTAGTCAGTAAGACATAAAGAGTTCACCGAGACTTCACCATGAAGTCTTTGTTTGGCCAAAAATAATCCTTTTGATTTAGTGAGACAATGAAAATGTCTTGCCGATAGGTTCCTGTAGGTAAATTTTGATCGCTGTGACATCCCTAAGGTCTTGCCGAAAGGCAATGACATATGTATATAAACAAAAATGCATTATGGGTCGAGGAGACCTTGATAATCTCATGCCGATATGGACTATTATGTGAAATACTTAGACCTAGATGGATTTTATGGGATAAAAATGGGTAGAATGTGAGAAAAATATTATGAAGAGAGGCCCTGAGCATATGGTGAGGACTCGATTGGAAACTTAGGGATATGAAAAGCTTGTGAAATTATTTAGAATTTTACAATTCTAACAGGTGCCACTATGAGTTAATTAAAATTAAATTTTGGGAGCGGTGGTGGATGGTATTTGACCAACCTACAATAACCATGAGGTACCACAATACTTTTTGAGGAAACTCTATTGTGAGTTTTTCCTCAATGAGATGCCAAATTGTTTTGACATCTTAGACTTTCAGGGTAGAGGTGGGGGCTCCACACATGATAGACCTACTACACAACGTAATCCATAGTTAGCACCAAGACCCTTGGACAAACCCATTATGGAGCATGTCACCATTCCTTCCATTGTTAAGGATAGTGTAGAGGTGGACATGCTAGATTTGATTAGCTCACTCACCTAGACCATTTTACAATGTGTGAGGCCTCTAGTAGAGCATGATGTGGAGGAGACATGTAGGCCCCGAGCTCCACCCCACCATTTTGGCACTTGTGGTGTTGTTTGCACATACAATTATTAGAGTGCTCAGGATGTAGCTACACAGCCTACATCAGTTGCAGAGGTGATGGATTTCACAGATGATTTGTTGAATGATACATTCAACATAGACACTCAGGTAAAATTTGGCAAGTTCATTTACTGTTGTTTATTAAATTATATTTTAAAATTTAAGAATAACTAAATTAGTAGAATTTTGATATGATGAAATTTCAGGGTTAGAGTGTTCATGAGATGTGCTCCATTCCTACAGACCCTTATTCATTCTCGACATTGAGTCCACATGTATGCAACTAGTATTAAAGATATTATTATTGCATTTGAACAGTTGAATGCTATATTTCAATGTTTGTCTCATAGCATGCTTTGTATGTCAAACAATTTCTTGGTGGAGCTTTGACCTCCACACCTTGCAATTCATTTACTCAAACAACTTACACTCAGGTAGCCTTTATTCATTAATGGTGTTGTAAAACAATGTTACCTATTTTTTTAATTTTGCGTATACAAATCTAAAAAAATGATGAGAAACACAAACAATTGTTGGTCTTGTGAGATCCTAATTATATTTACCATTCAACATCCATCTCATTCTTCCATTCCTTTCATCATGCATATTTTAACCATTTTATATCACATATCCCAATCTTTAACACCTTGTATATTATACCGCCTTCCTCCATATTTCATCTTATACACATATCGTTACAAGAAACCTTTCCTTTTGCTCATTATTGACCAAATCTCTAATACATTATTACTACACATCTCAAGTTCCCACTTCATGTCCTATATTCAAACCTTAGACACTGCCTAATTCACTTTATGGTCTAATATTCCCTCCTAATTACTTCCCATTAACCTCTAGTATAGTTCACTATAAAAATGTTTTATTATCCCATCCTAGCTCAGCCAATTAATCTCTACTAGTCCATTCTATGTTCCATCATCCCCCCTTGATTATGTCACATTATCTTCTCCTAATTCACTTTTTGTTCCTTTATTCCTTCCTAATCCCATCCCAATAACATTTAATATTTCACCCTATTTTCCATGATCCCCTCCTAGCCTATCCCACTAATATCTTCTAGTCCATCCTATGTGTTATTATGTCCTACTCCCATCTTATTGCACCCATTATTATTTCACCCTAGATGTTCCATGATCCCCTATGTTCCACCCTATGTACCTTTATCCATTATATGTTATACCATTTTCATCCACGTTTCATCCTAGATAACTCTTCTCTATTATTACCCCACAGAGGTCAAGTTCACACTTCATGTACTATATCCAAACCCTAGACACCTCCTAATTCCCCTATGTTGCATTATTCCCTACTAATTACATCCCATTAACCTCTAAATGTCCACCCTATATTTTGTTATCCCATCCTAGCCCATCCCATCAATCTATACTAGTCAATCCTATGTTCCATAAACCCCTTCTATTTCCATCCCATTATCCTCTCTTATTTCACCTTATGTTCCATTATCCCCTCTTGGTATTGTCCCACTATCTTTTCCTAATTCACCCTATGTTCCTTTATTCCCTCCTAATCCCATCCCATTAACCTCTAATAGTTCAATCTATATTTTGTTATTCCATCCTAGACCATCCCATTAATCTATTCTAGTCCATCCCATGTTCCATTATCACATTTGAATCACATTCCATTTTACCCTCTATTATTTCACCATATGTTCCATTACCCCCTATTGGTCTTGTCTCTTTATCCCTTCTATGCTATAGCACATCCATCCAAATTTTATCCTATACACTGTTAGAAGAAATCTTTCCTTCCACTCATTATTGACCAAAATTGTCTTCTCCATTACTGATGCACACCTCAACAACCAACTTCATGTGCTATAGTAAAACTCTAGACATGTCCTAATTCATCGTATGTTCCATTATCCCTTTGAAAGCTAATAGTAACATAGTAATCCTCACTTCATTCATGTGAACTTCATTGTGGTATTATCATTATGTTGGTAGCATGCCCTCATTAACATTAGTTCATCAACATATGCAATACGAATCTCAATGAGCACTAAAATTTGGAATTTACAAGAGTTTGGGCTATCCCAGTGGACTTAGTACTTTCACCATTCTATGATCTATAAGCACTATATTGTAGTCTCAACTGAGGCCAACCGTTTACTCTTTCATTTATGACAGTTATAAAGGGACTACCTAGAGTTCTTTATATTACTATTAGATATGTTGTTTCATTTGTAGTTTTTGACATGAGAAAACCTTAGTGATGTTGGTGGCATGATGGACCATGGAGTTGCTGCAGCAATAGCTAGTTCTAATCCATTGACAGAGGTATGCAACAGATTAGTCGATTTGACATTATATTTTCTCTTTTATGGTCTATTATAGAAAATTTTCATGATACTTTTATGTAGTTTAATTTCTATCTTGATGATTTCTACAGGTGGTTGTCACTCTAGATCATGGATTTGGTAATGTTGTAAATGTGCATGATCATGGTTGTCACTCTAAATCATGGATTTGGTAAGTGATTATATTTTGTTATATGCCATTCAACAATTCGATTTCTATGTATTGACATCTTTACTTTTTATTGTATCAATTGAAGGTCCAGAGTGAAGAGAGGAGGACTAGTGAGCATGTTCGAAAGAAAAGAGAACCAATAGGCACTCCATCCAATTGAATTTCAAAGGTAGCACAAGATATTTTTCCTTCCCCTAGAGGGAAATGACAATGTATTAGGGTCATTTGTTGTATGCCTATGTGGAATTTTGGAACATATGTTTTGTACTATCGATATATACATGACATTTTATGTCCATATGGCTCTTTTGTACTAAGACTGTATGGTTTTTTTGGATATATTATATATACTTTTATCAATATATATCACTATATAGCCTTACAACTTTTTGATTAAAGAAAATTATATTTTTCTACTACCATTCTTGGATGATGTTATCATGCGTATTGTGTAAATTGTATGCTTGAATGTTGTAGCCATGGATTTTGTTTACATCTAATGCTTAATTAATTACTGTCAATTGCTCAATAAGCTCCATTCCTAGTGGTTTGCATCCTTTGCAATGATTCAATTACTTGTGCCTCACTTATTCACATGTATGCTTCACTTATTCATGTGTATAGTTCATGTATATTGTGCATATTCATTTGTATGCCTCATGCTTCAAATGTATAATTCATTTGTTCATGTGTATTCTTTATGATTCATGTGTATACTTCATGTATTTGGGTGTATGCTCCATGCTTCTTGAGTTCTATTATTTTCTAGTGGCAAGGAATTTAACACCAAAAGGTTTCAAATGAACTCTAAGAGCTCCTTCCCATAAAAAATATCATAGCAAAAAGTATTCCTTTTAATTCATGGCTGAGGCTAGCATCCAACAACTAATGGTTTTGATTCTAAAGCTTAACAATCATTGCATTTACATCTATATAACAAGTGAATGTTTCAAACCTCATGGTCATATATATATACCTCTATGAACTTGTATGAACATGCATCAAAACACATGATAGTTGTTGATCCAACCAACAAAATTTATTTGCATCTACTAATATCACAACACTTGACATGCCATTAAATGAAATCAATGCATAGGTTAGTTTTAATGATATTTTGAAGATATTAGATGTGTATGAAGAACAATATAAGGTTGATTTCATTATGCACCACCCATGTGCATTTATCACATTTCTCCCATATTCATCATTTAAATAGGTTAGAAAACCTCTTTCCATTTTCTATGCATGAAATAACATGACAAATCATTGAGAAACATGGTCCTATAATTGCTGCCACATCATGTTTTATAACTCTAGAGCACAAAAAACCATACATCATGGATATTGAATATCTGGATCCAATGTTTCACTAGTAGGTTGAGTTTTGCATCTCAACAAGGGTGCACTATTCAGTGACAACAATTGTAGTTCAGAATCTTAAGGGATTCAACTAGTTGAACATAGCTCAGAGCGATTCAGCATGTCTAGGTGTGGAAGAGGACCATTCCTAGCATAAACATACCCATCCATATGTGTCAAAATAGTTCGTCTGGTCACATGAATTGCAAAACGAAAGTTGCACCACTTTGCAACTTTGCACTACTTGCATTTGACAACTTTTTCCCTAAGTGAAAAAGTTGTCACCACGAGAAAACGCCTCTAAGATAGCAAAAAATGAGATAGGTTATTGTAGAGGGGACCAACATGAGCCTATAGGCTCATATGAGAATTTTCTAGGCATCATGGTATTCGAGTAACATGTTGAAGTTTGCAACCATTGTGCACTTTGGACTCTTAAGGGATTCTATCCATTGAATGTAGCTCAGATCGATTCAACATGTTTGGGTGCAAAAGAGGACCATTAATATCATAAAAATACTCATTCGGATGCATTGGAATAGTTCGTTTGGTCACATGAGTTGCAGAATGAAAGTTGCACCACTTTGCAACTTTCAACTACTTGCATTTGACAACTTTTTCTCCAAGTGAAAATTCGCCACCATGAGAAAAAGCCTCTGAGATAGTGAAAACTGAGAGAGGTTATTGTAGAGGGGCCCAACATGATCCCATAGGATTAGATGAGATTTTTTTAAGCATCATGGTATCCGAATAACATGCTAATGTTTGCAACCATTTTGCAGTTTTGATTCTTAAGGGATTTAGTCGGTTGAATGTAGCTCAGAGTGATTCAACGTGTTTGGGTGCAAAAGAGGCCCATTCCTAGCATAAAAATTTCTACCCAGATGCATTGAAATAGTTTTTTTGGTCACATGAGTTGCAGAACAAAAGTCACACCACTTTGCAACTTTCAACTACTTGTATTTGACAACATTTTCCCCAAGCGAAAAGTCACCACCACAGGAAAATGCCTCTGAGATAGAAAAAACTAAGAGAGGTTATTGGGGCCCAACATGAACCCCTAGGCTTAGACAAGAATTTTGTAACCATCACAGTATTCGAGTAACAACATGCTAAATTTTGTAGCCATTTTGCACTTTGGACTCTTAAGGGATTCTATTGGTTGAATACATAGGGGTAAGAGGGAAGGTGTTACATGCATGAGCATGGAGATGACAAGAATAATGGTTTTCAATATATTAAATGTGTGTTTGCCTTTACTGATCAGATTGGTTCCTTCTCCATTGGGAAATAGAATCATTGATTTATAAGGGAGAAAGAAGTGTAGGGAATGAATGCATAAAGGATTTGAATGAGCATCTTCATCATGATGTATTTATCTCATCTCTCACAACAAACATTCTTTAATAATCCTAATAGAACTACAACCATCCACATGAAAAAAATAAGAAGAGCATAACAAAACATTGTAATGAATTAAGACAATGTCACATATCTCTCTAATCATCTATTAAATCCATATCAACAAATGTTATAGGGAAAATGAAAACAAGTAACCTTGCAAGATAGTTACAAACTACATGGAGACATTTGTGTGAGCATCTGTCACTGAATCAAATTTCTCGTGCATCAAATACAATTCTTTTCCCTCCTAAAATAAGTTGCACGCATCACAATATAGGAAGAAATCCATGAATTTGTAGGTTAAAAATGTCTCACATACATCACCATGAGACCCCATTTCTATGAGGCATACATTACCCCTACCTTGTCAACCCTATCGAATTGGAAAGCTAGTGAGCTCACTAGCTTGCCAATTCAGTAGGGTTGACAAGGTAGGGGTAGCATTTGTCTCATAGAAATGGGGTGTCACAGTGATGTCTGAATTGGCAGGCTAGTGATCTCACTCACTATCTTGCCAATTCAGTAGGGTTGACAAGGTAGGGCATACGTATGCCTCATAGAAATAGGGTTCACGGGCAATGCTAGTGAGCTAGTGAGCACCCTGCCAATTCAGTAGGGTTGACTATGAGGCATACATTGCCCCTACCTTGTCAACCCTACCGAATTGAGTTGGTAGGTACTGAGCTCACTCACTGCCTTTCCAATTCGATAGGTTTGACAAGGTAGGGACAGCATATGCCTCCCAGAAATGGGGTGTCACGGTGGTGTAAATCACCATGACACCCCATTTCTATGAGGCTTACGCTACCCCTACCCTGTCAAACCCTATGAATTGGAAAGCTAGTGAGCTATATAGTGACACCCCATTTCTATGAGGAATATGCTGCCCCTACGTTGTCAAACCTACTGAATTGGAAAGCTAGTGAGCTTACATCACTGTGAGACCCCATTTTTATGAGGCATATACTGCCCCTACCTTTTCAACCCTACCGAATTTCCAAGCTAGTGAGCTCACTCACTAGCTTTCCAATTCGATAGGTTTGACAAGGTAGGGGCAGCGTATGCCTCATAAAAATGGGGTCTCACGGTGATTTCAGCATACGCCTCATAAAAATGAGGTCTCACAGTGATGTAAATCACCATGAGACCCAATTTCTATGAGGCTTATGCTTCCCTTACCTTTTCAACCCTACCAAATTGGTAAGCTAGTGAGTGAGCTCACTCACTAGCTTTCCAATTCAGTAGGGTTGACAAGGTAGGGGAAATGTATGCCTCATAGAAATGGGGTCTCACGGTGAATCACTCACTAGCTTTCCAATTCAGTAGGGTTGAAAAGGTAGGGGTAGCATATACCTCATAGAAATGGGGTCTCATAGTGATTTAAAATCACCGTGAGACCCCATTTCTATGAGGCATATGTTTCCCCTACCTTGTCAACCCTACCGAATTGGCAAGATAGTGAGCTCACTACCTTTCCAAGCTCACTAGCTTGCCAATTCGGTAGGGTTGACAAGGTAGGGATAGCGTATGCCTCATAGAAATGGGGTCTCATGGTGATGTAAATCACCATGAGACCCCATTTCTATGAGGCATACGCTATCCCTACCTTGTCTACATCACCATGAGACCCCATTTCTATGAGGCATACGCTATCCCTACCTTGTCTACATCACCATGAGACCCCATTTCTATGAGGCATATGCTATCCCTACCTTGTCAACCCTACCAAATTGGCAAGCTAGTGAGCTCACTAGCTTTCCAAGCTCACTAGATTTCCAATTCGATAGGATTGACAAGGTAGGGGAAGCATATGCCTCATAGAAATGTGGTCTCACGGTGATGTAATAACCTAAGACATAGAAAAAGTGTTGAGAATCATCGTGATATAGTGGGGACATATTAATTGGAGAGGTGAGTTCACAACCTTCTAATGCAAACTTTAGCCTTGAGTTGAAGCATACTAAACAAGGAAGGGTTGATCAAGTTTTAATGTTAAATAATAATGATGGAAGGAGTTCTAGGTTTTATAGAAGAGGAAGAAAATATGCCTTTGTAAAATATAAGACATTGTTTCAGATTTTGTCATAAATCCACATGCTTTTCCTTCAAGAAAACTTTAAATGTAAACCATAAACCATTACTACTAACTCTAAATGTAATATACACATTTAATTGAGGCATATATTAAGGAATATACACATTTGCATGTATTAATTTCTCATAATTTTTGTATATCAAAAAATACACTAAGTTAATAACAAATATTACAATAGTGATGGAAGAACATCTTGAAAATCCTCCCATTTCTCAATACTTGTAGCAATACATGTATGGAAATAATCCTCCCATCTGCATCCCAGATCCTGAAATATATTGTACAAGAAGAAACAGAATGAGTTGTTGCCTAGTTTCTTTGTTGAATATCCAAGATACTGAGAGGGGGGTGTGAATCAATATCTTCTTAAATTTTTTGAATAGATACCGTCCAATTATTTTGATGCAAGCAACAACAAAGATAAGTAAGAGCATTAACATAACATGAAATCACAAAACACATGAACACCAAGATTTTTGTGGAAAACACAAAATGGGAAAAACCATGGTGAGTGTTAGCTCACAATATAGTATAATCGGTTATAAGATATTACAAAATGGGGTGGCTCACTGCCAAGACTCACTATCTAAATACAAAGGCTCACTACCTATAGAGTTACAATGACAAAATGGCTTACAACCAAAAACTGACCTGATAAAGTACACCTATGGGTGTTGATTCAGTTCCAATGAAGTTCAGTAAACTAAATTAACACACTTCATCATATTTGCACTTCTTCTCCTTCATGTTCACAACCACCTCATTGATCTAAATGTGAATCTTTAAAAAATTTCCAATATATATACCTTATCTATTCGCAAGCATCAATTAGGTTGACCTAATTAGATGCACTTCTTATTTATCAAAAATACCAACTATCAGCTACAATATTTCACAAAATCTTCCCAAAAGGAAATTAAAATGCCCAACACACTACATCATGTCAGCATAGACCTAAGATAGGTCGAACATATATCTACAAAACAAAATTAATGCACCATTACATCATTTGTCCATTAGCTCGACCAAAGATAGGCCAAAATAACAAGATTGTAATTAACAAAATAATGTTGATACATCATACGAGCATCTAAATATGTGAGATCTTGAATGTATGTACTCCCAACATCCATGAAAAAATGGCTTACAACCAAAAAACTGACCTGATAAAGTACACCTATGGGTGTTGATTCAATTCCAATGAAGTTCAGTAAACTGAATTGACACACTTCATCATATTTGCACTTCTTCTCCTTCATGTTCACAACCACCTCATTGATCTATATGTGAATCTTTAAAAAAATTCCAATATATATACCTTATCTATCCGCAAGCATCAATTAGGTCGACCTAATTAGATGCACTTCTTATTTATCAAAAATACCAACTATCGGCTACAAGATTTCACAAAATCTTCCCAAAAGGAAATTAAAATTCCCAACACACTACATCATGTCAGCATAGACCTAAGATAGGTCAAGCATATATCTACAAAACAAAATTAATGCACCATTACATCATTTTTCCATTACGTTGACCAAAGATAGGCCAAAATAACAAGATTGTAATTAACAAAATAATGTTGATACATCATACGAGCATTTGAATATGTGAGAACTTGAATGTATGTACTCCCAACATCCATGAACCATTTCCCAAAATTGAATGCACCAATAATTAATAGCAAACAACTATGGACCAAAATACCAGAGGATATAAGCATTCTACCGGTTTAGATACCAGACCAAAATACTAGATCAAATTTAGACTTAGTCTTGTAGTTTCAACTCATATATTATGGTGACATCAATGAAAACACAAAACAACAAAATGAGATGTTCTTCTTCATTTTTTCAACAATCTCCCCCTTTGTCATTGATGGAAACAAGCATCAAATATTTCAAAACAAAGCTTGCAAAAATTTCCAAACTCTTATTTAGAACACTTCTCCCCCTAACACCAGTATTTCACCATTCTTCACTCCCCCTTTGACATCAAGGACAAAGGGAAGCACAACAAAAATCATGAAAATAAGAAAACAAGCATTAATCAGAGGATGGCAAGTCTTGAATCTCCTTAAGAATACCTTCCCATACTGATTTACAATTCTCCCAACTTTCCTTTGCAGCAATCAACATCATGTTTAGGGATTCCAACTCTACCATAGTTTCTTCTGCACCATTCGAAGTATTAGGAGTCAAATTTATCTTCTCAAGTTTTTATGTGCCTACCAATTCCTTGCCAACCGAAGTGTATTCCACTCTTACAATGTCACTTAATTGATCAATTTTTTTGATAATCTCTTCCTTCCGCTTCTTTAAAACAAAGAATTTATCTTTATGTGTAGAGATGGTGTTCTAGGTTGTTCTATCTCTGTCTTTGGATATATTGCAAGTACCAAAGATAATAGTCAACTAAGACTCAATGGAGTACATAACAACTTTAATGTTCTAGGTGGCATCTGACCACTTCTAGCAATAAGCAAGAACTACATTTTCTTCTAACTCATAGATCTTCATAGCTTCTAGGTTCTTTTCAACATTTGAGTGTGCTAGAGCACACTTGTCATGCAATTCCAATAGCTTTTTCTCTACCAATTTCTCCTCAACCACTTTTTTTTTTCTTTTCATCAAGCTTGGAGGTATACTCCTTGAAAGAATCCAACAACAATATCAAATTTTCTATAGGAGTGAGGGATGCATCAATAGATGCACTAGGTGTGACCTCTTGCATTTCCTTAAGAGTATCTTCTATGAGTTCTATTCCTTTTTTATGAGTTTCAAGAATCTCCTTCTTTCTGGATGCCTACAATGCATCTCCTAACACCACTTTATGAATCGAAGACATCTTCTCCACATCTACATATCCTTCAATCATAGGGAGTTGTAGAAGCTCCTAAGGAATTATTGGATGAAATTTGATTTGCTTGGATAGCAAACCTTTCAAAACATCATTACCAAAGGATGATTCTCTAGGACCCTTAATAGATTTTACAATCTACTTAAATTGAATTTCTTCATTTTTCCTAGAAGATTCCTCACTTTTCTTTTCTTCCTCTCCCTTTTCTTTTTCTTCTTCCTTCATTTCTTCTTCCACTTTCTCTTCTTCTTCCACTTTCTTTTCTTCCTTTTCATTTTCATCTTTATCTTTATCCCTGTTGTCTTCTTCATCATTTCCATCTTTTCCATTTTTATTTTGTTCTTCTTTAGGATTATCTTTTTATTCTTCTTCATTTCCTTTTCCCTCTTCAGTATTACCCTTTTTATCATTTCCCTTTTCACCTTCAGTGTTCCCTGGAGGAGCGTCATCCTATTTTTCAGGCTCAACTTCACCTTCATTCTACTTCTCAATTTCTAGAGGATCATTTTCAACATCAATATCTTCAAAAATACCTACATCACTTGTATCAAGAGGAATATCTTCCTCATTATTTTCAGCAGAGACATCTTCATCAGTCTTCAGCATGCCATATTTTTCTGTTGTATCCCAAATCACTTTTGTAGTTTCCTTCCTTATCTTCTTTAACTGCATTTTATCCTTATTCATCAGAATATTAACCCTTTTATTTATCTGAAACATATCTACACAAATATTTTTTAGTGTTTCTAGATCATCCGGGGTCAAAGAAGACCCGATCTTATCAAATGCATTGTTCCTTATTTTCTCTTCAAGTACAACAACCTCTGATTTCCTTTTCATCAGAGTTTCCCACATATTCTTAGGTACATCTTTCTTCACATCATCACACTTAAATTTTAGGATGATAACATATTGAATGACAACTAAAATTAATGTTTTCTTATCCTCTTATCCAACATCATCAAAATATTTTGTTGTAGGCTTCATCATATTTTCAAAATGTAACAAAGAATTGAGAGTTACCTTTAATTTGAAGTGGGGACCAGAACTTACCAAATTGTCATGTTCTTCTTTCTAGTCTGGAGAGGCTTCAGCAAACATCTTAGTATTCTTCGATTCTAGTTTGGTGTACACATGAACACCAAATTTTTGCTCTTCCTCTTCATCAAAAGATGACACATGTAGTACCTTAGAACTAACAACTTCCTTAGAAGCACCTTCACCAGAGGATAAACTTCCCCTTCTTTTTCTTACCAATTTTGTAGCAAGATCCTCTTCCTCTTCATCTTGATCATCTGTGATGCTAAGATTTTTCTCCCTTGTAGCTTTCTCTTTCTTTCCTCTTTTTCCAAGGGCCACCAGAGGAGTTTCTTTCCTCTTCCCAAATCTAGTAGTAGGTCTCGAGGAAATTAGGCCTTTACCTTTATTAACAGTACTTGGTTCAATTTTTATTGGAGCTGTGGAGGGTATAGAAGGAGTAGTCCTACCGAATCTCCCTCCAACTCCTTTCTCTTAGCCCTTCCAAGCGCAATCTGATCATCAGTGAATCCAACTTCTCTAAGCTTATTTTCTACTCTCTTTCTTATTATTGGGTTTTGGTGCTCCATGTGGACTTCCATAGATTTTTCTACATAAGTACCAATTCTAGGTTCATTGGGATCCTTCAGATTTTTAAGCAACATCTATACATAACCCTCAGCTTCATCTTCTGTAATTTCATATCCCAATGGTTGAATCCAAATGGTTTGGGTTTCTACTACTTCAATCATGCATTCATCAGATGAAACATAAAATATGATGTCATCTTTATATTTCTCAACAATTTTTCTTGTAATCCTATCTCTCTCATTCATGTTGCTCTTAAATACAACAAAGAATGATTTTAGAGCATTTTCTTGAGTTTTTAGATCACCCAAACTATGAATATAATAAAAAATTTGATGTGCCACTAGTTTGGATGAGTCCCAAAACACTACATCATTCTTTCTAGGAAGTCTCTTCATGAAATATAACAATAGAAATACAATCAATGAGCCAAATTTAAAAGCATACTTCCTTTCTTTTGTCAAATTTAACTTATCAAGCAACTATTGCCGAAGAAGATTACATAAGTCATAGTCTGCACCATTGACTACCATATCAAAACCAGTATAAATAGTTGTTGCCAAAACAAAGTTCTCTTTGTTGGTGAAGTATATTTTATGACCAATCATGATAGCGTCATACTTCACAGCCAAATTAGTGATGGAATTTTTTGCTAAAACCCTCTTGTCATATGTGGCTCTTGTGAGTTTTGTTACTACTTCATTCTTCACGATTTTCAATATAGGTACTCGTCCTTTATCCCAGAGCCTAGTAATAGCCCCAATCACCTCCTTAGTTATCAGGTGAGGTTGGTCAGTCCATAGGAATTTATCATGTATTCTACTTAGGACTAGTTTTACAAATCCATCATCAGCCACAAAATTGAAGTTGGGAAAGTTGTTCCATTTTTCTAACCTCTTTGCAATGAGATTCAAGTATTTAGGTTTCACCAAGAAATTATCTCCAATGAGCTCATTCTGCCAAATGTCAAAAAATTTGGTGTGATTGAACTCTCAATCTTTACTCGAATATACATTCTTGTGTCCTCAGCCGGCATAACCCCATGAGAGATTCACGAGAAGGTGTCCATAGGGTCATCTTCGAAAACCTTCGAGGAATATTTACAATAGGATGGTCTAGGTATTTTTGACACTTTAACAACTACAGGGGTTGCCATTTTTCCTAATTTAAATTCAAAGAACATAAATCCACAACTACACAAAAAATTAAAATACCTCTTTCTTCATGATGAACTAGAACTAGGGTTTACATAGCTCAAACTCCAAATCACTTCAAGAATGCTCCAAAAATCTCTTTGATTTCTTCAAATGCACGAGTGATTAAAATGCATTGTATATCTTCTTTATAAATCAACGATTTACCCTAATTCACATTAAATGTGGTAGATTTCAAAAAGCTACTAAAAACTCTTCTCTGCTAAGAAAAACCCTAATTCACTCTGCAAAAGATCATGTCTTCATATTTTCTTTCGGTTTCACTTGCATAACATCTAGCTAGTCATTTCTTACAACATATCTTAGTACCAAAGATTGACATGCCGAACATCGAGGGGGTTCAAGATATTTTTTGTTAAAGCTCCCCCTAAGACCTTGCTAGGTATAATTCCTAGAGGCACAAACACATCTATAATCTTAGTCTCTTCTTTCTTCCTCCAAATCTTATGCATTTCTTTCTTAATCTCATCTTTTTCAACCATCTTTGTAGGTTCATTCTTTTCTACTGGATTGGTCTACTTACCCTTTTTGCTTCTGCACACTCTTGAGATATGTCTTGGTTTGTTGTTATAGCAGACAACATTTCTCTAATTAGTCTGACTTCCACTAACTCTTGTTCTGCACTGATTAGCTTTATGTCCATAATTGTTGCAATTATAGTTCAATAGCCATTAAAGGATTGATTCATTCTTCCTCCATTAAACTGATTTATCATCAAGGTTTTGCATTCACTAGCCGTATGTCTAATTCTTTTGCATGCATAACACTGACCAAAGAAGGAATTATGAAATTGATTCATCCTATTTCTACATTTTGTTGCCTTGTGACCAAATTTGTTGTAGGAAAAACATGTTCCTTTAAAGGATGGATACCTTTGTGCATTAGGCTATCTCATAGGTGGCCTCCTAGCAAGGTTCCTTGAATCCCCTTTCTGCTCTCCTTTATTCTAAGTCTTTTGTTTATCCTTAAATTTTTCACCTCCCTCCATTCCCAAGCCACTTTTTATTTACTTGGTTTATGTCTTGAAATCAATTCATCAAGCTTTTCTAAGCTAGATTTGAAATTTTTTTCATAGAGTTTCACTTTCTCTAGATCAACTTTCAGATTCACCACTTCTTGTTCAAACTTAGTGCACTCATCAGACTTTCTTTGTACCAATTTGTTTAGACATTCTTCAATTCTTTTATTTTCCTCTGCTTACACCTTCAAACTAATAATTTCTTCACTAGCCTGCTTCAATTGATCAGTTGCTTCCCTATGCCTTTCTTTGAACTTCTTCAATTGCTCTTTTAATTTTTGGACACATTCATTTGCATCTTCAATATTTTCTGTCAAATCTCTATTTTCACTTTCAACTTTGTCAAGATCCTCAAGTGCAGCTTGAAGCTCTTCTTTATCATTCATTTGTTCCATCTTCAAGATCTCCCTCAAGCTGTTAGGATTTTCTAAAGGAATGAGGCTCTAATACCAATTGTTGAATATCCAAAATACTGAGAGGGGGGATGAATCAATATCTTAATTTTTTTGAATAGATATCATCCAATTATTCTAATGCAAGCAACAACAAAGATAAGTAAGAGCATTAATAGAACATGAAATCATAAAACACATGAACACCAAGATTTTTAAGTGGAAAACCCAAAATGGGAAAAAACATGAGTGTTAGCTCACAATATAGTACAACTAGTTATAAGATATTACAAAATTGGGTGGCTCACTACTAGGACTCACTGTTGAAACAAAAAGGCTCATTTCCTATAGAGTTACAATGACAAAATGGCTTATAGCCAGAAAATGAATTGATAAAGTACACCTATGAGTGTTGATTCAATTCCAATGAAGCTTAGTAAATTGACTTGAAACACTTCATCATATTTTCTCTTTTCATTCATGTTCACAACTACCTCATCAATCTATCGGTGAATCTTCAAAAACTATCCAATATATATACCTAATCTATCTGCAAGCATCAATTAGGTTGGCCTAATTAGATGTAGTTCTTATTTATCAAAAATACCAACTGTTGGCTACAAGCTTTCTCAAAATCTTCCCAAAAGGAAATTCAAATTCCCAATATGCTACATCATGTTGGCATAGACCTAAGATAGGTCACACATATATCTGCAAAAAAAAATTAATTCACCATTACATCATTTCCCATTGGATCAGCCAAAGATAGGCCAAAATAGAAAGATTGCAGTTAACAAAATAATGTCGATACATCATATGAGCATCTGAATACATGAGATATTGAATGTACATGTCCCAACATCCATGAACCATTTCCCAAAACTACACACAACAATAATTAACAACAAACAACTATGGACCAAAATATCGGAGGATATAAGCATTATACCAGTTCAGATTTTGGACTAGAATACTGGATCAAATTCAGACTTAGTCTTGTAGTTGCAACTCATATATTATGGTGACATCAATGACAACACAAAACAAAAAAATGAGATGTTCTTCATTTTTTTAACATTCTTTTCTCCAATCCACCTCAAGTGGCCCAGTTATTTGCATTCCAAAATGCTTCAAAACATGTACATCCCCTGCTCCCTTGGAAACACATGGATTGGAGCCTCTCCATGGTTTTGTACTCTCACTATAATTTTGTACACAAAAACCCTACAAAATCCTAACAATTTCAAACATGGACTCACATAAAAATCATTAAAAGACCAATAACTGAATAATGTCGAACATACACCTTGTGACGAGATCTATTATCACTTTCATGCATGTTATAAGTAGATTGATTGAAGGTCCTACAATGGTGATGTGGCCCATATTTCACTACTTTATCATCTCTCGATGATCCTATGTATAAATTTCAAATATATAACTAACATAGTTAACATAAAAAATGTAGCATATAAGAATATGAGAAATCTACAAAATGGAAAAGAAATAGAAGATTGAGAACCAAAAAATGCACCAACAACTGATGTTGTTCTTTTCTTAAGTTGACAATATTAAGTATAACCTAGCATCACAAATGCATCAATGGAAATCCTAAATATGTATGACATCAAACACCAATAGAGAATTGTTGGCAACACAAGGACATACAATTGAGAGTGGGGGTGAATCAGTTGTCACAAAATTTTAAACTTATTAATCCTTATTCCTAGATCTAATCAATGTCAATGAAAGCATGAATACAAACACATCAGAAACACACATAACACCAATATTTTATGTCGAAACCTTGTTAGGGGAAAACCACGGTGGAGGTCAGGCCACAAGATTATACCCTGTTAAAAGTATAAGAAGAATAAATGGGGAATGCACATGCATTTAGGTGTACTACCTAGAGCTCACTGCTCAATTACAAAGAAAGAAACACTTTCTTAAAAAAAGATTCAAATTACAACCATCTAGATTTTGAACTAAGAAAATAACATCTGCTAATGCCTAATTATAGTTTTGGTTAAGCACATGAACACTTCTTCACTCTTCTTCACTCTTTTTCACTCTTCTTCACACTCTGCTCTACCTTCAAATGATTAGAACATTATTCACACATACACATTTTCTCACACACCTTTTCACACTTCAATTCAAATAAGCAATCACTCTTATATATCCACAACAAGAAATTTCATTGCTACAAGTCGACCATAAAGAAATAATGAAATAAATATAAACAGTCAGCCCAAAACAATGAATAATTTTCAATGTGAATCAACCAAGGTTAGTCACAACTTAGTGAGGACTCAAAACAACATCTCCAACATGAAAACACTTCAATTAATTTATCCTCAAAGATCCACAACACACTACAACACCATGTTGGCTAGGAACATGAAAAACATGAACACACAAGAGAAAATCTTGGATCACGAGCACAATGATCAATGCAGATGAGCAACAAAGATAGAGAATCAACTAGAAACATCCACAAGCATCATGAATCACTAGAGAAGCATCCACAACAACTGAACTAACTAGAATCACACAATCTACAATAAGGAACACCAACTGAAGTGAAAGAAAAACTGTCAGAATGAAAAGCTTCATAGCTACATCAAATCTTCACACTGATCTCTAAAAATCAACATGGATAAACTAGACATACTCAAAAAGAAACCCTTTAGTCCACAACCTTTGAAAATCAATGTACAAAACTCACCGACAGACAAAACTTCACTTCACCTTTGACAACCTGCAACTTATTTTATTACAATTTTCTCAATATCCTCGACATATACAGCTTCAAATATACTAATGCTAATAGTTTTGACATCAATGACAACCACATATCAGCAACACAACCACAACATCCAAAAATCTCCCCCTTTTGCATTGATGGCAACACGTGATGTGAAAAACAACATCAACGCAACTACACTTACTCCTTAGGTTCTGACTCATTTTCTCCTCAACACAACTCTTCTCAACACAAGGCTCTTCTCCCAAGATAATCAACAATTTTTCACATTACTCTTCTCCCCCTTTGACATCAATGTCAAAGATCTCTTTACCCCTTAAAATCTTTGAACCACATATCTGAACTTATGAACATTTGACTACTCCCCCTGAGTAGCAGCCACCACAACATCAATCTAAAATAGGATATGACTATTAAAATCATAGACTAATGCAAATAAATGCATCTTTAGTTTTGATTAGGAGGGGTAATCACCCCTAACTTCCCTCTGAGAGACTCAAAAGTATCCTTAGGTAATGACTTTGTAAAGATATCTACAATCTGTTCCTTAGTAGGCACACACTCCAATTTGACTTCCTTTTCACTTACCTTTTCTCTCAAAAAGTGAAACTTGATAGATATATGCTTGGTCTTTGAATGCAACACTAGATTCTTAGAAATTTTAATAGCACTTGAATTATCATAGAATATAACAATAGGCTCATCATACACAACTCTAATATCCTTCAACATTTTTTTCATCCATAATACTTGAGTACAATTGTTAGCCGAAGCAATGTATTTGGCCTTTACAGTAGATAAAGAAATTCCATTCTAATTTTTACTCAACCATGAAATTAGCTTCTTTCCCAAGAAAAATGCTCCACCACTAGTACTTTTTCTGTCAGCCACATCTCCTGCCCAATCAGCATCAGTAAAGGCACTCAAAGTAAGATCATCATCTTTAGCATACAATAGACCAAAATCAACTATCTATTTCAAGTATCTAAAAATTCTCTTCATAGTAGTCACATGAGATTCCTTCAGATCGGCTTGAAATCTAGCAACAATACATACAACATTCATAATATTAGGTCTAGTTTGAGTCAAATACAACAATCCACCAATCATTGATATGTATGTAGTTTTATTTGCCTTTGGAGAATGATCATCTATTGTCAACTTGCATCTGGTCACCATAGGTGTGCCGAATGGCTTTGAATCTTCCATACCAAATTTATTCAACAATTCCTTCACATATTTGGACTAAGATATAAAGATCCCTTTATCTAACTGAGTAATTTGCAATGCCAAAAAGAATTTCTTCTCTCCAATCATTGACATCTGAAACTCACTCTGCATCTCATTAGAAAACTTCATGCACAAACTATCATCTCCTCCAAACATGATATCATCATTCTTGAAATACAAGTTACTATTAGTAGTACCTTTGTTAAATCCAAGTTTCAGCAAATACTTGTCCAATCTGACATGCCATGCTCTAGGGGCTTGCTTGAGTCCATACAAAGCTTTCTTTAATCAACAAACCATATCTCCCTAATCTGTCAATTCAAATCTATCAAGTTGCTCAACATACACTTCTTCTTGCAATTTACCATTTAGAAAAGTAGACTTCACATCCATCTAATAAACCTTGTAATCTTTGTAAGCATCATAAGCAAGAAACAGTCTCATAGCTTCAACTCTTGCAATAGGGAAAAATTCTCTTCAAAATCAATTCCTTCCATTTGAGAGTATCCCTTACAACCTAGTCTTGCTTTGTTTCTAACCACTTCACCTTTCTCATTCAGTTTGTTTCTAAAGACCCATTTAGTTCCAATTACATTTTTATTCTTAGGTCTAGGAACAAGAATCCATGTATCATTCTTATCAATTTGTTGTAGTTCTTCTTTCATTGCTTCAACCCAATGTTCATATTTTCATGCTTCATTCACACTAGTAGGATCAGTCTTTGAAATCAAACAATATTCTTCTACAATTATTCTCCTAGTCTGTACACCTTTATTCTTATCACCAATAATTTGGTCTTCTGAATGATTCAATCTTACATACCTCAGAGTCTTAGAATGTTCTTGAATTTTAGGCTCTTTTGATCTCTCTTCTTCTCTTTCACCAATTTCTTCTTCCTCTTGATCTTCTTGATTCATCAGATTGATTTGCACTTGATTTTTAGTTTGAACTTTCTTTCCTTTGTTTGTACTATCATTCTGATCATTATAATAATATCCACAGGTTTTGGATGGTATAGAAATGTCTTCATCAACCTTAACATTTATACTTTCAACCAGTTTCTTCAATCTCTTATTGTAACACTAATAGGCCTTGCTTTTAGTAGAGTAACCCAAATTCCTTCATCACTCCTAGCATCAAAATTTCCTATATCTTCATCTCTTCTGATATAGCATCTACTCCCAAATATTTTGAAATATCTAATAGTAGGCTTATGACTAGTCCATAGCTGAAAAGGGGTCTTACCAGTATCACCTTTGATTTTTACTCGACTGAGGATATAAATAGTAGTCTCACAACTTCTCTCTAGTAAATATGAGGAATGTTTCCTTCCAACATCATAGTTCTTGCATTATCTTGAACTGTTCTATTCTTTCTTTCCACAACTCCATTTTGCTGAGGGGTGTGCGGTGCAAATAATTGTCTCTTTATTTCATGTTCTTCACAAAAAGAATTAAATTCACCACCTCTATCTGATCTTAGACATTTAATTTTTAGACCAGTCTCTATCTCAACCATAAATTTAGAGATCTTGAACTTCTCCAAAGCTTCAAATTTCTCCCTTAAGAAAGTAGCCCACATCATTCTTGAATAGTCATCAATAAGCAACATGAAATACTTGTAACCTTGTAAGCTTTTGATTCTGGAGGGACGACACAAATTAGTATGCACAAGCTCCAACAATTCTTTTGAACAATGTTGTTTTCTCCAAAATGAAATTCTAGTTTGCTTCCCCAGTTGGCATTCCTTACAAATGACACTAGTAGGTTTTACCAACTTAGGTAGATCTCTCACAGCCTTAGTAGAACTTATCTTGACAATGTTATCAAAGTTAACATGACAAATTCTCCTATGCCACAACCAACTTTCATCAACTTGAGCAATCAAACAACTTTTACTAGCAGCATTTAGATGAAAGATATTACCTCTTCTTTTTGTACCTGAAGCAATCACATTTCTAGTTCATCCTAATATTCTACACTTTCCATCTTTGAACTGAAGATTGTAACCCTTATCAACCATCTGCTTGACACTTAATAGATTATGCTTTAGACATTCCATGTACAGGACATCATCAGTATTATTCTTACCATCAAGAGAAATTCAACCTCTTCCATAGATCACACCAGCTATATTATCACCAAATCTCACAACACCACCATAATACTTTTCCAATCTCATAAACTTACTTTTATCTCCTATTATGTGATGTGAACATCTGCTATCAATTACCCATTCATCCTTTTCTTCAACTCAAGTAGTTAGGGCTTTCTCCACATTTGTACAACTAGTAGATTTAGTAGACACAGGATCATTTTCCTTGACAACAACAAACACCCATTCATCTTCACCTTTATCAGATTCATCATTTGTCACACCTTCATTGACAACATAGTAACATTTCTTTTGAAATTTATGCTTGTTATGTCTTGGTTTAGAAAATATTTCCAAACACCTTGATACAAAATGACCCATCTTATTGCAAGAAAAAACATTTAATAGGCAACTTCCATTTATTCTTACCTTCACCTCTGGCTTCTCTTTTCACAATCAGTGCTTCAAGCTCATCCATTTCTCTTTCTTCTTCTTCTTCTTCAAGTTGTCTCATTTCTTCTTCATACTTGAATTTCTTTCTAGAGGAAATTTCACCCAGATCATATCTTTGTTTATCTCTTACAGATGTAGTAGCCTTAAATGTAGATTCAACCTTAGAAAGTGCATCACCAAATTCAGTCAACTCAAAAGAAATCAACTTACCAATCAACATATCTTGAGTAACATTAGTCATAGTTTGGAGCTCTTCAATAGCTGTAGCTTTGAATTTGTAGGCACTAGGTAATGATCTAAGCACTTTAGCAACAATATTTGATTCATCCAATTGTCCACCAGCACATCTGATACCACACATAATTTCATTCACTCTTTGCATGAAAGTAGTAACATTTTCATCATCACCCATTCTCAACATTTCATATTTCCCTTTCAAACTCTACAAATTGGAAATCTTCACATTAGCATCACCTTCATACAAAGTTTCCAAATTTTTCTAGATCTCATAAGCAATCTTTAGATCCATAACATTAGTCATCTTAGTATCAGTCAAGGCACTCAACAATGCTTCTTTAGACCTGATATTGTACTCAACATCTCTAATCTCAGTAGAAGTAGTAGGACTATTTTTTGGAATAACATACCTATTACATGTAATGCTCTAGTAGGGTTCACCAATGCATCTTAGATGGCACTTCATTCAATTCTTCCATAAAGAATAACTTGTTCCATAAAATCTCAGACTATACTTCTTCCAAGGAACTAAGCTCTGTTACCAATTGTTGGCAACACAAGGACAGACAATTGAGGGGGTCGGTGAATCAGTTGTCACAAAATTTTAAACTTATTAAACTTATTAATTTTTATTCTCAGATATGATCAATGCCAATAAAAGCACGAATCAACAACACATTAGAAACACACATAACACCAATATTTTATTTGGAAACCTTGTTAGGGGAAAAACCACGGTGGAGGCCAGTCCACAAGATTATACCCTGTTAAAAGTATAAGAAGAATAAATGGGGAATGCACATGCATTCAGGCACACTGCCTAGAACTCACTGTTCAATTACAAATGAAGACACACTATTTTATAGAAAGATTCAGATTACAACCATCTGGATTTTGAACTGAGAAAATAACATCTGCTATTCCTAATTATAGTTCCAGTTAAGCACATGAACACTTATTCACTCTTTTTCACTCTTCCTCACACTCTATTTTTCCTTCAAATGATTAGAATATTATTAAGATATACACATTCACTCACACACCTTTGCACACTTCAATTTGAATAAGAAATCACTCTTATATATTCACAACAAGAAATTTCATCACTACAAGTCAGCCACAAAGAAATAATGAAATAAATACAAATAGTTGGCCCAAAACAAATAATTTTCAATGCGAATCAACCAAGGTCAGTCACAACTTAGTGAGGACCTAAAAAAACATCTCCAACATGGAAAAAAATCAATTAATTTCTTCTCGAAGATCTACAACACGCTACAACAGCATGTTAGCTAGGAACATGAAAAACATAAACAGGCAAGAGAAAATCTCATATCACGAGCACAACGATCAACACAGATGAGAAACAAAGATAGATCACAAACTAGAAACATATAAAATCATCATGAATCACTAGAGAAGCATCCATAACAACTAAACTAACTGGAATCACATAATATTCAATTAGGAACACCAATTGAAGTGACAAAAAAACTGTTAGAATGAAAAGCTTCATAACTAGATCAAATCTTCACACAGATCTCTAAAAATCAACATGGATAAACTAGACATATTCAACAAGAAAACATTTAGTCCACAACCTTTGAACATCAACATACAAAAATAACTGACAAATAGAACTTCACTTCACCATTGACAAATTACAACTCATTTTATTACAATTTTCTCAATATCCTTGACATATATAGCTTCAAATGTACTAATGCTAATAGTGTTGACATTAGTGACAACCACATATTAGAAACACATCCATAACATCCAACAATGAGAATACCCTCACTTAAAGGTAGTCAATAGAGAGTAGCATATAATTATCAGTTTGCAAATTAACAATAATGCAATTTTGCAAACCCTTTTACAATCAAATGTAAACGCTTGAAAGAAAGCATTGGTCAATAACATGACTTTACAAATTCAATGTGCATGTACTTAGAAATCAATCTAGGGAACCATTTGGGTTTTATCTACTATTTATTGTGTCAATTATTACCTCGTGGTCAAATTCACACACTTTGCACAAGTTCTTGTTCACAGGTCTACGCTTATATTTGATCAAATGAACATTTGTTGTGACTACAAGGTTCAAGTAGTGAAGAGTCTTCTGATCCATGTCGAAGTCCTCAAACAACCAAATTGTAACATTCTTAATTGGGTACATTCTAAGCCATGTTCTAGTAACAATCACTAAACCTATAGGGTATTTTATGTTTTCTCCATCTATAACTGGGGCCTCCAATTTCCTTTTGGCCTCAATACAATGACACAAGTAATAATCTATACCCTCTTTATTGTCTTATCTACAATCACCGCATAAAAATTTCCTACATTGATATGTTATTCTTATTAAATGTATTTAATGAACATCAAAATAAAACCTAAAAGTAAGATATATTACCTAGTTCTAGTAGGTTTGATACATGATCAAAGTCAATGGATGATTGCATCTCTATGATTTGTAGAGCTGTTGGGAGCTGAGAAGTGTCAAGTGAGGTTAGACTTCTTACAAACCATCTATCAACCCACTCTGTTGACTCACAATCATTCCATGCTTGAATTGTACATGCAAAAAAAAAGCATGGAATCTTCCACATATGGATTGTCCATGTACCTGCTTTGGAGCTTCTAAAAGAGTGTAGCTCACTTGATCTTGTTAGTGTACAACAATCCTCATATTTTGCAATGTTAGTATCATCTACTAAATGAAAAAAATCTATGAACTAAAGAATTACCTTCACTACCTAGACCCATTACATGATTGCACCACTCGACAATTGATCTTGCATCTATCAACTTTACACTTTCTTTGTACTTTAACTCTTCTTGTGCTAAGGCTCTTTTGATACATGCACCTACTCCATCATGCTCCCCCTTTCCATGCTCGGTATCTAATAAGTTCTACCTATGGGGAACACCATTGATCCTATGCATCCTGCTCAACCAGTAAAACATTCTAGAGTTCTTGAATTGTGATGTATAGTTATTTGACTATATGATATGTTGATTGAATGATATGCCCCTGCTAGGAAGATCAACATAGAACATCTGAAAGCAACCTTGCACAAACTCTATAGAATGTGTGTGATCATCACTAATGTAAAAATGATACTCGCTTAATAATTTTTTATTATCCTCTATACTATATGCACAAATATAGCAACCTACGTGGAGTTGTAGTATTGTGATTGCACCTCATTATGTGGTTGTAGTGTGTAGTTCTCCATGAAGCTAACAACTAAAATGATGCTATGAAGCATAAATACGTCCTTGCATAACTTGAATTGTGAGTCCAACCAACGATCTCTATGTGTATGCCTTGCATACTCATAGACCACCTGATCACGGAGAATTCCCATAAACTAATACACTGGAATCTTATCATTGACCAATTCACACTTCTTTGCTTCTTTCCCATAGTGTGTGTACTAGCCATGTGTTGGAAAATTGGAAAATGTTGCATGCCACCACAATGATCACATGTGCCATACAAACACGACCTCTTATAAAAATTTTTACCATCCACTCTTTCACATAAAATGGAAGATAAAAATTCCCTTGAGGATTTAGGTGGAGGCCTTATGTTACATTCTTGCAAAACATTGTTAGCATGCATATCTACACATATACATTGATAAACATCAAAATGGTTAGAAAACTCAATATGTACTCTACAACAACAAGTGGTGCATGTGTGATTTATTTTGACATAAAAGGCTTTATCATTTCAAAATACCTTTGACATATTTTAATTTCAAGAAAATTTCATAAAAAATCAGCAAAAAATTGGGTTTGAGTGGTATCCAAATAATGCTTTGGATGTGGCTCATAGATTTTACTACCAATTATCCTTCTTATAACATCTCTTTGATTTGGAGATTTCCTTGTGTTATCCTTCCAATAATCTACTAGTATAGATCTCTAGGCTTGAGCAATTCTTTTATCTTTCTGTGGCACTCTACCCGAGAATGCCCATAACTCGTTGCTATTTGAATCCTCCACTCTTTCACGCCTTCATTTCACTCTCATTAAAGAGATGATATACTTATTTTCGAAGACTTAATTGTCTTTGTAAGGTTCACCTTGTTCCTTGTTTGATTGCTTAACAGTGTTGTTGTCATCACACGTTGTGTGGCACAACTATCCTTCGTGTGTTAGGTAGAACTCACACTCTTGTATGCACTCATCAAGTTCTTTACAATAGAATTTTCACTTGAGTCATTCAAAAATATTAGCCCAAGAGCCTTCATGGTGGGCCTAAATTTGAGTTGTCTCATCATTTCAACAAATAATTGGCATCTTCCACCCTCACTTAGCTTTGCAAAAAATAAACTCCATATCCTTTGTGCATATCTTTGACATGAAAATTTTGGAATCTTATTAGGAATCCATTTCAAAACATTGGAATAAATATCAATAAAAAAAGTAGGTTTTCTATGCAAAACTCTAGGAGTTCTATGATGTAAATTTATGTCAACATTAGGAATTTCAACAACATCAGGGATAGATCGCATACCTTCAATCGAAGTGCCTTCAAATGGAGATGTGTTTGCTGACATACCTTGAGATTGACATGTAAATGATGTTTTACCTCCAACTTGAGATGTATTTTATGGATTTCCTTCAAATAGATATGTGTTTGCTGATGTAATTTCAAAACCCAATGTTGTTGATGGTGTGTCTTCAATTGGAGATGTGATTTCCAATGTACTTGGAAAACCACACGTTGTTTTTGTGTGTCTTCAATTGGAGATGTGCATTGAACTTCACCTATGGTTGATGATGTGCCCCCAAATTTTGGATCCATTTGTTTCCTTCCACAAACTTTGTTCATTCGTGCCCTTTGTTTTTTCTATTGGACAGCTCTCTTAGATTGCACGAGAATTTCTGGTTGTATGGGCTGCAATTCCTTTGCTTCACAAGCTACAATTTTTTATTCTCTTCTCCTTGCATTTTTAACCGCACATTCTTCTAGTGTTAGAGCCTTTGGTCATTTCCTTAGCATTACATTGAATGCTACATGTTCAAAAACACACACAGAACAAAATTAAGTAATGCATTTTATGAAACATATTGATATTGCTGATTACATTGCATTTTATGAAAGAAGGAAACAAACTTTTTGGAATTATCAAACATGTCTATGATACAACATTTTTCATACATACTTCTACCTCCATACTGCAAGAAAAGTAAGTAATGTATTTTTTCAAACATATCCATACCACTGATTACATTACATTTTATGGAACACACCAAGCATTTTATAAAACATATTGATATCACTGATTACATTGCATTCCATATCTTTAAAACTCAAAGCATTAATTTACATTGCATAACTAATGTGACTTATCAAACATTACATATCTTATCAAACATTGCTATCCCCAACCTAGGATTTATAGCGAGCTTCAAAAAACCCATAAATTTTGATGCATCTGGTGAGAATATATGAAACTTGGTACTAATTTTCTATATGCTTATATGCATGTGTTGACAAAAGGAGTGTTGCTTAGAAATCATCATTTTGTGTGAGTTATTGAGGATAGTTTGTTTCTTTTTGCAACTATACTATGTAAAACCTATTACTTTAGGGATTTGTACAAAAATTGCTTCATGTAAGCGTTGATCAATGTTAAGACTTGGGTTTGAGGGGAGTATTTGGAGTGTGGACAAGTGCTTAGGAGTAAAGAAGTGTCAAATCTAGGGTATAAGTTGCTGCCACCTTTGGAAACTAGAGAATCTTATGTTTATTGCTATCAAAACCACATTGTGATTGCCAACCAAACCATAAAGAACATGAATTCAAAGAAGGGTTTGTGATGATATATCTTGGAATTATTCACTATTTCTTTGGAAATGAGGTAACTTAAAAAGAAAATAAGCATTTTCAATTGA
The DNA here is from genome assembly GCA_007258455.2 of Sequoia sempervirens. Classification (NCBI taxonomy): domain Eukaryota; kingdom Viridiplantae; phylum Streptophyta; class Pinopsida; order Cupressales; family Cupressaceae; genus Sequoia; species Sequoia sempervirens. The sequence continues at coordinate 205,431,771 of VDFB02373365.1, forward strand.
ATAATTTTTTTCCTTTTTTATTTCTTAGAAAGGTAAATGGTATGAATGAATGGAAACTTGCATTAACAACTATCTCAAGTCACTTGAATTTATCTAAGCACATGATGAACATGAATCTTTTATGGAACACAAAAATTAATGGAAACTTGTATCAACATTGATGAAAGCTCTTAAGTTTTCCAAATTAGTTGAAAATAAAAGTTTTCCCACAACCACCACTAATATTGAATTTGAATCTATTTTGTCATGTTTTCCATTTTATAACTTCAAGCTCCTAAAAATTAAAATTTTACATGCATCATCCATCTAATTTAATATTGAATTCTATCTGCAACAATGAAGATTTAAAAAAAAAAAAAAAAAACTCAATATAAACATCTACCTAAATTTAAATAGAGTGAATTCCACTAGCCATGCTAGAAATGGACTACTATAAGGAATGAAAATAGAATTCGTAAGAAAATTTGTGTTAAGTTGATGTCCTTTATATATGTTTAAACATGAATTCATCTAAATTATTTCATTTTTTTCATTTTTTTTCTTCAAACTCATAAAAATTAATTTTTTTTTATGCAACTCCCATTTAATTCAATGTTGAATTCTATTTCCAATTGTTATAATTAATAAAATCATTAAAGGAATTTAGTTTGTATTGTCAAAAACAAACAAATATCCTAAATGTAAACATTTCAATATTACCAAAATGAATATATTACCTGAGATAATGTAAAATGATGTAGAAACTTCAAAATGTCTTCTTCTACATTGTCTAGCTTGCAAATGGGTGGTAAAAAGGTGATGGATAAGGCATAGGTTGGTACAACAAGGAGTCAACTGCATAAAAAAGGCATTTATGAGTTAGATAAAGTGTTGAACAAAAAAAAAGAAAAAGTATTTGGGACTAAATCATGGGGTCAACCCGTATTTTACCGTTTCAAGGTAAAACATATTTGGCACTCGCCAAATTTGGAGAGTGCCAAATGTGTTGCTTTGAAATGTTCACCTTGCATAGAGAGGAAGGGAGTGGGACTTGAGATAGAGAGAGAGAGGGGATAGGAGTGAGAGAGATTAGTCTAGGTAGCATGGTAGGGACTAAGACCTGAGATTGATAGAGACTTGAGAGGGATAGAGAGTTATCTAGTTAGGGTGGGGGAAATACTTGAAAAGAAGAGAGGGGTTGGGAGGGATGAGACCTACAAGATACAAAAGGACCAAAGGGGGCGAGAGAGAGAGGGAGTGTGGGAGAGGAGGTTGGAGAGAAATATATTTGTCTAGGTATGGTGGGAGGTACGTGAGACTTGACAAAGAGGGAATGTGAGAGAGGGGATTGGAGTGAGATAGATTAGTCTAGGTAGCATGGGGGGTAGTGAGACCTGAGAGAGAGACTTGAGAGGGATAGAGAGTTATTCAATTAGGGTGAGGAGAAGACCCGAGAGAGGGAGTGGGAGATAGAGGGATTGGAGACCTAAACCCTCAACCCTAAACCCTTAAAAAAAAACCCTTAAACCATCAACCATCAACCCTTAAACCCTAAACCCTCAACCCTTAATCCCTCAACCCTTAAACCCTAAACCCTCTACCCCCTACCCTCTATCCTCAATCCTCAACCCTCTACCCTTAACCCTTAAACCCTAAACCCTAAACCCTTAAACCCTCTACCATCTAAACTCAACCCTCAACCCTCTACCCTCTAACCTCAACCCTTAAACCCTTAAACCCTCAACCCTTAACCCTTAAACTCTCTACCATCTACCCTTAACCCTTAAACCCTAAAACCTTAAACCATCTACCCTTAAACTGTAAATGCTTAAACCCTCTACCATCTACCCTAAACCCTTAAATCCTCTACCCTTAAACCCTCTACCCTCTACCCTTAACCCTCTACCCTCTACCCTCAAAAAAATACCCTCTACTCTCTACCCCTCAACCCAATACCCTCTACCCTCTACCCTAAACCCAATACCCCCTATCTCTCTCATCCCTACACCTTATACCCTTAAACCATAAAATGTAATCCCTAAACCCTCTATCCTTAACCCTTAATCCCCAAACCCTAAACCCTCTACCCTCCACCTTCAACCGTCAACCCTTAAACTCTAAAAACCTCAACCCTCAACACTCTATCCTTTACCCTTAACCCTTAAACCCTAAACCCTTAAACCCTCTACCCTTAAACTGTAAACCCTAAACCCTATACCCGAAATCCTAAACCCTTAAACCCTAAACCCTTAAACCCTAATCCCTTAAATTGTCTACCCTCTACCCTTAAACCCTTTTAAACCCAACTAAACTATCTACCCTAATCCCTCAACCCTCAACCCTTAATCCCTCAACCCTTAAACCCTAAACCCTCAACCCTCAAACCTCAACCCTCAACCCTCAACCCTTAAACTATAAACCCTAAACCCTAAACCTTAAACCATCTACCCTTAACCCTTAAACCCTCTACCCTCTACCCTAAACCCTTAAACTCTCTACCCTTAAACCATAAACTATAAACCCTAAAAACTAAACCCTTAAACCCTAAACCCTAAACCCTTAAACCCTATACTATCTACCATTAACCCTCTACCCTCTACCCTCAACCCCCCCTCTCTCTCTCACTCTCTCTCTCAACCCTACACCCTCTACCCTTAAATCATAAACTATAATACCTCAAACCTAAACCCTCTACTCTTAACCCTTAATCATAAACCCTCCACCCTCCACCCTCAACCCTCAACCCTTAAACCCTCAACCATCTACCCTCTACCCTCTACCCTATACCCTCTACCCTTAAACCCTACACCCTTAAACCCTTGACCCTTAAACTATAAACCCTAAACCCTTAAACTATCTACCCTTTACCCTTAACCTGTCTACCCTTAACCCTATGCACTGAATTATCAACCCTCTAACCTAAAAATTGGATCATCAACCCTTATCTATCTTTATACCTCCTTCCTCTTCTCTTCTTCTCTCTATCTCACTTCTCCCTGCATCTCTCTCTCCATCCATTCCCCCCTCTCTACCATAGTCCCTCAAGTCTATACCCTCAACCCTTAAACACTCAACCCTAAACCCTAAACCCTCAACCCTCAACCCTCAACCCTTAAATGCTAAACACTTAGACCCTCTACCCTCAAACCTAATCCCTCAACCCTTAAATACTCAACACTAAACAATCAACCCTAAGCCCTCAACCTTCTTTCTCTCTCTCTCTCTCACTCCCTCAATCTCTCTCAAGTCTCCCTCCTACCTAAGAGAGGGGGAGAGAGAGAGAGGGAGAGGGAGAGAGGGGGGAGAGAGAGAGGGAGAAGGAGAGAGGGAGGGGGAGAGAGAGGGAGTGGGAGATAAAGGGATGGGAGATAAATAGAGGGAGTGAGAGAGACAAAGGGAGAGATTGAGTGAGTGAGAGAGAGAGGTAATGGGAGATAGATAGATGGAGTCAGTGAGAGAGAGAAAGAGAGAGACCTAAGAGAGGGAGAGGGGGTAGGATGGAGAGACTTGAGAGAGAGAGGGAGGGAGAGACCTTAGACAGATGGAGAGGGAGAGAGGGGGAGAGAGATGGAGCGGGTTGGAGGTAGATACTTAAGAGAGAGGGAGAGATATAGAGACAAAGAGAGATAGAGGGGATGAGAGAAAGAGGGAGTGGGAGAGAGAGAGAGAGAGGGGGGTTGGAGGGAGAGACTTGAAAGAGAGAGAGAGAGAGAGAGAGAGAGAGAGAGAGAGAGAGAGAGAGAGAGAGAGAGAGAGAGAGAGAGAGAGAGAGAGAGGAGAGAGAGAGAGAGAGAGAGAAACCTAAGAGAGATGGAGAGGGAGAGAGGGTGGGAGTGAGAGACCTAAGAGAGAGGGAGAGGGGGACAAAGTGGGAGAGACCTAAGAGAGTAGGAGAGAGAGGGAGTGGGAGATAGAGGGATGGGAGAGATACAAAGTGTGAGAGAGAGACTTGAGAGAGGGAGAAGAGGTGGGAAGGAGAGGGAGTGCCTAAGATAGAGGGATGGGAGAGATATTGAGGGAGTGAGAGAGAGAGGGGGTGGGGGGATATACCTAAGAGAGAGGGAGAGAGAGAGAGGGAGAGAGATAGAGGGAGTGAGAGTGAGAGAGAGGGCATGTGAGAGAGATAGAAAGAGTGAGAGACATACATAGACATAGAGAGACTTGAGAGAGGGAGAGGGGGTAGGAGGGAGAGACTTGAGAGAGAGAGAAGGATGGACAAGGAGTGGGAGGAAGAGACTTGAGAGAGAGGGAGATGGAGAGAGAGTGGGAGAGAGATAGAGGGCATGAGAGAGAGAGAGACCTAAGAGAGAGGGAGAGGTAGTGGGAGGGAAATACTTGAGAGAGATGGAGAGGGAGAGGGATAGAGATAGAGATAGAGGGAGTGGGAGAGAGATAAAGTGAGTGACTATGAGAGGGAGAGGGGGTAGGAGGGGGAGACTTGATAAAGAGAAAGAGAGGGAGAGGGGGTAGGAGGGAGATACTTGAGAGAGAGAGGGAGAGGGGGTGGGAGGGAGAGACCTGAGAGAGAGGGAGAGAGTAAGAGTTGGAGAGAGATATAGGGAGTGAGAGAGATGGAGGAGAGAGAGGGGAGTGGGAGAGAGAGGGCGAGGGGCTGAGTGAGACACTTGAGAGAGAGAGGGGGTAGGATGGAGAATATTGAGAGAGAGAGAGAGGGGGTGGGAGGGAGAGACCTAAGAGAGAGGGAGAGATAGAGGGAGTGAGAGAGAGAGAGAGGGAGAGAGAGAGAGGTAGTGTGTGTGAGAGAGAGAGGGGGGAGGGAGATACCTAAGAGAGAGTGAGAGAGAGAGAGAGGGGGAGAGAGGGAGTGAGAGAGAGAGGGAGTGGGAGAGAGATAGAGGGAGTGAGTGAGATACCTAAGGGAGGGAGAGGGGGTAGGAGGGAGATACTTGAGAGAGAGAGAGATGAAGAGAGAAAGATAACAACCTAAGAGAGGGAGATGGAGTAAGAGAGACAAAAAGACCAGAGGGGGAGAGAGAGAGATTGGAGTGAGAAATATTTATCTAGGTAGGGTGGGAGGGAACAAAACCTAAGAGAGGGGATTGCAGTGAGAGAGAGTATTCTAGGTAGTGTGGGAGGGAGTGAGACCTAAGAGAGAGAGACTTCAAAGGGATAAAGAGTTATCTAGTTAGGGTAATGGGATAGAGAGTGTATGAAAGGTAAAACCTCAACTATCCATCTACAATCAAAAACTGTGCACTCAAAGCATTATCAAAGTGGTCGACCAAAGAGAGAGGAAAGTAAGATTTCGTGCAAAGCAAGTAATTTGGCGAGCACCAAATTTGGTGCTCGCTAAATGTGATGTTCCATTTGGCGAGTGCCAAATTTGGCACTTGCAAAATGACCTGCTTTAGATGTGTTAATTGGTAGGATTTTCTAAATTTCCTCATATTTTTGTCTGTGCTCCCCCTCACCTTTGCACATATTTCAATGCAAGTTTATAAAAAAATTGTGATGGTGTTAACCTCTCTCATAGCTATCTAAATATATAATTCTTTTTTTGTTTTGATTTAGTTAAGGTTTTGATCCATAGCTTCTATTGTAAATGCCTCTGTTTTTGGTCAAAAACCAACATGTGCTAGTTTTAGGATATATTTTTACTCGTTCATAAAAATTTGAAACAAATTACATTTTTTGAAACTAGACTTCATTCTACACATGATGAAAAACGATCAATTTTTTATTAGTTTTCAAAAAATTTAGGGGGGAGCATGCTCAAATTTTAGGTTTTCAGGATGTGTCCACTTTCAAAATTCATAAAATATTATATATTCATTAAAAAAATTATCTAAAAGAATGAGGATAAACTACATGGAGTTAGCTAATTTCTCACCATATGGCTTTTTGAAAGTCTAAAAAAAATTAATCAAAAAGGGGGGAGCCCTTAGGCACTATGCTAGTTTTTTGATAGAAATAGGACCTATTTCCCCCCACTTTTGAGACCCTTAATCTTCATTAATTTCAAAAATAATTAGTAGCTTAGAAACTAGACTCAGAGCACTTCAACTTTTTTTCTTGCTGCATCTTGAAATTTTGAGCGTAACTATCTTTATTTTCTCTTGCAAGTCTGATTTTACTGATTTTAGAAAAAAAGTGGCATCTTAAGAGCCAAAATTGTGTCACAAATCCATGCACTTACCCTATGCAAATAACTAACCATAAAGATCCATTACACCTTGAGTTATACATTAACAAACACAAAATCAGATGAGTCTTGGTAGACGGTGGAGCAGGTCTGAACATATGCACACAAAATTGGTCACAACATTAGGATTATTTGAAGCTTGTATAGACATATCTAAGAAAATTATTATAAGGTCTTATGATGATGCTGAGCATTCTTCTAAAGGTGTAATTACACTTCCTGTAAGAGTTGGACTAGCCATTCAAAATATGATATTTCAAGTCCTAGATCTAGAACTACCATATAACCTTCTCCTTAGTCACCCATGGATTCATGCCATGAAGGTTGTCCCTTCCACCTACCACCAATGCCTCCACTTTCCTTATAATGGTAATAAAATCACAATATCAAGTGATTCCAACCCCTTCCAATATTGTAGTAAACTAAAGGGAACCTCTAAGCATCAAGTTCCTATTAATCAAGAAGCCTCTCCTTCTGCCTCATCACATTACATTGATCCCTCTTCATTATCCACATCTTCCACTCCATCCACTTCCATTACCAAAGGTGAATTCCAGATCTGTGACCAAGGACATGGAGAGTATAACATTGAGATTTTATTTTGCATCGAGTAGTTACCTACATCACCAAAATATCATGGGAAAAATTTCTTATCTAGAAGGAACCTAAGGTTGTCATCCATAACCTTCCCACTACTTTCATTAAGTGGGGTGAGCTAAGAAAAGAGACCATAGGTGAGGATATTTCTACATTTATCTACAAGGATGAAGAAGGTGTTGAGCCCATGTAGATACCAGTTGAGCAATATGGAAAATGTTTTGAGATCATGAAACAAAAAGGTTATGATAGATATATTGGTCTTGGCTTACACAAGAAAAAAATGACAAAACCTCTATTACCTCCTAAGTTATCAAAGAGTAAAGGGTTAGGGTATACACCATTAAAATTATACGCTTCTAATAATTCTGAGACATCTAAGGACAATACCAATACTGATCCTTTCGAACCTAAACATACTGATGAACAAGGTTGGATTGAAACCTTTTGGGACCTTGATGATACATTTGTATTTACCATATCCAATTTATCCTTGAGCTATAATCCTATTGATGATGACTTACCCTTAGTTTACCTGCAATTTATAGATTTGGATCAATAAGGACCTTCGAGCTTAAACATATTTGAAAAAGATGAAGTAATAGAAAATTTTATGGGACTTCAAGAAGGAATACCAAGTGGGGATCTTAAAATTGAATTCATCATATAACTTGATAACATATCTTACTTTGGGGAGTCTACCCCACCCTTTAGTTGCAAAAATGATAAAACAAAAAATATTAGGTCTCTAGGTGAAAACCAAAAGGTGTCTTTAGACCACGAAAAGGTAAAAATAAAGGACATATCTAAGGGTGAAAACCTCCCTAAGGTTCCTAAGGATGGAACATTGGATATGCTCCTTATAAGTGTCTTGATTGGAGGTAAAAGATGGGTTTTGAAGGGGCCCGAAACCCTTTACAAAATAAAGAAACTAATAAAAGTAGAAAACAACATTACACAACAATCATCCCAACATCAACAAATCAATAGCCAAAAAGAAGGCAGACATCCAATGCCACTACATATTGTTTAGAATCTTAACAGCCTCCATTTCACTAGTAGCCATCTTCTACACTTTATCCATAGTATCATAAACCTCTAAACCAGAGGCCTCACTTTGAGCTTTCATTTATTTTCTAGTTTTGGTCCCTAACCCACTCATTTTTACCTTACCAATAAAAACACTACCTTTAACACCACCCTTCTCACTTGCACAATCCACATCTAGCAGCTTACCCGAAGCAGCAGTATCATCAACAAACACAGTATCCTTTCTATTTTTCATAGTACAGTCACATGGGAGATCACTTTGGTAGATTTAGAAATAGCAAAAACCTTAGGGACATCTCCACTCTTCATCACAACATTCCAAATTTTATCAATTTTATCCTCAAGGGATAAGATTCTCCCTTCCAAGTTCTATTTCAGATTGATGGTCTCCTCGACCATAGTAGTAAGAGAATCCATCAGATCATCAATTTGGATTTGGATTGAAGGATCCTCAACCTTACTAGAAATACCTCTAATTATTACATTAGTCATGTTAATATCATGGAAGAACCACTTAAAATTTTAAACAACACATTAGCACTATCACGAGATAATCCCAACACATCAACATTCTCTCTATCAAACTTCTCAATCCCTTCCCCACAGCCACATCCTCATCATAAGAACTAACATTAACCTTATCAATAGAAATAACCTTACCTTTTCCAACGGAGATGGGAGTCTTCATCTTTTGAATGGAGAAGGTGATTTCCTCCATAACAACCTTCCTTTTCATCAGCCTATCCACATTCACTTTGCTAGTTCCCACAGTATGACCTCTACCCACACCCCTTTCCTTCCCCTGCTTCTGCATCCCAATTTCAACACCTAGAGAAGCCTCACCAAAGATACCTCTAGCTAGGGAAAGAGGGAAACCCTTCTCCAAGAGTTAGCCAATAGTTCTTAAATCCCACTCCTTTCTTTCTCTAACACCAAAGTTAGTGAAGAAATCAGCTAACATATTTCCCTCTCTCAAAATGTGGGAGATATAACAAGTATCAAAGGAATTGATAATTTCAATGGAATCCCTAACCAAGGCCTCAATAATCCAAGATAGAGGTGAAGCCTTCTTCAAATTATTTATAATGTTCAGAGAGTCACCCTCCAACCAGACCTTCCTATACCCTTTACTTTGAGCCATTTTGAGTCCATGATAGGCTGTAGTTGCCTCTGCGTGATGGTTATGCTCCCTATAACTTCCATGTCCTACTCTCCTACACAATTTAATTATTAAATTGAGAAACTAAATTATTAAAGAAAATATTTTAAAAATAAAATAAAATAAAATATATGTCTTTTCGATTATTAAGTGTTTGAAAGTAGAATAAATGAAAGATCTTAGATTTGAAGGATTATTAAATATATCAAGCTTCATTATTTAAAAGTTTTTCTTTTAAAGGGAATAAAATAGAAGAAATTAAATAAAAGTAATATTAAATTTGATTAGATCCAATGAAAATAAAATATATTAAAAATTTAATTAAAGATATAATTTTGAATCTATTCCATTCATTCAATTTCAAGAAGTGGGAGAGTTACTTGAAAAGTAATGGTTGCATAATTAATTGGCCACAAAGACTGCCATTCCTTTATTTAAAAAGAAACAAAATTTTTGGAGATCATTTATGAAATGGTAATGGGGGATCCCATTTTTTATGGCAATATTAGAGGTGTTAAGGGGAGTTTCTCTTACATTGAGCATGCTTCCACATACATCTTCATGAGTATTTATTTTATTATGGGAAAAATGGTTTGAAATCAGTTGCCATTATATATTTATGGTCATCATTCTTGAGACTCAAATACCTCTTAGCATACCTTAGCTAGTAGTGTGCAAATATGATTCACTTCATAATACAGGAGGACACCCTCAACACAAAGGAAAAATGTCCCTACTATGAGGCTCTCTTTCAGTTCTCTTCATAAAGAAGATTTAGAGAAAAATTTAGGTGCTTACCCATAGAATCTTTTCCAGAATCTACGTTAAATGAGCAGGCTGGGAAGATGCTTAAGGAAGACTTTGAGGCCTATGCAAGGCATGCTAGGTATGTTAATAATGAGTCCCTCATCTCTCATGTTCATTGCATTGGTAATTTTTTTAGACCATGTAAATATTTTGTATTCACGGGATAATCTCTCACTTAATAAATTTGGAAATAGAGAGAACATATTAAAAACTATCCCCAACAGGAAGTGATTAAGTGAAATCAATATGCAATACGGTGAAAACAACAGTGAGGTGTTGGAGAGAATAGATATTATAAGAAACCACCAACAATTGTAGATAATAAGTTTAACCTATGTATTTTATGCTTACATTACTATGGATTTTGGCTAACTTTGTTTGTATAGGTATAGGCAGGGTAGTTATTTGTGAAGTTGACATTTGATTATATATATATTTATCAATATAAGTTATTTAATTTCTATAGGTTCTTTTCCACTGTTGGATTGTGCATTCAATTTGATTTTGTTTAAAAGTTTATCGTGTTGAAGGCTCTCAAATAGAGTATTTCATTGATCCCAATTAAAAGGTTGTCCTTAGAATAATCTAAACGACTTATTTTCTTGTTTCAACATTTATACGTATACCTTTGGACCCAAGTCGATTCTTTTAAGCAATGTTTATGTTAACTCTTATTGTGTAATGTATCTTCTCTATGCACTTTCTACCCCTTTATTTATATATAGAAAATCCATTTTATGCAATACCACAATTATTGCATTTAGTGAGATGATATTTGAGACATTCTATTAGACAATTCATGTACCTTATGCATTCTTCCATATTTTCCACATTTTGTTATATAGTTCATGTACCTCATGCATTCTATATCTATACATAGTTCTAACCTTGAATTATCAGATCCCCCTATCTCTCGTTTTCTTCATCTTTGCTTATTTTTCTTTTCTTATATTTCTCTCTTCTTTATTTTCTTCTTGATATTGTGGTTCCTATGTGTTGTCCCTTGTGTGTGTGACAACATTTCCATGTCTACATCTTTTCATGTATCATGGGCCTCAACATCTTTTCATATCCTCTCTCTCCTTAGGATGTCACATGCTCCTTCATTTTGCACACACCATCCTAAGGGTGGCTTCTACTTCTCTAGATTTCAATAAGGTGTATTCAATGGCCAAAAAATCCCTTAATAAAAGTTCAACACTATTCAAAATCACATCCTTTGATAAGGATCCCCTTAGCGAGATTTTATTTTGAAAATGAATTCATAGCAAACATAATTAGAAAACTTTCCTTCGAGAAGGCCATTCTTTTTTCAGATTCCTTGATGAAAGAGATCTTTCAAAAGGATTCCTTGATGATAGGATCATTTGTGAAAAATGTCATCACTTTTTAAATGGAGTGTCCCTATGAGTGGGCCCCTTGCGTTCTTGAAGGGTTCTCAATGTACCCCTTTGAAAACTCTTCCTTCAATTGTTTTTTCTAAGATATGATTTTCTATCTTCCCGACTTTTGATTTCCTGATGTGTTTTGTCTACGAATTAACATGTTACTTTGTAGGATTGAGTACCTATAAAGCCACTTTTACAATCAATCTTGGAGGACCAAACACCTCATCGATCTTTCCTTTTAGGATCAAGCACCTGTAAGGACCAATCAGACTCCATGGAGACTTTCATTTTTGGTCCCCCAAGACTAAGCATCTATGGCACCTCCTTTGTAGGACCAAGCACCTATAAAGTGCTTTATTTTTGTAGGACTGAGCACCTATAGAATCTTTTTTCACCTTCTATGGGACTGAGCACCCACAGAGCCTATTCTATAGGACCGAGCACTTGCAAAGATTTTATTCACCTTCCCCAAGACCAAGTACCTATGAATCCACTCTCTCTCCTACACATATGAGCATGTTAGATTGCAGTCTACTTGTTTGAAAGTTTAGGTACATGCTCTTCAAAATTTCTCTACTTTACCTCACATTCACTAATGTGTATGCTCATTAAAGTGGGGGAAAAATGTAATGGCATGAATTTTCACCCCTTGAAAACTACCTGTTTTCATATCCTTCACCTTAGAAAATGTAAGTTTGATGTTGCAATCCCAATACCCACCACCATTTCCTATCCACTCGGTAGCATATTTTTGTGTCAATGGAGGAATTTTTCCAGGGATGCACATGCACCACATAGATTTCTACATGTCGTGTTGTTGTCTTAACAAGATTCCTACCTCTAGAATCTATAGAGCCATTATGTTTCTCCACTAGACACAAACCATAATGTCGCCTGCTCCCTTGACCGATGCAAAATGACTCCTTTTCCTCCCTATTTCCATTCAAATTCCTTAATCTTTCAATCTATCTAACTTGATCAACTTACACACTTTCAAGCTTCACCACCACTTTATTATAGCTACAAGTTGCTAGTCTCTTGGTGCCTCCACTCTATTCATTGTGACAACATTGTTGTTGGAGAACTTGCAAGCTCACTCTTTCCTCTACTTTCCTTGAGAGAACATAGATGTGAAGGTGATATCTCCCTTTATCCATTTCTTTTGCATCATCGTATTTGAAAAGTAGCATATTTTTGTTTGTGTTATTACTTGGCATCTCTATTTCCATACACTTTCTTTATCATTTTCTATGTCATTTCTATCTGGCTATTCATGGAGGTGGAAACACCAAAGTGGGGGACTGACTAAGGAAATCCTCTAAAAAATAACCCCAACATTTTCCTTGGTCTTATTTGTGTAGGTTCTTCTCAGTTGGAGTTGTTCAAAGAAACAATGTGCAAGGAGTTTAGTACCGTTTTCTCACTTCTTTGTCAATTCAAGCATAGTTGTACTTTATTTTTGTACTTTCTCTATATTTTATCATATTATAAAAATTTATCAATCGAGCTACTAGTTTGGTTTCTTATGTTTATATTTGTCTCAAAAATATTCTATATTTATGGATTCTAATGTGCCACTAAGATGCCAGTGTGTCGCATTGGAGTCTTTGTCTTGTGCTTTCATCCTTAGGTAGTGAGTTGTTTGGAACATAGATTGAACTTTGGAAACCATCTTGTTTGACTCTCCAAAACATTCTGGTTAGCAGAAGGATGGTACCAAACAGATTGCTTTTCCTTTTCAACCTTACCATCTTAACCTTTTTGAATCACTTAGCAAGCTTGAGGTAAATCAAGGAAGCTTGTTGCTTAGGACTCTCCCGTGACCTAGAATCATAGAGTAGCTGTTCCACCTCCTATACAATGATAAATTTGATAAGATTACTCTTTTTGTTGGTATTAGAATTAAACACTAATTGTTAGGGTATGATTTTTCACTTACAATTAAAGATTCTTTAAATCATTGAAGATATTTATGAAGTTGTACTTATGTTTTGTTATACAATTTTCGCACACACACCCTACTGAAAGTAGGGACCCTCTTTTTCTTTTGGTTCTTGTTGTTTTGGCCCTTTGATCTTGAGGACTTACTTGCTTTGGCATGAGCTTGAATTTTTATCTTGCTTGCATTGATGATCCCTTTTTGGTATTTATTGAAAATATTAAGTTTAGACTCATTTCGGGTTTTTCGCTATTTTTGGGAAAATTCCCTCTGGGCGGAATTCATCGGATGCTTTGAAAACCCAGTGTCGGTTACTTTTACACTGTGATCTAGAAATTATTAGAGCTCACGGAATTCTGTGTTGGCCCGATTTCTCTAAAATTCCATCACCCTGTTGAATTCCTGGGTTTTGGTTTGGGTTGTCTTGTCGACTGCATTAATGTTTGATCGCACGATTTCTGTGGCATGTATTTAGTCGATTTTGAGGAATTCTTGTGCCATTGAGTTTTATCATTTGTCTTCTACTAATCTAGGGGGCCTGATCTTGAGTGCTTGGCTTGATTTGGCATTTGGATTTGTGGGTTCCTGGATTTGGTGGTGAATTTCCTAGGCATCATCATAGTTGCTACCCATCATTGTTATAATTGAGTTCACTTCATCAATGGTATGTATTTGTTGCCTTGCTTTTGATTGTTGAATTTGAATAATTATTTGGCATCTCAAGTATGCTTGGAGTCCTAATTTTTGCATGTTTGGCATTGGGCATCTTGAAGCTAGGGTTATTTGATTTTTTCGGATTGACGACCCTAAGTGAGTTTGTGAGCTTGTTTTTAGTATCATTATGAAATACCTTGCTAGTGTAGGCCATGAAGGATCTTTTTTTTGAAAACCCAACAAAATGAGTAAGTTGAGTCCAAACTAGTTTTGTGTGTTCATGGTGGAATTTTAGGGTTTTGGGTTTAGGGCATCACCAATTCCCATCGATTTGCTTCAGGATAAGTTTAGAATTTAAAGATGATATGTAAGAAGATCAAATTGAGCTAGCTTCAAGCCTAAGGTCCTCAAATTTGTGATCGTTCGATCAATTTGAGTGAAGTCATGAATAAATGTTGACATTCAAAATTTTGAAGTCTTCATAGAATTCCTTAACTGCTAAAATTCCCCGATTTTCCATCCTCCCTTCGTTTTCCTGAAGATATACAAAAACTGAGAATTATGCCTACCTCACAGATTTCCTCTCCCGATGGATTTTCCCAAAAGTTCCACCATCTAAAGAATTGGAAAGATAAATGGATTAAATGTTATGTGTCTTGACATTCCATGGTTAATTTGAATAATTAGAGAGATGGTTCATGCTTTTTCTTTATTTGGATGATTAATTTATGATATTTATCCCATGAACATTAAAATCCTCCTGGCATGGAATTTCCCAAAATTCCTCTCTGGCTTGATTTCCCTGGATGGCCGAAAATCCTGGATTTCTAAGAAATTGTGCCTTATGATGATTTAAAGGATTTTAATCATGATTTTGAATTGTTGAATGATAAACATGTTGTTTATGATGAGATGAACTTGATTCTAATGTGGTAAAGAGGATTTATTGTGGTCTCTCATTGATTGTAGGCTGAATCAAGTAAGGCAGTTGCAAGTGGAACTAGGAGCAAGCAGATGGATCAGGGTCCTGAAGGATCTTCAGTCTCAAAAGTAGTAATGGATAAATATCAAACCAGTAAGGTGGATTAGGATAAAGTTGTAGAGAATTCAAGAGAGGACATTAAGTCCATTGAAAGGAGAATTAGGGTTTTAGCTATGCCACCTATAGCCGACTTGGAAAAGATATTTTTGATGGTGCAGGATAGTATGGGGTGAGATAAGGACAAAGGGGGAAGTAGTTAATACAATGCCTCATCAAAATTTGTGCTTCCCCATTATTTATCTTCTTCTTGTTGCATTGGACCGAGCTATGTTGGAGACCCCAGGCTGACCTAGATGGAGTACATGCATTTAATGCCCACTTTGTTTTATTTTGAATTCCTCTTGGCTGACTTGTTGTGTGGTCATTTATTATTGTAAACCCTAATTGGGCCGACATATCTTAAGGGTTTCTATAAATATAGCATACTGCCTCATTTGTAAGGGCTAGATAGTTTTATATTGGAGAAAATTAAGTAGTATAGCAAGAGTTAGAGTTAGGATTTAGTATCATTTTCAAGCAAGTGTTGTAATAGAATACTGGAATTGTTGCTACTTTGGGTGATTTAATGCAAGTGAAGACATTGTGATTTGGTGCCTTGTGTTGAATTTTATCTAGCATGGTTCTTGTGATTCTATCTTTGAAGTTGCTTAAGTTTATTTAATATATGCTAGGTGTAGTGTTAGATGACTTGATGGTGTTTATGGTTTGATGCTTGAGGTTTTACAGTAATCTCTAGTCCATACTTTTTGCAGCTAGCTAATTGTTAGTTGCTTTGCAAAGTTAGCCTGGACTTAAATTCACTGTGCCTAGTTCAATTATGGATGTTTGTTCATTTTGATTGCAATAGGGTTGTTTTGGATGAATGTTCATAATCTGAAAATCTTTAATGCCTTAGAAGATTGCACTATTTTTGTAAGATTGCAGATTCATCTGGGTCAAGCAGGAATCAGTTTCTAAGGGATTGGTCTATTTCAAGTATTTTACCATTTGCATTGTTAATCTTAGGATTAGTGTTAAATTTAAGAATCTCTATAAAATACCTATCTTTTGCTATTTCTTTTGTAATTTGGGTTAGATTTAGGATTAGAAGTATCACCATATTGCTAAATCTAATAAGCTTTGAGATTTAGTATTTACTTGTAATAAGGCCCCTTTGTGATTACCAACATTTTCACATTATCACTGAGTTGTTTATGAATTGTCAAGACCTAACATTAGAGACCTTGGGGTTATCTCTTGAGGCTTGCTGATAGAGATTTACCTTTCAAGAGAGATAGGATTTCCATATTCTATCTAAGTTGTTGTGCAAAAAAAACCATCAACAGATTGGCACTAGAAGGAGGATTGAACGAAGGTGACATAGTTGGAAGTTGGATGAGACTTAATGTTGAAATTTTGAGATATGATAGATCTCTAAATCTTAAAAGTACAAATTCTGAGTCAATATGGAAAAATAGTCATATGTTTTTCATGATGGAAATGGTCTTTAGATTGATTTTCCTCAACTTTGTGAGTCTTTGAATAAGAGATTGGATCTCTGGAATAGTAAGGGTTTGCATCACTATGCATTGTTAGACAAGTGTAGGATTCATAATACCTATAGGCACAGTGAGTTAGAATGCTTAGAATTTTTGGGTAAAATCGAGATGATTTTGCAAAGGGGTATTTTCATGTAGAACTTGCCTGAACCATTAGCCTCTATGGATCTAGGGTTTATTGATGCTGCAGTTGAGGCATTTATGCAGATGGTTGAAGATCAACTTGGTGGTAGGTGTTTACAAGTTTTCATCTCATCTAAATGGTGCAGAGTTCATGATGCAGCCCATTCAGAGTTCACTTGCTACTCATGTGTGGATGTCATCATTAAAGTTGGAAGATACCTAGAGTGGAAAGAAAAGTTAGACAAGGAATGCACTACAAAGAGGCCAACAAATTATGAATCCAGAGACGATGTTGTAGCTAATGTTGAGGTGGCTCTAGAAGGGACTGAGTGTAAGGAATGCAAATATGAGGCATCAAAATTAATAGAGGAGCATTTAAGTGAAGAGTTACCTATGAAGATCAAGGAGGATGTTCTTGTAGAGGTAAGTCAGATTGTTGAAAATACAATGGAGGATGAGCTACAAGGAGTTACCACACAAGCTCCTCTCATCCAAGATAAAAATCTAATACATACTAGATATAAAGATTTTGTTGCCAAAATTATAAGAGATTGGTCAAGCTTGAGTTGTAGAGTTTGCCTAGAGGACTTGTTGTTACCAGCTTGGTGCAGGATACATGAGGAGGAGCATTCAGAATTCACCTACTTCTAGTGCCAGTAGCCATAAAAGAGGTGGAAGAACAAATGCAGCTACCACAACATATGGGGGATACACAGAAAAATACATCAAAAAAATCTCCAATGGAAGAATTTCAATGAGTTGCTAATGAATGTCTTGAAGAATATGAGGAAGCACTTAATGGAGGAGTCAACATTCCTGATAACTGTGATCGAGAGCTTGAACCAATGCCAATAGAGGAAGAATTCAGGGAGTTCTGTCATTTATCAAATTCTATTTTATCTTTGTCTATTGATGAATTAAGCACCAAAAATTCATATATTTTACACATTAATGATAAATTAGCTAATGTGGTTCATACTGATGTGTAGGAAAATATGAATGATGTTGAAAACAATGATATTAAAGTCATAATTGGTGGGCTTGATCACATAGGTGCAAGTGAAAATGTGCTTAAAGGCCAGCTTGTGATGCTTCTTCATGAGCATCCTACTGAGAAATTTGTTATGTATGAAAATACTTGTACAATTTCCTCACTAATTCCTCATGGAAATACTCCAATAGGTGAAAAGTTCCATGTTGATAATTCTGGACCTGTTAAATCTAAATTTCACTTTGCACTACATAGTGATGCCTCCAATTCTGTTTTGCATGTTTCCAACATGAGGGGATTGTTGTTGTACCATCAATGGAGACCTCTCAATGACATACATATCAACTCTTCACAATTGAAGAATAATGAATACCACATCCAATCTACAGTAGTACACCATCAGGTTGTTTCTTTCCTTGCTGAAAATTTTGAATCTTATCAATTTGATTATGGAGGTTTAGGAAAGACAACTTGCATATGGGTTGATCATGGTCCTAATACCTCAACTATTGATTATTCCTAATTACGAGGTTGAGTTTGAATGTTGCAACATGGAGATTTATTTCTCTGAATATAAAGATGAATTTTCATTCATGAGGACTATTACCATCACCTTGTTTTTCCATGCATTGATTAACCATATGGGGATGAGTATCAGTCTACCTTGTCTGATCATAAGCCACTTTGAGTCTCTTTGTACATAATTCAAATTTGAATAAGTGCAACTTTCTCTACTTTTCTTTTGCTTTTGTCTGCTTTTTGTTTTCTTTAGGATAGGTGCTTTATGATTAGTTTTCCTTGCTTAGTTTAGATGGCTTTTGGTTTGCTTCTATTTTGGTTGGTTTAGGTTTGCTTTGGGTTTCAATTTGGTTGCTACTTTGATTCTCCAGCTTGGGTTTTTCTGTTTTCTAGTTGGCGAAGTGTCTTTCCTGCACAATAATTATTCATTATCTAGGACTATTCTGAGTATTTCATTGATGGACTTTAATCATGTGTCTTGAATGGATGGTCAAGGTCTTTTGTTATCGTTAAGCAGTCTAGATGTTTGATTTAAAGAGGATGGGTCATTAGTTTGATTTGAACTTGAAGTATTCTAAAATCTTACATCTTTCATATATCTTAAGAATCCTGAGGTTGTTGTGGGGTCTTTGCGAGGTCATGTTAGATGAAAAAACCTATTTCTGCTTCAGCGCCACTATGGTTCTCAACCCTAAGTGTGAACTTCATTGTTCATAGGTTGAAATGAAAAAAATGAAAAGAAAAGAAATATCAAAAAGAAGAAAAAGAGAAAATGTTGAAAATCAAAATAATGAATTCAACTTATCAAGAGTATTTGAATATCTCTATCAAGGCTATGGACATCTGGCTAGTAGTAGAGCTATGTTCAAGAGAATCACAGTGATAACCTCATTGGGCCTATGAATTCCTAACTGGTAGCGAGGATCTATCCAAGTTTCTTTTGGAGTTAGAATCCTTTACGTAGCCTAAATTGACTGAACTTGGTTTCTGTAGTAGCTCAAGGAGGGAAATGAACTCACTTGCACACACTTGGATTTGAAGTTTATGGAAGGTTCAGTCTAGCTTTGGTTTTGATTCTTTAATCTTGCATTTTCATTTTGTTTGTCTAATAGGGAGATCAAAACCAGAGATTCTAGGTTCATGATTCTTGTTCATCATCAAAATTCTTTGAAGCATTTTCACAGCAGGAGTCACCATTTGTTGTGTAATTCTTGCACACACGCCCTACTTTTGAGACCCTCTTTTTCTTTTGGTTCTTGGTGTTTTGGACCTTTGATCTTGAGGACTTACTTGCTTTGGCATGATCTTGAATGTTTATCTTGCCTGCATTGATGTTCCCTCTTTGGTATTTATTGAAAATCTTAAGTTTTAGACTCATTTCGGGTTTTTCATTGTTTTAAGGAAAACTCCCTTTGGGCGGAATTCCCCGGATGCTTGGAAAAACTAGTGGTAGCAGCTTTTACACTATGATCCAGAAATTCTGAGACCTCATGGAATTTCGTGTTGGTTAGATTTCTCTAAAATTTCATCGCCCTGTCAAATTCCCAGGTTTTGGTTTGGGTTGTCTTGTCGACTGCATTAATGTTTGATCATACGATTTATGCGACATGTATTTAGCCAATTTTGAGGAATTCTTGTGCCATTGATTTTTATCATTTATCTTCTACCAATCTGGGGGGCCTAATGTTGAGTGCTTGGATCGATTTGGCATTTGGATTTGTGGGTTCCTAGTTTCAGTGGTGAATTTCCTGGGCGTCATCATAGTTGCTACTATTCACTAGGGCGCCAAAGCTTGCTATCCATCATTGTTATAATCAAGTTCACTTCATCAATGGTATGTATTTGTTGCCTTGCTTTTGATTGTTGAATGTGAATAATTCTTTGGTGTCTTGAGTATGCTTGGAGTTTGGATTTTTGCATGTTTGGCGGTGGGCATCTTGAAGCTAGGTTTATTCAATTTTGTTGTATTGACGACCCCAAGTGAGTTTGTGAGCTTGTTTTCAGTATCATTATGAAATAGCTTGCTAGTGTAGGCCATGAAGGATCTTTTTTTGAAAACCCAACAAAACAAGTAAGTTGAGTCCAAGCCAGTTTTGTGTGTTCATGGTAGAATTTTAGGGTTTCGAGTTTAGGGCATCACCAATTCCCATCAATTTGCTTTGGGATAAGTTTAGAATTTAAAGATGGTTTGTAAGAAGCTCAAATCAAGCTAGCATCAAGCCTAAGGTCCTCAAATTTGTGATCGTTTGATCAATTTGAGTGAAGTCACGACGAAATGTTGACATTTAAAATTTTGAAGACTTCGTAGAATTCCTTAATTGTCAGAATTCCCCGATTTTCCATCCTCCCTTCATTTTCTCAAAGATATGCAAAAACCCAGAATTGCGCCTACTTCACAGATTTCCTCTCCCAACGGATTTTCCTGAAAGTCTCACCATTTGAAGAATTGGAAAGATGAATGGATTGAATGTTATGTGTCTTGACATTCCATGGTTAATTTGAATAATTAGAGAGATGGTTCATGCTTTTTCTTCATTTGGATGATCAATTTATGATATTTATGCCATGATCATTAAAATCTGCCTGGCATGGAATTTCTCAAAATTCCTCTCTGGCTTAATTTACCTGGATGGCCGAAAATCTTGAATTTCTAAGAAATTGTCCCTTATGATGATTTAAAGGATTTTAATCATGATTTTTGAATTGTTGAATGATAAACATGTTGTTTATGATGAGCTGACCTTGATTCTAATGTGGTAAATGGGATTTATTGTGGTCTCTCATCGATTGCAGGATGAATCAAGTAAGGCAGTTGCAAGTGGAACTAGGAGCAAGCAGATGGATCAGGGTCCTGAAGGATCTTAAGTCTCAGAAGCAGTAATGGATAAATATTAAACTAGTAAGGTGGATTGGGATAAAGTTGTAGAGCAGTCAAGAGAGGACATTAAGTCCATTGAAAGGAGAATTAGGGTTTTAGCTATGCTACCTGTAGCTGACTTGGACAAGATATTTTTGATGGTGCAAGATAGGATGGGGCAAGATAAGGACAAAGGGGGGAGCAGTTAATACAATGCCTCATTAGAATTTGTGCTTCCCCATTATTTCTCTTCTTCCTTCACATGCATTGGAATGAGCTATGTTGGAGATCCCAAGCCGACCTAGATGGAGTACATGCATTTAATGCCCACTTTGTTTTATTTTGAATTCATCTTGTCTGACTTGTTTTATGCCTGTTTATTATTGTAAACCCTAATTGGGCCAACATATATTAAGGGTTTCTAAATATGGCATTCTACCTCATTTGTAAGGGCTAGATAGTTTTATATTGGAGAAAATTAAGCAGTATAGCAAGAGTTAGAGCTAGGAGTTAGTATCATTTTCAAGCAAGTGTTGTAACAAAAGACTAGAATTGTTGCTACTTTGGGTGATTTAATGCAAGTGAAGCCATTGTGATTTGGTGCCTTTCTTCTATTGAATTTTATCTGGAATGGTTCTTGTGATTCTGTCTTTGAAGTTGCTTAAGTTTATTTAATATATGCTAGGTTTAGTGTTAAATTACTTGATGGTGTTTATGGTTTGATGCTTGAGGTGTTGCAACAATCTCTATTCCATACTTTTTGAAGCTAGTTGATTGTTAGTTGCTTTGCAAAGTTAGCCTAGACTTAAATTCACTGTGCTTAGTTCAATTATTGATGTTTGTTCATTTTGATTGCAATAGGGTTGTTTTGGATGAATTTTCATAATCTAAAAATCTATAATGCCTTAGAAGATTGCACTAGTTCTATAAGATTGCAGATTCATCTAGGTCAAGCAAGAATCAGTTTCTAAGGGATTGGTCTATTTCAAGTATTTTACCATTTGCATTGTTAATCTTAAGATTAGTGTTAAATTTAATAATCTCTCTAAAAATCCTATCTTTTTCTATTTCTTTTATTATTTGGGTTAGATTTAGGATTAGAAGTATCACCATATTGCTAAATCTGATAAGCTTTGATATTTAGTATTTGCTTGTAATAAGGTCCCTTTGTGATTACCAACGTTTTCACATTATCACTGAGTTGTTTATGCATTGTCAAGACCTAACATTAGAGACCTTGGGGTTATCTCTTGAGGCTTGCTGATAGAGATTTACCTTTCAAGAGAGATAGGATTTCCATATTCTGTCTGAGTTGTTGTTGTGCAAAAAACACCATCAACATGTTTCCTTTCGAACATCTTTAGGAAAGTTAGATGTAACTTTAATTACATTAGAGAAATGAATTCATATTATAAATTTCTTTTAACTTTCTAATCATACTTTATCTTATTGAAGATTAGGCACATTATCATATTCATGTCCCTTGTATTATGTTTTAATGTATTTGAAAGAAGAAATAGGAACTCTCACTCTCTTGATCCAACTCTTATAATTATAAGAACATTTACTCATATATAAGTATAAACACACACACACATATATACATACATGAGCTATACCTTTTTAATTTTATGCTTGTGTATTCTTATATTGAAACCACTACATCCCTATGATATGTTCTTTTGAAATATTCATTAGAGTTTTCTCTAACTCCTTTTATTGATGTACTTGCATGCATGTAGACAAATCATCATGATAGCATAATTTTATTTGAAAATAGTATACCTCAATGTAATTAGATTTCCACAATCCATATGAATTTATGTTTGAATGCTTCTGGATTTGATTGTGTGTCCACTTTTTTCATCAACGTTTCGGATCACACTCAGTGAACCATCATCTTTTTCAACTCTCTATCCTGATGATGGTTCACTGAGTGTGATCCGAAACGTTGATGAAAAAAGTGGACACACAATCAAATCCAGAAGCATTCAAACATAAATAGTATACCTTGTTGCATATATGAAAGTATGGACCAAGTAACATTGAAATTGAACTAATATGAATGTGTATTTACACAAGTTTCAATGCATGATGGTGTTTTTAGTGTTTTCCTTGTGTTAAAAATTCATTATTTGACTAGATGTAGATATTTCTTGCCTCACATATTCCATGAATCATTTTAATTTTCACTGCTAGCTTTCCTCATGCTTGGTTGGGTGTTCTCTATTCAAGAATAATTATGGGGAAGTGAATTACTTCATGGTAGGGTGGAAATGTGCTCTAGAAATGTTCTCACCCTTGAAGTGGTTGAAGGAGTAAAGCATAGTAAGAATACTGTCAGGAGGGTCATGGTTAGATTTCATTGCAATATCTTATTCTCAACCACGTGGTCTATTATAAGGAATTCATTCTTATATGTTTTGCTATGATATTGGCATTTGTACTCCAAAATTTATTAATTTAATATATTCCTTATCTCTTTTCTTTGTATATTGGACATGTTTCATTTTTATATGCTTTTTGATGTGCAATTTGTGTATTTAATTAAGTTTAATCTATGTAGGTTATTACAATAAGTCAAGAGATATCACCATTGCCTGCAGAAAAATTAGAGGAAATAAATATTGGTACTAAAAAATTAGAATTCATTAGTTTCCTTTTAGCAAGACAAATCAACTTCACTTGGTCATATGTTGATATACCTAGATTAGATCTTGAGTTAGTTTTGCATCATTTGTCATTGTTCCCAAATGTAAAACCTTTCAAACAAAAGTTGAGAAATATGCATCCCCAGATCACACTCTTAGTAAAACTAGAGTTGAAGGAGTTGCATTAGGTTGGTTTCATTCGACCCATAGATTATACAGAGTGGATTTCAAATCTTGTACCCATAACAAAAATAATTCGTGGAATTAGAGTTTGTAATTTTTTTAGAGATTTAAATAAAGCTTGTCCTAAATATGAATTACTATTGCCTAACATTGACATCATAATATAACTCAAATATAGATACAAAATTCTCACTCATGGATGGTTTCTTAAGAATACAAGGTAAAATTAAATCCAAAAAAGTGTCTTTGGGGTAAATTCCACCACACTATTAGGATACATTGTCTCATAGAAATATTGAATTTGATCACATGAAAGTAAAAGCTATCATGGATATGCCTCCACTAGCAAACATCAATTGATTACATGGTCTACAAGGAAAATTATAATCAATTCAAAGGTTTATAGCTCAATTGGATGATAAATATCATCCATTTCAACACTTTCTTCAGAAGGGAATCCCTTTCATATAGATTGATTGGTGTCAAGAAGTGTTTCAAAATATCAATGATTATCTACTATCTCCTCCAATTCTCATGCCACTTGTTGATGGTAGAAACCTAATACTTTACATATAAGCAACCTCGTCAGAATTGGGAGCCTTATTAGCACATAACGATAAAGAAGGAAAATAACAACCATCTACTTTATCAGTCATACACTTGCTAGGTATGAGCTTAACTATAGTCCTATTGAATGAGCATGTCTTGCAATTGTCTTTTCCACTCAAAATATCCAACACTATATGCTAAATCATCAAAAAAAATTTAGCAAAGATAGATCCATTGAAATACCTACTCAACAAAGCAGCTCTAATAGGTCAACTAGCAAAGTGGGTAATGATCCTAAGCAAGTTTGATATAGAATATGTTGATCGTAAGTCAACAAAAGGACAAGTGATAATTGAACTTGTAGATGATCCTACAACAGTATATCATCCTTTAGGGTCTGATTTTCCTAATGATTCCATCTTCACAATAGAGACCTCTATTAAATGGAAACTCTACTTTGATGGGTCTTTCACAAATAATGGTTTTGAAGTTGGCATCATATTTGTCACACCTCAAGGGGAATCAATACCCAAGTCATATTGAATAGCATTCTCTTATACTAATAGCATGTTTGAATATGAAGCATTTCTTATAGGAATTTGAATCGCTATAAAATGGAAAATTAAGAACCTTCATGTCTACAGTGATTCAGAACTGGTTATCCATTAGGTCAATGATGATTATGATACAAAGGATGAAAAGATTACTCCTTACAAGAGAATGGTTGATAGTTTCAAGTAGTATTTAGATGTCATTTTCTTCAAGAAAATTCCAATAAATTAGAACAAAGAAACTAATGCAATGGCTACCATAGGAGCTCTCTTCGATATACCTAACAATGTGACTTAGTATGAGTTCTTGGTGGAATGACTATTGATCCTTGTGTTTGATAACCCTAAATCTAAGCTTGTGCATGAACTTGTTGGTCCTGATTCTCCTTAGTATAAAGACTTTTATAACTATCTAGATGACCAAATTATCCTTCCCGGCTTGTCCTCCAACCAATGCAAGAACCTTGTCCAACAAGCCTCTAAATATGTCATCATGAGTGATACTCTTTATCATCTTAGCCTAGATAGCGCCCTCATTAGATGTCTCAATTTGAACAAAGTAAAAATGGATTTACACAAAATACATGATGCCATATGTAGAGATCACTCTAGTGGTCCTATCTTAGCTAAAAATATCATGTGAATGGGATACTATTGGCCCACCATAGAGCATGATGCATATCACTTTGTTAAGAAATACCGATAATGTTAGATATATGGAGATCTTATGCATGCACCTACCCAAGAAATTCATCCAATTATGTCACCATAGCTATTCTCTCAATGGGGACTCAACCTCATGGGAAAGATTCACCATATCTGCTAATGGTCATAAACTCATCCTCACTATAATTGAGTACTTTACAAAATGGATTGAAGCCATCTCGATGACCTAGATTATTGAAAATTAAATATCCAAGCTTATTCTCAATAATATCATATGCTAGTATGGCATTCCCCAATCCATTGTCATATATAGTGGTCATCCTTTCAAAAATTAGGATGTCCATGAGTTGTGTAATAAATTCCATATCCATCACCATTTTTCTACTCCATATTACCCCAAGTTAATGGTCAATTTGAGGAATCTAATAAAACCATCCTTAAAATCTTGAAGAAGACTATTGATGTTGTTGGAAATGACTGAAATATCCAACTTAATCCCACCTTGTGGGCCTATCAAACCAACATCCACACTCCCACTAGATCCACTCCATATTCCCTTGTCTTTGGATCCAAAACCATTCTTCCTATCAAGGTTGAGTTACCATCCCTGATAGTATCTATGCAACAATTTATTGATGATGAAGAATATTGTGAATCCTGATTACATGAGCTATAGTTATTGGATGAGAAATCATGAAATACATTGGTTCATCTACAAGCTTATCAAAATCATCTCCATCACAATTATAATAAGAGGGTTTGAGTAAGGAATTTTGATATCAGTAACTTGGTCTTAAAAGAGAATATGAAGAATCAAATAGATCAAGAGAAGCCTAGAAAGTTTGAGCCTAACTGGTTGGGTCCTTATATCGTAATTGTAGCATATGGATCTAATGCTTATCATCTTTCTACTCCTAAATTTGAATCATTGGTTATGTGCAAGATCATCATGGAAAAAACAAGCCCTTAAGTGGCAAAAAATTCAAAAAAAATAGAGTTAGGCAACTTGACTTAAAAATTTGAATAAGGTATCTATATTATTTCAAAAATATGTAAGAATAGAATCTGTAGAAAATTGAATGTAGTTTCTAAACTACTAGGTTTATTTTAAAAAAGAAAAATCTATTTGGTGAAAATTTGAAATTTCAATGCAGAGTACTTGAATTTCAGGGAAAAATAAGAAGTAGGTGTCTGACACCCCTAACCACAATAAAATGATAATATTATTTTATAATATTTTAGAAATAAGTAGAGGACTCATGTCCGGATGTGATGCATATTTTTGTAATTTTTTTTGAAGTAAATAATTAATTATTAATTTTTATTACAACTTTTAAAAATTATAAAACTCTTATGTCTAACCACCTTAACTTGGTCAAAACTTCATGAAATTAATTTTTTCTTTTTTAATCCTATAGTATGCAAAATAGAATGTGAAGCATGTTTTGGATTCAAAAATGTGATACCATTTGAAAGCTATAGATGTTTTTCAATTAGCCTATCAATCAGGGACTTTAGTCATAATTCAAATAGAAAATGAATAATAATTATTTACTAAATTCAAAGTAAAGCATAATTTATATTGGTGGAAAGCTGATAATCTCTTTTAAAAAATTTCATTTCATCAATTTTGGGTAAAAAAAATCGTCAGCCACATACCTACAAATACCATCATATCACCACTTTTTGGCCCATCATGATCTTGCACATACCCCACTACTAGATCCTATCTATAGTGTGCACCTTCGTAAGTATTATACCTAGTATTTATAAAATCCCACAAAAAAAAACAAAAAAAAAATCATCACCCTAATGAAAACCTGGAAAACAAGCATCTTGTGTGACACCCAAAAAAAAAAGAAAAAAAATTATAAAGAGATATAATCCATCCAATAGTGAAAACCACTTTAGTGGCTCTTTGAATAAGTAACATGGTGAAAACCTGGCAAACAAGTGCCATGTGTAGTCATTCTTTTCTCCATTGTCTATTATCATTCTATCTAATTTTTCCATTTCCATCCATAATTCTTTGCACATATCCTCTTCCATAATAAATTCCACTTTCCCCATTAGTCCATAATGAGGCTTAGTCATCATTCTCATGGCCTAAGAATTTGTTATGTTTATCATCTTTCACTTTCCATATCCATCCATAATAAATTTCACCCATCTAATCCCATTCATAATAACTAGTGATATATCAGACTGGGAGAAAATCCTTGACTTAGGTTTCATACGATATACTAGACATGGTATCATAAGATAACATTTAAAGCATCGAAAAATCCAAAAAACATCTAGATATTCCAAAAATCCAAAAAAATCAAAACATGTCAAAAATATTAAAAATATTCAAAAAAATTCAAAAATCCAAAAGCATTCAAATAATCCTCAAAAAATCTAAAAAAAATTCAATCAAAAAACATCAAAAAATTCAAAATAGTACATGTCAATCCAAGTTGTTGAACTACATTGCCTCTATGACTTGACATAGGAAAGGGCATCATTGATGAGCCCTCGAGGCTTAGGTTAGTCCCTTAGGTTTTGTTGTAACAAATTTTCAATCCATCCATAATCTATTTCATAATAAACTATCTATGGTTAAGGTCACTCAAACTACATTGCCTTTGCGACTTCACGTAGGAAAGGCCATCATCGATGATCCCTTGAGGCTTTTGTCTATCCATTAGGTCATGTCTATCATTATCCATCTCATAATAATTTTTCCCTTTCAAAGGTTGACACTTCAAACAGACATAAACAAAAAATATTCCATAGAGAACTAAGCTTAGCAAATCTTGAAACAGTAGATAAACTATCCAAATAGTCTTCCCTATCAAACATGAAAGATCCTTATCAGATATCAAATAGTCTTATACAAGATGTTTCATTGCTGAAACTAAACTCGATGTCTTATATGAGATGCTTCATTTTAAAACTAGACTCCATCTATCAACCATCAAACTATCTTATAAAGGTTGTTGCACCCTCAAAACTAGACTAGATGTCTTATACAAGGTATATCATTCCTAAAACTAGACACAATCCTATCATTTTTTTATACAGGATGTCACATTGTTGAAACCAAACTCAAATGAACTTATACAACATGCTTCATCTCCTGAAACTAGATGCTCATTATCCAAAATCGTATTATACAAACATTCATTGGAAATAATATCTAAATGGCTATGGACTTTATTGCTCTAGTTTTTCTTATCTTTTCATTTGATTTATCTTTGGTCATGTTATTATGTCCCTCAAATAATTCCACAAGTGATGAGAGGAGTGACAATGGATCTTGACCTTTTTCTCTTTGATTTCTATTTGTGGTTTGTCTTGGAAATATGACTGGGGAAGCTAAGTTCCTTGTGTGTGATTGGGGTTCCATTTGGTATAATAAAAATATCTTGTACAAGTTAAAGGTCATCTAATTCTTTCTTGCATTAGGACTAACATGATTTGTGGTTTCTCTCTCACATATTCTAGCAAGGTTCTATGGTTACTAGTCTAGGTCATGGCACTCCTTGTCTATCATGTGGTTGTTTTCCAAGGGATAACATATCACACCTTGGTCTATATCATACCTTGGTTCTTGTTTTTCATTTCCATAATAAATGATTTGTGATGATAATCATGCAATAAAATAAAATTTTAACATTTATTAGCAAGATCTCATCCCATTTCATCCATCCCATTTTTTTTCATTTCTTGATAATCTTCTCTTCACGCTAATATTCCATCCGTCCATCCCTACAATAATCTTGATGGCATGTTATGACACATAAAAATAAATGCATTTAGCCACATAATCTTACATACATAATCATATTATCACATCATGGGTATCATCATCATATACATGTTAGGTCATCTATATTGCATAATAAAATACCAAAAACATACATATCATTACATCATATAGAATCATCATCTACATAATCATTGCATAACACATGTTATAAACATATCGTACCATCCTACATATCAATCACCTAGAAAAAATAGGCTCTTTATCATTTTATGTGCATCCATCCATACATCACAACATATAGGAGCATAAATCATACATCATTGATTCGTAGTCCACATCATATAAAAAGCATCACATAACCATATAATGCATATCATAACATCATATAAATCCATCACATAAGTGCATACACATAGAATCATCCAAATCATATAGTCACCACCAAAATCATGCATCACACACACACATATATATTAAAAAGTAATGTGTCATAGTACAATAGCAAGATGGCTATAAAAAATGGACCTCGCAGGCTCGATAAAAAATATATGTGTCCAATATATAAAAATAGGCTTAGCCTATGCTGCCCCTATCACTTGAATGAGACTGTCCTGATGGTGGTGTAATTTACTCTCTATTCCCAAACCTTATGTTCTATCATATGGTGATGCCCTCCTATGCTAAGAAACCCTTGCACTGATCTAAGATCTGCTTGTATGTGATCTACTCTAGCTTTGGAAGCTAGGAGCCCTCTCTATGGCTAGCACTATCCTATCATATAGATCCTTGTAGTATTAAACCTCTCAATTGGCCCAATGCAATGTTTGAGCTAAATATTTTGTAGGCCCATTGAAGGTAGTAATAAAATAAATGGACTATTGTGTGGCCTATTGTACCCTAATAATAGCCATATCCCTCTATGTTGTAAGTTGTGTCACCTAAACCTATAATGCTAGCATCTAGGCTACCTGTCCTTGTAACATCTAAACTTGCACCTATAGCACCTCAATATTAAGGACCTTTCCCTCCATCCTTCACATCCTCCCTAATCACATCCCTTATTTCCTCCCTAATGGGAACATCCTCTAGACCCTTCTCCTCAATAGCAATGTCTCGGGTCACCTCCTCCTCTATTGGAGCATCATCATCCTTGACTTCCTCTACCATAAACTCTCCCACAACTGCATCCATCTTAACATATCTAACTACCTCCTCCACTCTCACCTCCACAACATCCACCTCCACCTGTGCTACTCTCTGCTCCTTCTCCCCCTCATGAATGGGTGAAATCCTTTGTGGTTTTCTCGATGGTAGACCAACTCTACCCTGTCGACTTCTATCATCTTTCCCTCTCCCTCAACCACCCCTACCACCACCCCTGCTATCATCTTCATCATCTCCTCATCCACCTCGATCACTATAACCTCCTCTCCCTCATCCTCTACCTTGCAATCTACCTTGAGGACCTTTTCCCAACTACTCTACTAGAATTGGTTGATATGAATCTGTAAAGGGATTCACCCTATGCATATCCCACCAAGCATCATACTTAGGAGTCATGTTTACATTGGCCACATTGGCTAGTACACCCCACTCAATTAGTTGTAACCCTACTATCTCCTATACCACCACCTGTAGACCAATCATTGGTCCCCACTATGGAACCTCTCATGCTAGATGATCATACTCTGTAATCCCAATGAAAACACCCTACCTCTCTCTAAACTATGGAAGAACCCTCTCTGGTAAATGTATCTCAATGATATGTTGGGTCTATAGAGTGCATCTAATCAAATATCAAGTTTTTTGATAGTATGGTAGATGCTCATGATCATCAACCCATGGTGCACAATCTCTATATGGCGTCCAAGTAAATACATCTAGCAGATCAATCCCATGTCTCTAGTAGACCATGTTTCTAACACATATCTATGTCACTACCCCTCCATAAATATAAACATATGGTATTCCTAGAACTAAGTATCTGTCCATCAGTGGTCGGAACACAACTATATGCTCCCATAGCCATACCATGAGGAAGATAATACCATAGCTAATCGATTGCACATCTTTGTAAGCCACATCATGTAGCTAGAAGTATAGCATAAAAAGTACGCAAGGGCCCCATGAATATACTATCACCTGCTCCATCATGCCCTCTAACATCGCTCCCCATCCAATAGGGAATCTGTGGCCCCACTGATCTAGAATAACAATGCATCCAATGACCATCCATATCACTACTATCAACCTATCATACCTATCAGCCAAAGTATCCCATTGGATCCCAGAGTCCTCAACACCAAGCCTAACTATATCATTAGTCTTAGAAACCCTCTGAATAGAAACAAGTCCCCAATCAATATCATACATAATCCACTCTCTATGATTAGGTTGTTGTAATATCCTCCACACATACTCTAGAGTGAGTGTCGCCTCTCTAGTTGGTAGGTGAAATGAACTTGTCTCTGAGTGCCATCTCTTTGCTAGCACGGTTAATAATCCACTATTCCATTGTACAATAGGCATAAAGGTCACATTTGTTGGAAAAGTGACCAGGTTATCTATTTATTGTCATTGATGTCACCATGTTGGTAGTATGCTTGCAGTTGGGTCTGGTACTCTTATACTAGTGTTCATCCTCTTAGGTGGCTGGTCTAGTATTTTGGTTTCCTATCTGGTATTTTAGTCTACACTTCTCCACAAATGATAATCTCTAGTTGTGATTTTGGGAAATCTCTGATAAATGTTAAAGGTGTGCATGATCGGGTTATTTCATGCTTTGGTGCTTGTACAACATACAGATTGATTGTTGCCTTGTTGTGTTGAAGATTATTCCTGGCTGACCTATTAAGTTAATTTTGATCTAATGTGAAAACTTATGTGTGACTTATTTCTTGGTCCAAGCTGACATAATGAAATTTGCTAAATATTTTTGTGTGTTTGGAAATATTTTGTGAAATATTGGAGCTGAAATAATCATGGATAAAGCATTTTGAAAATACTTTCTGGAGCTGACCTAATTAGTGCCTACAATGGAGATTGGGTATATATATAAGTATATGGAAAATAGTTTAAAGAAGAAAAAAAAAGTAAGTGTGAATGGGTGTGTACGAGTATATGCAGTAAGTCTGTAGGAAAGTGATAGAGGAAATAGTGAAGAGATAATGAATGAGAAGGTTTCATAAGAAAGGAAACAACTATGAGCACATCCGGAACTATATTAGCACATGTTAGGTGCATCTTACCAGTTCATTTTTGGGCTATAAAGCCTTACTCTATTTTGTATAATTTTTCTGTAGGTAGTGAGCCTCTTGTTGGACAGTGAGTCCTTTTGGCAGTGAGCCTCCTTTTAAAATACTATATAGTGTGAATTAACCCTCACCCTGGTTTTTCCCTTTTTGGGTTTTCCATGTAAAAATTTGGTGTTCATTGCATTGATTTACTTTTTGTTATCTATGTTTCATGCTCATATTTAATAAAAAAATAGTGTGGTTGAAAATTTGATAAGTGATTAAGTTTTAAGTTTGAATTTGTGTGACAACTGATTCACCCCCTCTCTTAGTTGTCCTATGCCTATTTAACAATTGGTATCAGATCTCTTGGTTCCTCCAGTAAAGTCTAACAAGTTGAGGGAGATCCTGAAGATGGAGATAATGAATGACAAATGAGAACTTTGAACTGCTCTTGAATATCTTGATAAAGTGGAAAGAGAAAACAAAGATTTGAAAGAGAATCTTGATGAAGCAAATGAATGTGTTTGAAAATTGAAGGAACAATTGAAGAAATTTAAGGAAAGACACAGAGAAGTAAGTGAACAGCTAAAACAAGAGATAATTGGGTTGAAAGTGACAGTAGAAGAAAATAAGAGGATTGAAGAATGTCTGAATACAATGGTGCAGAACAAGTTTGAAGAATGTTCCAGGCTCAAGCAGGAGATAGTAAATTTGAGAGTGGAATTAGAGAAGGCTAAACTCTATGAAAATAATTTCAGATCCAACTCTGGTAAACTTGAAGAATTGCTTGCAGGAAAGAAACCATGTTAGGATAAAGGTGGCTTAGGAGTTGATTTTAGTGAATTTTCTAAAGATATGAAGAAGAATCAAGGTAAGAGGAAGCAAAGAAGGAATTTTGCAAGATGTCTTTCTGTGAAACAACCTAATGCATGAAGGTACCCCTCTTTTCATGGTATTTTCTTTTCTTGTAACAAATATGGTCATAGAGAAACTGATTATAGAAGTAGGATAAACCAATTTTTTGGCTCTCTTTCTAGAAAATGTTTTGAATGTGGGAATTTTGGACATAAGGTAACAAAATGAAGATCTCAGGTAAGTTTGATCAGTTGGGTAATGAGAAATAGGTTTAATGAAGGAAGAAGGAATCAATTCTTTAATGGCTACTCTTATGCTTGTAATAAATTTAGACATAGGACAAATCAGTGTAGATCGAGAAATAATGGAGGATAGTCTAATTAGAAAGGTGTTATCTGCTATAACTGTAATAAACTTGGAAATATCTTGAAGTTTTGTAGAAGTAAGAATGAAAAGTAGTCTGCTTCGATAGAGAATAATGATCCAGTAAAGAAGATTGACAAAGAAGAGATGAAGCAAGAAATGGATAAGGTATGGAAGAAGAAAGAAGAAGAAAAATTAGAGACTCTTGATGTGTCTGTACCCTCATCCGATATAGATGACTTATTTGAAATTTAGACTCAGCATGGTTTTAGGGGGAGCATTATCAAAAAATCATAAAAACCCCTAGAAGAATGGTGTGTTAGAGGCTGGCACATGGTCAGAATGTGAAGAATGCTTGTTCAAAGGTTCCAGAAGAACCAGAAAAAATATGTTGGTATGAGGATTTGCAGACCGTTTGAAGGTTTCTTGTGCTAAGTGAAGTTTGGGTTTAGCATCTTTTTGTTTCTACTGCATTTAATGTGCTTAGAGAAAACTCAACAATGGATAAATAGAAATTTGTGATGTTTTTTCGTTAATTTTGCATTTGAAATCATCAGAAAGTGGTTTGAAGATTTCTTGAGGTGTGCTTAAAGTGTTTCTAAAGGGAATTTGAAGATTGATTCAGGTAATCTAGAAACCCTCTCTTTGTTTGCATAAGAAGAAAATTGAAGAATTATTGCTGAATTTCAAGAAAGCTAAGCAATGGATAGTGGCTAGTGTGGTGTTACCTCTCTAAAGCTAAAAAGGGTTGAAGTAGAAGAATACGATCATAGGAAAATGAAGGAAATTGAACTAGGGCTAAGCGAAGTTGAATTACAAAATAGAAAAACCCTAGGGATGGATTTGTGGAGTGAATTTTCATGGGTTTTAGATAAGGAAGTTATCCTATTCTTATTGAACTATCTTAAGGATGGAAACATGATTTTGGACAAACCCTATTTGATCTCGAAGGATGCAATTAAAGCAATCATTGGATTATGTAGCGTAGGAGAACTTCCTAGAAAGAAAACTATGAAATATAAAGATGTGGTGGAGTTGATTGGCATTGGAATAGATCAAAGAGAATTGTTAATTAATACACTTGCTAACTCAATCATTAAGTATGTTGCATATGGTATCTCATATAAAATTAATTTCAGAAATCATGAAAGCTCAACTTCGGCTATTTTCGTACACATTTCCCACATGATGGTTAAGGAGAATAGACAAGTTTATTTATGTATCTTGTTACTTGATAATTTGCTTGAAAATATTTGAATGTCATTGGTTGAGAATTATCCATTTCATTTCGGATCCTTGTTGGTATTCCTGGTGTTTTACTATTTGAATTCTCTACCCAGAAAAGATAATGTGGTGTGGGAATCTAGTATCCCTATTGGAAAACAAATTTACATGAATCTAGAATCTTTGAAAGATAATGAAAATATGTGTAGATCATATTTCTCATCCTTTCAAGCAAACCCTTGCTTTGGTATATCTGCATTAAGTTGATTCAAAGTAGGCTCTTCATCTGGGAAAAGAGAATTGGAGGTTGTTATCAGTGATTCCCGTTTGGAATTGAAAAGGAGAAAAGAGATAATTAAAGACATCATTGACATTTCTAATGAGAAGGAGAAAGAGTCACATACTAGCACTGAATCCCTTGATCCTAATGATATCTAGTCTATGATAGTTAAAAGAAAAATGAAGAAGATTGGTGAATTATGGGATGCTGCCTCACCCATTGATAGACTAAAAATTGATGATGTGCTGATAGATTATCTACTTTAGAAAGGTATTGAAGTATCTATTGTTTCTGATTTCTTGCTAGAGAATCTGGCTGAGATTGTTGAATAAAGGATGCTTCTTGAAGGTTTGGAAGGACGTAAGATAGGAATCTTGGTTGGAAGAAGATGTAAAAAGGATTTGCAGAGATTGTTTGGATTGATTGTAGAAACAAAGAAGTGTGTTAAAATAAATTTCAGATGTTTACAAGTATTTCCTTCAGTGGCCTACTACTATAGAAAAATTCAGAAGCATAATTGAAGTGATTGACATTGAGGTGAATAAAATTGGAAAGAACTTTGACATATTTGAAGATAAAGAAGGAAAACAAAGGATAAGAGTTGGTGAACTATAGGCTGAACTGATCATTACACAAAGACAGAGAGATGATGTGACAAAGACCTTTTGGCTCCTTAAAGAAATTGTTGAAGTTTGGTTAGAACATCTTTCCACAATTCTTATTGATGTTGAGAAAAAATGTTCTGTTGAAGATTGGTCACCCTCTTTTACTGTATTGGGATTATTAGAGTCTACTGCTTTTAACTAGAAGAAGTTGTATCTAGTTCTCAAAGAAAGGTATAAGAAGGTGTTTCAGGTGAAGAGTGTCATCTTCACTTAATTTTTGTTTGCTTAAAAGTTTTGGAAATTTTTGAAGTTTTTGGAATATTTTTGATATTTTGATGTCACCATGTTTACACTCATTTTTTGGCACCATTTTCCTTTGATGTGAAAGGGGGAGAGATTGGAGAGATTGGAGTTGAGAATTTTGTTCACATGTTGCCATCAATGACAAAGGAGGAGATTGTTGGAAAAGTGAGTAGGTTATCTATTTTTTGTCATTGATGTCACCATGTTGGTAGTATGCTAGCAGTTGGGTCCGATACTCTTATACCAGTGCTCATCCTCTTCGGTGGCTAGTCTAGTATTTTGGTTGCCTATCTGGTATTCTAGTTTGCACTTCTCAGTGGATGATAATCTCTGGTTGTAGTTTTGGGAAATATCTGATGAATGTTAAAGGTGTACATGATCAAGTTATTTCATGCTTTAGTGCTCATACAATGTACAGATTGATTGTTGCCTTGTTGCGTTGAAGATTATTCCTAGCCGACTTGTTGAGTTAATTTTGATCTAATGTGAAAACTTATGTGTACCTATTTCTTGGTCCAAGCCGACATGATGAAATGTGCTAAAGATTGTTTTGTGTGTTTGGAAATATTTTTTGAACTATTGAAGCCAACATAATAATAGATAAAGCATTTTGAAAATACTTTCTGGAGCTGACCTAATTAGTTCCCACAATGGAGATCGGGTATATATATAAGTATATGGCAAACAATTTAAAGAAAAAAAAGTGAGTAATTGTGAATGGGTGTGTGTGAGTATATATAGTAAGTCTATAGGAAAGTGATAGAGGAAATAGTGAAGAGATAATGAATGAGAAGGTGTGATCAGAAAGGCAGCAGTTGTGAGCACATTTGGAACTATATCAACACATGTTAGGTGCATCTTGCCAGTTCATTTTTGGGTTGTTAAGCCTTACTCTATTTTGTATAATTTTTCTATAGGCAATGACCCTCTTGTTGGACAGTTTTGGAATTGTATTAGCACATGTTAGGTGCATCTTGCCAGTTCATTTTTGGGTTGTAAAGCCTTACTCTATTTTGCATAATTTTTCTGTAGGCAGCGAGCCTCTTGTTGGACAGTGAGCCTTTGCACTTGGAAAGTGATTCCTTCTTTTGGCAGTGATTCTCCTTTTAAAATACTATATAGTGTGAGTTAACCCTCACCGTGGTTTTTCCCTTATTGGGTTTTCCACATAAAAATTTAGTGTTCATTGTGTTGATTTACTTCTGTTATCTATGTTTCATGCTCATATTTAATAACATAATAGTGTGGTTGAAGATTTGATAAGTGACTAAGTTTTAAGTTTGAATTTGTGTGACAACTGATTCACCCCCCTCTTAGTTGTCTTGTGCTTGTTTAACAACATTGTATAGCCCTAGCCCTTGCAGTGTATCTCACTCCTCATTGTTGAGATGATCTCATAATCAATATGATGTTGGTTGGATCTCTCATGTATAAATAGGTGGAAGTCTCAACTACATTCAAAAAATCCATATCAATTTAATCATGATGCCTAAGTTATCCTATTGGACCTATTGGACCTATTGCATATTCAAAAAAATTCAAAAGATATGTAAATTTCCCTATCATCCATATGTGTCACACCATTTTCCATATGTGTCACACCTATTCCATGCAATTTTCAATTGTGAGCCAAATTTACACATACAGTGCTTTGTCATACATATGCATTGCACTTTTTCACATGCATCATTCTAGCCTATAGTTGTGGTGCACCATCATGTATGTGGTGCACCTAACATTTGGAAGAAGTCGAACATTCATGGCTATGTTTCATAGTTACATCACACATCACACATGCGATGAACATGATAACACATTAGTGCAAAGATTGCATCGCATTTGTTTTCCCTTATTAGAGCCCTAAAATCTACCAGAAAACAATAAATCAAAGCAAGGAAAGGGTACATATTGCCCCACCTAAGCCCTCTGCATGCCTAAATGATCGAACCTGATATCCATGATGCGTTGCAATTGGAACAAGCAACATAGCTTCACTCCCTCTTCTCAAATTCTTACTCTAGAGCTCCTAGAATCCTAAAACTCAAAGTGCAAAAATGGCCTATTTATAACCTTTTTGACCTAAGAGGGCCACCATGCTTATAATTAGATGCATTAAGTTTTTCCTTTCAATGCCTATATCAAGCCCAAAATTGACCTTTAAGCCTAGTTTTTTTTTGCCATTGCATTCACACCTATCAAATTGACCTATCAATAAACTTGCCTTATTTTTTGGTTTTTTTTGAAAATTTGTCAATTTTCCTGAGGGAGCATCATCCTATACCACATTAGCTAAGGCATGCCAAGGCATACTGGGGCAGGTCCTAATATGAATTTTCTTGATTATTCTTTGACACAATGCTCAAAATCACATTGTATCAAAGAGGGGAAAAATGTGGACATTGAAAAATGTTTCAAGTCTGTGAGTAACATTTTCATGCTAATTTCCATCTTTAATACATAATTAAATAATTTTTATTATTTATTATTTTCTAAGATCATGTTCTATTAATTAAATAATTCTTAATTATTTAATTAATTCATTTTATCCTTATTCTTCCTTTGATTAATTTAAATAAATGTCAATTTATTTAAATTATGTCACTTATCATCATTCTTCCTCTATAATTAAATAAATTATTATTTATTTAATTATTCATTTTCATTTTCGTTTTCCCTCTCCTTCTTCTGTATTTAAATAATTATTTTAAATAGTTAATTATTCATTATTTTTTCCTCTATAATTAAATAAATCCTTATTTATTTAATTATTTATTGTTTTCTTACATATTTAATTAAATATTTATTTTTACTTATTTACCATTTCCTTTCATTTATTATTAAATAATTGTTTTTAATTATTTAATATTTCATCTCTCTTTTCTTCTATAATTAAATAATTATTTAGTTATTCACTTTTCCTCTTCTAAATTAAATAATTGCTATAATTATTAATTTATTCTTATCCATACCCTTTTTTATAACTAATTTCTCGAGTTTTGGTCCACCCTTCCATCCTTATCTCTTTCCCTCCCAATTAATCTCATCCATTGATCATCATACCTCATCATTCAATCCTCACCCTTCATTTGAATTGGGATTTCTGTAAAAGAAAGCTATCATCTTCATTTAAGGCTAACCACAATCTTCAATATTTTTCTATCACTCATATCATTCATCTTGAAGAACCACAATCTTTGAAGTTTTGTTATCACTATCATTGAGATATTGTTACTACACATCAAACTTATCAAATACATTGCATACTACAAATCTGAGAGCAAACAAAGAAAAATGGAGAAGAGCAATGAAGGGAAATAAACTTTAGCATAAGAATTGAGGTTTATTTCTTTATTATTTGGATTTATATTGTCATTTGTGCTTCATTGTTAGATTAGAGTCATTATGGCTTGAATTTAGGTATTTTTATGATTGCTGTCATTGATTTATGTCTTTCCTCTAAATTTTCCCTACCTACAACCACCATTTCAAGAATGAATGCTCTCATCCTCCATCATGCCATCACACAAAGATAAGAATCCATCCAAATAGATTCCATAAAGAAGCATAATTTCTACCTCCAATCAATATTCCAATACACAAAAACTCAATCTAAAGGTAATAAGTATGTATCGATAGTTGTCAAGATATGATCACCATAGCTGAAAATAGCATCCACAACAAATTCTAACACATAAAAATATTGCTACCTCAAAGGTACACAAATAATAACAAGCAAACATCATGCCATCAATATATAAATCCCATAACATGCAATCACAAGATCTAAGTGCCAAACCTATCATATAATGAACATACACAACTAGGAACTCCCACTGCATAGGTAATGTCAAATCTAAAAATGATCAAGAAATACAAAGATCCACCAATAGAACACATAGAAGTATAACCAATATCATGTAGTAATAAGGAACATCCATAAAGACATGCAAATCTTGCAAACCAATAAGATGTAATCCATCTTTCACCAGAAGTATCCATAGCTTTCCCAAGTTCTCCACACTTAACAAAGGAAAGGGATAAAGGAACCACCATGTCATCACCAAAGAATAATGAATAGCACATGACCAAAAACATAGTGATCACCATAGCTCTACACAAGATCTCAAATCCAATGTTTTGTGAATACAAACATCCAGGAAGTAGAACAAGACCAAAGTGAGAACATAGAAATTAAAACTTATAGCATGTCCTTCTACACATACCTCTAAATGCTAAGTTTTGATAAGTATGATCTCCTTCATAAAACCACAAAGAGAATATAAATATCCACATCTAACCATAAGCAATATGTATGCATCTCAAACCAAATCCATTCCCAAACCAAGGGAATATGCCCAATAACATAAGGAGATAAACATGTCAACATCTCTTATTGAATCCTCTAGAACCAAAAAACCATAGCTCAAGATCCATATGCATGAGAAGATAAAACATAGAGCATAATGCATTTGAAAATAATAATGGGAAATACCTCAAATTATTAACCATCAAGTAGACCAAGAGTGGGGAATAATAATGCTCTTCCAAGATATCCAAGTCATCATGACTTATCGAAGAACAATATCCTCATAGGTCCATGTTTAACTCATGTCCAACTAAGGTGTAGGATCCTTGAACTTCTAGTTGAAACCTCATCAATGAGTAACCATCTTAACACATCTCTCTAATCACAAGAGATCTCCTAGAATCACCTATGTATCCAAGTATGCATGAGTACCTATAACTAATTAGTCCATGCCAAACTCCAAATGTAAAATAGCATCATCATGAAGCTCTCAATAAAATGATGAATGTAATCAATACAAATAGAACTGACCAAGATAAAATTCATATCCTAATCATGGAATTAGGAACACACCATGACATCATGATCTCACATTTCCTCAAAATAATAACATATCCTCCAATGAACATATCGTGTACATGTATCATGTTAAAAATTTAATCTAGAATCAAGAGTAAATCATGACATTATAACAAAACCATCCTATAAGCGAGGATTGCATGTCAAAAGAAAAATCATGACACTTCAACCAAAGATTAAAGAGTCTTCCATGGCTAACCAAGATGTCAACATCTCCATACCACATAAAGATAAGCACCTCCTATCAATGAAACCAAAGATGTAAAATGAATCTCATTGCATAAGAAGAAAATAATCCAAGAGTACATCCATGACACCAAAAAGTAGTGCAAAAGATCATTCATCACCAAGTGATGAATCCATTTCATCACCACAAGCTCCCACTAAATTATGATACTAATCTCTCTGTGACAACATAAAAACCATCCTCTAAATGAAGATCCTTCCTGGCATAACATGATTGAAGAACTCAAAATCGTGATCCCAAAGGAAAGAGTACAAACAATGATATCAAAACCAAGAAGATACAACACCACTAAACTATCACTATCATAATCTACCCCTGAATCATGTAAAAAAGTCATCCATGACATCTTGATAACCATATCCTCGACGAAGATCAACCAAAAGTCCCTCACATAATCAAAGAACTCAAATGCAACAAGAGATCTGAAAAGGAAAAGTGAAAACATGATCCTCAAGCCAAGAAGATTCATCACCACAAAACAATTAGGAACCAATACACCACCACCAATAATAAACCTATATAAAAAATCATGCCATGCCAAAGTCCCTAAAGCATAAAGAACACCAATGAAACCATGATCACCACAAAATTTACTAATAACACAATTCTATCGTGTCTCACATGTTTGCATCACATAGTCAACTATATAGGTCCCATATCATGAATGCACCTAGTAATACCATCTCTCCTCCTCAACATGACAACCAAACCAACAAAACAAGTGACTTAAAAATGCCACAAACTTGAATTTGTAACATTGGAGCATCTATGGGCATAGGCAACCCACATCTAAGTCATAAATGCAACCTATAAGCATCGACAAACTACAACACTACACAACTCATAGATGAAACAATACAACATACAAATCCAATTATACACTAATAATTGTTGTTATTTTGCACACATGCCCTGCAAAACAAAGACCCCCCTCTTTTCTTTTCTTTTTTGTGTTGAATTTTCTAGTGTCTATTTTGTTTTTCCTTTTTGGCTTTATTTTTTTCCTTTGGTCCTCACTGCCTTCAAAATCTTGAGCACCCCTTGAAATTCTTGAAAATTGGCTAAGTGTCCTTTTTTGGTTTTTTCTTTGTGGGTTTCTATTTGTGGGAATCCATTGGTAGATGTTGAAGTCTCTCTTGTCATTTGTAGATTTCTTGATGTGGATCACCACCTATGGAATTTTACTTACAGAATCACATAGTGGTGGCTCCATTGGGTATGGCTTCCACATTGACTTGGCCCATGCTATCCCAACTTCTACATAGTTGGCTCCTGCAACCTCTCAACTCGTAGTGCCTCAGCTTCCACATGTCATTTCTCTAAATTACCTTGGCTTCCATCCCTCATGTTTCTGTAAAATAGGTTTTGCACATTTTTCAAAATCTTCTTGCATTAATTTCCACATTTATGAGACCTTCAGCTATAAATTTGTGTTATTGATTATTCAATTTTACCTCATTGATTGTGTATTTTGCACATTGAGGAGCCCTCTCGTGTTTTGGTGCATTAAATTATTTTTCTTAAACACTAATTTTCACTTGTATTATTAAAGGTATTGATTCCATGGAACCCTCATAATTTCCCATTTAAAATTGTTTAGTTAGATTCGTATGAATTTTTTTTTTGGAGAGTTCAATAACTTAGTTCTACCCCAAAGGGTGTCTTGTAGGATTTCAATTGAGCCTTTCCATAATAGTGGCTTAGCTTTGGTTAGCTCTTGTATCCTCATCCTATGCATACTTTAAACTAGTAGAAATCCTTTGTAGAAAGTTCATTGCAGGAGACCAACACTATGTTGTCGATTTTCAACACAAACCCTAATGGCTCCCGCATTTGTAATCCCCACATAGAGTTAAATAGGCTGAAACATTAAAGGGATCCACTTTTCACAAACAAAATTGAATGAACTCAAAATTTGCTAACTTTGCATGCTTTGAGGGAAATCTTGTGTGAGGATCCATTTGTAGAGGCACCATCACTCTCATGCAAAAATTATGGTGTAAACGCCTTTGGCACCCACACTCATGGTTTTCATGTTCCATTTTTCTTGATTAGTGAGATTTGATGAAAATGCAAGGAACTAAACATTGAAGCCTTTGAGCATGCATTCTCCCATGTGCTAAAATGAATTAAATTAAATTTAC
The DNA here is from genome assembly GCA_007258455.2 of Sequoia sempervirens. Lineage (NCBI taxonomy): Eukaryota > Viridiplantae > Streptophyta > Pinopsida > Cupressales > Cupressaceae > Sequoia > Sequoia sempervirens. The sequence goes on from VDFB02373365.1 coordinate 205,475,073, forward strand.
TAAGTCTTGGGCCTTTGCAAAAAATTCACTGTTGGGGACCATTTGTGGAATGTTGTTTCTTCCATGCCATTTTGGCACAAAAATTGATGGCTTCTGACTCAGCAACATCCACATCCACTTTTCTTGCATAAGCACATTTCTTGAAAATCCTAAGTATTAACATTGAACACCTTTGAATGCTCATTTTTCCATATGCCAAAATTGACAAGCTCCAAAATTGCTATGTATTTACACTGCGAAAAAATCCATGTGGGATGTTAGGTGCAAAATTTCACATGCGGGTTGCCACTTCTCTAGTACCAGTCAGCATGGAATTTGCATTAGCTTGACTTGTGACCCTTTGGCATCCATAGTTTCCTGGCCCAAAACTATTGATGTTATAGCGGCGGGAGATATCTTTCTCTCAAAATTTAAATAATAAATTACTAATAAGGCAAGTCGGCCTTAATCACAAATTATATTATTTCTTAAAAGGAGGCTGACCTAAGTGAAGAGTCACCTTGTTTTGTATATATACAAGGTGGATTCCATTCAATCATCATCAAGCCATTCTCATATTCAATTGGTATTCTTTCAAGAAGGAGTTCACTCTTAGTAGCAGATCAGTTTCACTTGTATCTTTGCATCAAGGAGTGATGCTATTATTCATTGTATTTACTTAGCCTTGTGTAAGGCCAAACTATGTATGCAAAAGTTTTTACTTCTATTTGATATATATATGAGATATATTTTTGCTAGGTTTTTCTCCCTCGAGTAGGAGGGTTTTCCTAGGGTAAATTGTTGCCTTAATTGTTCATGTGTTGCATTATCTGATTTCTATTAAATCTGATCCTAAAACTAACATGGGATGTTAGGTTTGCATATGTTTTACTACTAGAACTCTCTGGCCTAAGAGGAGGAGAACAATGTCAACATTCCATATTGCCTAGATGACATGAGAAATCAAGGTACTATTCCATATTAGTATCAGGCCATCTTCGAGATATTGCTTTCATGTGTGTAAATGAAACATAGCGATTATAACTAGAATCTTAATCCTGATAAATGCGACAGATTGAACCATATCGCCTTTCCATGTTGATTAACGATGAAATTCATCAATGCAGAGACAAATAGCAGGCCGTGTGATAATTGAGGAAGAAAAAAAAGAACTTTGAAATCATAAATATTTGGAGTTAGAGAATACAAATGGTTACAGATGATAAATCTTTGACTAGCCGGTTGTATAAGAGATTGAAGGAGACATAAATCACCATTAAATATCTTTAGTCGAGACCTAAAAATTTATCGAGAACCAGTGGATTTCTTAATATATCAAGGATTTAATATTTGACAACGAAGCACCTATCTTTATAGCTACAAACATGAATATTTCTTGTCCAGTCATGTTAAAAGAAGTCAAAATCCATTGTTGAAGGAGGTCACGGGGATTATAATTAGCACCAGGTAGAGTAGAATTGTGGAATCTATGGCACATAAAGACAACGAATCAGTCTTTTCTTGACCAACGAGTTTGTGTCTCTCTAGTCTTTATCGCCCTTCTTATTGTGATATAAAAATGTTTAACCTATTCTAATCAATTAAAATGCAATGGAAAACATAATGAAACACCTCAAGATTAGCCTAAGGAATTTGTAAAATGCAAAGAGGAAAGTGTTAAATGAAGACAAATAGATATACCTTCCTTTTTGCAGCTGAAACTCCTTGGTTGGCCCTTGATTTGGATTGATTTGTATACTCCTTGATGGCTCTTGATGTGGCTAAATAGAGGATTTAACTATGTGCTTGGATGCAAATAAAAATGGATGAAATTGATGGCTAAATGAGCGCACAAAATGGCAGAATTTAGTTGCAAAATGGCTAAGTGTTAGCAATTCCTTAGAGGAAGGGGTATTTATAGAGAAACTTGAATTCTCTAGAGAATTCAATGGTTGAGATTTATACAACAAGGCCAATATGAAGGGCTAAGGTGAGTTGAGGACTCACAAGCCCTCACATCTTAACATGTTGATTATGAAGTGGACAAAGGTAGGATGATGTGTAGGTGATGTGGAAGAGAGGTACATGATGTGGAGGAAGGAAAAGTACCTTCCAAGTACCTTATGGAGTGAGAAGATTTATTTAAAAAGGAACTTTTTATCCCCAAGTGGGAGTGAAAATGACACTTGAAGAATTTTAGAATTTCTCAAAAATCTCCATGGGAAAAGAGAAAGAGGTTGGAGAAATAAATGTGTATTAAAAATTCAGATTTATAGGAGAATCTAATGGATAAGAGAGGGTCTCCAAAAAGGTGGGAATTGGTCACATGTGCATGAGGTGACATGTCAAACATTCTAGAAGTCTTGGAAAGACAAAATGTAAATTAAAAATTCACATGGGGAGGAGAGAGACATAGGATAAATAAATGAGAATTAAAAATTCTCATGGGAAAGAGGGTTGATGCCCAAAAAGGAAAAATGGAAAGATTGACTAAAAAGTGGTTCAAAAGTGATTAATGACTTTGATTAAAGTTGTGCAAATACTTGATTATGATAATTAATGGAAGATTAGAGACAAGTGGCAAATGTAGGAGGATGTGACATTAATCTTTGATTAAGAGGATGCACACCCTAAATATGGATTAATTAAATTAATTCATATTAGAGATGGATTATGGAGGATGTGACAAGGAGGGAGAAAAGAAGAATTTTAAATTGATTTTAATTCAAAAGATTAGGATGACTAAATTAAATAAATTGGTGTGTTTATTTAATATAGAGAAGATAAAGGCACTAGATAAAGTGTTTAATTATTAAATTAAATACTTTAAGAGTCTTATGTGGAAAGTGTAATATTAATTAAATAAATTAATATTGACAAAATTGATGAATAAAGAGGTAAATTTGATCATATGGGAGTGATCAAATTTGGTTGTCTACATTTTGCCCCTCTTCGAAATATTGTTAAAATAACAATGTTTCGAAGAAAAATAAAATGTCAGGGATGAAGAAAGTGATAGGGATTGAAGCCCCAGCCTGAAAGGGGAGGGGAAAAAAGGAGAGGGATGCCTCAATGCCTGCCTCAAATAGATGGAAGGAAGTGATAGGGTATGCCGCCTCGAGAGGGCGGCTGGGGAAGAAACAAGGGGGCCCCAGATGACTTCTCGATAGAAAGAAATGGAGGAGACCATTAGATAGAGGGAAAAAAACTAAGCAACTTTGACTTTTGAATGGAGTTGATTGGACGCACGGTTTGCAAATGGCGGCTCCGGGAATGAAGGGGATTAGTTGGAAGAAAAAAAGGGAAAATAAAAAGTAAAAAATACCTTTTATTTAAAAAAGGGGGGAAAAGAGGGGTTAAAAGGTAATTTGAAGAATTACCTTGCCTTATTGTTACTATAGCAAGTGAGGAAAGGGTAAAGAAGAGGGAGAGGAAATGGAGCAACAATGTCGTAGGATTATGATACAAAGATCATTCATCGAGTAGATGACCTGCGGATACACTGGACCCACTTTGCGGTGCCCCGCAAGGTGAGTATGAAAACCCATGCTATATATTTTAAATATTTAATATATTTTTAAGATAGGTAAAGAGAAAGTAAAATATGGGTTTGGTGGGCAGGGGGAATAGGAAAATGGGTAGGTTTTAGAATTTGAAGAAAAACAAGGGAAGGTAGATTTTAGGGGGGGAGATAGAGGGTGCACCGTTGCACAACAGGGCATATACACCCTGAGCTAAGGCAGAAACTCCCCAGAAGGGGGTGGACATGCCCCGTCGGCAGGTGGACACGCCCCAGCCGCGGGGCGAAACTACCCCGAGCTAGGGTGGGGCTGCCCCAGCAGCAGGGCAGACACACCCTAGCTGCGGGGCAGAGCAACCCCGAGCTAGGGTGGAGCCACCCCGAGCTAGGGCGGACACGCCCTGGCTATGGGGCACAGTTTCCTCAAGTTGGGGCGGACACACCCCTGCCTCATGGCAGGGGTGCCCCGGCAGGGGGCAGTCACTCCCCGGCTGCGGGGCAGAGCCACCCCGAGCTAGGGTAGACACGCCCCAGCTGTGGGGTGCAGTCGCCCCGAGCGGGGGCAAATACTCCCTGGGGAGGGGCAGACACATCCTGGTAGCGGGGCAGAGCTGCCCCGAGCTGGGGCAAACATACCCTGGGGAGGGGCGGAGCCGCCCCGAGGTGGGGCTGACATGCCCCCAGGAGGGACGGAGCCGCTCCGAGGCAGGGCAAACACGCCCCGAGCCAGGGCAGACACGCCCCTGAGAGGGGCGGACATGCCTCAAGTTGAGGCAGACATGCCCCAGTGAGGGGCAGAATCACCCTAGAAAAATGACAGAGGTTTGACAAAGGAGGCCAAAAAGACGAGACTGCGAAAACCCGGAGAGAAAAGAAAAAGTGAAGAGGGAAGAAAAAGATGTCCCAAAATCGAGAAGATTATGTACTGACAAACGGTTGGTGTGGATGCAGGGTTTGGGTCAGATACGGACACATGAGCGACGATTGGAGGTACTGATAGCGACCATAGTAGTGATGACGGGCATGGATCATGCAGCCTTAGATCATGCACGGTTATTGCATTTTTTAGAGGTGCCAGCGATGAGGGCACATCGAGCGATGTTGACAGCCTTGATAAAGAGATGGAGTTTAGAAACATCAACATTTCATTTGTCGACTGGGAAGATGACGGTGACACTAGAGGATGTATGGTGCATTTTGAAGCTGCCAATAACATGGATATTACTGAGTGATGTGGTGTTGAGCGGGGCTGAGTTAGAGTAGACTATGACAGTGTTATTTGGACATGTTGCCCTACCTCTTTAGGGTCTGCAATTAGATCTAGATAGATGCTTGACAGTGGGAGTACTGTCGTTGCCTTTATTCCTAGCTGGGTTGATTAGTGGGATAATGCTGCCAGATTGTAGTAGGTGGTATTGCAATCTGAGTTTTATGGAGGTGATTTGACACATTGTTGAGTGGAGTGAGGGAAAAATTGCATGGGGTGCTTGTGTCCTAGCCTAGTTGTATAAAGATATGCATCTGATTTGTTATGAGGAGGTAATGAGTTTGACACACATGACCCTACTACAGGTGTGGGCATGGGAGCATATTATGGTGACGAGACCGATTATTGCTAGGGAGGGAGATGTGGATGATAGAGTCGGTGGCATGGGGGTATGGAGAGGTGAGGGGCTGGGTTATTCGTCATAGGGGGTTGGGAGATATGGAGGGATGGAGGAGGACAATGGATGATTTGGAGGCGAGAGACATAGTGTGGCGACCTTATATGCATTGACGCTTCAGGGGATGGAAAGAGCAGACTGAGAGATAAAGTGGGTACTTTATGACTCAGTGTGTCCTGATTGGGATTCTTCTGTGGATAGTGGAGATGCACTGACCAGATAGGGTGATGAGACAGTTTGGGCTGACACAGGATATTCCTGGTGCATCGGTGATGTTTCGGTGACTCACCAGAGAGTGACCAGATGCTTGAGGGAGGCCAGAGCATCATGGGTGGCAGTAGTCTAGGTAGCCTATCCTGGGAGATGTGTGGGAGCAGAGGATGCAGAGGTGATAAAATGATATGACCGGTGGTTTCACAACTACTGATGGGAGAGGATTACACCATTGGTGCCGATTGTAGGAGCTGTGGGATTTGGATTAGAGGATGAGCACCGTGGGGCTAGAGAGAGAGTACGACATGAGGGTGGGAGAGGTCCAGAGCCGGAGGTGGGAGGAGAGAGAATGGAGGTAGTGGGATGGGCAGCAAGGAGGAGGAGGAGGATTAGGGGGCAGCGGAGGAGGGTTAGAGAGGCGGTACAACAGGAGGGTGGGAGAGATCTTGAGCCAAATGTGGGAAGACAAGAGGAGTTAGAGGTGGAGATGATACACTCAGTGGAGGGTAGA
>VDFB02373365.1:205481059-205884433 GCA_007258455.2 Sequoia sempervirens
AAATAACATTTTCTTGGGACTGCCATGAAATGAAATATCTAGACCTTAATTTGTGTACTCATCTACAATACATTAAAGAGGATTGTAGACCAATCAGAGAACCTAGGAGAAGAATGAATCTTGTTGTATGGGAAATTATAAAAGTTAAAATTATAGAAGATTTTGGATGCTAGTTTTATCTACCCTATATTCGACAATCAGTGGGTCTCACATCTTGTGATCTAGTTCCTAAAAAGGGTTGGAAATGGTGAGTTTGTGTGGATTACAGAGAGCTTAATTCAACCACTTGAAAGGAACATTTTCCTTTTCCTTTCATCGATCAAGTGTTATATTCTCTAGCTAGGAAGAAATACTTCTACTTTTTTGATGGATTGAGTGGTTACAACCAGACAATAATTACATCAAAATATCAAGATAAGACAACATTCACCTATCCATGGGGAACCTATTCTTAATTAGTACTTACGTTTGAACTTTGTAATGCCTTTGCTACATTCTAGAGGACTTTCAAAATCATCTTTTCAAATCTCACTCATGATTGTATGGAAGTGTATATGGACGATTTTACTATATATAGTGATACTTATGATGAAGCATTAAAAATATTGAGAAATTATTTCAGTGTTGTCAAGACCATAATCTCTCCCTTAACAATGAAAAGTGCTATATGATGATGGAAGAAGGAACAATATTGGGACATTATATTTCACAACATGGTATCCAAGTTGACCCAAATAAAATTGAGGTGATAAAAAAATTTCTAGTTCCACAAAATTAAAGGACGTTAGAAGTTTTTTAGTCCATGCAAGATATTATAGAAGGTTAATCAAGGATTTTAGTAAAATCATAGCTTGTCAAGAGGCTTTCCAAGATCTTAAGGACTCCTTGACAAAGGCACTAGTACTATGAGGACTCAATTGGAGAATACCATTCTATATATACATACTAATACCTCTAATTTAGTTGTTGGAGTAGCCCTGGGCCAAAAAGGAGTAGCAAAATATGTAATTTATTATGTTAATATGAATCTTCAAGCTATTGAATTGAACTATACTCATACTAAAATAGAAGTGCTAGCTATGATTTATGCTTTCAATAAATTTTGGCATTATATTATAATATATCTATTTTTTATGCACAATGATCATGTAGCGATCAAATATCTAATGAATAAGCCAATTGTTAGTAGAAGGCTAGTCATATGGTTATTTTTGCTACATGAGTTTGATATCATAATAGTGGATAAACCAAGGAAGGAAAAATATTGGTGTGGATTTTCTTTCCAGATTGACAACACCAACACCTGACTCCATTATATATGTTTCTTTTCTTGATGAGCATTTTTTACATTAACAATGCAAACCCCCTGGTATGCCGATATTGTTAACTATCTTGTTTCAAGGAAACTACCCCCTCATTTTTCACCTAGAGAAAAATTTCACTTGGTTGAAAGAAGCTTTCAATTTTCTTCTAACTCACCATTCAAGAATGCAGACTTCACATCCATCTAATACACCTTGAAGTCTTTGTGTGCTACAAAAGCCAAAAACATTCTAATGGCTTCCATTCTTGCTATCAAAGCAAAAGTATCATCAAAATCTATTCCTTCCACTTGTGAGTAGCCCTTACACACAAGTCTAGCCTTATTTTTAATAACCTTTCCATCCTCATTCAGTTTTTTCTTTAAAACCCATTTAGTTCCTATCACATTCTTGTTTGCTAGTCTTGGGAGAAATTCCCAAGTCTGATTCTTCTCAATTTGTCTCAACTCTTCTTCCATAACTTTGATCCAGTTCTCATCCTTGCATACTTCAGCTACTGTTTTAGGTTCTACTTTTGAAAGTAAACAAAAATTTACCTATTCCTTTGTCATATCAGCTTTTCTCCTTATCAACACACCTTTGCTCTTATCTCCAATGATCTTATCTTTAGAATGATTCTTTTGCACATACTTAGGAGTCTTAGGGATCCTTTTCAAAGCTTCTTCTTCAATTGTCATCTCTTTTTATTTCTCTTCATATTTTTCTTCTTCACTGCAAGAGGGTTCATTAGATTCATATCATTCTATCAAAACAAAACTTTGATGTGGTTCTTCATCCACTTTGACACTTTCACTTTCAACAATCTTCTTCAGCCTTTTGTTATAGAATCTTTATGCCTTGATTTTACTAGAGTATCCAAGAAAGATACCTTCATTAGATCTTGCATCAAAATTTTCCAAGTTTTCTTCATCTCTTCCGATATAGAATTTTCTTCCAAAGACTAAAATATTTCATAGTAGGAGGTTTTCCATACCATACTCATAAGTAGTCTTTAAACCGTTCACTCTTGCTTTTTCTTTGCTAAGAATGTATACTGAAGTATGGATTGTTTCTCTCCAATAGACATCTAGTAGATTTTATTCCTTTGTCATGGTTCTTGTTACTTCCTGAACAACCATGTTCTTTCTCTCCACAACTCCATTCTATTAAGGAGTCCTAGGAGTTGATAGCCATCTCTTTATTCCGTGGTCTTCACAAAAATTGTCAAAATTATTGGAGGTGAATTCACCACCTCTATTAGACCTCAAGCACTTGATTTTCAAATTCATTTCATTCTCAACCATAGATATAAATGCTTTAAACTTATCTAGATCTTCTAATTTTATTTGAGAAATGTTACCTGTCATTCTAGAATAATCATCGATTAATAACATGAAATACCTATCACCTTGAGAGATTCATATTCAGGTGGATCCACATAGGTCTATATGCACCAACTCCAAAGGTCCTATGGTAGAATATTCTTTAGTTCTGAACGTCTTCTTTGTTTTCTTTCCAAACTGACACTCTTTGCATATTGCATTGATAGGCGTTGTAATATTTGGCAGATCTCTAATAGCATCAATAGAACTAATCTTCACTAGGCTATCAGAGTTAATGTGACCCATTCTTCTATGCCATAGCCAAATTTCATTGATTTGTGATATAAAGCACTTAACAGCACCATCTTTAAGCTAATAAACATTTCCTTTTGTCTTTGTTCTTGTAGCAACCAAAGTTATAGAGCTTTCTTTTCTAATTTCATAGCCATCATCTTGAAACAACAAATTGTATCCTCTGCTACACATTTTTCCTACACTAAGAAGATTATTCTGAAGACACTTGACATAAAGAACACCACCTTTTTTGTGCTTGCCATCAAAACTAATTGAACCTTTTCCACAGATCTTAGCAGATGTATCATCACAAACTAAACAAGATCACCATCATATGTTTAAAAAATTTACTCTTGTCATCTGCCATATGATTTGAGCATCCACTATCAATTATCCAATAGTTACTCTCCTCTCTTGCATGAAAAGAAATCACCATACTTCCTTCAATATTGTGACCTATTTCCAAAACACTTTCCTTTACACATCTTTCAAGATTGGTAGAATGAGTTCCCACATTTAGAGCCATGAACAAGAATTCATCACTATCCTCATCAAGATAGTTTGATTCCTCATCATTAAATGCACTAGTCTTTTTCAACATAATAACTCTTCTCGATAGATTTACCTTTATGATTCTTATGTTTGTCATTTGTAACTTTTATTGGGCATTTAGAAGTATAATGACCTATCTTTCCAAAATTGAAACACTTAAAGGGTAACTTACTTCTATAGTTGTATGTGCCCTTTTTCAATCTCCTTACAAAATTTGCTTCTACCTCATCAAGATCATCAAGATCTGATTCATCATCCTTCTCTACCTTACTGAATTTTAAGGTAGTTTATTTCTTTGTAGCATCTTGACCAAACTCTCTCAATTCATAAAAAATTAAAGCACCAAACATCCAATCTCTAGAATATTGATCTAAATTCTAAGCTTCCTCAACAGCAAAAACTTTAGAACTATAAGTTTTAGGAAGAGTTCTCAATACCTTTTTTACAACTTCAATTTCTTCCAGCTTACCACCAAGACCATTAATGGCATTAAAAACTTCATACACTCTAAGCATGTAGGTTGTAATGTCTTCATCTTCTGACATCCTTTGGTTTTCAAATTTGGCTTTGAAATTTTGTATCTTTGCTTGCTTAACCTTGTCATCTCCTTCATAAATTCTCTACAACTTCACCCAAACCTCTTTAGTAGTTTTGAGACTTATCACTTTCCCAAGTTTAGAATAAAAAAAACCACTCAGTATAGCATTTCTTACTTTACCATTATTCTCATAATACTTGACCTCATCGTCACTTGTTAGACCATTAGCAAGCATAATATATCTAATTTCAACTGACTACCAGACACCAAACCCTAGAGAGACAAGAAAGGATTCCATCCTAGATTTCCAATAAGCATAATTCGTTCCATCGAACATAGGAGCTTTAACACCCTTCTTGTGTGCCATTGGGTCTACCTCAAGTGGTTAAGCTTCTTCCAATGAACCACAACTCTAATACCAATCGTTAGATATAAGACAACTAAGAGGGGGGGTGAATCAGTTGTACATTAAAATCGTCAAACCCTCATAAATCCTTAAACCATTATTAACTTTTAGATCCTTATTGTGCATCAATAGAAAGTGTGATATCAAAATGTTTAACCTATTCTAAGCAATTAAAATGCAATGGAAAACATAATGAAACACCTCATGATTAGCCTAAGGAATTTGTAAATGCAAAGAGGAAAGTGTTAAATGAAGACAAATAGATATACCTTCCTTCTTGCAGCTAAAACTCCTTGGTTGGCCCTTGATTTGGATTGATTTGTATGCTCCTTGATGGCTCTTGATGTGGCTAAATGGAGGATTTGACTATATGCTTGGATGCAAATGAAAATGGATGAGATTGATGGCTAAATGAGTGCACAAAATGGCAGCATTTAGTTGCAAAATGGCTAAGTGTTGGAAATGCCTTGAAGAAGGGGTATTTATAGAAAATTTGAATTCTCTAGAGAATTCAATGGTTGAATTATCCAATAAGGCCAAGATGAAGGGCTAAGGTGAGTTGAGGACTCACAAGCCCTCACATCTTGACATGTGGATTGTGAAGTGGATAAAAGGTAGGATGATGTGTAGGTGATGTGGAAGAGAGGTACATGATGTGGAGGAAGGACAAGTACCTTCCAAGTACCTTGGGGAGTGAGAAGATTTCTTTAAAAAGGAACTTCTTATCCCCAAGTGGGAGTGAAAATGACACTTGAAGAATTTTGGAATTTCTCAAAAATCTCCATGGGAAAAGAGAAAGAGGTTGGAGAAATAAATGTGTATTAAAAATTCACATTCATAGGAGAATCTAATGGATAAGAGAGGGTCTCCAAAAAGGTGGGAATTGGTCACATGTGCATGAGGTGACATGTCAAACATTCTAGAAGCCTTGGAAAGACAAAATGTGAATTAAAAATTCACATGGGGAGGAGAGAGACATAGGATGAATAAATGAGAATTAAAAATTCTCATGGGAAAGAGGGTCAATGCCCAAAAAGGAAAAATGGAAAGATTGACTAAAAAGTGGTGCTAAAAGTGGTTAATGACTTTGATTAAAGTTGTGCAAATACTTGATTATGATAATTAATGGAAGATTAGAGACAAGTGGCAAATGTAGGAGGATGTGACATTAATCCTTGATTAAGAGGATGCACACCCTAAATATGAATTAATTAAATTAATTCAAATTAGAGATGGATTATGGAGGATGTGACAAGGAGGGAGAAAAGAAGAATTTTAAATTGATTTTAATTCAAAAGATTAGAATGACTAAATTAAATAAATTGGTGTATTTATTTAATTTAGAGAGGAGAAAGGCACCAGATAAAGTGTTTAATTATTAAATTAAATACTTTAAGAGTCTTATGTGGGAAGTGTAATATTAATTAAATAAATTAATATTGATAGAATTGATGAATAAAGAGGTAAATTTGATCATATGAGAGTGATCAAATTTGGGTGTCTACATTTTGCCCCTCTTCGAAATATTGTTAAAATAACAATGTTTCGAAGAAAAATAAAATGTTAGGGATGAAGAAAGTGATAGGGATTGATGCCCCAGCCTGAAAGAGGTTGAATGAGTTATCCAAGAAGAGGAAAAAAAAAAGAAGGGTGCCCCAGTGCCTGCCTCAAATGGATGGAAGAAAATGATAGGGTATGCCCCCTCGAGAGGGCGGTTGGGGAAGAAACAAGGGGGCCCCTGACGAATTCTCGATAGAAAGAAATGGAGGAGACCATTGGATAGAGGGTGAAAAACTAAGCAACTTTGACTTTTGAATGGAGTTGATTGGATGTACGGTTTGCAAATGGCGGCTCCAGGAAAGAAGGGGATTAGTTGGGAAAAACAAAGTTAAATAAAAGGTAAAAAATACCTTTTATTTGAAAAAGGGGGGAAAAGAGGGGTTAAAAGGTAATTTGAAGAATTACCTTGCCTTATTGTTACTATAGCAAGTGAGGAAAGGGTAAAGAAGAGGGAGAGGAAATGGAGCAACAATGTCGTAGGATTATGATACAAAGATCATTCATCGAGTAGATGACCTGCGGATACACTGGACCCACTTTGCGGTGCCCCGCAAGGTGAGTATGAAAACCCATGCTATATATTTTAAATATTTAATATATTTTTAAGATAGGTAAAGAGAAAGTAAAATATGGGTTTGGTGGGCAGGGGGAATAGGAAAATGGGTAGGTTTTAGAATTTGAAGAAAAACAAGGGAAGGTAGATTTTAGGGGGGGAGATAGAGGGTGCACCGTTGCACAACAGGGCATATACACCCTGAGCTAAGGCAGAAACTCCCCAGAAGGGGGTGGACATGCCCCGTCGGCAGGTGGACACGCCCCAGCCGCGGGGCGAAACTACCCCGAGCTAGGGTGGGGCTGCCCCAGCAGCAGGGCAGACACACCCTAGCTGCGGGGCAGAGCAACCCCGAGCTAGGGTGGAGCCACCCCGAGCTAGGGCGGACACGCCCTGGCTATGGGGCACAGTTTCCTCAAGTTGGGGCGGACACACCCCTGCCTCATGGCAGGGGTGCCCCGGCAGGGGGCAGTCACTCCCCGGCTGCGGGGCAGAGCCACCCCGAGCTAGGGTAGACACGCCCCAGCTGTGGGGTGCAGTCGCCCCGAGCGGGGGCAAATACTCCCTGGGGAGGGGCAGACACATCCTGGTAGCGGGGCAGAGCTGCCCCGAGCTGGGGCAAACATACCCTGGGGAGGGGCGGAGCCGCCCCGAGGTGGGGCTGACATGCCCCCAGGAGGGACGGAGCCGCTCCGAGGCAGGGCAAACACGCCCCGAGCCAGGGCAGACACGCCCCTGAGAGGGGCGGACATGCCTCAAGTTGAGGCAGACATGCCCCAGTGAGGGGCAGAATCACCCTAGAAAAATGACAGAGGTTTGACAAAGGAGGCCAAAAAGACGAGACTGCGAAAACCCGGAGAGAAAAGAAAAAGTGAAGAGGGAAGAAAAAGATGTCCCAAAATCGAGAAGATTATGTACTGACAAACGGTTGGTGTGGATGCAGGGTTTGGGTCAGATACGGACACATGAGCGACGATTGGAGGTACTGATAGCGACCATAGTAGTGATGACGGGCATGGATCATGCAGCCTTAGATCATGCACGGTTATTGCATTTTTTAGAGGTGCCAGCGATGAGGGCACATCGAGCGATGTTGACAGCCTTGATAAAGAGATGGAGTTTAGAAACATCAACATTTCATTTGTCGACTGGGAAGATGACGGTGACACTAGAGGATGTATGGTGCATTTTGAAGCTGCCAATAACATGGATATTACTGAGTGATGTGGTGTTGAGCGGGGCTGAGTTAGAGTAGACTATGACAGTGTTATTTGGACATGTTGCCCTACCTCTTTAGGGTCTGCAATTAGATCTAGATAGATGCTTGACAGTGGGAGTACTGTCGTTGCCTTTATTCCTAGCTGGGTTGATTAGTGGGATAATGCTGCCAGATTGTAGTAGGTGGTATTGCAATCTGAGTTTTATGGAGGTGATTTGACACATTGTTGAGTGGAGTGAGGGAAAAATTGCATGGGGTGCTTGTGTCCTAGCCTAGTTGTATAAAGATATGCATCTGATTTGTTATGAGGAGGTAATGAGTTTGACACACATGACCCTACTACAGGTGTGGGCATGGGAGCATATTATGGTGACGAGACCGATTATTGCTAGGGAGGGAGATGTGGATGATAGAGTCGGTGGCATGGGGGTATGGAGAGGTGAGGGGCTGGGTTATTCGTCATAGGGGGTTGGGAGATATGGAGGGATGGAGGAGGACAATGGATGATTTGGAGGCGAGAGACATAGTGTGGCGACCTTATATGCATTGACGCTTCAGGGGATGGAAAGAGCAGACTGAGAGATAAAGTGGGTACTTTATGACTCAGTGTGTCCTGATTGGGATTCTTCTGTGGATAGTGGAGATGCACTGACCAGATAGGGTGATGAGACAGTTTGGGCTGACACAGGATATTCCTGGTGCATCGGTGATGTTTCGGTGACTCACCAGAGAGTGACCAGATGCTTGAGGGAGGCCAGAGCATCATGGGTGGCAGTAGTCTAGGTAGCCTATCCTGGGAGATGTGTGGGAGCAGAGGATGCAGAGGTGATAAAATGATATGACCGGTGGTTTCACAACTACTGATGGGAGAGGATTACACCATTGGTGCCGATTGTAGGAGCTGTGGGATTTGGATTAGAGGATGAGCACCGTGGGGCTAGAGAGAGAGTACGACATGAGGGTGGGAGAGGTCCAGAGCCGGAGGTGGGAGGAGAGAGAATGGAGGTAGTGGGATGGGCAGCAAGGAGGAGGAGGAGGATTAGGGGGCAGCGGAGGAGGGTTAGAGAGGCGGTACAACAGGAGGGTGGGAGAGATCTTGAGCCAAATGTGGGAAGACAAGAGGAGTTAGAGGTGGAGATGATACACTCAGTGGAGGGTAGAGTAGGCCAGCAGACTAGTATAGGGGGGGAAGGACAGGGAGGGACGGGCAATGGGAGAGGATGGATGGAGGGAGGAGGATGGAGGGGCCGGATGGAGGGATCTGAAGGGGATGGAGTGGACAAGAGGGAGATTGAGGCCGGAGTCAATGAGGGAAGAGGAATGGAATGGACCATGGATAGAGGGGATGGTGGAGGATGAGGGGGGAGGCTGAGGCCAAGAGCTGGTTAGAGGATGTATAGGGATGACATAGGGCATATGATGATATCATGTGGAGCCCCATTGTAAAAGATATTAGAATGGTGAGATTGATGAGAGTGGGGAGGCATGGTCAGTCGCGGAGAGTGTGAGTCTATCCTTCCATGGAGGACTTGGAGGGTGAGTAGGAGGAGGAGGCTGGGGAGAGTGATGATGCTATGGAGATAGACGTCAATGTGCCAGATATGGATATTTGGGATGGAAGAAGGGAATAAGGAGACTGGATGAAATGAGACACAGTGGAATGGGAGGGATGGGACAGGTGGAAAGGAATGGTAGTAGTAGGGTCAAAGAGACAGGATGGTGGGGGATGGGGAGGGGAGATGGACAAGTAGTCGCATACGTGGGCTGATGCAGGATGAAAGAAGGAATGGGTGGCTGGGATCAGGACAGACTATAGGGTGGAAACCAAGAGACAGTGGGGAGTCAGTGAGGATGAATGGAATAGGTAGTGGTGGATGAATGAAAGGATGGAATGGATAGTGGAGGGAAGGAAGGGGGACACATGGAAATGGAAAATGAGAGAGAGAGGAGGAAGGGAGGAATGGAAGGAGAGTCAAGGAATGGAAAACAAATGAGAGAGATGTTGTAGAGATATGGATGTAGACACTGCAAGGAGAGCGAGAGGCACCAGTGGTTCAGTGGCAGGCCACTCAGAGGGAGAGAGACGTTGCAAAGATACGGATACAGACACTGTAGGGGAGTGGGATGCAGTAGTGGCACAGTGGTAGTCTATGTAGGTCAGTGATGTGATGGGGAGAGATATGCATCGATTACAGGGGGAAAGAGATGCAGCAGTAGCCAGGGTAGTGGCTACTAAGGAGATGAGAGATCGGATGCAAGCAAAGATGGCGCAGTTACGCTTATCCTAGGAGGCCTGGGAGCAAGAGAGGAGAGTGATTATGAGGGATTGGGATAGGTATCGTCAGGAGCAGAATTCCGCTCAGGTTCAGGTTGCGGAGTGAGAGGAGAATGTGAGAGAGGTAGGATTTTGGATGGTCATGTACTACCATGCAGTTCTAGACCCGACCCACCGGATATTTCAGTATACCCGACAGGCACCCCAGATGCCCACACCATCTCAGTCACTGGGGATACAGATTCGAGGTTACAGTGATTCACCAGGTGTTACACCAGGTAGGAGATCAGTATCAGATTCCCCACAGAGATTAGATGTGGGTAGCTCATTTGGGAGGTGACAAGTTACTGAGTTTTTGACAAATGCAGAGTGGAGCATGTAGGATTTATCGATAGAGATCATAGAGGTTCCATATCTCTAGATTTTGTAGTTTATTATGTGATAGATATATAATATATTTTGATGTATGATGGACATGTGACACACATTATATTACTTTGACTATGACATGGGACAACTCTTATTGGAATTATGTTGTATGTTTCCTTTTGTGATGGGTGATTGTATGCACATGTATATGATATTTCCTGCTTATGTGGATGGGTATTTTGGGTTATTTATGCATATGTGTATGATATTAAATGCTTATGTGGATGATTTTATTAATGCAGATATGGTGATATGATATGCACACATGTTGTATCTATGATGATTTATATGTATGGATACCTAGTTAACTTATTTGTCATGTATGTATATGTGTATGATGGATTTTGTGTGAACATTTTACATATGTAGGATGTGATGTATTATGAGTCTAACACTTTGTGATGTAGGTGGCGATGTATGTATGGGTCTAACATGTGGTGATGCAAGTGGTGATGTATGTATGGATCTAACATGTGGTGATGCAGGTGGCGATGTATGTGTGGTTAATAGAATGACTCTGATATGCAATAATGCTTTTCTAATTTTAGAGGAAATAACACATGGCCATAAGTGCCAATAAGAATTGACAGGATAATGAAAGGTGGGTATGTAGTGATTATGAGAATGGGTGCCATTTAGCATTTGTCAAAAATTACTAGTATCCTGAGAAGAATGGGAAAGAGTGGGATAAGGTATTTGCACAACCAAAATCATAGGGTGAATGCAATGCAATAGATGATGAAATGCAATCCTAATATGAGTTGCCATCTTTGGAGCATTGATATTTGCTATAGCATAAGATACTGGATAACCTGATATATAAGATGAGGGCTAGTAGGCATCCAATGCATGAAACAAACACAACAAGCAAAAGGGGGCTACCCCAACACCCCAAGGTCATGATGACCTTGGTCGGGCTAGGCATTGGGATAACCACAAACACACAAGGATGCCCCAGTGTAACATAAGACCTCAGGGATCTTGGTGGGTACTACGTGGGACAATCAAAAAGGCAACAACAACAAAAAGACCAAGATGAACCCATATGTCGACTAGTCAAAGCACACCATGATATGATGGATCAAGGTGACCATGACAAGTGTTGATAGTGAGCTCAAATGACAAATAAATTCCAAAACATCAAAAGATCACAATTAAAATCAAAACGTCTTTTTCCATAGGATGAGGGTGATGGATAGGATCGATGAGGTCCACTAGGAAGGGTGCATTCTATTGAGACCGATGATGGATACTAAACTAGAATGACCCAGTTTAATGCCAGATGATTTTCATTAACTAAATCTTTTGATAATGTTAGGATTTTATTTGAGAATAATGGGCCAGATGGGGACACAGACTGACATATCCTATAGACCTAGGGGCTCGGGGGCCGATTAGAGATTAGCCTTGCCTATGTGAAAGCGCAGAGGCTCACAGTTCATGAAAAGACCATGGATAAAGTGGAAAGAGGATGATGAAGGTGAATGATGGATGATCAAGACGCGATGGTCAGAATACCCCATGGGTAGATCAAATGATCAACCTTGCCTACGTGAAAGCGCAAGGGCAACATAGTTCGACTAGTGATGCAGAAGGATGAGATCTAGATGGAGACTGACACGATGGATGATCCTATATGGTGACATGGACCGACCAACAAAGGGAATGAATGACATAAGCTCAAAGTTGGATATTAAAATATTCAGAATGAGGGATAGGCTAGATGGGTTATCCAATGCTCAATCAATATATACCAAGCGGCCTAGGCTGAGGTGGGTGAGGACGATAGTGCGGATGAAAGCATAAAATAACTAGGATGTCAGGTAGATAATGATTAAGCCCTCTATGGATGACGCCTGTTACCTGGTTTTCACCATCCATACTTATCTAAGACGCCACCAAGAGGTGGTTTTCACCATAGGACAAATTTATTTTTCTTTACTTTTTTTGGATTTTTTATTATTTTATTATTTTTATTTTTTGATTTTTGATTTTGATTTTTGTTTTTTTAATTTTCTCTTGATTAGGTGGGTTACCCAACAGACTTAGGCATAGAACTTCTTGAGATGTATTATGTTGATGGGTTCGTCAAGGGGTTCTCCTTCAAGGGTAGTCAACCTGTAGGCCCCATATCCATATTTGGTGGCTATGATATGAGGCCCTAACCATTTTGCCTCAAATTTTCCCTTTTTAGCATAATCTTGTTGAGTGTGCTGGTTTTCTTTAAGAACAAGCTCACCAACCTAGAATTCTTGAGGATGGACCTTTTTATTGTAATTACGTTTGAGGCAATTTTGGTATGCTTGCAGGTGATCATAGGATTTTATTCTTCATTCATCCAGTAATTCTAGTTGTGCAAGTCGTGCAACACGAGCATCTTCTTCACTAATAAGATTCTTCAGAGAAATCATCAGTGAAGGAAGCTCAACTTCAATTGGCAAGACAACTTCAACACCATATACTAAAGAATAGGGGGTGGTGCCTGTCGGGGTGCAGATGGATGTGCGGTATCCCAGAGGGCAGCATGAATATGGAGGTGTCAATCTCGTCCAATGTTATTGACAACCTTTTTGAGGATGCGGATAAGGGTCTTGTTGGTCGCTTCTGCCTGAACATTGTCCTAGGGGTAATAAGACGTTGACCAACGATGCTAGATATGAAAGGTGTCGCAGAGGTGTTTCATGGCTTGGTTTTTGAAGGGTTTTCCGTTATCAGAGAGGACGGTGGATGGGATACCATATCTGTAGAGAATATGGTAAAGGATAAATTTTGAGATTTGGACACCAGTGATTTGTGAGAGTGGTATTGCTTCCACCCACTTAGTGAAGTACTCAGTGGCGGTAATTATGAATGTGTGGCCATCAGATGATGGTGGGTAAATCTTTCCAATCAAGTTGAAACCCCATTGAGAAAAGGGCCACGGTGGTAGGAGGGGCTGAAGATCTTGTGCTGGGGTGTGAATCAAATCTGTATGTTGGCATGGAAGGCACTTCTTCACAAATTCACAAGCATCATGTTCCAATGTAGGCCAATAATATCCAGTTCGTAGGATCCTTTTGGCTAGAGCCATACCATTTGAGTGAGCTCCACAAACACCACCATGTACTTCTCCTAGTACTGCGCTAGCTTCAGTCTCATTCAGACATCTAAGGAGGATTCCATCATACCTGTGATGATAAAGCGTATCACAAACAATGATGTATTGGGAAGAGCGATTAATAAAGGATTTGCATTGGTTGTGTGTAAGTTCTGGGGGTATGATATTATCATGGAGATAGGTGTATATGTCCTGATACCAAGGGGAGGAGGGACCTACAATATTGCACACCATATTAGTATCAGGAATATCATATGTAGGGATTAAAAGTTGTTCAACAAGAAACTCACATTCTGTTCGGTCTTTAGGCATGTCAATTAGGGAACCAATAGTGGCCATTGCATTTGCTGCTTTATTCTATACCCGAGGAATTCGATCAAATTGTATGAAAGTGAAGTATTTCTTGAAATCATCCACCATGCATTTATAGGGTAACAGTTTATCATCTTTTGTGAGGAATTCATCATTAGCTTGTTCGACGACTAATAATGAATCACCAAAGACTTTTAGGTGAGTTATATGCCATTGTTTTGCAATTCAGAGGCCAGTGAGGAGGGCTTCATACTCCGCAATGTTGTTGGTACATGGGAATGCTATACTGAATGATTTTGGGATGTAGTCACCTTGAGGGGTAATTAATAAAATTCATGCTCCAGATCCACTATGAGTGTATGAGCCATCAAAATATAGCATCCAAGCTGGTGCTTCTGTAACTGTGTAGACTTCTTTGTCTGGGAATTCAGTGTCTAGCAGGTAGGCATCTACTAATGGTGCCTCCGCCAACTGATTAGCTATGACCTATTTTTTGTGGCTTTTTGCTCTACATACTTTGTCAAATTTGCTTAGGAGCATGACCCATTTGGCTATGCGGCCAATTAGAGTGGTTCTAGATAAAAAATACTTCAAGGGATCAATTTTAGTGACTAAATTGACTAGATGGCTGAGCATGTAATGATAGAGTTTCTGTGTGCTAAAGACTAGCACAAGGCAAGCTTTTTCCATAGGGGAGTAATTTAACTCATAGCCGACCAATGTTCGACTAATGTAGTAGATTTCCCTCTCTTTGAATGACTCATCATGTTGTGCCAACAATGCCCCCAGTGTGACTGAAGTAGCAGAGATGTAAAGCAGGAGAGGTTTTCCTGGGATAGGTGGCATCAAGATCAGTGGATGAGCTAAATATTCTTTAATTTTATCGAAACCCATCTAACATTGTTGGTTCCATCGGAAGGTGGAATATTTCTTCAGAAGATGAGTGAATGGCTGACACTTATCTGCTAGTTGGGCTATGAACCGATGGATGGCCTACATCTTCCCCTGGAGGCTTCTTAACTGCTTCAGATTGCATGGAGGTGGCATGTCCAGAATAGCCTTTACCTTGGCGGGATCAACTTCAATACCCCTTCAAGAGACTATAAAACCCCAAAGATGCACTTTTTTGGATTTAGCTACAACTTGTAATGTTCTAACCATTCAAAGATCTACTTCAGGATAGTAGGATGTTTCGCTCGTGTGGTAGATTTCCCTAGCAAGTCATCAACATAATCCTCCATGATGATATGGATAAGGTCATGGAAGATGACCATCATTGCCCTCTGATATGTTGCCCCTGCATTTTTGAGACCAAAGGGCATAACATTGTAATAGAAAGTGCCCCAAGGTGTTATGAAGGTGGTCTTATGTTGGTCCTTAGGTGTGATTCGAATCTGATTATAACTAAAGAAGCCATCCATAAGGGAGAGCATCTCATGTCCTGCTGTGAGGTCGACCAACATGTCTATGTTAGGCAGAGGGAAGTCGTCTTTTGGACAGGCCTTGTTAAGGTCCCTGAAGTCTGTGCAGATCCGAATATCTCCATTTGGTTTGGCAACCGATACTATATTGGAGATCCACTCAGAGTAGTCAATTGGTCTAATAAAACCTGCCTCTAGTAACTTTTCCAATTCCTTTTTGACTAACAATGCTACTTGTAGGTAAATTTTGTGGAGCTTTTGTTTGACAGGCTTGGCATCTAGGTGAACGTCTAGATGATGAACCACTAAGGCAGGGTCTAAGCTTGGCATGTCTGAATATGACCAAGCAAAGTTGATGATTCCCTCTTGGAGTAGCTGCACAATGACTGGATACTCTTGCTCTGAGAGTGACTTAGCCACATAGGTGATTTTAGGATTTTCAGCAGTACCCAGATTAACTTCTTGAGTCTCTTCAATTAGAATGGATGATCGAGCAGATAACTGAGTTCCTATAAGGGGAAGATGAACATCTCCATCTTCCAGTGCCTTTTCGAGGTTTTTGCCATCAGATGCATCCTTTATTTTTACTTTTTCAAGGTCAAGAAGCACCTCAGGGAGGTTTTTGCTAGATGACTGCTTTTTACTTTTCTTATTCTTATTTTTGTGACTGGAGTGTTCATCCTCTCCCAATCCCATAAGGTTGACATATGTATCCGTAGACATATTGACAGGTGTGCTATTACGTAGGTCCCAATCAATAAGCTCAGGGTGACAAAGGGATAGGCTAATAGTGCAGACGGATAGGCATTCAAACATGGATGATAAGTCGGTGTGATCGACGTCATCATATGCATGTATGATGGATTCCTCTTCGGGTATATCTTCCAATGAGCCTTTGTCCATGGTGACACTATAGGAGGTATTAGGCGATGATGCAGGGCTTTTCTATTTTTTATCGTATATGATGCCTATGTTCTTTGGTAGCTTTGATGTATCAATAGGTTGCAACCGCCCTTGTTCTTCTTTACCTAGGCCCTTGCCTTGGTAGTTATATTTTTCTGCAAACTTAGCTGACGACGGATATGCTTCCTGAAAATATTCCTTTAGAGGCAGATCTGGTTGGGGTTCTTCTCGGTAGACCCATTGGCTTATGTCCTCTTCTGGTGCATCTATCTTGACACTTGGGGATCTGAAAGTGGTGGTTGGAATGTTTTTACCACTGAAGGTGACAGTCTTGTCTTCCTTTGGAGTAGCATGCGAAGCTTGACTATACTCGTGTGGTGATAGTGGCATTGTTGCAACATTGAGAGTAGTATGCATTTTGTATTCACCACACCCTTTTTCAATGATCTAGACTTTGGTGACTGTAGGATCAGTGGTGGAAGATGGAGTGGTTATCGTGATGGAGGGTGGATTAGCGAATGATGACTGGGATGCCCCCATTTCCACCTCAAGACAATAATGTAAATGGGGAAATGACGCTTCTAAAGCATAAAAATATTCAAATGGTTGGGGGTCAGCATAGATGGTGACTTCTTGTCCATTGATGGGGAATTTTAGGCACCAATGGTACGTGGAGGGGACAACTTGCATAGCATGGAGCCACGAGCGACCAAGGAGGAGATTATATGGCAAGTCCAGATCAAGGACATGATAGGTAGTGTATTGGAGCATAGGTCCCACTTGGATAGGAAGACTAATAATTCCCTCTGAATTCCTTTCTACATTATCATAGGCCTTGATTATGATGATCTGATTACTTAAATCTGCTTGAGTATACCCCACCTATTTTATGAATTTCAGAGTACACAAATTGAGGGCAGAGCCATTATCTACCAAGACCCTTTTTATTTTATGGTGAGCAACCACGACTTCAATATGTAAGGGACGATTATGATTGACATCGATGTTTGGCATATCATTTTGGCTGAAGTGCAGTTGATGAGATAAAGCCAAATGTCCCACCAAAGCTTGGAATTGCGTGGGGTTGATGTCATTTGGCACAAAGGTTTCTTGTAGGGCTCTGTTGAGGATTTCTTGATGTACAGGGGAAGACTTAAGCAAATCCAAAATGGATATATGAGCAGGGGTCTTTCCTAAGTGATCAAGGATGTTGTATTGAGAGCTTACAGGAGTTGATTGGGTGGGTCTAGAGGCTACAGGGACAGTGATATGGGCTCGTCGTGTAGTAACAACACATTGAGGGTCTTTGGCTTTAACATGTATCATGGATACATAGGGTTCCACCTGCTTAATGTAATGAATGACACCCTTGTAATTGAAGGGTACATTCTTGTAGCTCACATTATTTGTGTTGTTTTCTTGGGGATTACTGCTAGATGTGCTTGGGCCTTGATTATGGTTTGGAAAGGTGTTCTGATATATCTATAATTGAGCATTGGATGATGAAGCTTGATTGGGGTCAACCTTGATATCACCTCAATCAATGAGATCTTGGACGTAGTTTTTCAGACCCTGATACTTGTTCAAAGAGTGTCATTTGATTTTATGGAACTCACAATACTCATTTTCCTTAAACCATGCGGGCTTGGGTTTGGACTCATCAAATGGCTTGGTGATAGGGTACGTGATGGGATAGTTGATTTGTAACAACTTATTAAAGACAACACTCAGAGGTTCTCCTAATTGAGCGTACTGATGTTTGGCATTCCCCTGATTATTCTGGTTCAATTGTTGAGGAGGGCGAGGTGTCCCCTGTGGTACAGAGATGGTGTTAGGTACAGACGGTCATTGTTTTTGGGATGTATTAGCCACTTGGACATATTTAGTGTCCATCATGCCATCATTCACTACATTCTTGTTCCTGTTCGAGAATTGTGGTTTATCGCCAAATGACCTCTCTTTATCATGACTGTATTTTGATGTGTCCCTTGGCAACAAGGGCATGTTCAAGGATGGGTCCCTTTTCCACTATCTCCATGAAAGTGGTGACACAATGTGACCTAAAATTATGGGCCATGTTGGGATGAGAGTTTTCCATGAAAAGAGTGACCATGTCTTTTTCTTTCAGAGGTGTCTTCATTCGGCTTGCTAATGCATGCCACCTTTGTAGGTAGCTAGAAAAGGTTTCCCCCTCACGTTGTTTCTCTTTGAGGAGATCTAAGGTGTCTGTGTCACTTCTCCAAATTGAAAGATAAGTAGGATACAAATTTTTTTGACAGGTCTGCAAAATTTTTTATGGACCCTTTTTTGAGGGTCATGAACCAATCCAGGGCGTGGCTTGTTAGGCTTTGTGGGAATAGGCACAAGAGATAGTTGTCATTGTGCATGACCTCTTGACACTGGGAGTAAAATTCCTACAAGTGAGCCTTAGGGTCTTTGTTTCCCTTGTATTTGTCAAACTTTGGTATTTCAAAATGTTTAGGAAATAGGATTAATGAGATGGAGGGATCAAATGGATATGGGCATATGTCTTCAAATTTGAATGATTGTTTGGCAGCCCTGGCTTGAAGGTCTTTCAGAGCGGCTTTGATTTCCAATAGATCCGAGTTAGCCAGTGGCGAGTTGGGGGGATATTGATGATAGGATGATAAAGGATCCTATTGAGAGAGCGTCAGATTATTGAAATATAGATTTGGATAGTTGGATGATGACATACCTTGTTAGTAAGACTGGAAATTTTGTTGATATGGGGGCTGTTGTTGTGGGGTATAGTACGGATTTGTTTGATAAAAGTGTGGGGTGAGCTATTGAGGAGCTTAGATGGGATGTTGTGTATTGGTTTGTTGGTGTTGAAGGTATTGTTGTGATTGTTGGGAGGTCGCATAAAGTGGTTGTTGGTGAAATTTTTGTTGGTTGTGATAGTAGTAGTGTTGAGGGAGTTGTTGTGATGTCAACTATTGTACGGGTCGAGATGGGATGTTGTGTTGCGGTTGAGCCTACAGACACAAAATGGATGCGAGAAAGGGGGATATGATCTGAGCAATAGGTCGAGATGGATTGCCTTGTGGTTGGTAGGGTGGTTGTTGTGAAGAGGCCAAAGCATTATGTATGGGTTGTTGTTGATGATATGGCTGAGGTAGTGTAGAAGCATTTTGTAAAGGGGGTTGTTGGGTACCACCCGTAACGTTCAGTTGGGATGTGCCTTGTGGAGGTAATTGAGATGGAACATTGGATTGGTGAAGCTATTGAGATGTATATGAGCATGATGGTAGATGTGTGGCCCCAGGAGGTGGAGGCAATATGGAAAAGGGGGTGCCCCCAGTGTTGACTATAGGTTGATTCGAAAGAGGGGGTGTTGTTAATGTTAATGGCATAGGTTGTGGACCATTTTGTGGCATACCATAGGCAAAAGGATTATTGGGATCAGGCACTTGAGGACCTCCCATAATTGAGGTTGAAGCGTGTGGGGGATGGTTAACATGATAGAGAACAACATTGCCAAATTCAGGTTGATGCCAACCCTCAACTGGAGGAACATTGGGGAAGTATGAACCTTCTAGTGCATTTTGTGAACCTTGGAGTACATTAGATGGGGAACTCCTACATTTGGACAAGTCAACACCCGAGGGGGGTTTGACACCCTTCTCAATTAGGTGGGCCAAAATTTCTTTCCCATGTTTTTTGAACAGACGGTCAGTCATTTGCACATTGGTGGGATTACTAAAATGTTCCTCAAGTGTGAGTTCAGGTTGTTTAGCCATACTCTCTTCATCGTGTGGTGAGTTGTTTTGATTTTTGGTGTTGGAGTGTAATGAAGTACCATTATGAGGATCTTGGGGGACGTTGTTAGGATCTTGAGCAATATTTTCACCATTGGTGGGATTTGTATTGTTATTAAGGTCTTGACACATGTTCGCTTGGGAATTTTGACCTTGTTGTTGTTCCATTTGTCTCTTAACTTGTGACCTAGTTTGAATGGGCATGCAAATGTGCTATGGGTGGATTATAAAGATGTTTTTGATAAAAAAATTGGTTGTGATTGGATGAGATCTGATTTTGATGGGATTTGGATTTAGATCAGATTTTATTTGGATATATTGGATTGGATCAAATTTTGATGGGATTGGATTTTGATTGGCTAGATTGGATTTTGATTAAATTGGATTGGATTATTAAGATCAATAGGATTGTATTGGTTGAACGAATGTGATTTGATTGATTGGGTAATTTGATCAAATGATTGGTTTTGATAGATTTGGATGATTGAACGGGTATGATTGGATGATGAAAGATTTGAGAGACCCAGAGTTTAATCAAAGAAAGTTACCCTTAGTGACCTAGAGCTTTGATTGATTAAGAGGATGATCAAGGCACCAAATCCACCTTAAGATAGAAATGGATTGATTTTGGTGGAGGATGATAACTTATGACACCGAATTCACCTCAAGATGGAAGCAAATTGATTTGGCTCGAAGTTAATGACTAATAATCAAATTCAAGTGCTATGGTCAATTTGGGTAACTACTTTGTAATACAAAGTTAAGGCAGTTCAGTTATGGGTGGTGTTTGGTGATGTAAATGGTAAAATTATGATGTTTTCTAGGTGATGATATGGACTTTTGAATGGAATATGGGGAAAAAATGAATGGGTGGAATAATAAGATGGAGGTTTAAACTGATCAAATGGAGGTTTTGGGAGACTTAAAGTGACAAAATAGAGGATTGGGATGATGAGATAATGGTTGGGAATGATTAAATGATGGTTTAGGGGCTAAACGGATCCAAATGGGGTGATTTCAGGTGTTGAGGAGGGAAAATTCGCCCCTTTGCAGTAAATCAGGGGCGTAATCGCCTCACTGCAGAAAATCAGAGGCGCAGTCGCCCCACTATGGAAAATCAGGGGCGTAGTCACCTCACTACAAAAAATCAGGGGCATAATCACCTCACTGCGGAAAATTAGGAGTGTAGTCACCTCACTACAAAAAATAAGGGGCGTAATCGCCTCACTATGGAAAATTAATGGTGTAATCGCATCACTGCAGAAAACCAGGGGCATAATCGCCCCACCGCAGAAAATACGAGACTTGGTTTGATGAAAATGATTATAGCAAGGACTTTAAAATGACAATGATAAGGCTAATTTGTTAAAAATTTCACTGGTTTCTCACAAGAAAACACTCTCAAGCAAACACAATCCTATGATTAGTGTTAAGGGTATGGCTAAGGAGGTCTTAATCTAGGATGCACAAGGTATCTAGGGATTCCTCAATATACTCTCAGTACGTGAGGCACAACCGTGAACACCAGCCCGTCACAAGCGTGAGTTGGGAACCCCAAGGAGATACTAAAGGGCTCAGACCAACTCTTCACATCTATCTAGGTATCACCCTAGCTTCAACGCTTCACCAATTACTACGTGACTAGATTGGGGTACAGCTTTCGCTCTCTCCCCTTTATATACCCCACCGGTACACGTGGTTGGAATCGTCCTTTGGGGTGATGAAATCCCCAAGCAGGTCCCACTAGAAAGAAAGCACTAACTATTTCCAACTACTCCCCAGGCTCACACAAAGTGCAAGGGGAAAGCAAAAACAAGCTAATGCTCCCTTTGGGTAACAAAAAAGATAGACACAACAAGCAATGAATATTACTCCCCCTAATTAAACTATGTTCTTAGATTAAGGCAAATAGCAAGGATATTTTAAAAAGTTTGAGCAAGCGGATAGCCCTGCAAGAAAATGTTAGATTTTTTATACCACTTTCTTCATCAACTTCACAAAAATATGCTACAAAAAGTTAGCATAAAACACCAATATCCTTGCATGAATAGTGTTAGGGGGTTAATATATGAAAATAGCAAAAAACCGAAGCCAAAATGACAGTCTTACCTCTCAAAATGTGTTGCTTTGTGGTGACAAGGGGGCATAGTCGCCTCACTACGAAAAATTAGGGGTGTAATCACCTCACTACAGAAAATCAGGGGTGTAATTGCCTCACTGCGGAAAATCAGGGGCATAACCGCCTCACTATGGAAAATCAAGGGCATAGTCGCCTCACTGTAGAAAATCAGGGGCGTAGTCAGCCCACTATAGAAAATCAGGGGCGTAGTCACCCCACTACAAAAAATCAGGGGCGTAGTCACTCCACTGCAGAAAAATTAGGGGCGTAATCACCCCACTGTGACGTATTCCTGCAAAAAACTTAACAATAGCGAACATGAAATATAGGAACCCACTTGTGGGTCCCACCGAGCGTGCCAGAAATGTGATATCAAAATGTTTAACCTATTCTAAGCAATTAAAATGCAATGGAAAACATAATGAAACACTTCAAGATTAGCCTAAGGAATTTGTAAAATGTAAAGAGGAAAGTGTTAAATGAAGACAAATAGATATACCTTCCTTTTTGCAGCTAAAACTCCTTGGTTGGCCCTTGATTTGGATTGATTTGTATGCTCCTTGATGGCTCTTGATGTGGCTAAATGGAGGATTTGACTATGTGCTTGGATGCAAATGAAAATGGATAAAATTGATGGCTAAATGAGTGCACAAAATGGTAGCATTTAGTTACAAAATGGCTAAGTGTTAGCAATTCCTTAGAAGAAGGGGTATTTATAGAGAAACTTGAATTCTCTAGAGAATTCAATGGTTGAGATTTATCCAACAAGGCCAAGATGAACGGCTAAGGTGAGTTGAGGACTCACAAGCTCTCACATCTTGATATGTGGATTGTGAAGTGGATAAAGGTAGGATGATGTGTAGGTGATGTGGAAGAGAGGTACATGATGTGGAGGAAGGACAAGTACCTTCCAAGTACCTTGGGGAGTGAGAAGATTTATTTAAAAAGGAACTTCTTATCCCCAAGTGGGAGTGAAAATAACACTTGAAGAATTTTGGAATTTCTCAAAAATCTCCATGGGAAAAGAGAAAGAGGTTGGAGAAATAAATGTGTATTAAAAATTCACATTTATAGGAGAATCTAATGGATAAGAGAGGGTCTCCAAAAAGGTGGAAATTGGTCACATGTGCATGAGGTGACATGTCAAACATTTTAGAAGCCTTGGAAAGACAAAATGTGAATTAAAAATTCACATGGGGAGGAGAGAGACATAGGATGAATAAATGAGAATTAAAAATTCTCATGGGAAAGAGAGTCAATGCCCAAAAAGGAAAAATGGAAAGATTGACTAAAAAGTGGTTCAAAAGTGATTAATGACTTTGATTAAAGTTGTGCAAATACTTGATTATGATAATTAATGGAAGATTAGAGACAAGTGGCAAATGTAGGAGGATGTGACATTAATCTTCGATTAAGAGGATGCACACCCTAAATATGGATTAATTAAATTAATTCATATTAGAGATGGATTATTGAGGATGTGACAAGGAGGGAGAAAAGAAGAATTTTAAATTGATTTTAATTCAAAAGATTAGGATGACTAAATTAAATAAATTGGTGTATTTATTTAATTTAGAGAAGATAAAGGCACCAGATAAAGTGTTTAATTATTAAATTAAATACTTTAAGAGTTTTATGTGGGAAGTGTACTATTAATTAAATAAATTAATATTGACAGAATTGATGAATAAAGAGGTAAATTTGATCATATGGGCGTGATCAAATTTGGGTGTCTACACTTATATCCAAGAAAATTCAAAGAGGATTTATCTAGTAAGGAATCAATTAGTATGAGCTAAAGTATTAATTGAGTAATCTCAAGTCTGGAATGTTTAATCTGAGTTTCCAATTTGAACTGAATGTTGGGTGCATGAATTTTGGTGGTCTTCCAAACCTAAGCTTGAGTAAAGTGTTGTGGCATTGGTTATATGATCTAAAAAGAGGAAACATTTAACAGCTGGGAAGAGATTGCATCTGTAAAATTGACCAACATAAAGAGATAAGTATTTTATGTTTGAATATTGATCATGAGTTTTATAATTCTAGGAATAGTGAATCATGTATGCTTCTAGCATTGGTTTGTATATTTTTATCTTCAGAGTAGTTTGATTACATGAACTATTACTAATCTCTCTAAGATGCTACTAGGACGGATCGAGGAGAAAAAAATTGATGAGAGATTGCATATTAAATTCAAAGGAGGAAGAGATTGATGTATCCTATGAGGAAGTCATGCAAGTTGAATAATGGAGACATAGCTTGTAGCCATGGGATTGAGTTGGTGGTTGGAGACATGTATTGAAGAGGAAGAACCCATTCAGATTGCCATTGCGATCAGTTTCTTCGAAGAGGAGGAAATAATATTCAGAGGGAGTAACAAACCAACAAAGGCAACCTTGAACGAGGAGGTCAGGAGGTGGATGCAAGTACTTAGAGCTTTAGAGGGAGTCACATCATCATGAAAATCTATTTTAATGTATATTTCTCTATGAAAGAGAAGTATGAGGTGAAAGCCCTTGGAGTGTATATTTCTTTGTGATGGAGAAGTATAAAGTGAAAGCCCTTGTAGTGAATATTTCTCTATGATAGAGAAGTATGAGGTGAAAGCCCTTGTAGTGTATATATCTCTGTGACATAGAAGTATGAGGTGAAAGCCCTTGTAGTGTATATTTCTTTGTGATAGAGAAGTATAAGGTGAAAGCCCTTGCAGTGTATATTTTTTTATGATGGTGAAGTATGAGGTGAAAGCCCTTGTAGTGTATATTTCTCTGTGATAGAGAATTATGAGGTGAAATCCCTTGTAGTGTTTATTTCTCTATGATGGAGAATTATGAGGTGAAAGCCCTTGTAGTGTATATTTCTCTGAGATGGAGAAATATGAGGTGTGAGCCCTTGTTCATCTCTGAGACTGAGATGAGACATCATGTTGAGAGACTCAATGATGACATCACATTGGGAGACTCCATGATGAACTCTTTGTACTTGTGTTTTTCCACACATAGGAGTAGCCATGGTGGATGTCATGTTGAGAGATTCCATGATGACATCACATTGAGGGAATCTGTGATGAACCTTTGAAATTTCCACAAATGGGTGTAGCCATTGTGGGCGTCATGTTGAGAGACTCCATGACTTAGATATCTAGAAAGATACCTCCCTAGCTAAAAGGGAGTGTTGATGTTATAGCAATGAGAGATATCTTTCTCTTGAAATTTAAATAATAAATTACTAATAAGGCAAGTTGGCCTTAATCACAAATTATATTATTTCTTAAAAGGAGACCGACCTAAGTGAAGAGTCACCTTGTTTTGTATATATACAAGGTGGAGTCCATTCAATCTTCATCAAGTCATTATCATATTCAATTAGCATCCTTTCAAGAAGGAGTTCGTTCTTAGTAGCATATCAGTTTCACTTGTATCTTTTCATCAAGGAGTGGTGCTATTATTTATTGTATTTACTTAGCCTTGTGTAAGGCCAAACTCTGTATGCAACATTTTGCACTTCTATCTGATATATATATGAGATTTTTGTTGGGTTTTTCTCCCTCGAGTAGGAGGGTTTTCCCAAGGTAAACTGTTGTGTTAATTGTTCATGTGTTGCATTCTTTGCTTTCTATTAAATTTGATCCTAAAACTAACAACAACCTCCTAGCTTACGCACACCCTTGGCCTGCAAACCTCCAAAACCCACAAAATATTAGAAACCTCCTTAAATTACTGAATTTAATGGTCTTTTTTCTGGAATTTGATATGTTTATGATGATTTTTTATCATGGTGATGCATTTCTCGACTAAACTAACCTCTTGCTTTTACTTGACCAATTTTACTCATTACGTGTCATTTATGCAATTTATATGGAAAAGAATGAAAAGGCGTGAAAGGGTGAGAAAACAGAAAGAGTTGAAAAATAAAAGGCCAAAATGAAGTATGTGTTTCATTACGTGGAGATCACTTCCAAGATTATATCTGATTGGGACAAGATATCAAATACTAACCTCAGGTATGTGAATATTGAAATTTTTTGAGAGTTCTTCCTTATCATCCCAAATAATGATATGGCTAGGAGGATCAAGAAAAGTGGAATTTCACATGTTACAAGTTTTTCCACCATCCTTCATTATCCTTGAACTCATTCATGGGTGTCGAGAGTTCCACCACAAGGATTCATGAAGGATAGTCACACCTAACGGATAGTTGGTGGCTAACTTGTCTCTTCCATCTATTTGTAGAGTCTTCAAGATCTCATCCTTTGTAGAGATAGAAGTGTGTTCAAAAGAATATGCTCTCAATGGGTGGAAAACCAATCCTATCTATTTCATGCAGGTGAACAATAAAAAATGGATGCACACTCCTCGGCCCAATGCTAGGAAGCTCCCAAAGAAATTATACAAGAGTGATTTTGTGGAAGAAGTGAATACTTTGGTGAAATTGTTGAGCATGGTAGTAGGCATTCCCATCTCAAATGCATTTGAAGAATGGATGTACTAATTTATTGAGGGTAGACTAAGAGGAGATACCAAATTCCACTCGACAAAAACTATTAATGACAATATCCATACCCAATATGTTTCATTGAAGAAGACCTCAAAATTTTACATGACTTCATATGTCGTCTACTTGATGGAAGCTAACTTTCCATATAGAGGCTTGACATGCAAATGAAATTTGGGGAAAGGCCCTAATGAAAGCATTATCTATGAGTGCTAGCCAAAGATAAAATACAAAAACTACAAGAGGAATTAAAAAAGGGTGAATGGTGCTTTCATTATGCACATTGTTAGATCCTTGGCTAGTGATTTCGAGAACAAGATGTCATACTCTACCAAAGCAATGGTAAATAATTTTGGTTATTAGTTTATCCACTTCCCTGAGTTCATATTCTTTAGAATTAGGATTTCTCTAGGGCCAAATATAGGTTGCCAAGGTGCCCTACGAAGGGGATGGTAATGCTAGAGTTGACACGATAGCTATGCACTTCACACCAATTGTTGCAATCAAAGCACAAAGATGGGGTTCCTTATCCCATGACTCTAGGAAGAGCAATGTACTCATTCCTAAAAACCATATCATTTGAAATCTTTGATAAAGAAATCCAAGAGTACAATCTCCTTCTCCATAATAGAAGGGGAAATGTGGACCCCTTGGGCAAGTTGAAAAAATAGGTTGGAAGGAAACATGCACATAAGTTACATGTGGAAGAATTTTGGTCCAATTATGAAAATGACCACAAGGTCAAGAAGAGGTTGTACATGAGGATGTCCTTGGAGTTTGTAAGAACTTTAGATATATATTGTTCCTAATTATATAGAAGAAGATGATAATAAGTTGGATGAAGAGGCCCATAGCAAGGTGGATAAGCTCCCTCTTCCATTAATTAACTGGACTAAGGAGGAGGAAACATACATTGATATGGTTACTCACCTAGTATTGCAAAGAACTAAGAAGTGGGCTGATGATTAGATTACTTAATTAGAGCAACAAGGGGTATAACTTACCTATGGTGAGAGGGATCAAGAAAATAAATAGGGGAGTAATGATCGAGGAAAGACTAAAGACAAAGATCCTCAAGAAGGTGCTTTTGAGGCAAGCTCATCAAGTAAAAGTGTCATATCTCCTCCCGCTACCTGATCTCAATAGACAAAAGAGGTATTAGAGAGGCATCCAATAGAGAAGCCTCAAGTTTATGAGAGGAAGGTCACGGAAG
Source organism: Sequoia sempervirens (assembly GCA_007258455.2). NCBI lineage: Eukaryota > Viridiplantae > Streptophyta > Pinopsida > Cupressales > Cupressaceae > Sequoia > Sequoia sempervirens. The sequence continues at coordinate 205,508,847 of VDFB02373365.1, forward strand.
GATGAAGTCCTATCTCCAAGAAGGCCAAGAAAGGAGAGGAATTCATAATGGAGACTATCAAAGAAGATCCATCACCACTAGAAGAGGACTCCCAAGCTCAATTTCCCACTCACCTATTATCACCACCACCATCTACTATATTACTTCCATCAGCTTCCGCTCCACTCCCACCACCTATATCTTCTTTTCCTACTATGGAAATCCTTTTCCACCTTTCATCCACCACTCTAGTCACCTCTGTGATCTTGGTTGAGTCTTCTTCCTCTACTTAATCATCCCCTTATTTTTCCTTTCTTCCACCTCCTCAACCTACCTTCTCCGCACTACCGCTTACTCTCCCTTCCATCCCATCTTTTGCTACTACTCTACCAAAAACCTTCATAGTGTATTTGAAGAACATGCCCAAGGGATTTTATGAGGCTCTATTGTCCCAAGATAATAGGCTTTTTATGACCTAGATTGTCACTACCCTCCCTACTCCTCCTCCTACCCTGAAACTACCAAAAAAAGAGAATGTAGATAAAATTTGGGAGAGTATGCAACAAAAATAAAAGGAGAAGGTTGAGGATTTCGTTGATATTTATGATGAATCTATTAGATATGAGCCTAAGGATCACATAGAAGATCTAGATGAGGGAATCAAGATTGTTGAACTTGATGAGGACGTTTCTAATGCCAACAATGAGGAGAGGACTCCAAAATGAGAAAAAGAGAAGTTCATAAGGAGCGAAAACATCAAGAAGAGAAACAAGAAGAGAAAAGGAAAGAGAATGAAAAGGAAGCATATATTGATTCCACTCAATTTAAGAAAGTAATAAGAGAAGAGCATGTTGAGGGAGAGAGAATAGTCAAAGATATTTCAAGTGAAAAAAAATGCAACAAGAAAAATGAGAAGGGCTGTAAGAATTCTAGGTTGTTGACACATCTTTGGTAGAGAAAACATCAGCTCCCTCTTGGTTGGAATGTCAATTGAAAGACAAGGCTCTAGTGGTGTGTGATCTAGGGATCACTTTGAAGCTATTATTGCACATTTGAACCAACAACCCAAAGAAAGGGAGAAAGAAAAGGTTCGATTGCACATCACCAAGGATGGTTCGAGGTCTCACATGGTTCACATTGCTACCTCAAAAGTAGATAAGCATGCTCCAACCATACTACCTTCAAAATACCAGGTGACTTCCATCAACATTGGTCCAACTAGAAAGATCAATGAATTCCAAGGGTCGATGATGAGCATTCTACATAAAATGGATAAAGACCAGGCCACCAATAAGGAGTTAAAGCCACAAGAGGAAAAATTGATTTCCTTCACTCAACAATTAGTTACTTCTAGTGAGGAGATTATTGCAGAGACACCTACTCTTGCAATCTTGTCCAAGGAAGAGGTTAGCAAGTTAGAGAGAATGAGGAATTTGATGAAGACCACTTCTAATTGGATTGATCATGTTGCTATTACAGGGGACAAAGTTGTTGATGTGGTGTGGAAATGCATAATCATTGTTTGGTTTTGAAGATGAAACTTGATAAGGAAATTGAGGAATATTATACTTTCCTAAGATACCATGACCTCACTTGTCCTAAGTTGCAAGTCATTAAAAAATTTTCTCTAGAAGTTTTGGAGAAGGAACTTATTTTAACCAGGGATGAGTTGAAGGAGCCTGAGGTATGGGAATATGCTATCGAATTCCACAAAGAGATTCTTGCTAAGGTGTTGCCAAAGATGCAAATAATTGCTAAAAAAATTAATAATTTACTATTGGATTGTGATTTGTTCCTCAGAATTTTGGTTGGGGCATCAATTTCTATAGAAAAGTTGGATGTTGGGGCTATCAAGCAGGCTTTGAAGAAAATATATGAAAAAGGTATTGTTGATAGTTTGGATGGAGACTTTTTTACATTTAGTTGTAAGAGAATTTACAAAGTCTTAACAATTGATCTAGCAAAGACAAGCATGTCTGAACCTGCATAAGGAGTTAATGGAGTACAAGCTAATAACATTCAAGATCAGTAGAGCTCAACTGCCTTCCTATCAACAAATTTCTGTAGCCCTAAATAATTTTGTTAAATATGCTATAAAAAAAAGTTGGAAATATTATAATAGAAGATAAATATTTGTAATTTTTAGCTACAAGACAAAATTAGTCACATCAAAGTGTGTGCACCCAATTTTAGGGGATTTTGTAGAATATTTCTTAATATAAAATATGTAGGGATATTTTACATTTTCCTAGGTTCACATGTGATACTATTATATATTGGGATTAATTGTAAATGCATTTATTATACCCTAACCCTAAAGGGATATTAAATCTGTGCCCTTGAACTAGATTTAATCCAAGCTATTGATTTGTAATGTAAAATCTATAAAAGGTAGCCTCCTCTCATTTGCAAGGGGTTGAGAAGAATTATTGTAATACATTCTAGAGAAATAGAAGAGAAGGCATTGAAGTGTTGGTGAATTCCTTGTGTTCTTGAATGTATGCATGATTCCATCTTCCAACTTTATTTCATCATTGTTATTTTATGTTCAACTTTAATGATGGAAAAGTGTTAGGATATCTTGATGAACCTCTTGCTCATACCTTTTGTAATTTGTTGATGGTAAATTTCTTTGTAAGGTTAGACTAGGATGATTTAATGCACTTAAGTTAATTGTGTATGTTTCTACATCTATGTGTGAATGTTACACTCTAAAAATGTGAAGGTTACCTTTGAATATTGCACTTGTTCTGTAGAACTATAGGTTACACTTGGTAAAGAAGAGCTAAGTTTTAGGGATTTTATCTATCTGAAGCATCAACCATTGCTATAGTTGTCACTAGGTTCTCAAGATTAGGATTTCTCCCAAACCATCAAGATTTTCCTATTTATTTATAATTCTATGTTAGTTTTAGGATTAGAGCACTACCCAAACTGCCATATTTGATGATAGAAGGTTTTTTTCATATTATTGTTTTGAAGTTATAGCTAGGGTTTTAACTAGTTTTTAGACATTTTGAAACCTCTTTTCAATCCCATAAGTTTCTAGTCTTTGTAAACTATAAATTCCCTTTGTGATTACCAAAAAATCACATCAGCTACTAAGCTATTTTTGCAAGTCAAGACCTAACATCCAAAACCTTGGGGTCATTTTTTTAAGTTATTTTAAGAAATTTACCTTTCAAGAGAGATAGAACACTTGTGTTTTATTTGTGTTGTGCAATGCAAAAACATTCATCAACAAAATTGGCACTAGAAGGAGGGATACTTAAATAAAGATAAAGCATATAGGATCATTCTCTCCTCAAAGGATAGAAAGAGTACTCAAATCTACATCAAATAAAGGAGTGTTCTAGGAGATTAAAACCCCTACATGATCTAGGAGAGCTAGAAAATGGGAAAGTTCATCTTCAACACCTCCTTTCATATCTACTTTTCCCTCACCTTCCCCTTCCCCATCTTTCGATTCTATATTATCTACTTCTCCCACTTCATCCTCATCTTCATCACATATTTCAGTTGTTGTACCCTACCCATTACCACTCTAGCTCCACTAATGGCTTCACTGGCTACCAACCCATCACTTTTAATTTTTAGTGAATACCATGAGATGAAAAATAATCTAGAAAATTTATGCTCCAAGTTCTTTACTAATGCTCCCAATATGATTGAAAAGAACATATTAATATCTTTCAAACAACCCTTGGAGATAAAGTGATTGAACATAAACATGTGGCTTGTAGGTTGTTTCCATATTCTATGGGGGAAGAATATTTCTAGTGGTTTATTTATTTACCATCTAGGTCAATATGGGATTGGGATAGTATGAAGGATACCTTTTTGCAAAAGTTTAAGGTTCGCATTAGCCCCACTGTGTTGTATAAGCAATTCATCTCATTCAAGAGACGAAAAAATGAACCCATAAGATCTTTCAATAATATATTCTATCAAGATTACACTAGGTTGTAGGACTCTTATGTTGTGAATGATGCAACATCTAAGTTAATGTATTATGAAGCCTTAGACAATATCACTATAGCCTTTGTAAAAAGGGTGAATCCTACCCCATAGATCTTAGTAGTTGCATATAGTGAGGTGCTTGTTGCAAGTGTTTATTTGGGACAACATATACTGGTCCACTCCCTTCATTAGGCCCAATAATAAATCCAAGTCAGATACAAGGCTTGACCCATGAATTAGCTAACCACACTCCAAAGATGAACCAAATTCCACACATGTAGATGGTACCTCATCTTGAGCTTTCATTGAATCAGACCCCTTCCATAGTCCCTACCTACTTACAAAATTTTGATACATTGGCCTATTAGTAGAATTCCAATATAGCTACTTATTTACAAAATTTTGTATTAGCTCAGCTTGTATATCTCCAAAATTTTGCCAAAATCAAAATTATGATCGTAGGAAAAGTTAGAATTCTCAAAGGTAGAATAGAACCTAGAACACATGGCCTAACAATAGAGGAGTTCCCACTCCACTTGATCCACCAAGTAATTCTGAGAAGCCATATGGAATATTTTATTTAGTTGAAGCAACATTATTGGGTTGGTGTAGGATACATAACATAAATCAACATTCAAAATTTAATTATCTAGAATTTTATATTATAGCCAACATATTTCAGTTGGAAGTGCAAAATGCCAGGGATACGAATGAGTCATTGGGGCACAAGATAGTTCCTTACAACCCATATGAGTATGTGATGGTGGTTAATCAGACTCCATTCCCTATGGTAGAAGAGAATGAACCTGAGACCGAAGAGTCCACACAAGCTACAACTAAGTCAAATGATATATGTAATGAATATTTTCTTTCTTAGTTGTTTGATACAAATACTGATAATATAGAAGGGGGTGATGTTTAGATGTTGAACAAAAGGAAGACATTATATGATCTATGAAATAGGAAAGTCGATAGTCCATTCACTACCTCTACTCCACCAAATAACATTAATATCCCTCTAGATCCTAATGTGAGCAACAATCCTTCATTTATTGAGGTACCTATTGTGCCCTCAAAACACATGCCCCATTTGGAACGAGGACCCTCTCTTTCCTTTGCCTCACCATGTCATTTTTTTGTTGTCTTGTTTTGTGTGCCCCCTATTTTAGTGTTCAAAATGGTTAGTGGGCCCCAAAGAATCCATCTTGAGTTGACCATATCTTCACCTCCTCAAATCTTCCTAAGTCCTTAGTCTTGGCAGGTCACCATTTGTTGTTTGCCTTAGTGTTTTAAGGCTGGCGTCCATGGAGACCATCGGGCCCACCCTGCCATGTTGCCCCTCTCAGAATTTCGTCACCTCTTCACTGCTCCCAACAACCTTCCTCTAGCGACTTCCTACCCATTGGGTTTCAAAGCTTATTTCGCTATTTGTTATGACTTATGTATTCCAATAGCTATTACTTGACAGCTTTCTACTTGTTGGAACCTAGATTTCCCATTGTCATCTACCCATTGCTAAAACATTGAACATCCATCCACCGACGACCACGTGCTTGTTGGATCCCGGTGATCCTATGGCCATTTTTGAATTTGCAACCCACCAACCTGATGTCTACCATACAAGCATTCAATGCCAGAATTTAATGCCTTAACTTCTATAAATAGGAAAATTTGAGTTGTCAATATCACTTTGTCAATTGAGTAGAAAGTGGTCAGAATGATCCAAAGTTATCTCCCCGTGTTGCCTCCAAGCCCGACGAGTGTTGCCGCTGATCCAACATGTTTTCTAGTTGATTCAGGTGTGTCCTTCATCAGATTCTTGAGGTAAGTTTTCCACTCGCACCCTATTTCGTTTCTTTTCCTTGATTTCTGGTAAAATGATAAATTAAAAGGAGAAAAAACACATAAACTAGATAGAGGAAAGCAAGGTGCCCAAAACCCATATGATGAAAACTCGAGAAACTTTCAAGATTGACCCAAACATCACTCACATAATCTTAACTTCATGGTGTCATTCTTCAGCCAAAGTGTTCGTGCTTGGCGGGCCTGAGACTCCTCATTTTCACTGATAACCTTGAAAATAAAGATAACTTCCAAGCAGTGAACCTCTCTGTCAGGTCCACCATCGTGGGAGGACTTTATCCTTTCTTTGTTTGAACTTGGTCAATTCACAAACTAAGCAGAGTTCGACAAGCTTCCCAGGTCCGCACCTGCAGGACTCCGTCCTTGGGGCACTGTGCATAGTTTGTTATTCTAAGCGGAAATCTAATCCTAGCCATCCAGCCTTTGGACCCTGACTCCTTCTCTACCAATTGAATTTATGAACCAATGACCAAGTGCTAACCTCTTTGTGGGTCTTGAATCACAGACTTCCATTTGTGGGCTGATGTGCTAAGTATGCCATCCTTAATGACCCCTAGCCTCTGGTGTTCCAACAACTAGGTTCTGCACACCTCACGACCGTTTAACTAAAATGGTGAAAATTGCTACGTAATCATCCTCCATGGATCTCCCTTATTGGGTTGCTATCAACGAGACTTTGTCATGTCCTCATCGTGCCCACATAGAAAACTTCCCCCATCCTTTCAGTGTTCAAAGCTTGAACCTACCTTGGCTTCTGAATTCTCCAAACAACAAACAAAGTAATATGAGAAGGATGAACTCTTTGCCAGACCCGATGCCTCGTGTTGCTCTTGTCAAAACTCTACCCAACTTTCATCATCCCTAACGACAATTGCCTAATGACTTTCTACCCCTTTGTCCTGAAATGCCCAAACACCAAAGTGTGATATTGACCACCCTCCAGAGCTGCGGGTCTCACTCCTTGGAACTTCGCCCCTAAAATGCCAACCCTCCAGAGCCATTTTGAATGGTAGACTCTAGACATCCAAGCTCCTTTCTGATTCTAATTGACCAAAAGGTGATCCAAATTCCTTCCAATCACCAAGTTGAATTTGAACCACATGTTAAAATAGAGCACTAACCTTAATGGACTCCTCAAGCTGCTCAAATTAGAAGGCAGGTTAGGACAGGCGAATCGTTGTGCCCTGGTTGTTGTCCCTCCTGCAACAACTCTAAAAGAACCATCAACAAGGGGAATTCTAACCCCTAGGGCCCGAATTATTCAAACTCCTCTCTACAACATGCTAATGAAAATCTGAAAGAAATGTTTGAGTCCCTTAATGATGACCTATCTGATCTAACGCTATTTTGTAGAGATTTGGCTAACATTTCCATGTTTTCATGCTTGAATATGCTCACCTCTCTTTTGCCCATAGGATATATGGAATCAAGTGTAGGACCTTTGGGAGAGGTTGTAGAGAAAGATAAAGGAAATAAAATAGCCAAAGTACCCCATGGAAAGGATGACAAAGACCAGATGAAGTATAAGTTCCAAGGGGAGCCCCTTAACTCTAAAGTCACCACATATTGGAAAGAATTCTCTGACACAAACATTGGACATATAGACATCAAAAAATTCAAGCAAAGGGTTAGGATCAACCCTACAATAGAAAATGAAAGACTAATTAGGAGCAGTGGGTTGGCCAAAGTTACAGGCTTCCCTCCCACTCTTGTTGCCCCTAAGCTTGTTATGGCCTGCAAAGAGGCATACTAGCTAGAGACCAGAACCATAGTAGACCAAGATATAAATGTTTTTTTTGGCATGTCCCCCAAGGTAATAACAAAGACCTTTCATATCCCTACCTTTAGGGAGATGGAAGTTCCAACCATGGATGATGGCAAGGAAATGTGGGACGAAGACCCTCTCAAGTACAAAAGGCTTATAAATCAACACTAGTTGAAAGAGAAGAGGAGCAGTGCTGCCATGGTTCCCCAAGAGTTATTACAAAGTGACTTTTATGAAGATTACCATGATTTGGTAACATTGCTGAGAAGAGTAATGGGGCTTCCTACCACTACCTACTTCCAAGAGTGGATGTTGTAATTTATTGAACAAATTCTCCATGGAGAGGCCAAATTCTACTTGGTAGGGATAATCAGTGATTGCTTCCACAAGCAGTTCGTGGTTGTAAGGAAGACCTCTCAATTTCACATGACATCTTACTTAGTATATTCATTGGCCAAGAGGACACAATACAAAGGATTTTTTAGAGCTTCAGATGAGGAACTAGGTAGGGAGCTGAAATTTTATGACAGGTACCCTCAATTGTAGTTCAGAAACTTCAAAAAGGAATATTGTAGGGTCAATGATGCTTTCATAGGTCACATTATCAGATTACTCAGGGGTGGCTTTGAGAGAAGAGTCTCCCATAGTGCCAATGATTTCCTGTGATAATTTTCCTTCTTGTTCATACAATTTCCAAAGTTCACAAACATTTGTACTAAAGGCTTCTTAGAAAAACCATACAAGCTACCTTGGTACCGCAATGACTGGATAATATTGCTAGAGCTCTCTCGATAGCTGCAGCGGGCACACACCCTCCTAAGTGGAAAGCATAAGGCAGGGATTCCTTATCCCCTCTCCTTCGGCCAGGGGAAATACAAACTCCACACATCCCAATTTGTAGATAATTTAGGAAAGGAACTCATGGAATATCATCTACGGTTTCATACTTCTAGGCCGCAAATGGACCCCTATGGAAAATTGAAGAAGATGGTAATAGTTGACTACTCTCATAGACATCATGTTGAATATTTTTGGGAAAATTGTAAAGATGAAAATGAAGTGCGAATGAGGCACTATATGTGGATGACAACATATTTTGTAAAGAAGGTCAATATGTTCCCCGTACCAAACCAGGTGGAAGAAGATGAAAGAACAACAATAGATCCCCAAAACAATGTAGTTTCCAATCTCCCGCTGTCACTAATTGATTGGGATGAGCAAGAGGTCGACGACCTCGATATATTAACCAGGCCCATCGAGGCCAAGACAAAAGAATGGATTGATGGGTGAATTTCCCAATTAAAGCAACAAGGGATCACTTTGAATTATGAAGAGCTTGATAACAAGCCAAGTGAAATAGATAGTGGGGTAGCCACAACCCCATTGGCTGAGACTTCAACATCTCCTCTAACCATTAGGTCAAGGAAAAGAAAGGAGGTTGTGGAGAAACAACCGAACCCCAAGGTATATGTGAGAAAGGCCTTAGAAGGTGAAACTTCCAAGAAACATAAAAGATCAAACAATGTTACAAAGATTCCTATCATTCAAGAGGATCCGATCCATGAGGGAGAAGAGATAGGAGCTGAGTAACCCAAATCTCCACTAGCTACCTCTGCTAATACTATCCCTCTGCTTGCTTCTCTGGCTATGGTTTCTACTTTCCCACCTGCAGTGGACATCTCGGTCCACCTTGCCTCTTCTCCACCCACCATGTAGGTTGTGACCATAAATTCTTCCTCTGTCACCGCCTCTCCACTATTTTCCACTTACATTTCTCTGACCACATCTCTCTCATTAGTAACAACAATAATACCAATATCCACACTCTCACTTCTAGAGGAATTCTCTTGGCATATGCAAAAGGTTCTTATAGAGATTTCTGAAGTATTGATGAACCCGACTATTTAGGCTTCCTTGGCATAGATTCTTTCTAGTATCCCCACCTCCACTCCTCCAACTGAACCACCCAAGATGAAAGCCATAATGGAAATATTCGAGGAGTTGGAGCGATGAGAGAAGGAAGCCACAAAATGGATTGAGGAAGAAGTGGATGATTACCATAAACATCCAAAGTTCCAGTGGTTACTAATTGATGAAGTGGTGCATGAAATAGAATCCTCTAAGAGTGATGAAGAAGATGTTGGCACCAAATATATCATGGAGACCTTTGATGCAGATCTCGAAGAAGAGTTAGTTGGGTAGTTGAAGGATGTTGGAGAGGAGGTGGAAAATCCGCCTTATGAGGAAGAGAAGGAATCAAGTGATAGGATGGAGGACATTGAACCTCCAACTAGGGAGCATGATAAAGACCTTGAGCATGATGGAGAAATGCATCTCTTAGGAGGGAAAGAAGAGCAAGAAAATAAAGAACAATAGAATGTGCCACCTCAACATGAGGAAGAGGAAAAGAAAGAAGATAAACCCCAAGAAGAGTCTAAAGCTAATAAGAGTCTAGAGATAGAGTAGCCCAAGGAACAAGGGCATGAAGAAGAAAAAGAAGAAAAGGATACTAAAGGGGAGGACATCCCCAAGGAATGCATGCACTCCAAGTCCCCCATCAAAGAAAAAGTATTCATCTAGGACTCTGATGAAGAGGAAGAAGACACAAGGACGGAGTAGGAAGCTCCAAGTGAAAAAAAGATTGAAATCAAAGAAGAGGAAGGTGGTCATGAATTAGTGAGGGGAGAATCTCAGATGCATGAGTGGCTTGAGAAACAACTGGAGAAGAAAGCTCCTACCCCAAAGCATCCAAGAGAAATATTGGAGGCCATCTCGGCCTGAGCTCATATCAACACCAAGAAAGAAAAGAAGCCCAACGTTAGATCCAAGCTGACAATGGATGCCTCTGGATCTAGAACCGTGCAAGTAGCCAAACTAGTGGTGGGAGAAGGAATAAGTTACAATGTCTCCACCATCAACCAAGGGATATCTATCAGAGAGCAGAAGATTGATCATCTCCAGGAGTCTATTTCCACAATGGTACATTTGATGCAAAAGGACAAGATCTCTAAGGAATAGCTAAAGGTACAGTTGGCTAATTTGACTAGCTATATTCATTAATGGTCATTAGTGGAGGAGCTCCCTACCACATCCTCGATGCTACCACAATTATTGTCCAAGTACCATATCAACAAGCTTGAGAAAAGAAAGAACTGGACTAAGACTATAGAGGATTGGTTCCAACAAGTCTAGTATGCTGGAAACATGGGCATCAATCATCCTATCAAGACAACAAATAAGTTCTTGGAAGTGAAAAGATACCTTGAGGGCATGAGGAAGTTCTACATTGACTTCCCAAAGATATATGACTCCACCTATCCTAAAATTGAGGCCATCCTTAGGCTGCCTCAGAAAACATGGGAAAAGGAGCTTGCACTGACGAAGGATGATCATTGGCTAGTGGATATGTGGAAGCTGGACTTCGACAATAGAAAGGAGACACTAGAGCAGGTGCTCTATAAGGTGGAACCTGACATTGATTGGGAAAAGTATGTTAGGGCTGATTGTGTTTAGTATTTGACATTAATGACAGGTTATGACATGCCCGCCATCAAGATTGATGTAGAAAAGATAAAGGCCTATTTCCATAAGAAGGTGGAAGATGGAATATCAGGCGAGCTTACCATAGATTTTATGAGTTTTGTTGCTTTGGTTTTTGCACAATTTGAACAAGTCAAGGACAACACTGCTAAGTATGATGGAGATTGGAACACACTCATAGGCCAATCCAAGCAATGGAACTATTAGGTGCTCCAATCTAATATAATGGAGATTGATAAGCTCCAAGCATTAATCAACAAGTTTATGGAGTATGCCACTTTGAAGAAGTAGGAAGGAAACCTAGTCATTGATAAAAATATTCTCACATAATAGCTACAACAAAAGCAATCAACAAAAGACAAAAGTGTTATAGTGCTGCCACAAGAGGACAAAATAGGGAAAATGACAAGAATGTAATTTTAAATTGTAATATATTTGGGGGTAGGTGAAACCATAGTTTGTAGTGAATCTTGGCCATTCATTTTTCTTTTTGAACACTATAAGTAGGGGGTCTCCTCTCATTTTTTAGGAGAGAGTTGAGTTGTTGTGAAGGCATGCTACGAAAATTTTAATATAAGTTCATTGGATTTTGGTGGACTCTTGAGTTTATATTGCATGTTACATGGTTCATCTCCCATAGTTGATTTAGATAAATTTACTTTTTTTGTTCTTCATGTTATAGATTACTTTGATAGCTTAGTTGATGTAGTTGAATGGTTGTTTAGATTTTTGCTATGTTGATGCCTTTCTTGTCCATAATTTTTGTTGTTTACTAATGGTAGATAGCTATGTAAAGTTAGTCTTGGCATAAACTAAAAATCTGCTCCAAACTTCTATATTTTATTCATGCATGTTTATGGTGAATGAATGGTTGAATATTTGTAGTCCTTAGAAGCTTGCACAAGTTTCATAATACTATGAGTTAATTTGGTTAAGTGAAATTCTATTTTAAGGAAGTTGCCCATAGTAGAACCCTCCATGATCACTGTTCATGGCTAGTTTCAGATCCAAGAATTTCTTCTCTTCCCTGTCCCTTTTTCATTTATTTTTAGAAGTAACCTATGCTAAGGTTCATTGCACATTGTAAAGTCAAATAATAAGATAAAATAGGAGTTTAAGACTACTGTTTGAACCTACAACAAATTGCACATTAACTTTCCATCTCAGGAACTCCATTTTAAGATTCACCTCATCTCCAGCGAAACTCCATAAGTATTCCTTGTGATTACCAACAAAATCACATTTGAAACAACTGAGATATTCTATGTATGTCATGAACTAACACCTGAGAGACCTTGGGGTGATTTTCAGCAACTTGTTGGTGGAGATTGCCTTTCAAGAGAGGTAGTGCACCTACGCACTTCCTGTGTTGAGAAAGTGCTAAAACACCCATCAACAAAACTAGCACTAGAAGGAGGGAATTTGAACTAAGTTGGATTGAGGTGATTCACTCTCCCCTAAAAGGTCCTGAAGAATTTTAAGGTCTACTCCAAACAAAGGGGGATTTTAGGAATTACATCCTCCCACAAGGGCTAGAAGAACTAAAGGAGGGGACACAACCTCTTCTTCCTCCTCCATTCCACCCACTTCACCTTTTCCTTCACCTCCTTTCTCCTTCCATTCACCTCAGACTCAGTAGACTTCCTTCTCCTTCATCCATTCTGCTCAGCCATACCACACAACATTTCCACCTCTTACTTCCCATAGCCGGGGTGCTACCCCCTCCCCTACCCTCCAAGTACAAGGCACAGTCCCAACTACCACTTCCCCTATGTAGCCCCAAGTCACTGTTACATAGCAAATACCACCTCCACCTCCCCTCATGGCTTGGCTTGGGAATAACCCTTCTTCATTGAACTTCAACACCTACCATGAAATTCCTAAGAATCCAGAGAGATTTTGTACAAAGTTCAATCCTCAAGATCCACAGAGGATAGCTGAGGAGCACATCAAAATATTCAAAAGAATGTTGAAGGACATGCAGATCAATTAGGAAGATGTGGCGTGTAGGCTCTTCCCTTACTCATTGGGGGAAGATGCCTTCTACTGGTATATTAACTTGTTAGAAGGATCCATTACATCTTGGGATTTGATGATGAACGCCTTCTTGTAGAAGTACAAGATCTTGATCAACCCTTCAGAGATATATCGAAAATTCACATTAGTTCGTAGGGAAGTCAATGATTTGATCAACTCTTTCAATGATCAATTTCACCAAGTTTATATTAGGTTGCAAGCCCTGTATGTGCTCAATGATGCTACTGCCTTGTTGATTTACTATGCAACATTGGACAGCCTCACAACTGTATTGGTAAAGAGAGTGCAACCACCTCTAACCAAATTGGTAGATGCCTATGTGGAGGTAGTTATTGCTAGTATAGACTTGGGGAAAAATATTTTTGGTTCACTACCTTCCTTGGGTCCAGTGGCTCATCTGATGTAGGTTTAAAGGCTCAACCAAGTGTTCGCTCATCAAAAACCTCTTATGAACTAGGTGCCTTAGCTGCCCATAGTCTCGCATCCAAGATAGTTGATGAACTAGGCACCTCTTATGCTTCCAGATGTGTAGCCCCAGTAATAGCAAACCTACTCCTCAACTCCCCAACAACAGTAGGCATACTCTCAATAGCCTTAAACACCATTATACCTGCAGGGGCTAAAATTTCACCCAGTACAACAAAATTAGCTAGTTGCTCTGCCCATTTTCCTTCAAAATCAAGTGTCACAACCAAGTAACACCGAGAAATATTAGCTTGATGAGTTGACTGGAATGATTAAAAAAAATTCCACAGAGATAACACACCTAAGGAATCAAAACAATTAGATGGAAGCTTCCTAGTTGAGATTTCAAGCCAACCTCAACAAAGAAAGCAGGGACGACCATGATGTAGGTCCTTGTTCAGGATAGAGCTATGAAAGAGGAAAAAATTCTCATCAAAATTTTGAAAGGAGGTCGGCCCAAAGACAAAATAAGATGTGGAATACTAGACCCAACAATAGGGGTGTTCCTACTCCACTTGACTAGCCTACAAATGTTGAAAATAAAACTAGTGGCATGTACCTTGCTAAAGTAGCTCTCTCTGGATGGTGTCAGATTCACAAGACTAGTAGGCACTCTGAGTTGGACTATCCCGAGTTGCTCATAGCTGCAAAAATCTTCAAAGTCGAAGTTCAGAATGTCATGGACAATGTCAGATGCCATGACCTAGTCCCACCTGAGCCCTATGATTCCTCTTGTCTTGTGGTCAATCTAGTGCCATTCCCACAAAGTGAGAACAATGTCCTAGAATGTGAGGATGCTCCACCAAAAGAGGACAAAATCCAAGAGGTAAGTAGTGAAGAAAATTTATCTCAGCATTTCGATTCAGTAGAAAATGGTCCAATGGACAAGGAGGAACTATATGTAGATGAGGTTCATATGTTCCATCAGAGGGCGAATCCCTACTACTTTAGAAATAAACAACAAAGAGGACCTTTCATGACTTCCACTCCACCCAATTACTTCAACACCCTGCCTGACCCCAATGCTAGTAATAATTTGGGTTTGCCTCACGTGCCTACTCAATACCTCAACAAGGATAGACCACAAAATAAACCTCAAATCCAGCCACAAAACTAGCCTCAAGGTCAACCCTAGAATCAGTCAAGCCAGACACAAGCCCAACTTGCTAACTCATCCATAGGAAAAGCCTTCGAAACTAAAATTGAACAAATGGATGAATCTGTTGCTGAGGAGTTCAAAAAGATCAAAATCAGCTTATCTTCCTTTGAGTTACATAAGGTTCCTACAGTTAGGCATGCCTTCTTTAGGGTGATTAATGGAACACCCTCCTCTAAGGCAACACAGGAAATACCAACCAAGAGAGTCTCTTTCGAAGACCCTCCAAGTGAACCTGTCATTCAACAAATTCATAGCAAGAAGGTAGATCCAACTCAAAATCAACCAACGAGTAAACAAACTGCAAAGGAATCAGATCAAAATAATAGGAAAAGCCCCAAGGATCAGCCTTCTAGGAAGGCTAAGGATAAGGCTAGCAATAAAAAACAAAGATCAAGTAGCTCAAGTGGACACACCTATGGGCCTCTTCCAAGGAAACTTAGAAACACCACCCTTCCTCACCACCATCTAGATATTTGGAAAGAATTTGCACAATTTCCTGCTTGATTCAGAAGCATCAGCCAACGTCATTCCCTTGGCAGTGTGTAAAGTTATTGGGATCACCCCCACACCATCAAGGAAAAAAGTGACTTAACTGAACAAGAAAAAGGTGAATATAGTGTTAGAAATGAATCATATCCCAATGTAGATCACTATAGATCCAAGGGTATAACAAGTTATTGACATTCAGTGGCAGACATCCCTAACACCTATGAAATTATACTTGGTTGAGACTTCACTAAAATGTTGAATGGATACGCTACAATGGATCACTCTCACATGTAGTTGCTATGGAAGGGGATTCCAAATCAAGTCCATATAGATCGAGAGCTACACATGAAATTCATGATCACGGAATACAACAACACCACCAATTAGGTATTGTTTGTTGAAATAGAGTTAGGGAATTATTGCCCCTTTGTTTATTAGGAAGAAGCATAGCCTCAAGAAGAAGAATTGCTTGTAGAAGTAATCCTGATGCAATGTATCCCTTTGATCGATTTAGCCCATGCACCTCAAAGCAAAAAAATGTTAGTGGAGTTAGAAGATTAAGAGCCTTATCAAGATGGCAATTTAGGTTTTCTAGATGGATTCCAAGAGTTCATGGAGAAATGCATACAATATCAACTTAGCCTAAGGGTGAGAATGGACTTCTAAGGCCTCCTACTACCTAATTGGTGCAGGGTACACAATGCTGCCCACTCTAAGTTTGAGTGTTATTTGTGCCAGATAGTAGTGGAACATTTCAAAGGATTAGTTGCTCCTTGGATAAAGATGCTAATAGGGCAGCCCACCCTCAATCATACTGAATTAGCACCTACTCCAGAGGTTGTAGATGCCAACTCACAGCCTAAAGGTTATGAACACATCATTGGCCCTAGCGTCAAAGAACCTTCAAAATTTTAGATGTTGTGCTTTGATAGATCCAAGTCAAAGCAGGGAGCCGACGTCGAGTTTGAGCTCATCAACCCCACAGGTAAGGCCTATTTCACTACCCATAGACTCCAACTCTATTGTACCAATAATGTAGTGGAATATGAGGCTTTAGTCCATGGTTTCTTAATGGCTCTGAGAAAGAATGTCAAAATTCCACAAGTTTTTGGTGATTCAAAACTAGTTGTCAAACAAGTCAGGAAATTGTACTCATGCCATGACAAAAGGTTGACAAACTATAGGAATAGATTTTGGAATCTTTTAGAAAGTCTAGACACATTTAATATACAACTGATCTCGTGTTCTCAGAACCATACAACTGATGCTTTGGTTCAAGTAGCCAGCACTTTGCAAACCTTGTCCCTTTCTAGCCTCAAGAAATTTACCGTGGAGTTGACCTCTACTCCATCTATATCAGGTAATTTCACCCACTTCTAGGTGTTCAATGGTGATCAACATTTCCTAGAATTCATCACTAGTTCTAACATGTTTGTGACATAAATAATTGATGAAGCTGATCCAAAAGAAGCTAGATTAGATATAGAAGGGCTCATCAACCTCAAAACCAATACTATCCCCAGAGGTATGGTTCAGCTTGAGTGCATATTTGATCTAGATCAAATCAAGGATCAGGACCAACAAACAAAGAAGGATGCCATAAGCAACCAGTGTGACACCCACAACCTCAGAACAACCGAGGAAATAAAAAATGTTTTTATTGGAAAGGTGTGCACTATAAAAGAAAAGAAAGGAATTATTGACGACTTGAAAAATTATCATGTTGTGGTAGCATAGAGCTATGAATATTTGAAAACCTATGATACCTCTATTATCACACATACTATCCCTCTTAAGCCTGATGTGTGACCATTTCAACAAAGACAACGTCCCATCAATGCATTGTTGGAACCCATCATTTACAAGGAAGTGCAAAAATTACTTTCAGCCAGAATAATCTTTCCAATTAGGCACTCCACATGGGTGGCCAACTTGGTCCCAGTTAGGAAAAAGAACAGAGAAATTGGATTGTGTGTGGACTTTTACAATTTGAACCGAGCTTCAGAGAAGGACAACTATCTAGTGCCTTCATTGGAAGAGGTATTGCAAATTCTCAATGGATCACAGATGATGTCCTTCCTTGATGGATACTCCAGGTGCAATCAAGTGATGGTGTAGTACGAAGATCGACATAAAAGAACATTCACCACCAAGTGGGAAACCTTTCCTTACAGAAGAATGCCATTCAGGCTCATCAATGTTGGCACCACTTTCCAGCATGCCATGGACATAGGCTTTAAAGATCTAATTGGAAATTTCATAATCATCTACATGGATGATTTAACCGCATTCTTTAAGAATTGGAGTGATCATGTCTCCAATTTTTGTAAAGTCTTCCAGAGGTGCTAGGAATTTGGAGTTTCCCTTAACCTGAAGAAGTGCATCTTTAGAGTCACTAAAGGGAAATTGCTTGGGCATGTTATCTTGGAATGGGGCATCTCCATTGACCCTGAGCACATTCAATCTTTGCTGAAAATCCCACTGCTAGGCAGCAAGAAAGAATTGAAATATTTCTTCAGAAAGATCAACTTCATAAGGAAGTTCATCACAGGCTTTGCTAAAATCATCAAGCCACTTAATGTCATGTTGAAACAAGATGATAAGATCGAGTGGACCCCAGAAGAAAAGAAAACTTTTGAAGA
Organism: Sequoia sempervirens; assembly: GCA_007258455.2. Lineage (NCBI taxonomy): Eukaryota > Viridiplantae > Streptophyta > Pinopsida > Cupressales > Cupressaceae > Sequoia > Sequoia sempervirens. The sequence goes on from VDFB02373365.1 coordinate 205,526,746, forward strand.
AATTAAGAAAGCAATTTTTGAGGCACTAGTGCTAGTCATCCTGGAATATCTAAAGTCATTCTACATTTACTCCTTTGCTTCAGATCACTCGTGTGCCAACATCCTGACTCAGAAAGACAATGACAGAAATCGACACCCTATCGCCTTCATGAGTGCTCCCTTGAAGGATGCTGAGCTGTGATATCACAATGTGGAAAAGCAGGCATATGCTCTTGCCAAAGGAGTGAAGAAGTTTTGGCATTTCATCTTATACAATAAGGTGTTTTCCATTGCTCTTGACCCAGCGGTGAAGACATTGCTCATGCAAAATGAGTTGGGTGAGAGAAGAGAAAAGTGGTTTACTTTGTTGCAAGAGTACGCCATGGAAATTAAGCCAATGAAGTTGGTTAGAGGATAGGAACTTACCCAAACAATAGCTAAAATAGTAGCTGAAGCAAGACCTGAACTTATAGTGCAGCAATACCAGCTTGAAGATGTTTCCCTAGGGGAGTGGTATGATGACATAGTCTACTATTTGTTGAACCACAAGTGCCCACCTCACTTGCAGGGAGTTCCAAAGTGTGTGCTTAGGCTAAAAATCAATAGCTACATGCTGCAGGGATCCATACAATACAAGAGGAATCACAAAGGTGTCTATCTGAGATGCCTTGGAAAAGAAGAAGCAGACCAAGTCCTAAAGGAGTTTCATGACAAGTACGGCACCGGTCATGGATCTATCCTTTCAAATTCTCATCAGATCCTGCACGTAGGTTACTATTGGCCGACAGTCTTCAAGTATGGTCACAACCATGTTTGTATGTGCCACATATGCCAGACCACTGCAACTAGAGAGAAGAATGTTGTTGTCCCATTGCAACCAGTTCTGGAGGTGAAACCTTTTGCATAATGGGGTCTTGACTTCATTGGTTCGGTAAGCCCACCATTGTTTTCAAGACACAGGTAGATTCTAACTACTTCCGATTATTGTACTAGATGGATAGAAGCCATTGCATGTAGGCAATGCACAACAAAGGTAGTTATAGATTTTCTTGAAAGTTTCATCTTGAATCATTTCGGTTGCCCCTATGCATTAGTGTGTGATAATGGCCCTACATTTTCCTCGCTTAAATTTTCTAGGTGGTCCTTTGGCTATGGAATTTCTCTCATGTTCTTGTCTAACTATTACACCCAAGGTAATGGCCTAGAAAAATCCACAAACAAGAACTTGATTATTGTGATTAAAAAACTACTTGACAAGAATCCCAAGGACTGGCACACCCAGCTCCATTTTTCCCTTTGGGAAGATCGAATATGCCACAAGGCTGCCCTTGGTGATTCCCTGTTCCACATCGTCTATGGCTTAGAGCTTATTTTACAAATCCACTTGAAAATCCTTACCCTCCAGTTCATCAATGACTTTTATGAAGAAGGGGATCATAGAGAAACTCATTTAGCTAAGCTATTACATTTAGAAGAAGTGCTTGACCGTGCAATAGAATTTTTTTCCAAACATCAGGGTGTAGTCAAAAAATGGTTTGACCCCGGAGCAAAAATCAAGGCCTTCTAAATTGCAAATCTAGTCCTATGTTGGGACAAGGCCCATGAGAAGAAAGGGGGACATAACAAATTCGACAAGCTTTGGCTTGGCCCCTTTTAGATTTCTGAAATCCATGGAGATAATGCCTTTTGCTTAAGGACCTTAGCCAATGAAGATATCCCATTTCCTGTCAATGGGAAACACCTAAAGCATTACTTCCAAGCCTGAGCTCTTTTGAGCCCTCCCTTTGTAAATACTTGTATATAGGTTAGAGTAGGGTGCTTTTGGTTTGCTATTGTTTTGTTGCTTTGCTTCGCTCCATTTTTTTGCTTGTTTCCCAATATTTTGCTTTGATGAGGGTGTTCTTCATTTCTATTGTGGTGGTCATGCTCGTTCAATGAATGATTCCCTTTGTTGCTCGCTCTTAGTGTTCTCTAGCTAAATGTTCACTCTCAACTTTTGGTCTTTGATAGCTACCATGGGATGACTTCCTCATTTGAACTCTTCCCTAGAACTTGACCCTTAGTTGAATCCTTTTACGTTCATCTCAGATTCTGCACGAAACACATATTAATGGTTTCCAAAGGGTTGTATAGTAGTTGTTATGATTACTTAGTGAGTGAAAAATCTTAAGTCCCCTCTAGTGACCAATATGGTTCCCAAACCCATAGTAGGCTTCAATGCTTACACAGTTGAGCAAAGGAAGAAAGTATTAAAATAAGTATCAAAAGAAAGATAGGAGAAGAAATTCTAAAATCAGGCAACTGTATGGGTGCGTAGATAACTCTACTGAGACTATGGATGCCCGGTTGGTAGTAGAGCAATATCTATGAGGTCACAGCGACAACTCTGCTAGGGCTATGGATGCCTGATTGGTAGTGGGGCAATGTTCAAGTTACTTTTGGGGTTGGACAATTTATGTAGCATGTTGGTTAGATTAACTCCATGGAAAGGGAATGAATCCACTAAACACACACTCCTAAGATGCTACGTGGGTTGATTAAGTTGAGGATCATATTTTCCTAGTTCACTTTTTGGACATCAACCCTTGGTCTACGAAGCTAGAGAGTCTGGGTTCTGAATGAGTATTTATCCTTAGAATGCTTGGGAGCGTTCCCCAACAGAGTCACCATTTGTTGTTCCCTAAGCACACATGCCTCATTCAAAACGGAGACCCTCTCTTTCCTTCACCTTGGCGGGTCATTTTATTTCCATCTTGTTTTATGTGCCCCCTATTTTAGTATTCAAAATGGTTAGTGGGCCCCAAAGAATCCATCTTGAGTTGACCATATCTTCACCTCCTCAAATTTTCCTAAGTCCTTAATCTTGGTGGGTCCTCATTTGTTGTTTTCCTTACTTTTTTAAGGCTAGAATCCATGGAGTCCATCAGGCCTGCCCTGCTGGGTTGCCCCTCCCAAAATTTCATCACCTCTTCATTGCTCCCAATGGCCTTCCTCTAGTAGCTTCCCACCTATCAAGTTTTGGAGCTTATTTCACCATTTGTTATCACTAACATTCCAACAGCTATTACCTGACAACTTTCCGCTTGTCGGAACCTAGATTTCCCATTTTCATCCACCCATTACTAAAACATTGAATGTCCATCCACTGATGGCTAGCTACCTATCAGATCTTGATGCTCCCATGACCATTTTTGAATTTGCAACCCACCAACCTAATGTCAGTCGTATGAGCATTCATTGCCAACATTTAATGCCTTAAATTCTATAAATAGGGAAATTCGAGTTGTCATTATCACTTTGTCAGTTGAGTAGAAAGAGGTCAAAATGATTCAAAGTTATCTCCCCATGCTGCCTTTGAGCTCGACGAGTGTTGTTGTCGATCCAACATGTTTTCTAGTTGATTCAGGTGCCTCCTTCATCAGGTTCTTGAGGTAATTTTTCTACCCGCACCCTATTTGATGTCTTTTCCTTGATTTCTGGTAAAATGATAAATTAAAAGGCGAAAAAACACATAAACTAGATAGAGGAAAGCACAACACCCAAAACCCATATGATGAAAACTTGGGAAACTTTGGAAATCAAACCAAAGATCACCCATGGAACCTTAACTTCCTAGTGCCATTCTTTAGCTAGAGCATTCATGCTCGGTGGGCCTGGGACTCCTCATTACTTCCAATAACCTTGAAAATAAAGATAACTTCCAAGCAACAAACCTCTCTGTCGGGTCTGCCATCACGGGAGGAATTTTTCCTTTCACTGTTTGAACTTGGTGAATTCACAAAATAAATGGAGTTTGATAGGCTACCTAGGTCTATTCCCACAAGACTCTATCCCTGGGGTGCTATGCATAGTTTGTTGTTCTAACCAATAGTCTAATCCCATTTGTCCAACCTTCAGACCCTGAATCCTTCCCTATCGGTTGACTTTATGAACCAACAAACAAGTGTCAGCCTCTTCATGGGTCCATGAGCCACCGTGTGAAGTTTATCATTCTCAACGACCACTGGCCTCTGGTGTTCCAACCACTGGGTTCATGCAACCCATGACCATTTGACTAAAATGGTGAAAATTGCTAAGTAATTGTCCTTCATGGATCTCCCTTATTGGGTTGCTGTCAATGGGACTCTATCCCATCCTCTTTGTGCCCACACAAAAAATACCCTCGTCCTTTTGGTGTTTAAAGCCCAAACCTACCTTGGCCACTAGACACTCCAAACAAAAAATGAAGTGATATGCCAAGGTTGAACTCTTTGTCGGACCCAATGCCTCGAGTTGCTCCCATCAAAACTATACCCCCAGAATGTCATCCCGCCAGAGCCGTTTTAAATGATAGACTCTAGACGGCCAAGCTCCTTTTTTATTCTGATTGACCAAAAGGTGATCCAAATGCCCTCCAATCACCAAGTTGAATTTGACCCACATGTTAAAATAGAGCACTACCATTAATGGACTCCTCAAACTTCTCAAATCAAAAGGCAGGTCAGGATAGGTGGGTCATCATGCACTAGTTTTCATCCCTCCTATAGCAGCTTTGAAACAACCATCAGCCAGGGGAATTCTGACGCCTGGGGCCTAAATTATTCAAAATCCTCTCTGCAACATGCCAATGACAATTTGAAGGAAATGCTAGGGTCCCTTAATGATGACTTATCTGATCTAACATTTTTTTGCAGAGATTTAGCTAATGTTTCCATGTTTTCATGCTTGAATGTGCTCACCTCTCTTTTTCCAATAGGATATATGGAATCCAGTGCAGGACCTTTGGGAGAGGCCATCGAGAAAGATAAAGGAAAGAAAATGGCCAAAGCACCCCACGAAATGGATGAGAAAGACCATATGAAGTATAAGTTTCAAGGGGAGCCCCTTAACTCTAAAGTCACCATAGATTGTAAAGAAGGCTCTAACACAAACATTAGACATATAGACATCGATGAATTCAAGCAAAGGGCCAGGATAAACCCTACAAAAAAATGCAAGACTAATCAAGAGCAATGGGTTGGCCAAAGTTGCAGACTTCCTGTTGGCAAAACAAGGACAGACAACTAAGAGGGGGGGTGAATAAGTTGTCACAGAAATTTAAACTTTTTCTAACTTAACTTATCCTTAATCTCAAATCTGATGAATGAACAATTAACCATAAGCAATTAACACATCAGAGAGACAAAGAACACCAAGATTTTTTTTTACATGGAAACCCTATTAGGGGAAAAACCATAGTGGATGTTAGTCCACAAGATTATACCCTGCTAAAAGTATAAAGAAAAACAATAAGAGAAATGCACATGCATTTAGGCACACTACCTAGAGCTCACCACTCAATTAAAAAAGGGGCTCATTTCCCAACAAAGTTGGATTAAAAACCTTGAGGGTATGAACTAAGAAAATAGCTTCTGCTCTAGCTTGATTACAGTTCCAATTAAGTTCAACACTTCTTCACACTCTTCTTAGTAATTATATTCATACATACACACATAGGAGCACATGAAGCATCATCATCATCAATGAACTAATAACCCTTATATATCCACTACATGAGATTCCATCACAACTTCGTCGCCCAAGAAAATAAAATATATTTACAATGTCAGCCGAGATTAAAAACTAAATTTTAATGTGAACCCACCAAGGTCAGCCACAACATAGTGGATACCCAAATTAATATCTCCAACACAAAAATAATTTAATTAATTTTGCCTTGAACATCCACGACACACTATCATCAACATGTCGGCCAGGAACATGAAAAAAAAACATGCACAAGAAGATCTTCAACCATGAGTACATGAATAAATGTGGATGTAATAAAAAGATAGAGAATGAAATAGAGACATCTGAGAACACCAAGAAACAATAGAGAAGCATCTGCAATGACTAAGATAACTCAAATCACACAATCTTCATTCAGGAACACTATTAGAGACCAACAAAACACTATCAGACCATAACTCACACAAAACTTCATGTAGACCTCTAAAACTTTTGGTAGATGATCTAGACACACTCAACAATAAACCCTTTAATCCAAATTAGCTAATCTTTTACGTATAGAACAAAATTCCTTTATGACCTACACAGTTCCACTAGGAACTTGGAACACTTTTCCTTATAATTTTCTCAATATCCTTGACATATATAGTAATAGATACACCAAATGCTAATAGTGTTGACATCAATGACAACCACATATTGGAAACACATCCACAACATCCAACAATCTCCCAACAATTTCCCCCTTTGGCATTGATGGCAAGACATGATGTGAAAAATACCATCAACCCAACACACTGACTTCTTCTACACCTCTTTTTTGAAAAAAATTGACATGTTGTTCTTCTCCCTCTTTGACATCAATTGAAAAGGTAACCATGGCCATTCCATACACACGCTTTGAACCACATATATGTGCATCTGACTACTCCCCCTGAGTAGTAGCCATGAAAATATCAATCCAGATCATAATATAGCAATGAGGCTCATAGATATATGTAAGTAAATGCATCATTTAGTTCTTATTAGGAGGGGTAATTACCCCTAGCATTCTCGTGAGATACTCAAAAGTATCATTCGGTAATGGCTTAGTAAATATATCTACAATCTATTCTTTAGTAGGAACATACTCCAATCTGACTTCTTTCTCATTCACTTTCTCCCTCAAGAAATGAAACTTGATTGATATATGTTTAGTCTTAGAGTGTAGCACTAGATTCCTTGATATATTTATTGTGCTTGAGTTGTCATAGTATATGGAAATAGGCTCTTCATATATTACTCTGATATCTCTCAACATCTGTTTCATCCATACAACTTGAGTACAATTATTGGTAGCAACAATATATTCTGCTTCAGCAATAGATAGAGAAATTGAGTTTTGTTTTTAACGTAACCAGGATACCAACTTCTTCCCTAAGAAGAAAGCACCACCACTAGTAATTTTTCTGTCATCCACATCACTAGCCTAATCAGCATTAGTGTATGCACACAACATGAGATCATCATCCTTTGGATACCAAAGTCCAAAGTCAACTATTCCTTTCAAATGTCTAAAGATTCTTTTGACAATAGTCACATGTGATTCTTTTGGATCAGCTTGAAATGTAGCAACCATACATACAACATTCATAATATCCAGTCTAGTTTGAGTCAAGTAGAGCAATCCACCAATCATTGACCTATATCTGGTTTGATTTTCCCTAGAAGAGCATCATTTTGACTCAACTTACATCTGGTTACCATGGGAGTACCAATAGGTTTGGAGTCTTACATTCCAAACTTCTTCAACAGTTCTCTCACATATTTGGACTAAGATATGAAAATCCTTTGGTCTAATTGTGTAATTTCCAATCCTAGAAAGAACTTCATTTCACCAATCATACTCATCTCAAATTCACTCTTCATCTCATCAACAAAATTCACGCATAGATTATCATCTCCACCAAAAATGATGGCATCAACAAGGGCTTCTATGATTAAATCCTTATCATGATCTAATTTGAAGTATAAGTTACTATCAACAGTAACTGTAGTGAATCCAAACTTTAGTAGATATTTGTCCAATTTGGCGTACTAGGCTCTAGGGGCTTGTTTGAGTCCATACAGAGCTTTCTTCAATTTGCAAACCATATCTTCCCTATCTATTAGTTGAAATCCATCTAGTTGTTCAGTGCACACTTCTTCTAGTTCCCCATTCAAAAATGCAGACTTTACATCCATTTGATAGACTTTATAGTTCTTATAAGCAGCAAAAGCAAGAAATAATCTTACTACTTCAATTCTAGCAATAGGGGCAAAGGTTTCTTTGAAATCAATACCTTCCATTTGAGAGTACCCTTTACATACCAATCTTTCCTTATTCTGGACCACTTCACATTTCTCATTCAACTTGTTTCTGAATACCCACATAGTACCAATCACATTCTTATCTTTGGGCCTAGGAACTAGTGTCCATGTATCATTTTTTTTAAATTGTTTCAGTTCTTATTTTAGGCTTCTAGCCAGTGTTCATCTTGAGAAGCTTCAGTGACACTCTTAGGTTCACTCTTGGAAATTAGACAATATTCTTCTTCAATTTTTCTTCTAGTTTGCACTCCTTTACTCTTATCTCCTATGATTTGACTTTCAGAGTGATTCATCTTTACATACCTTGGAGTCTTGGGACGTTTTTGGACTTCTGTGTCTTCTGAACTTTCTTCTACACTTGCACTTTTCTGTGCTTCCTGACTGACTTGATTTGTTGTAACAATTTGTGGTTGCTTCAATAGAACATATGGAATAATCTGAAGTAGATTCGGTGTTTGAGTGTTCTTCCCTTGATTTGTGTTGTCTTTATTTGAATCATAGCTACATCGTCTGGATGATTTGTTAGAGTCCTCATCAACTCTAAAATTTGTACTCTCAACAATCTTTCTCAGTCTTTTGTTATAGCATTGGTATGCCTTGCTCTTTGTGGAGTAACCTAGGAAGGTCCCTTCACCACTTCTAGCAACAAATTTTCCTATATCATCATCTCTCTTGATATAACATTTGTTTCCAAATATCTTGAAATACTTAACAATAGGCTTGTAACTGAACCATAATTCATAAGGGGTCTTACCAGAATTACCATTCACATTTACCCGATTCAAAGTATATACAACAGTGCTTACCGCTTCACTCCAGTACATATGAGACATATTCCCTTCCATCATCATTGTTCTGGCAGCATCCAAAATTGTTCTATTCTTATTTTTGCAACTCCATTCTATTGAGGGGTTTGAGGAGTAGATAACTATCTTTTAATTCCATGTTCTTCACAATAAGAATTGAACTCTTTTGAAATGAATTCACCACCTCTGTTAGATCTTAAGCACTTGATTTTCAAACCTTTTTCATTTTATTCCATGGCCTTGAAACTTTTAAATTTGTCCAATGCTTCACACTTTTCTCTTAAGAAGGAAAGAGACTCTAGTTTGTTTACCCATCTAGCATTCCTTGCAGATTATATTAGCAAGCTTCACTAACCTAGGAAAATCTCTTACTACTTGACTAGAACTTATCTTGATAATGTTGTCAAAGTTTACATGACACAAACTCCTATGCCACAATGAACTTTCATCTACTTTCAGAGCAATTAAACAACTTCCACTAGCAGTACTCAAGTGAAAAATATTTCCTTTAGTTTGCACACGAGTAGTAATCATGTTTCTGGAACTCCCATGAAACTTGCATTCTCCATTCTTGAACTGTAGATCATATCCCTTGTGTACCATCTATCCAACACTTAACAAATTATGCTTTAGGCCTTCAACATAGAGAACATCATTAGTGTTTTCCTTACCACCAAGACTAATAGAACCTCTTCCATGAATCACACAAGCATTGTTATCTCCAAATCTTACAACCCCACCGACATACTTCTCTAGACTCACAAACTTGCTTTTATCACTAGTCATCTGATGTGAGCATCCACTATCAATGAACCACTCATCTTTCTCCTCAACTTAGGCTGCACGAGCTTTCTAATCTTTAGTAGATCCAATAGGCATAGGTTTATTTTCAATGGTAGCAATGAAATCCCATTCATCTTCATTTCCCTCATCTTTATCAGACTCATCATTAGTTACTGCTTCTTTGACAAAGTAGCATCTATTTTGGAATCTAGGTTTTCTAGGCTTAGACCTAGGAACTCTATCAGGATATCTTGATGCAAAATGACCTATCTTAATGCATGAAAAACATTTAATAGGAAATACATCTTCATACTTACCTTTTCCTCTTCCTTCTTGCTTTGCAATCAATGCTTCCAGTTCTTGTACTTCTATTTCTTTGTCTTCAAGCTATTTCAATTCTTCATCATATTTAGATATCTTTCTAGAGCTCTCTCCTAGACTGTATCTTTTCCTATAACTTTTGGATACAGTAGCTTTGAATGCAAATTCAATTTTTGGTGTAGATTCACCAAATTCACTTATTTCAAAAGAAGCAATTTCTTATCAGTGTATCTCTTGTCATCTTGTTTATAGGAATAAATTCCTCAATAGCATGAACCTTCATTTTGTAAGAAGGCAAGGATCTGATTATCTTAGCCACAATTTCATCCTCACTCATTGAACCACCAACACATTTAATACATAGCACTATTTCATTTACTATCTACATAAAAGAAGTAATACTTTCATCTTCACCCATCTTTAGATTCTCATACTTGGCTTTTAAGCTTTGTAGCTTAGCCATATTCACATGTGTATCACCTTCATACAAATTTTCTAGCTTCATCTAGATCTCATGAGCTGTCTGTAAACCTATCACATTATCCATCTTCGAATCTATTAGAGCACTTACCAATGCTTCCATAGCTCTGGTATTACTTTCAACATCTTTGATCCCATCAACAAAAGAGGGACCATTATGAGGAATATTATACTGATCTCTTGTAATCTTCCAATAAGCATCACCAATGCACTACATATGAAATTGCATCCCGACTTTCCATAGTGAGTAGTTGGTGCCATCAAATCTAGGACTATCCTTCTTGAATGTTGTCATCCCAGATCACCTCAAGTTAGAATTCTTTAGAGGAACTAGCTCTGATACCAATTGTTGGAAAACCAAGGAAAAACAAATGAGAGGGGGGGTGAATCAGTTGTCACAGAAGTTTAAACATTCTCTAACTTAACTTATCCTTAATCATATATCTAATGAATGAACAATTAACCATAAGCAATTAACACATCAGAGAGACAAAGAACACCAAGATTTTTTTTACGTGGAAACCTTGTTAGGGGAAAAACCACAATGGATGTTAGTACACAATATTTTACTCTGCTAGAAGTATAATTAAAAAAGAGAGAGGAATGCACATGCATTCAAGCACACTTCCTAAAGCTCACTGCTCAATTACAAAAGGGGCTCACTGCCCAAAAAATTTGGATTAAAAATTCAGAGGGTATGAACTAAGAAAATAGCTTCTGCTCAAGCTTGATTATAGTTCCAATTAAGCTCAACACTTCTTCGCACTTTGCACAACCTTCTTCACACTCTGCTTAGTAATGATATTCACACATACACACATAGGAGCACATTAAGCATCATCATCATCAATGAACTAATCGCCCTTATATATCCACTACATGAGATTCCATCACAACTTTTCAGCCAAGAAAATAAAATATATTTACAATGTCGGCCCAAATTAATAGCTAAATTTTAATGCAAACCCACCAAGGTTGGCCACAACATAGTGGAGACCAAAATTAATATCTCCAACACAAAAATACTTTAATTAATTTCTCCTCAAACATCTATGACACACTATCATCAACATGTCAGCCAGGAACATGAAAAATGAACATGCACAAGAATTTCTTCAACCACGAGTACAAAAATCAATGTGGATGTACTAAAAAGATAGAGAATGAACTAGAGACATCTGAGAAAACCAAGAAACAATAGAGAAGCATCTGTAATGACTAAGATAGCCAGAATCACACAATCTTCATTCAGGAACACTGTTAGAGACCAACAAAACACTGTCAAACCATAACTCACACACAACTTCATGCATACCTCTAAAACTTTCGGTAGATGATCTACACATACTCAACAATAAACCCTTTAATCCACATTAGCTAATATTTTATGTAAAAAACAAAATGCCTTTATGACCTGTGCAGTTCCACTAGTAACCTGAAACACTTTTCCTTATAATTTTCTCAATATCCTCGACATATACAGTAATAGATACACCAAATGCTAATAATGTTGACATCAATGAAAACCACATATCAGAAACACATCCATAACATCCAATAATCTCCCAACACTTCCCTCTCGCTCTTGTTACCCCTAAGCTTGTTATGGCTTATAGAGAGGCATACCATCCAAAGACTAGATCCATAGTAGACCAAGACGGAAATGTTTTGGTTGGCATGTCCCCCAAGGAAATAACAAAGAATTTTCATATCCCTACCTTCGGGGAGATGGAAGTGCCAACCATGGGTGATGGCAAGGTGATGTGGGATGAAGACCCTCTCAAGTGCAAAAGGCTTATAAATCAACATTGGTCGAAAGAGAAGAGGGGCATTGCTACCAAGGTTCCCAAAGAGTTATTCCAAAGTGACTTTTATGAAGATTACCATGATTTGGTAACATTGTTGAGTAGAGTAATGGGAAATCCTACTGCTGCCTACTTCTAGGAGTGGATGTTGTACTTTGTTGAAGAGATTCTTTGTGGAGAGGCCAAATTCTATTAGGTAGGGATATTCAGTGATTTCTTCCACAAGCAGTTCGTGGTTGTAAGGAAGACCTCTCGATTTCACATGACATCTTACTTAGTCTATTCATTAGTCAAGAGGGCACAATATAGAGGCTTGATCAGAGCTCCAGATGAGGAACTAGGTAGGGACCTGAAAGTTTATGATAGGTACCCTCAATTGTAGTTCAAAAAATTCAAAAGGGAATATTGCAAGGTCAATGACGCTTTCATAGGTCACATTATCAGAGGTATCATACTGCTTGGCTACGAATGGACCCCTATGAAAAATTGAAGAAGATGGTTGCAACTAACTACTCTCATAGACATCATGTTGAGTATTTTTGGGTAGATTGTAGAGATGACAATGAAGTGTAGATGAGGCACTATATGCGGATGACCACCTATTTTGTAAAGAAGGTCAATCTATTCCCCATACCAGACCGGGTGGAAGAAGATGAAAGCACAATAATAGATCCCTGATACAATGCAGTTGCCAATCTCCCACTGCCACTAATTGATTGGGATGAGCAAGAGGTTGATGAAATCGATATCTTAACTAGGCCTGTCGAGGCCAGGACAAAAGAATGGATTGATGGGTGAATTGGCCAATTAAAACAACAAGGGGTCACTTTGATGTATGAAGAGACTGAGAATGAGCCAAGTGAAATAGACAGTGGGGTAGCCGTAGCCCCATCAGGTGAGACTTCAACATCTCCTCCAGCCACCAAGTCAAGGAAGAGAAAGGAGGTTGTGGAGCAATAGCCAAACCCCAAGCCATATGCAAGAAAGGCCTCAGAAGGTGAACCTTCTGAGAAACATTAAAGATCAAACAGTGCTACAAAAATGCCTACCATTCAAGAGGATCCGCTCCATGAGGGAGAAGAGATAGGAGTTGAGCAACCCAAATCTCCACCAGCTACCTCCGCTACTACTTCCCCTCCACTTGCTTCTTAGGCTATGGTTGCTACTTCCCCGCATGTAGTGGACATCTCGGTCCATCTTGCCTCTTCTCCACCCACCATGCAGATTGTGACCATAGATTCTTCCTTATTCACCACCTCTCCGATTTGTTTTGCTTCCATGTCTTTGACCACATCTCTCTCATTAGTAACAACAATAATGCCAATTCCCACACAATCACTTCTAGAGGCATTCTCTCAACATATACAAAATTTTCCTACAAAGCTTTTTGAAGTATTGATGAACCTAGCTATTCAAGCTACCTTGGTGCAGATTCTTGCTAGTATCCCCACCTCCACTCCTCCAACTGAACCACCTAAGATGAAAGACACAATGGAAATATCCAAGGAATTGGAGCGACAAGAGAAGGAAGCCACAAAAGTGATCAAGGAAGAAGCGGATGATTACCATGAACTTCCAAAGTTCCAGCACCTGCCAATTGATGAAGTGGTGCAAGAAATAGAATCCTCTGAGAGTTTTGAAGAAGATTTCGACACCAAATATATCGTGGAGATGTTTGATGCAAATCTTGAGGAAGAGTTAGCTCCAAAGTTGAAGGATGTTGGAGAGGATGTGGAAAATCCACCTTCTGAGGAAGAGAAGGAATCAAGTGATAAGATGGAGGAGGACACTAAACCTCCAACTAGGGAGCATGATGGAGAAATTCCTCTCTCAGGAGGGAAAGAAGAGCAAGAAAATAAAGAATAAGAGGATTTTCCACCTCAATGGGAGGAAGAGGAAAAGAAAGAAGATAAACCCCAAGAAGAGTTTGAAGCTAACAAGAGTCTAGAGATAGAGCATCCCGAGGAACATGGGCATGAAGAAGAAAAAGAAGAAAAGGATAGTAAAGGGGAGGACAACCCCAAGGAATGAATTCCATCCAAGTCTCCCATCAAACACACAATATTCATCTGGGACTCTAACAAAGATGAAGAAGACACAAGGATGGACTAGGAAGCTCCAGGTGACAAAAAGATTGAAATTAGAGAAGAGGAAGGTGATCATGAATCACTGAGGGGAGAGTCTCAGATGCCTGAGTGGCTTGAGAACTAACTAGAGAAGAAAGCTCCTACCCCAAAGGTTCCAAGAGAAATATTTGAGGTCATCTTGGCCTGAGCTCAGTTCAGCACCAAGAAAGAAAAGAAGACCAAAGTTAGATCCAAGCTGACAATGGATGCCTCTAGATTTAGAACTGTGCAAGTAGCCACACCGGTGGTGGGAGAAGAAGGAATAAGTTACACTGTCTCTGCCATCAACCTATGGATAGTCACTAGAGAGAAAAAAATTGATCATCTCTAGAAGTCTATTGCCATAGTGGTACATTTGATGCAAAAGGACAAGATCTCTAAGGAAGAGCTAAAGGCACAGTTGGCTGATTTTAACTGGCTATATTCAGCAATGGTTGTCAGTGGAGGAGCTCCCCACCACATCCTCAGTGCCACCATAATTATTTTCCAAGGACCATATCGACAAGCTCGAGAAAATAAAGAACTGGACTAAGACTACAAAGGATTGGTTCTAACAAGTCATGTATGCTAGAAACATGGGCATCAATCATGCTGTCAAGACAACAAATAATTTCTTAGAAGTACAAAGATACCTTGAGGGCACCAGGAAGTTTTGCACTAACTTTCCAAAGATATATGAATCCACCTATCCTAAAATTGAGGCCATCCTCAGGCTACCTATGAAAACATGGGAAAAGGAGCTTGCAATGATGAAGAACGATGATTGGTTGGTGGATATGTGGAAGTAGGACTTCGACCATATAAAGGAGATATTGGAGTAGGTGCTCTGTAAGGTGGAACCTAACATTGATTAGGCAAAGGATGTTAGGGAATACTATTTTCAATATTTGAAATTAATGATAGGTTATGACATGCCCGCCGTCGAGATTGATCTAGTAAAGATAAAGCCCTATTTCTATAAGGTGGAAGATGGAATGCCAGGTGAGCTTACCAAAAAATTTATGAGTTTTGTTGCTTAGGCTTTCACCCAATTTGAACAAGTTAGGGACAACACTGCTAAGTATGATAGAGATTGAGACACACTCATAGGTTGATCCACACAATGTAACAACCAGGTGCTCCAATCTAATATAATGGAGATTGATGAGCTCCAAGCATTAATCAGCAAGTTTATGGAGTATTCCACTTTGAAGAAGCATGAAGGAAACCCAGTCACTGATGAAAAGCTTCTCACAAAATAGCTATAGCAAAAGCAATCAACAAAAGGAAAAAGTGCTACAATGCTACGACAAGAGGACAAAATAGGGAAAAGGATAAGAATGTAATTTTAAATTGTAATATATTTGGGGGTAGGTGAAACCCTACTTTGTAGTGAATCTTGGCTACACAATGCAAATCAATCTTGGCCATTGATTTTTATTTTTGAACACTATAAATAGGGTGTCTTCTCTCATTTTCAAGAGAGAGTTGAGCTATTGTAAAGGCATGCTGCAAAAATTTTAATAGAAGTTCATTGGATTTTGGTGGACTCTTGAGTTTCTATTGCATGTTACATGGTTCATCTCCCAAAGTTGATTTAGATAAATTTACTTTTGTTGTTCTTCATGTTTTAGATTACTTTGATAGATTAGTTGATGTTTTTCAATGGTTGTGTAGATTTTTGTTGTGATGATGTCTTTCTTGTCCATACTTTTTTTTGTTTACTAACAGTAGATAGCTATGTAAAGTTAGTCTGTGCATAAATTAAAAGGATACTCCAAACGTCTATCTTTTATTCATGCATGTTTATGGTGAATTAATGGTTGAATATTTGTAGTCCTTAGAAGCTTGCACAAGTTTCATAATATTGTGAGTTAATTTGGTTAAGTGAAATTTTCTTTTAAGGAAGCTATCCATAGTAGAAACCTCCATGATCACTATTCATAACTAGTTTCAAATCCAGGAACCTCTTCTCTTCCCTACCCTTTTTTCCTTTTTTTTAGAAGTAACCTATGCCAAGGTTCATTGCACATTGTAAAGTCAAATCTTAAGATAAAATAGGAGTTTAAGACTACTTTTTGAACTTGCAACAAATTGCACATTAACTTCCCATCTCAGGAACTCCATTTTAAGATTCACCTTGTCTCCAGCCAAACTCCATAAGTCTTCCCTATGATTACCAGCAAAATCACATTTGAAAGAATTGAGATATTCTATGTATGTCATGACCTAACACTTGAGAGACCTTGGGGTGATTTTCAACAACTTTTTGGAGATTTCCATTCAAGAGAGGTAGTGCACCTACGCACTGCTTTTGTTGAAAAAGTGCTAAAACACCCATCAACAGTACCAATGTAGTATTTTGCAAAATAAGACCAATCAAAGTTTGAATTTTCCCAAATGGGAGAATATGTAGCTGAAAAATTGAAGAAAATAAAATTAGGCCTCTCATCTTTTAAATTGTTAGAAGTACCTAAGATTAGAAATACATTTTTAAGATCAATACATGAACCTACTTATCCTAAATCCTCACAAGACACATTAGTATGAAATTTTTTCCATCTAGCACAATTGATAGTGAGCCAATGATCAGGAAAATCCTAGACAAAGGTAAAGAAAAAGAAAAGGCCCAAGTATCTTAGGCAGATACTCTAGTAAGTTTTTTTTGAGATAAGAATGAAATCCCTTGTTTCTTGTTAACTCTACATATATATGGGAAAAAATTGAACAATTAATTACTTGATTTAGATGCTTCCATGAATTTTATGACTCTTATAGTATGTAAAGCTCTTGGTCTTACTCCCAATCCTTCTCATCAAAAAGTGACATAGATAGATAAGACAAAGGTGAATGTAGTTGGATAAGTAAGCGTGATTCCTATACAAGTGGTGTTGAGCCATAGAGTTTAGCAAATAATCGACATCCAAGTGGTTGACATACCAAATGCCTATGGCTTAATTTTAAGTAGAGACTAGACCAAGATGCTCAGTGGATACATCCACGTTGGTCATTCACATGTGTGACTTCCTTGGAAAGGAATGCCAAATTAGATTTGTATTTAACAAGATCCAAGTATGAAGCACATGATCATGAAGTATAATAAGACTAATGAAGTGTTCTTAGAAATTGACTTGGGAACTTATATTCCCATGGTTGTGGAAGAGGAAGAGGAAGTAATAATGTTACATGACATGTCCTAGGATTTGACTTAAATTTTTGATAGCACTGAGGTATCTATTGAATTAAATGATGGTTCCCAGACTGATTGAGCTATCAAACTATTTGAAGGATTTTAGGAATTTATGAAAAGGTGTGTACACAATTAGATTAGTCTAGAAAATAAAGTAGACTTTAAAGATATTTTTCTACCTTGTTAGTGTAGAATCCATGATGACTCCCATTCAAAGTTTGAATATTGTCTTTTTCATACTACAATTGAAGAGATCAAAAATAGGTCAATCCTCTTGGTCTCATTTCTAAAATTTAGAAGTTTTAGGAAGAATAGTCACCTGTACAAAGTCAACGTGTGCAAGCTTCTCAACACAAGAATAAAATTCATGCAAGCAACAAAGAGAAAGTGAATCTAACCAAATTCTAGACTTTGAGATTTGATGGGTCTAAATCTAAGCAAGGAGTTGAAGTAGGATTCAAATTGATTAGCCCTACTGGTAAGAAATTTTTTGTGGCTTATAGGTTTCAATTCTATTGCACTAATACTTTTTCTGAGTATAAAGAATTGGTGCATGGAATTTTTATGGCATTATGTAAGAAGGCCAAGACACTTCAAGTGTTTGGAGATTCTAAGTTAGTGGTGAAGCAAGTTAGAACGTGGTACTCTTTCCATGATAGGAAGATGACCAACTGTTGGCACCATGTTTGGGATTTGATAGAGGGTTTTGATGCCTTCAATATTCACTTGATCTCTTGTAGCAAGAATCAAACTATTGACATGTTAGCCTAGGTAGCAGGTACATTGCAACCTCTATCATTTTTAGGCTTGAAGAAGTTTGCTGTTGAGTTGACTCCTATACCATCTATGCCAAAAAATGTTACAAATTTTCAAGTCTTCAAGGATGATAAACACATTATTGAATTCATTACTAGCTCTGATGTATTTTCTTCTCAAATCATTAAAGAGGTAGAACTCAAAAAATAAGAATTGGACCTAGAAGGAGTAATCAACTCGAAGATGAATACTATTCCAAAGAGTATGGTGCAGTTGGAAAGAATCTTTGATTTTCATCAACTAAGGGAGAAAGGTCAATGAACCCAAAATGAGTCTATGGAAAATCAATGTGATACACACATCATGGGTACTTCAGAAAACATAAAGAATGACTTTATCGATAAGGTCTCCACCCCTACCAAAAGAAAAGTGATAATTGAAGAACTACATATATAACATGATGTCATTGCATGGAGCTATGAAGATCTCAATACATATGATACTTCCATTATCAAACATACAATACCTCTTAAGGTTGATGTGAAACCATTCAGGTAGAGGAAGTGACCTAGCAATGCTTTACTCTAGCCTACTATCCAAAAAGAAGTATATAATTTTTTGTTTTCTTGAATCATATTTATCATAAGGAATTCTACATGGGTTTCCAACTTGGTACCAGTCAAGAAAAAGAAAGTGAAATCCACCAGTGTGTGGATTTTTCATAATCTTAATCAAGCATAAAAAAAGGACAATTACCTAGTGCCCTCCTTGGATGAGGTTCTACAATTTGTGAATGGTTCTCTAATGATGTCATTCTTGGATGGATTTTCTATTAAACGGGTGTAGGATAACTGAAAGGGGGAGGTGAATCAGTTGTCACACAAATTCAAACTTAAAACTTTATCACTTATCAAATCTTCAACCACACTATTCTGTTATTAAATATAAGGATGAAACATAAATAACAAAAAGTAAATCAACATAATGAACACCATATTTTTATGTGGAAAACCATGGTGAGGGTTAACTCACAATATAGATTATAAAACAAAATCTCACTGCCAAAAAGAGGACTCACTGTCCAAATACAAAGGCTCACTACCTATAGAAACGAATCACTATCCAATAGGGAGGGTCACTTCCTAAAAATACAAAATAGAACAAAAAGATCCACCACAACAATTAATGCACATTTTCAAGATTGCAAAAACCCTTCGCTCACTTCCTTCAACACAAAGAAGAACTGCTATCACAACTCACTCGCACACACACACTTTTTCTCTTATGATTTTTGGCTTTACTTTCATCACTTTGCATCACATTGTCATATAAATCTTCACAATTCAACTTTCTCTTATACCGTTCTCAACCTTAGAAACATTTACCAAGGTCAGCCACAAAACACCATTTCATAAATTCAAATTAGATCAGAAACTCAAAATTCCTGTGGTAGAAAGGAATAAGAGTGGACCAATAAAATTATTTTCTTGAATCATCTACACACTTCCTCAATTAAAATTTTGTTCTTCAAATGAAGTGTAAACACCAGGTTGGCCAAACCTAATGAAAACACAAATAAAAATTAATGCACACACTTCCCAACAAGAAGATGACACACAAACACCTCAACATGCTTCCATATGCATGAGACTTCATCCTAGACTTGTTCAAATACGTCTACAACAAAACAATATACATCATACACTAAATACCTTTTACCAGTCTAACCAGACTATGTAAACCTATACAGGAATATAGAAACATGAATTCTAGATTACCAAACTTCATCCATCTTCACCAGAGCACTGAAAATACTTTCACAAGACATATCCTAGATCCACGAGATCTGAAACAAAATAGTGGAGGCTATAGAGTAGAAACATTTATCCAAGTCCATAGAAGACAGTTCACATATCGGTGAACACAAATTTCACATAAAATCATACCAAAAATTGAAACTCAACATATATCACCACTAAATCACCTTTATCAAACCTTCAGATTAGCACAAGCATAGGATCAACACAGGAGAAATGCAAAGCACATACCGAAGCATGTTCTGCACACATTCAACACTTTGACTTCTCTTCTTTATTAATTTTCTCAAAAGAAATTGGAAACTCATCAAACCAACACATCTACAACATCATAAAGATAGCTCCATGTACTCACAACATCTCAAAAGCATCTCAACTATACATGTACAATCTGCAACATACTAAACTGTGTTGACATCAATGACAACATCAATGACAACACCACCAAACTAGCTCATTCTTGCAACAATCTCCCCCTTTATCATTGATGGCAACACACAACCTTTTCTCTCCCTTTGAAATCAATGGAAAAGAACAATTTATCTGATTACTCCCCCTTAAGAGTACACATATACTGCAACAATGAAACCACTTCTACTCCCCCTGCGAAGTATACCCATTTATTAGTCCAGATAAATGAAGAATCTATGAATTCACTGGACTAATGCACCTTTATGTGCATCTAGTTAGGAGGTCCAACAACCCCCAACATATTCCTAAGATGCTCAAAATTATCCTTCAAAAGAGCCTTAGTAAAGATGTCTGCAATCTATTCCTTTGTAGTCATATACTCCAATCTGACTTCATTTTCCAACACTTTTTCTCTCAGGAAATGGTATTTGATAGATCTGTGCTTTGTTCTTGAATGCATAACTGGGTTCTTCGAAATGTTTATTTCATTTTTATTGTCACAAAGGATAGATATAGGCTAATCACATACCACACCAATTTCTTTCAAAGTCTGCTTCATCCAAAAAACTTGTGTACAACAGGATGTTGCAGCAATATATTTAGCTTCTGTAGTGGATAAAGAAACTGAGTCTTGCTTCTTACTAACCATGAAATCAATCTTCCACCAAGAAGGAAAGCACCACCATTGGTACTCTTCTAGTCATCTACACATCTAGCCCAATCAACATCTGTATAAGCACTCAGGGTGAAATCTTTACTCTTAGGGTTCCATAGCCCATAATCTGGTGTATCTTTAAAATATATAAATATCCTTTTTAAAACCATAAGATGTGTTTCTCTAGGATCTACTTGAAATATAGCAACTAAACACACTGCATGCATAATAACTGGTCTGGTAGCAAAGAGATACAACAATCCTCCAATCATGGATCTATATTTGCTCTGATCAGTCTTAGCAAATTCATCTTCCTTGCTCAACTTACATCTAGTTACCATAGGAGTACAAACCAGTTTAGAATTTTCCATCCCAAACTTTTTCAACAACTCTTTTACATACTTAGATTGAGAAATGAATATCCCTTTATTAGTTTGATTCACTTGTAGACCAAGGAAGAAATTCAATTCACCAATCATAGACATCTCAAATTCTTTCTGCATTTCTTTAACAAACTTTTTTACACATGCCATCATTTCCACTAAAAATGGTATCATCAACATAAACAACTACAATCAACATCTTATTATCTTGCATTTTGAAGTAGAGATTATTGTCAATAAAACCTTTGCTGAATCCTTGCTTTGTCAGATATTTGTTCGATCTTGCATACCAAGCTCTGGGAGCTTGCTTCAATTCATACAATGATTTCTTTAGTTTACACGCCATATCCAGTCTATCAAACAACTGAAGTCCTTTTGGTTGCTCCATGTACACTTCTTCCACCAACTCACCATTTAGAAAAGCTAACTTAACATCCATCTAATATACTTTGAAGTCCTTGTGGGAAGAGAATATCAAAAACATTATGATAGCTTCCATTATGGCCATAGGGGCAAAAGTTTCTTCAAAATATATACCTTCAACTTGTGAATATCCTTTGCATACCAGTCTTGCCTTATTCCTTACTAATTCTCCATTTTCATTTAGTTTGTTTCAGAACACCCATTTTGAACAAATCACATTTTTATTCACAGTTCTAGGAACTATTTCCCATGTCTAATTCATTTCTATTTTTTGTAGTTCCTCTTTCATAGCTCTCATCCAACTTTCATCTTCACATGCTTCTTTTACAGATTTAGGTTCTATTTTATAGAGTAAACACAAATTTACGTTAGTTGCAACTCTACTTCTTGTCTTCATGCCTTCACTTTGGTCTACAATTATCTGATCTTTTGGATGATTCTTCTGTACATATTTAGGAGTTCTAGCAGTAGGTTCTAGTTCATTCTCTTCTTCTTCTTCTTCCACTTGTTCTTCTCCTTCTTTCTCTTCTTCTTCCTTCTCCTACTTTCTTCAGGTATATGTCTTCAAATAAGATCATTAGGTTCAACTTCACTTATCTCAATAGGTCTACATATGTCTTCATCAACTTTCACATTAGCACTTTCAATAATTTTTCTCAACCTTTTGTTAAAACATATGTATGCCTTACTAGTATTAGAATACCTAAGAAATATTCCTTCATCACATCTAGCATCAAACTTTCCAATATTTTCATCATCTCTTTTAGTATAGCATCTGCTTCCAAATACCTTAAAGTATTTCATAGTAGGAGTCTTACCAGTCCATAACTCAAAGGGTGTCTTTGTGTTGTTGTGTCTGATCTGAACTCTATTAAGAACATAAAGAATAGTATGTATCACTTCTCTCCAGTATACATCTGGTACATTAGATTCTTTCATCATAGTTCTAGTAGCTTCTTGTACTATCCTATTTTTCCTTTCAACTACTCCATTCTACTGTGGGGTTCTTGAAGCAGAAAACTATCTTTTTATGCCATGCTTTTCACAAAATATATTAAACTCACCAAAAGTGAATTCACCACCTCTATCAAATCTCAAACACTTGATTTTCAAATTTACTTCATTTTCCACTTGTGCTTTCAATACCTTAAACCTATCCAGGGCCGAATTCTTTTCTCTAAGAAATGCAACCCATGTCATTTGAGTATAATCATCAATAATCAACATAAAGTACCTATCTCCATTCAAAATTTCAGTCCTGGTCAGACCACAAAGATCAGTGTGAATCAAATCCATCATTCCAATAGTAGAATGTTCTTTTCCCTTAAAGATACATCTTGTCTACTTCCCTAATTGACAACTTCTACACATATCATAAGCAAGTCTTGTGATTCTAGGAAGTCCTCAAACAATCTCCTTAGCAGTGATCTTTACTAGGTTATCAAAGTTCACATGTCCCATTCTCTGGTGCCATAACCAAATTTCACTGATTTGAGATACAAGGCAATGACCATCAACTCCCTTCAGCTGGTAGATGTTTCCATGAGTTCTTTTTTAGCAGAAATCATGTCTCCATTTCTAGATCCTTTTCTAATTTCACAGGTGTTGTTCTGAAACACAAGTTTAAAGCCACTACTACACATCTAACCAAAAATCAAAAGATTATGTCTCAGACCCTTCACATAATATGCATCGTCAGTATTATGCACTCCATTAAAACTAGTTGAACATTTATTGCAAATCTTAGATCCTAAATCATCACTGAACATGACTAAACCATCATCATATTTTTCAAGTTTAGTGAACTTAATCTTATCTCTGGTCATGTGATTAGAACATCCACTATCAATTACCCAGTAGTCTTCATCTTGTCTTGCATGAAAAGTGGTAACCAAGGTGCCTTCCCTCATATTCTTCTTAACCTTCAGAGCCTTCTTACTTACACATTTTCTAGAGTTAGTGGATACATGTTTACTTTCCAAAGCTAAGAATAAGCATTCACTATCATCAACCTCATTGTCAGATTCATCATTAGAAATACCTGCCTCTTCCTTAACATAGTACTTCTTATAATTCTTATCCTTCCTATCCTTATCCTTATAATCCTTGTTCTTCTTATGTGTAGCCCTATTTGGGCATCTCAAAGCATAATGACCAATATTACCACAACTAAAACATTTAAAGGGTAACATACCTTTATATTTTCCAGTGCCTTTCTTCAATTTCTTGGTGAGATTTGCTTCTAGCTCTTCATCATTGCTATTTGGTTCTTCAATCTTCAAAGCCTTAAATGTTGTTTCTATATTCTCTTCTATCTTTTCATCTTTCCAAAACTTTCTTATCTCAAATTCTTGCAAGGTGCCGAACATCTCTTCTAGAGTGTTCTTCTTAGGATAATACATTTCTTCAATAATAGAGATCATGTCACTGTAACAATCTGGTAAGGTGATCATGATCTCAATTATATCTTCATTTGCTATTTTTCCTCCTTAATTTCTAACTTCATTTGCTACCAATTCAACTCTCTAAAAGTAGCTCATAAAATCTTCCCCATCTTCCATCTTCAAATTCACAGATCTATGCTTTGCCGCCAACCTCTTTGTCAATTTCACCTTTCCATTTCCTTCATACATGTCTTCCAACTTTTTCTAGAATTCATATGTAGTATCTAGAGAATTAACCTTGAATCACTCATTTTCAGATAAACCACTACAAATCACATACTTCACCTTCTCATTTTCTTCATAAGAAGATATCTCATGTACAAAATTAATGCCACTGGATAGAGGTGTATACTTATTCTCAATAGCCTTCCAGATCTTGAAACCAAGAGAGATAATGTATCCTCTCATCTATCCCTTCCAGTCATTGTAGTTTTTTCCATCAAACATAGGGATCACCAATTTCTACACCATTGGATCTTCCTTAAGTGGTTAAACTCAACACAAGGAACCATAAGCTCTGATACCAATTGTTAAATAGGCATATGACAACTAAGAGGGGGGTGAATAAGTTGTCACACAAATTCAACCTTAAAACTTTATAACTTATCAAATCTTCAACCACACTAATTTGTTATTAAATATAAGAATGAAACATAAATAACATAAAGTACATCAACATAATGAACACTGTATTTTTATGTGGAAAACCCAATGAGGGAAAAACCATGGTGAGGATTAACTCACAATATAGATTATAAAACAAAGGCTCAATAGTAAGGGCTCACTGCCAAAAAGAGGACTCACCATCCAATTACAAAGGCTCACTACCTATAGAAAGGACTCATTGTCCAATAGGGAGGCTCACTACCTACAGATACAAAATAGAACAAAAAGATCCACCACAACAATTAATACAAATTCTTAGGATTGCAGAAACCCTTCACTCACTTCCTTCAACACAAAGAAGAACTGTTGTCACAAATCACTTGCACACACACACTTCTGCTCTTATGATTTGTGGCTTTACTTTCATCACTTTGCATCACACTTTCATCCAACTCTTCACAATTCAACTTTCTCTTATACCATTCTCAACCTTAGAAACATTTACCAAGTTCGGCCACAAAACAATGTTTCATAAATTCAAATTAGGTCGGCAACTCAAAATTCCCATGGTGGAAAGGAATAAGAGTGGACCAATAAAATCATTTTCTTGAATCATCTACACACTTCCTTAATTAAAATTTTGTTCTTAAAATGAAGTGTAAACACCAGGTCGGCCAAACCTAATGAAAACATAGATAAACATTGATGTACATGCTTCCCAACAAGAAGATGACACATAGACACCTTAACATGCTTCTATATGCATGAGACTTCATCCTAGACTTCTTCAGATACGTCTGCAGCAAAACAATATACATCATACACTAAATACCTTTTACTAGTCTAACCAGACTATGCAAACCTATACAGGAATAGAGAAACATGACTTAAAAATTACCAAACTTCAGCCATCTTTGCTAGAGCACAAAAAATACTTTCACAAGATATATCCCAGATCCACAAGATCTAAAACAAAATAGCAAAGGACTATGGAGCAGAAACATTTATCCATAGAAGATCAAACTTGCAAGACAATTCACATACCGGTGAATGCAACTTTCACATACAATCATACCAGAAACTAAAACTCAACATATATCACCAATAAATCACCTTTATCAAACCTTCATATCTACACAAGCATAGGATCAACACAGGAGAAATGCAGAGCACATACCCGAGCATGTTCTACACACATTCAACACTTTGACTTCTCTTCTTTATTAATTTTCTCAAAAGCACTTGGAAACTCATCAAACCAACACATTTGCAACATCATAAAGATAACACCATGTACTCACAACATCTCAAAAGCATCTCAGCTATACATGTACAATCTACAACATACTGAATTGTGTTTACATCAATGACAACATCAATGATAACACCACCAAAGTAGCTCATTCTTGCAACATATTCAAGGTAGAACCAAGTAATGATTTAGTATGAAGATAGGATTAATACGAAATTCACCACCAAGTGGGGAACCTTTTCCTATAGATAGATGCCATTTGGATTAATTAATGTCGGAGCCATGTTTCAATGTGCTATGGAAATAGCCTTTAGAGAACTAATTGGAAAATGCATCATAATATGCATGGATGATCTAACAATATTTTCCAAAAGAAGGGAAAATCACTTTTCATATTTAAACAAAATATTGGAAAGATGTCAAGAGTTTGGAATTTCACTTAATACAAAGAAGTGCATCTTTAGTGTAACTAAAGGAAAATTACTTGGCCATGTGATCTTAGAAAAAGGTATATCAATTGATTGAGATTGAATTTAGGAAATACTCAAAATTCAGCCGCACGTAAGTAAGAAGGAGATGAAGTTTTTCTTCGACAAGATTAATTTTGTAGGGAAATTCATCATAGGCTATGTTAAGATTGTCAAACCTCTAAATGACATGTTGAAACAAGATTCCAAGATTGAGTAGATACCAAAACCAAAGCATGTATTTAAAGAGATAAAATAGGCAATTGTTGATGCCCCTATTTTGGTAAGTCTTGACTACACATGGCCTTTCAACATTTATTCTTTCACTTCAGATCATTCATGCGTAGGAATGCTAATGCAAAAGAGAGAACAAGTTGACGATAACCCTATTTCCTTTATGAGTGCTCCACTCAAGGATTTTGAGTTATATTATCCAAGTGTAGAGAAATAGGCCTATGCATTGCTTTACACAATCAAGAAATTTAGGCATTATATTCTAATGAACAAGGTATTTTCTATTGTACCAGACCCCACAGTAAAGATTATTCTAATGCAGAATGAGTTAGGTGAACACAAAGCCAAATGGGTAACCATGATCTATGAGTATGATATGGAAACATAGCCCATGAAGTTGGTTAGACAACAAGCGTTAATGTGTAATATGGCTAAGGTTCATTTGGATTTAATATCACTAAAGTACAACCTGAAATGCATATCTCTAGATGAATGGTATGATGATATTGTCTACTATTTACAATTAAATGGCGGTGGTTGCATGATGAAAGGGGAAATATTATACAAGAAGAATCATGAAGGAGTTTACCTTCACTTTCTAGAAAAGGAAGAAGCAGTGGCAATGCTAAAATAATTTGATGATAAATTTGGAACTGGTCATGGTTTTGGGCCTTCAATCACAAATTAGATCTTAAGGGTGAGATACTACTATCCCACACTATTTAAGGATGCTCATGCACATGTTTGAACCTATCATACTTGCAAAGTATTTCTATCAAAGAGAAGCATGGCATTGTTCCATTACAAGCCATAGCCAAGGTGCACCCATTCACACAATGGGGACTCAACTTTATTGGTATCATTAATTTTCCATCTTCCATCAATCATAGGTATATTCTAACCAATATTGACTATTTTATTAGATGGACTAAAGATATTTCATGTAAGCAATGCACAACTGAGGTAGTAATTAAATTCCTAGAAGAGCATATTGTTACTCATTTTGGATGTCTGTTTATGTTGGTATGTGATAATGGTTATGCATTTGCTTCACTAAATTTTTTGGGATGGGCATTCAATTATGGCATTGATTTTAAGTTTTCTTCTAATTACTATCTATAGGGGAATGGGTTAGCTCAGTCCACTAATAAGAATCTCTTAACTATTATTCACAAGTTGTTGGTTAAGAACCTTGAGGATTGACATACCCAATTACAGTTTTCTTGATGGGTATATCATACTTGATAGAAGGATACCCTTGGCACTTCCCTGTATCATCTAGTCTATGGCCAGGAGCTTATCTTTCCTATCCACCTGAGGATCCCCACACTATATTTTATCAAAGAATATTACAATGAAGGAGAGAGGCTTGAACCCTATCTTACCCAACTCCTCCATTTGGAGGAAAAACATGATCAAGCTAATGATAATTTCACCAAACATTAGGGAACTATAAATGTTGGTTTGACTAGCAAGCTAAGGTCAAGGAATTCAAAATTTCTAATCTATTCTTATACTAGGATGAAGCCCATGAACGAAAGGGGGAGCAAAAAAAATTCGACAAGATTTGGCTTGGCCCCTTTCAAAAATTTCAAATACTTGGGAAGAATGCTTACCACATAAAGACCTTCACAAGTGAAGACATCTCACTGCCCGTCAATGGGCAGTATCTAAAACATTACTTCTTAGCTTGCAATGTTCTCAACTCACCAATTTTACATAGTTGGAGTACGTTTCTTTTGCATTGCATCATTCCTATTTCCTTTTGGTCTTGGGCATAATTTTGAGCAATGGGTATTTTTGTTGAGAACTGAGCCTAGTATTTCTTTGATAAATTTTGATCTTACTTCTTAAAGGGTATGGTCAATTATACCAATAAGAAATGATTTTGAGTATCTATATTTTGTCCACTTTGAATCGTGAAGTTTCTTTTTATAAGGGTGAAATATTGCATGCTTAATATACACATCTAAATATGTGAGGGGTATTTTTGAGTTGCAACATGGCTACCTCATGTAAGGTGAAAAATATTTATTTTCTATTTCAGTACCACTG
This sequence comes from Sequoia sempervirens, assembly GCA_007258455.2. Taxonomy (NCBI): domain Eukaryota; kingdom Viridiplantae; phylum Streptophyta; class Pinopsida; order Cupressales; family Cupressaceae; genus Sequoia; species Sequoia sempervirens. Next base: position 205,555,554 of record VDFB02373365.1, read on the forward strand.
GTATCTTCAACCCTAAGGAAGGCTTCATTGCTTACATTTTGAAAGAATAGAAACAAAGAGGAACAAAGAAAATTATAAAAGATGATGGAAAAATGTCTCAATCAATTTTTTAGGTGGATGTGAATAACTCTACCGAGGCTATAGATGCCTGACTAGTAGTAGAGCTATGTTTGGGAAGATATTAGTGAAAACCTCGTCAAGGCTATGGATGCCTTACTGGAAACAAGGCTCTATCTAGGATGCTTTTGGAATAGAAATTACTTACATAGCCTTATGTGTGGTGGGTTGTTTCCTCTTGTTGAGGTCCTTCTCAAGTGGGAAATAATAAACATCATATCTAGACATAATGGTTTCCTCTTATGGATGATCATTTCATACTTCAAGGTGGTTCTTTAAACTCGATACTCACAAGAGTCTATATATTTGGTCTGTGAAACAAAATATTCTAGGTCCAAGATCATCATTTATCTTTGAAATGCTCTAATCATTTCCCCAATAGTAGTTGCCATTTTTTGTGCATTTTTCACACACGCCCTATGAAACGGGGACCCCCTCTTTTCTTTTTGCTTTTGTGTCAGCTTTGTCTATGTCTTTTTGGTTTTCCCTTTTTTCCTTCTCTTTTTCGACCTTTGGTTCGTGTTTCCTTCAAAATATTGAGAACCCTTAAAAATATTTAAAATTGGCTAAGTGTCCTTTTGTGGGTTTTGCTTTCTGAGATTCCATCTATAGGAATCCATTCAGTGAATGTTGAAGTCTCTTTTTCGTTTATAGGTTTCTTCATATGGATCACCACCTATGGAATTTTTCTTGTGTAATTCCATATTCATGGCGTCATTGGGTATGGAATTTGCATCATCTCAGCTTGCATTGTCTCAGCTTCCACACAGTTGGCTCATGCATCCTCTCGACCCATAGTGCCTTGACTTCCACATGTCATTTCTCTGCATTACCCTTGTTTCCACTCACATCTCCAAAAACTAGGGTTTGCATTTTTTTGAAATCTTCTTGCATTAATTTCCACATTTATGAGGCCTTCAGCTATAAATATGGGTCATTGATTATTCATTTTTACCTCACTGATTATGGATTTCAAACATTGAGGAGCCCTCTCGTGTTTTCGTGCATTCAAAAGGTTGTCTTCAATGTTAGATTTCACTTGCATTATTGAAGGTATGGATTCCCATGGAACCCTCATAATTTCCCATTTAAAATAATTTAGTTAGATTTGTATGAAACATTTTTCTTCAAGGTTCAATAGCTTAGTTCTACCTCAGAGGGTTTCTTTGTTGTAAGAATGAAGGTGTTGTCATTGATGATAGTAGTATAGTGGTTAAGAATATATTGTTTCTTTGATTAGTTGAACTATGTTATCATCAGTTAATTTTATAATTTCAACCTTTGGTTTTTCTTTCATAAGCTTCTATTTATGGTTCAGATGTTGAAAGATAATGAGAAAATTGATAAAATAAGGAAACAGGTTGTTGTGAAGGTGTTATGGTTTGTAGAGGTGTTCTGGTTTTTCTTTGCATTTCTTTTGGGTTGAAGATCTACTTGTGTGGCTTGGATATGTTAGTTAGAGGTGTTGAAAGTTTCTATATCCATAATTTTGGCTTTTGGATTGATGGAAAAAATAAGTTATGTTCACCAATGTGAACTAGTTTTGCAATGTTGCTTACTAAGGTGTTTGGGAGAAATGTATTTTCTTCACATTTCTCTATAGTTGTTCTTCATGTCTTACAATTCTGAAGGTATGTTGATGATGTTGATCTCTTGCTTGCATCAAGAGGATTTTTGGTTTGGTACTCCAAAAGTTAGATTGTAGAGTTGCAATGTTTGGCAGTGTAGTTTGAGTGTACTAGGTGTGTACATTCTAATGATGCAAGTTGTTGCGAAGGAGTTTAATGGATTTCAAAAGAATAGAGGAATATTCTAGATCATGATGAAGCATTGTATGTGATTCACAAGTCATATTTGGACTTGAGGAAGCGTGTAACTTAAATTTTAATGGTGTTTGCATGGGTAATGGTTGACCTAGTGTTTACACTACATTCAAAGATGTTCAAGTATTAATCAAGGTGTATTTTGTTGTGTGTGAGTATATTTTGGGCCCAGTTAAGTTTTTTATTGGTCCACTTTCATTCCTATCCATCGTAGGAATGCTTAGTGCTGACCTAATTTGAATTTTTTAAATGAGAGAAGAGTGCAGATGACTTGAAGATTTTTTTCAAGTAGAGGATGGTATAAATTTAATTTAATTGATGCAAGATGAGGTGTGGAATAGAGTTGTGTGTTGTGATGCAAAATTAAGTGTAGAAGTGTGAATTGCAATGCGAGCTATAATGCAATATTTATGAATGCAATGAGTTGAGGTATCTTGATCTCTTGAAGGCTGCTAGTGTTGATTGGAGCTATTATGGTGGAGTCTCTGTTGCATTGAGATTGTGTTCTTTGTGTAACATTCTATCTTCTTTCTTCTTTCTATTCCAATAGTGAGCCTAGGTTGTGAGCCTTTCTAGATAGTGTTTCATATTCTAGTAGTGAGCCTCTTTGTACCAGTTTTTCAATTACTTATACCTCACCGTGGTTTTTCCCTCATTGGGATTTCCATGTAAATCAAATGTTCTCTTATGTATGGTGTTGGTTGTTTCAGTTTATGTTATCTACTTTTCATGTTTAAACATTATAATAGATTAAGGGTTTAATGAATGCATGTGGGTCTGATTACTATTGAGGGTTTTGATCTTTTAATTTGGTACAACATGTTCAAACCCCCTCTCAATTATCTTTCCCATTCAAAAATCTTGTGGGATTTCAATCGAGCCTCACCATAAAAGTGGCTTGGCTTTGGTTACCTACCGCATCCTCATTCTCTGCATACTTTAAACCTCATAGAAATCCTTTACATAAAGTTCATTTCAAGAGGCCAACTCTGTGTTGCTGATTTTCAGCACAAACCCTAATGGGTCCCGCATTTTTAATCACCACATAGAGTTAAATAGGCTAAAACGGTAAAGAGATCCACTTTTCACAAACAAAATTGAATGAACTTGAAATTTGCTAAGTTTGCATCCTTTGAGCGAAATCCTACATGGAGATCTATTTGTGAGGTGCTCTCACTCTCATGCCAAAATTATGGCATAAATTCCTTTGGCACCCGCACTCATGGTTTCCACATTCCATTTTTCCACATTAGTGAGATTCGATGAAAAATGCAATGAATTGAACATTGAAGCCTTTGAGCATGCATTTCCCCATGCTAAAATGATTGAATTCAATTTACTAATTCTTGGGCCTTTATGGAAAATTCGCTATGGGCGGTTGTTTGCAAAATTTCATTTCTTCCATGCCATTTTTTGAATGAACACTGATGGATTTTGACTCAGTGGCATCCACATCCACTTTCTCGCATAAGCATATTTCATGAAAATCCTAAGCATTACAATTAAACACCTTTGAATGCTCATTTTTCCATGTGCCAAAATTGACAAGCTCTAAAATTGCTAAGTATTTGCACATTCTGAAAAACTCCATGTGGGATGCCAAGTGTGAAATTCCATATGCAGGTTGCCACTTCTCTAGCATCGGTCCATGTAGCCTCTACATTCACTCAGCCCATGATCCTCGAGAATTCGTAGTGTCTTGGCCCACAACCTCTTGGCTTCCACACACCCTTGGCCTAAAAACCTCCAAAACCTGCAAAATGTCAGAAAATTCCTCAAATTGTTGAATTTAATGGGGTTTTTCTAGCATTTGATATGTTTATGATGATTTTTTATCACAATAAAGCATTTCTTGATTAGACTAATTTTTTTCTTTTACTTGAACAATTTTACTCATTACGTGTCATTTATGCACTTTATATCAAAAAGACTAAAAAGGTGGGAAAGGGTGAGAAAATAGCAAGAGCTTAAAAAGAAAAGGCCAAAATGAAGTACGAGTTTCATGGCTTAGAGATCACTTCCAAGATCATGTTTGATTGGGATAATATATTAGATACTAACCTCGAGCATTTGAATATCCATGAATTCTGAGAGCACACCCTTATCAACCCAAAGAATGATATGGCTAGGAGGATCAAGAAAAGTGCTATTACACACGCTTTGGGTTTCCCACCATCCTTAATTAGACCTAAACTCATCCATGGGTGTCAAGAGTTCTACCACAAGGATTCACAAAGGATAGTCACATCTGAGAGATGGGTGGTGGTTGACTTGTCACCTCCATCTATTACTAATCTTTAGAATCTCATTTTTTGTAGAGATAGAAGTTTGTTTAAAATAATATGCTATCAACAGGTGGAAAAACAATCCTATAGGTTGTATGCAAGTGATCAATAAAAAATGGATGTACACTCCTTGGCCCAATGCTAGGAAACTCCCAAATAAATTATACATGAGTGATTTTGTGGAAAAAGTGAATGATTTGGTGACATTGTTGAGCATGGTAGCAGGCCTTCCTATCTAAAATGTATTTGAAGAATGGATGTACTACTTTATCAATGAGATACTAATAAGAGATGCAAAATTCCACTAGGAAAAGACTATTAGTAACAATATCCTTACCCAATATGTTTCATTGAAGAAGAACTTAGAATTTTACATAACTTCTTATGTCATCTACTTGCTAGCAGCTCATTTTCCATAGAGAGGCTTGACATGCAAAGGAAATTTGGGGACTAGCCATGATGAAAACATTGTCTATGAGTTCTACCTATAGCTACAATATAGAAATTATGAGAGGAATTACAAAAGGGTGAATGATGCTTTCATTATGCACATTGTTAGATCCTTGGCTAGTGATTTTGGGAATAGGATGTCATACTTTGCCAAGGAAATGGTAAAGAATTTTGGTTATTTTTTTATCCAATTCCCTAAGTTCACCTGCTTCAAAATTGGGGTTTTCTCTGGGGGCCCATACAGGTTACCAAGGTACTCTATAGATAAGATGGTAATTCTAGAGCTTACATGACAAATGTGCACATTATACCAATTTCTACAGTCAAAGCATAAAGATGGGGTTATGTATCCCATGTCTCTTAGAAGAGCAATGTAATCATGCCCAGTAGCCATATCAGCTAAAATATCTTTTAAAGAAATCCAAGAATATGAGATCCTCCTCCAAACTATAAGGGGAAATATGGACCTCTTGGGAAAGTTGAAGAAATAGGTTGGAAGGCACCATGCACATAGGTTACATGTGGAATACTTTTGGGCCAACTGTAAAAATGACCTTGGAGTTTGTAATAACTTTGGATGTATGTACCATTCCTAACCAATTGAAAGAAGATAATAATAAGTTGGATGAAGAGGCCCATAACAAGGTGGCTAAGCTCCCTCTTTCATTAATTGATTGGACTGAGGAGAGTAAACAAACATTGATTTGGTTAATCACCCAATGCTATAAAGAACTAAGAAGTAGCTTGATGATTAGATTACTCAATTAGAGCAACAAGGGGTAGAACTTACTTATGGTGAATGGGAGAAATAAAACACACAAGGGAGTGGTGATGGGGGAAAGATTGAAGAAAAATATCCTCAAGAAGGTGATCCCAAGGCAAGATCATCTAGAAAAAGTTCCATGTCTCCTCCCGCTATCTGATCTTGAAAGAGAAAAGAGGTATTAGAGAGGTAGTAAATGGAGAAGCCTTGAGTTTGTGAGAGGAAGGTCATGGAAGGATGAAAGCCTATCTCGAAGAAGGCTAAGAAAGGAAGAAAATTCATAATGGAGAATGTATAGGAGTGAATTTTCACCCCTCATGCAAATTCCCCTTTTACACTTCCTCACCTTAAAAAACCAAATTCGAAGGTGAAAATCCATATTAGCCCACTTCATTCTACTTGGCATTTGTTTTGTGCATTGATAGAAGACTAATTGCCAGGGACACCTATGGGTTGCGTAGACATCTATGTGGTGCACTTACATCCTTGATACATTCCTACGTCTGAAGCCAGTAGGAGCATTACACTTCCCATTAGGGTTTATTTATAATGCCCCTCTTCGACCAACTGACTTGAAAATGGCCATTTTTCTCAGTCTCCCTTCAAAAACACTCTTTATTCCTTCATTTCATCCTCTTCACAATCTCTCTAAGCATTCAATTCAGCTCTCTACACAATCTTTCCAACATTCTCTTAGCATCCATCACTCTCAAGTAGCACTTTGGCACTCCATAGCAGTAGCAACATCACTCCATCAACTCCGTAGAGAAAGTGTGGAACAACACCATTGCAACAGGGGCTTGAGTCCTCTCATTTTATCCTCCATTAGCTAGTGATCTCTTGGTGGAGGTGGTAAGCATTTTCACTCCTCTCCTCTATGATTTGGTTGAGTAGCACATTACAGTTTTGTAGTGTTTATTGTGTTCTTTACTTTCATTCTTCCTTTATCATACTTTTCTCCATTGTTGCTATCTTGGCTGTTTGTGGAGGTGGAAACACCAAAATGGGGGTCTAACTGAGGCAAGCCCCTATATAGCCCCACCATAATTTTCCTCCTTATGTGTAGGTGGACATGCATTTGGAGCTAGCTAGTGAATAGGATCTTTTGTGAGATCATCTTTGTTACCCTAGCTTTAATATATTTGCTTTATCATATATGCTTATATATCTCTTATGTCATAGTTCTATTTTTCTCTCTTAGAATCACTAGCTAGGCTGTCAGCTCATTTTCTGGTAGTTCTCACTATACTTTTGGTTTTCTGGTTTTATGGATTTCAACACACCTGAGAGATGCCAGCGCACCATGCTATTTTATGGGAACCACACTTTCGTCCTCAAGAAGAGAGCTACATAAGGCACAATGTTGGACCCAAAAACTAGCTCACCTAGTCCCAAAACTAATTACAACTCTGCATAGTGATTGAAGGACCCTATAGTCCTCATCATTCTCATCCCTCATTTCAAGACATTCCTTTAGAGTGAGGTAAGTTAGGGTAGCCTATCACTCTTGGCTCTCCATGACTTGGGGCCTTGAACGTGGTTGGTCCCCCTCTCTTACATTTTTGGTGAACCCGACATGAACTATTTTGGTTCCATTTTGCAATACTGAAAGTTTCTTTCCTTGTATTCTAAGAGTGTTGTAGTTGTGAATGTTGTGAGGATTTTTCCTTGCAACCCAACCTGTGACCCCTAGTAGGTGTAGTTGGAATGTTCTAAAGGTTTTTCATAACGAAACCTTGATTGGGTCACCGTCTTATCCTTTAACCTTTTAGGGACTCTGTGAAAGTATTGTCTAGTGTGTGTAATGGCCTCTTTCCTACATCAACCTATCCCCTCTGTGCAACTTGTGAGTAGTGGTACTAGTATAACCTTCACTTTATAGAACTTGCCAATGGGTTTCAATAGGGAATCATCTCCTCTCTACATCCCTACACGAATCAACAGAAACATTGTAGTAGGTGTTCTCATTGATTCAACATCTCAAGTAAATATCATAACTGAGGAGATCATTCTAATCAAATTTTTGCACAAAGATGGGTATGATGCACCCGTAAGCACCATCCACATGCATGATGGACTTTTCGTGCCCCTTTTCATAGTATTCTCCTATCAATTTTGGTTAGACCTAAATCTGTGAAGCTTTTGTTTGATATAATCCCTAGGTATGAACTCTTTAGAGTGAAGCTAGGTATCCCTTGGTTAGTAGCTATGAATGTGGTGCCTTCGTTCATGCATAAATGTTTAAAATTTATCCACAAGGGTTTCATGCATGTGATTCATGATACTGGTTATAAACCACCGGTTGCTCATGGTAGATACTCCTTGGATTACTCTTGGCTTGTTCCCATTGGTCCTCTCCCACCTAGGATGGACCTTCTATATCAAATGTATCAAAACTATAAGAAAGGGTTCCTAAGGTTGAAAGTGAGATACCCTCCATCGCCTTATGCTGTTTCACATAGGGCTTGCCTAAAATCTGACAGTGATGCCACTAAGGGAGGTAGAAGGGAAGAAGAGAAGTAGTCCCGAGACCCTCCTTCTTCCTCTTCCACTATCCAACCCGATGCCTCCTCTTGCCTCACTGTGGTGTCATTGGATTTCATTCCATGTTTGCGAGAGAATCCTATGGTTCCCACTTGGTGAAATCCAAAGCATCCCACATTTGAGCTTCCTATTTTTCCCACGGAGCTGAGGTCTATTTAGTATAACAAGAAGAAAAGCCCCCTATGGGGAATCCTCTTTGTATTGACCTCCATGGCCTCCTACCGCTCCTACTCCCAAAGTAGTAAACAGGAAGAGGCCCACTACCAAGGCATTAGAGTCGACTCCCCCCGTTGCTCCTCAACCTACTCCTCCTGCTCCCATTTATGAGTCTATTACTCCACTGAAAATGACTGTAGTGGACACTACCATGACTGAGCAAGATCCTTCTATTCCTTCGTAGCCACCAATCACTGGTTCAAAGAGTCATAGTAACCCCCTTGCACCCAAGCACAAGCACCAGTGAAAGGATCTCATGGTTGAACAAGCTACCTTACAGAGGAAGGAGGAGGAGACGACCACCCATGTATCAGGTCCTCCTATTGCATCTCCTCTCTCTTCCCCTCTACTTCCATTTAGTCTAGTTCTATATCACTTTTGGCTTTCACTGTGAGTACGAATGTGCTTAACCCTAAAAAGGAGTAAGTGTTCATCGCTACTTCAATGGAGCCACCTTTGTTGATGTCCCACCTTTCCTAAAACTTATAGATATCACAAAAGCTTTGGTGGTGTCTACTATGGTTTTCTCTCCCTCATCTTCCTTCACATCCCCCGATGGAGCAAAAGGTGGAGAGTGGTCCTTCTAGCAACAAAGGATGTAAGAGGAGCCCACCTTCTCTAAAACATGATCCCACGCTGATTTGTTTTGTCCTAGTGATGGAACCAATCCTAGCTTCCCCTGAGTTCGTCGCCGCTCCTGAGTCACTCGGTGAGCCTAGCAATGAATCTTGGGTGCAACCTTCTTCATACGTTGAGGTAAAACATGGCACTCCTATAAAGTGCGTGTTTAACTCTCTAGACAAGGTTATGGCCTTGTTAGCAATCTTCGCAAAATCGTTGACCTTAGGTCCACAAGACCTTGGTGGAGAGGACCTTGCAGGTCCCTCTTCCTTAGCCCTTGTTGTGAGAGGGTTGGATGCTCTTCCTCTTAACATTTAACCACTACAGGCTCATCCTCCTTCCCCCTATGATGATCTAGAGTGGGAAGTGGATGACCTCTTAGTTTATTAGTGTTAGGAGGAGGCCCCCCCTTCTTTATCTTTATATTTGATGTGTGTGTGTGTGTTGTGATGTGTTCTTGGATGACCCTTTTCACCCCTATTGGTGCTTGGATATAGGAATGGTTTTTGTGTCATAAACCTTCTTCTATTTTTATCATCATTCTTCCATGTTTGTGACTTGATTTTTGGAAAATTGGGGATGATGCAAAGCGTTTGGGGAATTTAGGCTTCCCTTCCATGTTGACCAAGTTTTTTATTTTCACTTTGTCTTCTTGTGCATTCTTCACATGGTCTGATATAGTAGGGGGTTGATGACAGTTCATTTTATATACTATTACTATACTTATATATATTTATGAGTAGTTCTAACCCTAAAATATTAGGCTACCCCTATGCCCTGTGTTTATGTTCTTTTTGCTTTATATTTTCCATTATCTTTCATTCTTCTTTGCTTGAGTTTTCCCTCTCATGTGTGACAATGCCACTTCTATAACATTTGGATTTTCAGAAAATGCATTCATTTCCAACAACACTTTTCTCAAGAATCACATTCTCAACTTAAAACCCTAATGGAAAGTGTTTCCTTCATCATGGGTTTGTAAAGAAAGAGCTTGAGAACCTTCCCCTCGTGTGGGGGAATCTTCTTCCTTTTGATTCATTGATGAAGTGAACATCTTTCAAAAGGATTCCTTGATGATGAATCAATTTGAGAAAGAAACATATCCTTCATACTTTTGAACAACGCATCATTTGAGTGGACCCCTTTGAAATTTTTCCAACTTGTTGACAGTCTGTGTAACTATCTGCTTACTTGCCTATGTGGTTACTTTTAGACATGTTCTATCTATGGGTAAACATGTCACTTTACGGGTGCGCCTGCGAAGCCGCATTCTGACTTTGCAAAGTACCCTTTACTAGGTTTTCTCCATGTGAGAGATCTTGGGGGATACCTCCCTGCAGATTTGTGGGTTTGTAGGGCACTTCTTCTAAGCCTCCTCCATGCGAGAGATCTTGGGGATGGCTCCCCTATAGGTCTATGGGTCTGTAGGGTGTTTTTATAGGTTTCCTCCATGTGAGAGATCTTGGGGGATACCTCCCAGTAGGTATGTGGGTATGTAGGGTACTTCTTCTAAGCTTCCTCCATGTGAGAAATCTTGGGGGTTTCTCCCCTACAAGTCTGTGGGTTTGCAGGGTGCTTTCTTTGGGTTTCCTCCATGTGAGAGATCTTGGGGGATACCTCCTTGCAGATCTATGGGTCTGTAGGGTGCTTCTTTTGAGCTTCCTCCATGTGAGAGATCTTATGGGTGGCTCCCCTACAGGTCTACAAGTTTGTAGGGAACTTTTATGGGTTTCCTCCATGTGAGAGATCTTGGGGGATACCTCCCTACAAGTCTGCGGGTCTGTAGGGTGCTTTCTTTGGGTTTCCTTCATGTGAGAGATTTTGAAAGAAACCTTCCCTACAGGTCTACTAGTCTGTAGAGTGTTTTCCCAACTTCTTCCATGTGAGAGATCTTGGGGGATGCTTTCCTACAGGTTTGCAGGTCTGTAAGGAACTTTTTGGGTATCCTTCATGTGAGAGATCTTAGAGGACACCTTCCTTGCAAGTCTTTAGGCCTCTAAGGCACTTACTTCTTGGGACTTCCTTCATGTGAGAGATCTTGGGGGTCACCTCCTTGCAGGTCTATGGGCCTGTAAGGTGCTTTCATTCTTCAACTTCATAGTTCTATGGGGCTATGAAGTCCTTTACTTTTCCTATGCTCTCGAGTTCACCAAATCATGGTGTGCTTCCTCGATGGTTTAGGTATACATTTCTAACTCTAGTCACTCTCTGATCTACTTTACCGAAGCACTCATCATTATTCATGCTCGCTAAATTGGGGGAAAAATGTATAGGAGTGAATTTGCACCCCTCATGCAAATTCCCCTTTTACACTTCCTCACCTTAGAAAACCAAATTTGAAGGCAAAAATCCACATCAGCCCACTGCCTTCATTCCACTTGGCATCTATTTTGTGCGTTGATAGAAGAATAACTGTTGGGGATGCACATGTAGCATACTTATGTCCCTAACAGATTCTTGTGTTTGAAGCTAGCAGAGGAATTACACTTACCATTGGGGTCAATTTGTAATGCCCCTCTTTGACCAACTAGCCCAAAAATGGTCATTTTTCTTATTCTCCCTTCAAAAAACTCTTCATTCCTTTATTTCATCCTCTTCACAATCTCTCTAAGCATTCAATTCAGCTCTCTACACAATCTTTCCAGCATTCTCTCAGCATCCATCACTCTCCAACAACACTTTGGCACTTCATAGTAGCAGCAACATCACCCCATGAACTCTATAGAGCAAGTGTGGAACAACACCATTACAGTAGGGGCTTGAGTCCTCTCATAATATCCTCCATTAGCTAGTGAGCTCTTGGTGGAGGTGGTAATCATTTTCACTTCTCTCCTCTACAACTTGGTTGAGTAGCACATTACTATTTTGTAGTGTTTATTGTGTTCTTTACTTCCATTATTCCTTTATCATACTTTTCTCTATTGTTGCTATTTTGGTTGTTCGTGGAGGTAGAAACACCAAAATGGTGGTTTGACTGAGGTAGTCCCCTATACATCCCCCCCCACAATTTTCCTCCTTGTGTGCAGGTGGATGTGCATTTAGAGTTAACTGGTGAATAGGCTCTTTTTTGAGATCATCTTTGTCACCCTAGCTTTAATATATTTTCTTTATCATATATGCTTATATATCTCTTATTTCATAGTTATGTTTTTCTCTCTTAAGAATCTCTAGCTAGGTTGTTAGCTCATTTTTTGGTAGTTCTCACTATACTTTTGGTCTTCTAGTCGTACGAATGCCAACTCACTGAGAGACGCTAGCGCACCACGCTATCGTCCCGGAACGACACTTTTGTCCTCAGGTAGAGAGCTACCTAAGTCACAATGTTTGTTGGACCTAAAAATTGGCTCGCCTAGCCCCAAAACTAATTCCTGGTTTGTAAAGTGACCGAAGGACCCTATAGTCCTCATCATTCTCATCCCTCATTTCAAAACATTCCTTTAGAGTGAGGTAAGTTAGGGAAACCTTCCACTCTTGGCTCTCTGTGACCTAGGGCGTTGAACATGGTTGGTCCCATTCTCTTACAAAGACTATCAAAGAAGATCCATCACCACCAGAAGAGGACTCCCAAGCTTGATTTCCCACTCACCCATTATCACAACCGCCATATATCACATTGGTTCCATCAACTTCACCTCCTCTCCTACCACCTATATCTTCTCCACCTACTGTGGACATCTCTATCCACCTTTTATCCACCACTTTGGTCACCTCCATGATATTGTTGAGTCTTGTTTCTCTACTTCATCATCCCCTTCTTCCTTGCTTCCACCTCATCGTACCTTCTCCACACTACCACCTACCCTTCCTTTCATCCCACCTTTTTCTACTACTCTACTAGAAACCTTCATAGCATATTTGAAGAATATGCCTAAGGGATTGTCTAAGGCTCTCTTGTCCCAAGATAATAGGCTTCTTATGGCCCATATTGTTGTGTCCCTTCCTCCTACTCCTCCTCCTTACTTGGAATCTCCAAAAATGGTGATGTAGAGAAAAGTTGGGAGGAGATGCAACAAAAATAAAAGGAAAAGATCCAAGATGTGGCTAACATTGGTGATGACTCTATTGGATATAAGCCTAATGATTGCATTGAAGACTCAAATGAGGGAATCAAGATTTTTGAACTTGATGAGGAGAGGACTCCAAAAGGAGACAAAATAGAAGAAGTTTATGTGGTAGAATAAATAAGAGAAAGAATAATACAAAAGGAAAGAGAAGGAAAAGGAAGTAGATATTAATTCTTGTCAGTTTAAGAAAGTAATAAGAGAAGAGCATGCCCAAGGAGAGAAAATAGTCAAAAATATTTTGAGTGACATGTTATCCTCAAATTTAGCTGCACTGAATTTGTGGTATAACCCCTACAAAAATTGTCTATTTCCTATCCTACATTTTCTAAGCATGCAAAACAAGGAATTTTTCACTTACCCTCATGCGTGGTCCCAAGCTTCAAAAATTCATTTCAGGAGTCTAGTCTTTCTTTCTTTCAAAATTTGTAAAAAGGAAAAAGTTACGAAGATTAGTTTTTTGGAGTTACTCAATTTTTTGTATATCTAGGAGCATTGAAATTTAGTGCCCTTGCATACTTGGTGCAAAAAATAAACATGCAAGAGAGCTAAATTTCAGTGCCCCTACATGTCTCTCATAGTGATGAAACCAAACTTGTAGGATCGCTAAATTTTTCTACCGCTACACCTTGACATACACATGAGTTATATTATGGGTGTTTTAATGCATTTTGAGGATTTTTAATTGTTTTTATTTGATTTATTTTTCATATCAATTTCATATTTCCCCTCCATCATTATTTGATCACTCATTGTGGTGTTTTTTTCATTTGAGCAATATTTTTGAGCAAATTATTCATCGATTATTTTTTTAGGGTTTCTACTCAAACTTCTTCAACTCAGCATTTGCAAGTATGTTCTTTTTTCTCACCCCATATGCTTTATTTAATTTTTTTATAGCTTTGTGTTTATATGCCTAATTAGGGTTAGATTATATTTTATTTCATTTTGTTTCCATTTGCATTCATTTATGCATTGTGGGATGAGATTTTCTTTTCAACCATTTTCATGTTTAGTCTTTCTATTAGTTTCTTGGGGTTTTTTTAAGGTTTTAAACCTAATCCTTTCATGCCCTATATTCCATGTGTTGAGAATATTAAAACTCTTTGTGTAAAATATCTTCCCATGGAAAACATACGAGTTTTATGTTTGTATTTTGACAATTCCCTAGTGATGTAAAATCCCTAGGAATTATTATGAAATTTGAGCCACGTTTGCTAGTCTTATGCATCATAAGTTTTAAATGTCACATTGCACAAACCTATATGAAACTAATTTTTTTACCTTATATGCAAGAGTGATTAATTTTATTGCTTATACATAACTCGTGCAAATTATATGTAGATTTAGGAAAATTTACCAACTATACATATAGGATTACCATCAAAGACTTGCATTGGCATTGGAATTTTCCATTGATGTATGTCTCGTATTACCCTTGTATTTAGGTTGGGGAAAAAACCCCGATCGACATGAATACTATAAATGTGAGTTTAAGGTTGAAGATTTTTTTTTCCTATACACAACAAGCCAAACCCATTACTAAGTGAAAGCACAAATAATTTTCCCACTTGAACACTTAGTCATGTGTTTACCTCATGTAGGGTCAAAAAAAATTATTGACCTTGCACTTAGTATGTTTTACCCTATGTAGGGGCAAACAATTTCTCTGCCCTTACAACATTTTGACCTACAACATGTAGTAGTGTTAGAATTTAGCATGATTGCACCCAAAAATTTAAACACTTAAAAAGGAACATAATTTCTCTACCATTACACTTGATCTTTCCATGCACATGCAAAAGCGATAAATTTTAGCACCATTACACTCAAATGCAAACTTTCATGCTAACACTCAAAAAATTTCCACCTTCGCATACAAGCTTCTCATTCACTTGAACCTACTCAGTTTTTCAATTCTATTGCACCTAAAACCTTCAATCATACACAGTAGATCAAAAATTTCCCACCAATGAGTGTAACCCTAATTTTCTCTAAAACTACAAAATCTGACCTTTTTGTTGTAGTTTCCCTTGCATGTAGTCTAAATATTTTGCGCTTGAATTATTGAAAGGATACAAAAATTTCACTCTACAAAAATCTACTCCATCAATGTCTGAGTCATCTCCAAGTAAGGCCAAATCTATGAAGTACAAGTATCAGGGGGTTTTCTCAAAAACCTCAATTTCTTCCAACATTGATGAAATAAAGGATACAGAGATAGGGCATCTGAACATGTTTGAGTTTATGGAATGAACTAAAAAGAAACCACTGAGTGAGGTAGTGAGATACATTGTTGAGAGCAACATTCAATTGGTTTCCTCCTTTCAATTTTTCGCACACAATCCTAAGTTTGTACTTGCAGTGGCTGCACACTATAATAAAGATGATATAAGTGTGAGAGATTCTGGCAGGAATGTGGTTATAAGTATTGATGTATAATTCTTTGACTTGATCTTTCAATGTCTGAGCATAGATTCATATACTAATCTAACAATTGAAAAAGCACAAGCTTGCTATGACAAGGATCAAGATTATTGCAAGAAGACAATCAATGCAAGGTGGTTGAAAAACGCAAGGAAAAGAATTTCAAGATGGCCAAAGAGTCTTCCTCAGAGTGACTTTTTTGAGGAAATTAATGATTTTCTTACTCTCCTTAGTATAATAAAAAAATTTCCCACCTCTTCTTCCTTCTGAGAATGGATGTACTTATATATTCATGTTATCAAGAAGAAGTAGAAAATTTTATGGGGACAACAAATTAGTGATGCTATTCATGAGAAACTTGTGAAGGTGCCCACTTCTTTGAAGTTTTACATGACCTCATATTTGGTTTATGTTGTAGCATCAATGAGGATTTTCCTAGGACTTACAATAGAGAGTGGTGAAGGCATACTCTAGTGTATAAGTACTATCCTTAGTTGACCTTGAAAAAAAGAATTCATCATTTCAAAATGGTCAACGATGCATTATTTACCACCTTTCTATGTATGTTTGACAAGTAATTGCAAAAAAAGAGAGTCTTAGATGAGGCATGGTCAATGGTCAATAGATTTGGTTTCTTGTACTTGCAATTTCCTACATTCACATACCTCAAAGTTGGTTATTTTGCGAGATATCCTTAGATGCTCCCAAGATATCCAAGTGACAAGATCATCCTCATGGAGATTTGTAGGAATATAATGGATTTCCATAGTAAACAAATGGAATCCCATAAGCCAGGTTTCAAATTTCCTCTCTCTATAGGTAGGTATTCAATTCCCAAATCTAAAGCAAAGGAAGTGGTGTCTAAAATAGAATGGGTCACAATTAATACCTATAGAAGTGGGTCTGATTTTGACTATAGGGGGATGAAAGATAGAATTAAAAAGGTCTACACCCATGTACACTGAGTTGAAGATGTGTGGGGTGATTGTAGAACAGAAGAGGAAATAAGGAAATTGGATTATTTTTTATTGAACTTGGAGAAAATTGAGAATGTTGACTTGGAAGATATTCCAGAGGGTATGGAGGATGATGAAGAAATCCTGGATCCAACCTATGAGAGAAACAATATTGCAGGAAGTCCTCTACCTTCAATCCAATGGTCTCAGAGGGAGATTATTTCAATTAGGGAAGCATTTCAACCTATCCTTGCTAATACAAATGTTTGGATATAGGAAAAATGGATAAGGCTAAAACAATTCAACACTGGATGTAAGGAAGAAAGCCTAAGGGTCATGCAAGTAGGAAAGTTGAAATAAGGTTAAAGAACAAGGTAGATGTTCCTAGCTCAAGAAAATCCCCTAAACCAAAGATTAAGTTCATTGTGAAAGGGAGTAAAATTCAAACTACTGAAGGTCCATCGAACATCACAAAAGAGGAATTAGTTCAAGAAGAGGAAAAAGAGGAAGAGGAAGGTGTAGTGAGGAAGTACAAATGTCTCCACATGAGAACATTCAAGAAGACACTCTTGTTACTTCCCCTATTGTTGTCACTGTGTCTATTCCTACTCCTCCCACTACTTTTGTCAAATAGAATTTGCCATTTGTCATCATTACTCCTACTACTACTATTGTTTCTAATGTTACTATTTTTGTTACACCTTCTATCTCAATTCATTCAATTCATTCATCCCCAACATTGGGATCCATTTTTTATATCCCTAGGAATGAATTTTCGAATGTTTTTGGTTCACCTTCTAGTATTCTAAGTTTATCTTCTCATTCATTTGATGTAACTTCACAAACAGAATTGGATAAGTTTATATTAGATTCAATGCAAAATGTAACAAGTGTGGAAATTCCTATAGTGGTTTTGACTAACACTCCACCTCTTATTACAAATAATTTTTGAGTGCATCTATAACTTCCCAAACCAGGAGTTATTTTCCTAAAGAGAGTTCTTCTCCTCTTCCACCTTGCTTACAAAGTTATACACATAAGAGAAAGAAGTGGATCATCTCTCCAAATGACTTCAACTTCGGTCAATTAGTTCTAGTAAAAGAAAAATCCACAAAGAAATTGAAGACTCTTTCTCGGGTGTTGGTAGAAAAGGCTTGTTACAAGTATGCAGAATTTGCACAACCCACTCTTGAGAAATCTATAGAAGATATAGAAATTTCTAAATATTCAATCACCAAGGTGAAGCTAGATAGAAGAACTCATGAGTCAGCAAAGGAAGATGCATAATCTACACTAGCTTCTCTTATTGAGAAGTATGATCAAGAGAAGAAGGTAAAGGATCAAAATAATGCCATGGTAGAACAATTAACCTCAGTGCTTTAAAAGATTACATGGTCTTTGGATTTTGTTGAACCCATGGCCACAAATATCGAAGATCCTGTGATCAAGAAAGCTAAGGACTCATTCGAGAGGTAGGGTAGTGGGTGAGTTTCTTAATGGGATGATGGAACAAGGAATTCAACTTCTAAAATCAGTTGTGGAAAGAATTAGGAACATGGAAAATGCAAAGGCAGAGCTAGAAAGAGTCATTGACACATTTTCTAAAGATTTGCAAGAGTTGCAAAATAGTCTAGGAGCTAGGACTAAAATGAAGAAACTCAAGCTTAGTATGCTAGTAGAGATTGGAATAATTCTCAACAGAGAAATGTTCATTAATGTTAAGGAAAAAATGAAACATAAAATTAGTTTCATCAAGGGTCTTCTCAAATATTTAAAGGAAGCTTAGGAAGTCAGTGAGATTTTGTGCAAACTTTTTGATGATAATGAAAAGAGTACTTCCTATTGATTCAATTATTCAGGAGTATACATCCATGGTTCTAAAGGAATTTGAAGATGAATCTTTCTCAGTAGCTTCAATGGGAAAGATGATGGATATTCAGCTCACTCTAGATAATTTGAAAGGTGTTCTAGAAAGGCATCAAAAATTATGCAACACGGTTAAGGATTCAATCAGAAGAGTCCTTGCTATCTCCAAGCATAACATAGGTCATGATGAAGAAGTTCAAGAAATATAGAAGAAATATGATGATTCTTGATGAAATACGATAGAGAATGTTGAACGTGCCTTGGTTCCCCTTTGTTTATTTTCAAGAATTTCTGCTTTATGTAATTAGTTTTTGACATTTTACATGTCTTTTATCAGTATGTAATTATATGTAAAAATAGCATGAGTCCTAAATCAAATCAGATATGTTGTTGAATAAGTCAAAGTAGGTTAGCTTTTCCTATTTTTCCTCTCAACTCTCCTCTATATATATGAGGAAGTTCTTTTGTAAATATTCCTTTTAATATTTTGAAGCAAAATGCTTCCCATTTGAATAGCATAATTGAATCTTTGAGTTTAATGTGCATATCAAAATTTGATCAATAAAAGAGGAAATTTTTCATCCTACCATTGTTTTGGATCATATTGGGTATGTGTAAGATTGTTCTTACATCTTTCTTATCACATTTTCTTGCAATTGGTTGATAAAGTGGTGTTATATCAAATTGTTGAAAGGGAGTTCAAATCTAATATTGATAGTATTTGTGCTAATTTATTGTATTTGTATTTTATATGTTTGTGTGAGAACTTGGTTGATAACACAAAGACTTTAAGTTGTAGTTATTTGCCATGTTTGGTGGATCTCTTGGTGTTGTATGTTGGAGTCTTTGAGCTACAACATGCCTCACTTGTTATATTTTGGAATCATCATTGGAAACAACAAAATTCTTTGAGCTTTTGTGCATTTTCAAGCTATGAAAATCACTAGTATCTTTGTTGATTACGCTTATGATTAATCAAATTTGATATTGGTTATTACTTCTCTAGATAATACTTAGAAGTGGATTACTTATTTCATTAGTATTAGTGTAAGAAAGAAACATCTTTTTTGAAAAAAGAGAAAAATATGACGGTAACACCCAATGGATAGATTTAGTGTTTAAAATCTAGGCTAGTTAATTATTAGTTTAGAGAGTAGTAAGAAGGGAGCCTCCCCTTTTTGAGAGGAAAGATTAAATTATCATCATAGCTATGGCTGAAATTTCCATTTTATATTCATTAAAGTAATTAAACAATATGCACCCAATAGATTTTTGGAAACTCTAATGGGGATATGATTATGCAACCAAAGCCTCATGATTTTGGTTGAAGTATACAAGTATACTAGTGTCTTATTGCACTTGTAATTATATTTTTATTACTATTTGTTTTTTCATTTCAAATACTGCACTCTGGTAGATGTAAGCTATACATTCATCAAAGGGCGCAAGGTCAAGTTGATCCTAAGATTGAACAACTAAGGAAACATAACTTTGATATTCTTCCTCCTAGAACATGTAACCTTTGTAACACTCAAGGAGTTCTCCTCCTCAACATGTAAGATCACCTCTTCCAAGTGAATATTCTATAATTCAAAGATTTTTTCCCATTACATTGGTTCAAAGGTATATTATCCCATTCTATAATTCAAAGAGTTTTTCCCATTACATCGGTTCAAAGGTATATTATCCCCCCATTCAATCAAGGTGGAATGACAACTCAACCACCTCATAGTCCTTGGAAGATCGCCTTTGGTTCTTTGATATTGGAGGAACCTTTACATCAACTTCCTTGGACCTCATGCAAGAACATCCCCAAGTTCTATGGAGATGGAAAGATATACCTAGGCAAGCATATTGCTACATTCTATATTGCATGTGGGGTTCTTGGCATGGAACATGAGGATGTGTCAGTAAGGTTTAGTTGAAACTTTACAAGGAGTAGTAGCTAATTGGTTCTATAGTCTTGGTGTTAGAACTATCATGAATTAGGACACTCTTTGAACCAATTTCAAAGAAAGATCCAATCCCATTGAAGATTCCCATACCTTTCTTGCTCAACTTACAACAATGAGGAAAGAATCACATGAACCCATGCATGAGTTTGTGGAAAACTTTATTAAGTTTAAAACTAGGATTCAAGCCAATGCTAAGCCAATGACTCAATTTGAAGTGCATCTTCATTAATATGTAGTTTCTAGAGGTAAGTTTCTTATTACGAAGAGATAACCTAGCTGATCTTGCAGTAGCTCAAGCATTGGCTACTGAGGTTGAAGATGATTTTATTATTGTTGGAAGGATAAGAAAGGATTCAAATAGGAACAAATGAAAAAAATATTCAACCCCATCTTCCAAAAAAACCATAGACCCTATGGTGCAAAGGTTAGAAAATGAATTGATAGCTTTGAAGAAGCAAGTTTCTCAAGGTTCATCCACTCTTTCCTACAAGGATGTTCTAAGGAGAACCTATCCTAATTAATCCAATTATCCTACCAACACTTCAAGGAACCAAAATAGACTTTCTACACCATAAAGAAAACTTGTGCTAGAAGCATCTCCTACTATTGAAGCAATGGGATACAATGAAGTTGATCAAGAATATACTCTACAGCTGGAATATCACTCAGAAGCTAACACCAATCTCTTTTAGGAGGAGGAAGAAGATTCAGCTGACGACTCTAACATTGGTTTCTTACAATATGTAGATCTAAGAAAGAGGAGGAAACTTTTGTCAATGATTATGTTGTGTTCATCCATTCACAAAATCAATTTGACCATCCTCAAGGTGATGTAGCGAAAGAAAGGATAGCCCATATCCACTAATGACAATTGATAAGAGGGGAACTCATTTACTAGTCCAACCAAAAGATACAACAAGAAGTAAGAAAGTAAGTACCCCTATCCTCCTACATCTTCTTGTATGCCTAAGACCAATTCTACTATTCGTAAGACCAGCATTCTAGTTCCTAAGTCTACAAATTAAAATATCCAATCTTCTTTGATAAGTTCCTATCAAGCATTTTATATAATAGACCATGCAAAGAAGACTAAGATCTAGATGTCGAAAGAAAAATATCTCAAGGCTAATCCTGACCAGTTTGACAGGCTTGTTAAGTTTGTCAAAGACAAGGGAACTCATCCAAGCCAAGATTCTTCCCAAGATATACCAATTTTTCCCAATCCTAGGCCTCCACATAGTAACTTGGTTTCAACTCCCTTATTCATCCTCAGAAAGATAAATACATTTTATATCTTCTTGTTGGTCAATGGTTTAAATTAAGTAATTGTTTCATTGATTAAGGTGCCTCCAATAACATGATGCATGCCAAAGTGGCTACCACTTTGGGTTTGAATTTAACAAAAACCTTTAGCCATTATTTTTCAATGGAGAATAAATAAGTGCCTCTTATTGGGAAAATCAAAGATGCACAATATGCATATGTTGCATTCCCAAATAAGAAGATAAAAATGACTATCTTAGTAGTTGATGTCCCAGCCTCATATGGGATATTGTTGGGGTATAACTTCTATAAAGATGTAATAGGAGAAATAAATATGGACTAGTCAGAGGCCAAAATACCCATCAAGGGTGTGATGTAGAAATTGCTTCTAGAAAGGGAAGCTAAGCTTTCTTTATTGAAGTCTGATGACCCAAGAGCCCAGATCCTCTTTGATTACTCAAGAATAGGTACATATTACTTGCAAACTAATGAATATTTTGAGTTTTTAGACAAATTTTCAAGTAAAGAGCAAGAGACGAATGGATCATCTTCTTCAAAGAGGGAATCATCTTCTTCAAACAAAGAAACTTCCTCAGAAATAAAATCTTCTTCAAATGGTGAAAATTACTTAAACAAAGAGATCTTAAATTTTGAAGTTGTTAGTGTAGGAGGTCCAAATAATGTTTGGATTGTTGAATTTGATGGCAGTTTCTCTTCTACATGATATGGAGTGAGGGTTGTTTTTATATCTCTACAAGGGAAATTCTTCCCTTTTGAAGTGTTGTTGTTCAGAATGGAAGTTGCACACAGAAAAGGGAATCAGAAACCTTAATGCTCAAGGTGATGCTAAATTAGTAGTTTTTCAAGTAATGAAATGTATCAAACAATAAATGAAAGACTAAGGCATTACCGTAATCTCATATGGGATAATATTGAGGGTTTTGATGCTTTTGATATTTCTATGATGCTGAGAGAATACAATGACAGGGTTGATTCTCTGGTGGTATCGGCTACCCTTATGATCCCACATAAAGACTTTGAAGGAAATACATATATTATTAAGCTAATTTTTTGGCTCAGTGTTCCAAATAACTTAGATAACTGGCATATTTTCAATGACGATCAACAAATAGTTTCCTTTCTTGAGAAGGCTAAATTTTTTAATGAGTTCTATTTTGAAGGAAGTGACTCTCCTCCACAAGTGTCAATTTCTAAGATAGATCAGGATACTGGCGAAGAAGTCTTATAGCTCAAAGGGAACAATATTTCCAAAGGCTTGGTATCTTGAGAGATACTTTTTGAAAAGCATTACCACTATGTCAAAAATTAGCAGCAATTTGATTCTGAATCATCAACAAAAATTAAGCAAGTCAATTTGGGAACTGAGGAAGATCCCAAAATGGTGAACATCAGCAAATGTTGCATGTCAAATGAGAAAGAAAAGTGTTGATGATGTTTTCTGCACAACAACAACTCAGACAAGATATAATATCCTATCTCTCTTGAAAGGTAAATCTCTATCAGCAAGCCTCAAGAGATAACCCCAAGGTCTCTAATGTCAGGTCTTGACAATGCATAAACAACTCAGTGATAAATGTTAAAATGTTGGTAATCACAATGGGACCTTACTACAAGCAAAATACTGAATCTCAATTTATCAGATCTAACAATATGATGATACTTCAATCCTAAATTTTAACTCAATAATCAAAGAAATAACAAAATATAAGGGTTCCAAAAAGATTTCTAGACTTAATATTAAACCTAAGATTAACAATGCAAATGATAAATACTTGAAATGGACCAATCCCTCAAAACTGGTTTCTACTTGACCCAGATGAATCTGCAATCTTATAGAAATAGTGCAATCTTCTAAGGTGTTAAGATTTTCAGATTATGAACATTCATTCAAACAACCCTATTGCAATTGAAATGAATAAACCCTCATAATTGAACTAAGCACAATGAATATAAAGGTCCAGGCTAACTTTGCAAAGCAACTAACAATTAGTTGGTTGTGAAAAGTATGGACTAGGGATTGTTGCAACACTTCAAATATCAAATCATAAACAATATTGAATCAAATCTAATTCTAAATATTGATTTTCCTCAAAGCAATTCTAAAGGTAGAATAACAAGAACCATGCAATATAAGAAGAACACAAGTATGGTACCAAATCACAATGTCATTACTTGCATCAAATTATCCACTATGGCAACAATTCTAGCTTTCTGTTACAATATTTGCTTGAGAACAGCTACTTGCTAACTCTTGCTCTACTTAATTTGCTCTAACTATCTATGTCTAAAACTTCTTAACCCTTACAAATGAGGCAAAATGCCATATTTATAGAACCCCCAAAATATGTCAACCTAGATATGATTTTACAATAATAATTAGGCACAACAAGTCGGCCAAGATAAATTCAAAATGAGATAAAATATGCATTAAATGCATGAACTCCATCCAGGTCGGCCTGGGATCTCCAATGCAACTCAGACCAATGCACGTCAAAATAATAGGGAAGAACAAACCTCGATGTATCCAATCATTAACTACCTTCCCCTTTTTCTTTATGTTGATCCAAAATTTCATGCACCTTCAAAAGCACCTTATCCAAGTCAGCCACAAGTGGTAAAGGAAAAACCCTAAGTTGCCTTTCAATTGATGCAATATCCTCCCTGGATTGTTTCATTGACTTATCCCACTCAAACTTATATGTTAGATATTTATCAATGACAACAATGTATGTGGATGCATCATCCAACTAATGCTCAGAAACATAATCATCATTAATTGGAACATAAACATCATGCCACCACCTTCTCAACTATTCCAAGCTCAAATATTTAGGGGAAATCTTCCTTCTCCCTGTCATAATCTCAAAGAAAGCAATGGATCCGTTATAAACACCAATTAAGGTATTATCAATCTGCCTCCTCTATTTGTAAATATTATTTAGAACCTTCTGCCTAATTTTCAATGCCTCAAGCCATTCCCAAGGTTCAATAGCTCTGGAGGAAGGGAGAATTTTATCATTTACTAACTTATCCCTAGTGTACTCCATGTTAGTTTTGGTTTTCTGTATGAGGAGATCTGTATCTTCTTTGTCTTGATCCAACACCTCTTTCAACGAATCAACTATTCTCATAGCATCTTTCCCTATTGACAAAATATCTTTAATGGCCTCATTTCCTTTGGTTCACACCCCTTGCAGCCAATTTGCAGTAGCAAGAGTGGAGGCTTTCATCTTTTCTAGCTCGATGATAGCTTCTTGAGGTAAGGATTCGCAGTAAAGGCAGAGGGGTTAATAGATTGTAAGGGTTTCATCAGATCCTCCAAGAATTTCCTGAGTTTTTCATTTTCCTTTTTCAACTCATGCTTAGTGTGAAATTCTTTCCTCAATCGCCCTAGGATAACTGTGCTAGGACCCTGATAATCTTCAATATCCTACTCAATAGAAGTGGGCCCCAAATTGAAAGTCTACACATTATAATCTTTTGTAGATACCTCATCTCTATTCTTATCTAGAGCAGGAGTTCCAATGTAGACAACTCTATTACTCGCCTCATCTCTTTCAATCCTTGAAATGACCTGAGCCTTCTTCTTACCCTTGTG
Source organism: Sequoia sempervirens (assembly GCA_007258455.2). Taxonomy (NCBI): domain Eukaryota; kingdom Viridiplantae; phylum Streptophyta; class Pinopsida; order Cupressales; family Cupressaceae; genus Sequoia; species Sequoia sempervirens. The sequence continues at coordinate 205,580,520 of VDFB02373365.1, forward strand.
CTTTCCAATCTTGGCCAACAACTCATCCCAATTCAATGGAGTATCCTCCACAACAACTTTTTTTCTCTTTATCTCCTTGTCCAACCACTCTGGAACAGTGGATTCCAACTTTACCTTACCCTGTCCAACCTCTTCATATTGGTCTTTAGGTGCTTCCTCACTCAAACCCTGCTTCTCAGGAGTCTTGGTCTTGCTTTCCTTTTCTTCAACATGTTCCTCCTTGTGCTCAGGGGATGGAATCTTTTAAGCTTCTTCCTCTCTTGGAGGTGATCTAACCTCTTCAGTTCCAACAGGTGACTCTGCATATGCAACCAAGGGAGACTGTATTACCTTTTCTACTTCAACTTCTACACTATAAAGGTCACCCTCATGAAATTCCTCTCCTTTAGTTTCTGGATGATCTTCAACTTTCTCAGATTCACTTGGTTTTCTTTGAGCTTCATGGGCGAAAGGAACATCTTCATGCTAATCCTCATGAAAAACAACTGGAGGAAGGTCTATTTTAGGTACACTATCCTTGGGAGAAGGAGTCCTTGACCTTCTTGTATACACCTGTGCCTTTTCTTCTGAGCTCTCTACATTTACCACCGGTGGGGTAACTTCTTCTTCTCCTACCTTGGAGCTTTCCTTTTGGGATAATCTTATGACTTTTCTCCTCTTAGGCACAGGAACATCAACTTCAGGACCCTGCTTTTCAATTTCTTTCTGTTTAGACTTCTTAGTCCTTGATCTTTTCTTAGCAATTGGTTTTCTCTATTTTTCTACTTCCTGAACTTCCTCCTCTTGAACACCTTTGATCTTGATTTTAAAAGGGGAATCCATTTTACCTTTTCCCTTAGGGTTCTGCTCAGTTGACTATTCAGAAGTGGAGTGAGGGTCCAAATCTCCCATCAGCTCATAAGTGCATTGCACACCTTCATTTTCCAACTCCCACAGTTTATTTTTTAGCCACATTCTAGTGAACTTGGTGACTGGATCCATTATCTATTTTAGTTCTATCTTCTCTTCCTCTAAAAAATCCACATCACCAATTGGCCTATCCTTTATTGCCTCATAAGCATGGTCTTGAATCAGGTTTCCATCATCCTCAAGTTGATCTGGGACTACCCTTACATTGTATAACTAGATTGATTCAACTGGAAAGCGAGAAAATTTCTTCCTTACCTCATATTCATTGCTGCAATTGACCTAGTAATCTTCTAACTCAACCTTATGGTTGTATTCTCTACTGGCCTTCTTTTGGGCTTCACCTATGATGTCAAACCTTGATCTCTTGGAATGGAAGGATAAGCCAAGAGCACTCATCTCCTCCTTAGAAGCCTGGACAGAACCAATGGAAGGACAAGCCTCGCTAGTGCCAATCCTTAATGGGAAATCTCCACCAAAACTAGTTTTGTGCTTGTCCCTCTTGACAATAGCATCAAAGTCACATATCTATCTAGTGACCTCCAAAAGTAAAATGTGATTAGTAGGGTACCTTGGAAGTTTGTAAGGGGCCCTTTGGCAACCATCAATTTGGATGTATGAGAAGGTTGGGAATTGAATAAACCATGCCCCATATTTCTTGATGAGCTCCTTGGCTTGGTCAGAAATTCTTACATGCTCTACACCCTAAAGCAATCTGGTGATATGCATGGTGAATGCATCATTCACCCCCTATAACTCGAGCTTCCCAAATGCAATTGAGGGTACACCTCATAAATAATATCCTGCCCAAAGATTCCCCTTGTGCTCAATCCTTTGTAGGGGTGAAATCTCCCAAGTGCATAGACCAGGTATGAAGTCATCGTGAAGGTTTTGGTCTACAGCACATTGGACAACTACTCATGAATCACTCTGCTAATGAAACCTGCCCAATGGTAGTCAGTCTTCTCCTGGTCCATCCTTACAATCACATGGCACATCCAATTCTAAAACATGCCAGCATTCTTCAATCCAACCACCCTGCTGACAAGAGTGATGGCATCATAGTATTCCTTCTTGAATTTTTCCCTAAATAGCTATTTAGGCAGCTTGGAATAATGAGGCTTAGGATTCTCTAGCCAGGAATTGATAAGTTGCTGAGATTTACAGTTTGTTCATCATAGTACTCCTGAGCTTCCTTCATGTTGAATACCACCACATGAGACCTATTTGACATATCAAAAGTCTGGGCAATGGAAACAGGGTTTAAGTTTGCCACAATCCTACCTTGAGGACCAATAATTCTTTGTGTATCACTGTCATAGTGCTTGGCACACTCAAGGACTAGCTCATAACACTACACCGTGGAGGGGAAACCAATCACATGCGCCAATCCTGATTCCAGCATTCTCTTAGCCACCAAAGGAAGATCTTGTGCTGCCATTCTGCCTTTTAACTCTTCATAGTCCCATAGTCCAACGTTCATATCTATTACTTTTGGCCAGATTGATGTAATCTTACTCTCAAGAATTTTTCTTTTGGTGTCCATTTTAATCTTTTCTACTTCAAACATTGCAGACCTAGCCACCTTGCTAGACTCAGCCTGCATCCAATAAAGGGAACATAGTAAAAACCATAGGAAACCAATGTTAATTCATCAAGGGCATTATTAAAATGAGTCCCACATAAGAAATATGTCATTAAATTTCAAATGAAATGATCATAACGAATTTCAGGTTTCAGGGCCATCTGCGGAATCAAAGTCAAGAAGAACTCTGGGAAATTTTGAGCCAGACAGATTCTAGTGAAATGAACATGAAAGCACCTACTATCAACTAATTCTAACCATTATCAATCAATAAATAGCATGTGAAATCTAAATATAGCATGAATTAATCATAAAAATGCATAGTCATCCATTAACACATCATGCTAATGCATATTCCTTCATATTTCATCAAATTTTGGGAAAATCCGCTAGGGACGAATTTTCAAGAAGACACTTTACAAAATTTGGGGAAAATAGGGAGCCAAGGATTTCAGGAAAATCCAGTCCACACAGAAATCCATGGATAAGGTAAAACTCTGAAAGAATGCAGACTCCGGGAAATCGAAGTAAATTAGGAAAATTTGCCAGAACCAAAAAATCCACTGGAGATGAAAATTCCCGAAGTGAGGATGAAACCCAAACTATGACACTAAATCACGATTTCGTTTAAATTGGTGGATTGATTATAAATTTTCAAGAACCTAGGCCCAAGACAAGTTTGGTATGGGCCCTTCATGGATTTTCTTAGAATTCTAGGCCAATTGGGAAGCAAACTAGGGTTAAATGATGAGGCCCTAGGTATCAAACCCTACAAATTTTCCATTAACACATAGGAAAACTCAGGCTTCACTCAATTCAACTGCAAAAGCTTTGCTAGGGCAGATATAATGACTCTCAAGCAAGTTTTCTCATACTACAAAGAAATAAACAAGCTTAGAACTTACATGGTAGACATAAATTAAACCATATTACACAACCCTAGTCATGAAATGATCAAACATTCAAGAATTTGAACCCCAATAAGCCAATAAAATCAAAGTGTCAAGGAAAAGCTAATCATTCATCAATTAAAAGCAAGGAAATTGAATACATACTACTTGACGCTGAAATTGATCTCAGAGACAACAAATGCGAATTTAATGGTGTCCACAAAGAACAGTGTTAGGAATGCACTAGAAATCACCACTTAAATTGAACAATTCAAACACTTTCAAGAACAAACTCCTCAGCTCGATCAATGGCAAACAATAAGCATAATAGCATAAAAGACCTCAAAGATCGAAATAATACATCATTCAAAGCTCATACAAAAACATTAAATGTAGCCAACAAGACAACTAGGAAAATCTGGGAACCCGACAATAGGACAGAATCCAAAAAAATTTGGCCCACGCGAAAATCCGTGAAGACTGAAAATCCCTGAACCACAGTGCTTAGCTAGAGTCTGAGCAGGACCCGGGAAACTCTGTCCAGGGTGGAAAGTCTCGAACCAGGGTAAAAACCCAAAATTCACCCAAAACCAAAGATTTTTAATGAATAACTTAGGGGAATTACTTAGGCAATCAAAATAAACATTTAAGCATGTGCCAAAGCAAGATAAAACCTCAAAATGAAGGGCCAAGAAAACAAAAACCAAAGCGAAAGAGGGTCCCTGCCTTCAACAGGGCGTGTGTGCGAAAATTGCACAACAAAAAGTTTGTAGAGTTGTTGTGGAAGTACATGGATGTGCTTGCCTATTCTTACAAACAATTGAAATATTTCCACTTGAAAGAAATACAACATGAGATTCCCCTAAAGGTAGGTACCTTGCCTTACAAGCAGAAGCAAAGGTAATATAATCCCAAAAGTTTAGGTATTGTTCTTTTCAAGATTCAAAAGATACTCAATGGAAGGATTACCTTTCATATTCACCATTCAACATGAATATAAAATATTGTTCTAGTTTGGAAAAAAAATGGGGAGATCTACATTTATGTGGATTTCAAAAACTTGAATAGGTCATCACTAAAGGACAATTACCCCTACCAGTAATGGATGAAGTACTACAAATAGTGTCTAGATTTGAGATGCTATCTATGCTGGATTGTTGGAAGCTTTGCAACATGAGCATGAAGTATGTATGGTTGTGTTGGTTGTTCCTATGTTGTCTTTGATGTCAACATGGTAATAACCATATGGGAAGTTTTCTTGGTTTACCATAAGTTGTTCTCTATTGGTAATACTCCTTTGTGTGGATTAGTGTGTTGGTATTTGAGTCTGGAACAAACAACAAGATATGATATGACTCTAATCTCTTAACAATGTTTTCTTGACTCATTTAGAAAGCTATATCCTGGATCTTGAGATGTCTTTTGTTATGAACAAAAAGTTATCTCTGATATATTTTAACTCTGTATCCTACTATTGTTCTGTGTGTGGTGTACTATGTGGGGGACTGCATTTTACTAAAGTGAACATTCTTATACTGCGGCTTTGCAGATAGTCTCTTTACTAGTAGTATGATGGGAAATTAATGTGTTCTCCAATTTAAAAGGTTTTTTCTTTGAGGATTATTTGTTGGTTTGGAGAATTTTTTTCTAGTCTTGGCCGACTTAGCGAATGCAATATATTATGAATACTAGTTATGGTTGATAGTCGACTTGGCATAATGCACTACATGGATAAAATATTTAAATATTATATGATGTCAACGAAGAAGGTTTTGATAATTTTGTGTTCATCTAATTAGGCCAAACTAATTGATGAATAATATATGCTTGTATATATATAAGGTGTTTTGAGTATGATAAGAAAAAGAAAGGGAAAAAAACACACATGAGTAATGAATGTGAAATGCAAAGGGAATTGAGGCGTGTGTGTAGATTTGAGCCTAAATGCTTTATCAGTTGTGATCAGTGTAGTTTTGTTGTGAGCGATTGTTGTGAGGTAGTACTTTATATTCTAAGCTTTAGTGGAACTGAACCCTACACATTGAAGGTGTATTCTATCAGTTCATTCTTTTGGCAGTGAGCCACCATCATTGTATCTTGGCAGTGAGCCATCTTTTGCACTCAAGTTGTGAGCCATGTAAGGACAATGATACTTGGTAGTGAGCCTTGTAATATTTTTTCTCTAGATATAATATATTGTGAGTTAGCCCTCGCCTCTATTTTTCCCATTCTGGGTTTTCCATATAAAATTCCTTTTGTTCATGTGTATGATTGCATTAAATTGTTTCTATGTTTTCTTTTCCTGATTCATTCATAATTGTGATAATGTTTAAGTGGATTTTATTATGGGTTTGTGGAATATTGATTCACCCCCCACTCTAAGTATTCTGGATGTCTAACAATTGGTATTAGAGCTTGGTTCCTCAAAAGAAGCCTAACAACTTGAGGAAGGTCCTAGAATTTGAATATGATAATTTTTTTCCTTCAGAAGTAGTCTTTGCCAAATTTTTAGAAGAAATGGAAGTTTTGACGGACAAGTTGATAAAACCAAATGAGCACATTGAAAAGTTACAAATTAAAAATATGGAAGCATGCAATCTATTGACTGAAGGAGAAGAAATCATTACTAGCTTGCTGGAATAATTGGATGAGAAGAAAATAACTAAAGAATGTTAGGAAATTGAAATTCAAAAGAAGACAAATGAATGCACAAAGCTTGAATTAGAAGCAAAAATATTTAGATATAATCTAGAAAAGGAAAGAAGTTTTGAAGACAAATTTAAGATAGCTCAACGATGCTTGATGAATTGATTACCTCTCAAAGACTAGAAATGGATAAGAGTGGTTTAGGGTTTGAGGAAGGTTAGAGTTCTAGGGCAAAGCAATTCACTAGTAAGAAGATGTGGTACAAAATAAGACAATTCAAAGAGCAAAGAAGCAATTTCGGAAAAATTCCTATCAAACGACATGATGCTAAAAGGTATTTATACTTCAATGGTGTTTGTTATTCCTACAAGAAATTTGGTCATAAGGAAAAATACTACAAAAGTAATGTGAATAATTCTCCATCTTTCCTCAAAAAATGATCTAAGAGCAAGAAGAATGGATATAAAGGTAATCTATTGAAAAAAATGGAAAATGGAAAAAAGAATGTTGTTTGTTGTAAGTGCATAAATCTGGAACACTCTGGTAGTAACAGTGGAAAAAATAAAAAAATATATCTAGTGAAGAAGAATGATCAAACCTTTGATCCAAAAGAAGTAAAAAAGGAAATGGAAAGGATTTGGACAAAGGAATCATCAGTCTTATCTATGCCAACCTCCAAGGTAGGTACTCCCATCAATTTCTAAATAAAATTAGTAGCTAAGGGGGAGCAATCATCAAAAAATATAATAAACCTCCTCATCAGTACTTGTGTCATATCATGAAAGAAGTATACTTAATGTGATAACAAGATTAAGGTATTTTCATAGTAGCATGTGTGAAGAATGAAGTTTACAAAACTTGGATGTATGGAGGCGTACACAGTTGCTGAGGAAATCTACCTGCAAGCTGAACATTTATTGCAAAATCATTCAAAATGAAAGGAATAAGTTCAGATAATTTTAAAAGCCTATGTATTTTTGAAGAAGTGTTAAAGGAAGTTTAGAATGGAATTCAAAGATTTAGAATTTGAAGAAAATAATAGATGGATTTGAAGTGAACTTTGGGAATAGGATATCTACACATTTCTTGATTGGCATTTTCAAAGGTATTCTTGTTTGCACAATCTTTCACTTTAATTGCTATGGATAATTCAAAGATTGTGAATTGTGCAAATAAAGCTAGGTTGAAAAAATATATGAGGAATGTGTTAGAAGAGTCTATTGGTGCATTCTTTTGCATCCCTCTGAGAGTGTTTCCTATAGAAGATATCTATGCATTTATTTATAGTAAGATTGAAGAAATGTCATTAGTTTAGTTGAATGTGCTTTGGGAAAATAAATTGAAAGAGAGCCATGATTCCTATGGAGTATTAGTTGAGAAAAAGTTGGATGTTTGGAGAAAAGTTCCCTTGTTTGAATTTGAGAAGAAGTATATTTGAATAGTGTTTAGCAGAATTCATGATGAATCTTTGTGGATTGATGAGGCACATTTGGCAACCAGAGAAGTCACTAGAGATGTAACTAGTTTATGTTCCTCTGGACCAGTTCCTAAATTGAAGGCTATGAATGAGGAAGAAATAATTGAGGTTACAGGTGTGAATTCTAAGTAAAAAGAGATTGTTTTGAGTTCAATTATTGATCCAGTAATAAGGTATGTTTCTATGGTCATCAGTCATAAAGTTTGTATCCCTAACAATGACTCTATAGTTTCTACTATTGCGGTGCATATTGTTGTTGATATGGTGATAAGAGGTATGGAATATGACTTTTGTGAACTACTTCACATACATCTTTTGAAGAATTTAAAAGAGATCAAGAAGAGAAAGAAGAATACATTTTGGTATGGAAATTTGGTTGTTTGTATACTCTTTTACTTTTTGAGAGAGTTACTAGTAATAGGAAGGTTGGAATGGTCAAATTTAGAGCCTATTGCCTATCAAATAAATAATTTCATGATAAATCTTGGTGGTTTGGATGCACAAGAGTCTATCCTTGCTGCATTCTTTGGAAAATTTCATATGAGGATGAACAAAAGGTCTAGGGTTCCAATGAATGTTGTGTAAAGATACTTTGGAAGCATAAATTTTCTTGTGTCTATAGATTTCTATCACATAGAAGCACTTGAATCAAGGTTAGTTTTAATATCTAAATTGGATTATGAAGTGTTAGAGGCTGAAATTGATAAATATGCTAAAATTCTCTTGGAAATCCCTAACCATCTCAATGAAGAAAGTAACTCCAATAGCATGACCAAAATAGTGAAGAAAAGGAAGAGTGTATTGAAGCAAGAAGGTATAAAAGTAAGTAAGCTTGAACATGATCATGAAAGAATAAATATTCTAAGAGCTTTGGAAGATTTTCAGAAGGTTATTCCCGATGCTAATTTTGATTCATCTATTTTTGTTGTGGAGAATCTTTCTGGCATGACTAATTCTTTGAAGGTCTACATCTCCAAAATTGAAATGTCTATTGGAATTAGGTCTGATGAAGAAAACTTGGAAGATATCAAAGGAAAATGTGTGAATGCGCATGATCGAGTAATGAAGGAATTGGAGAGTGTACAAGGTTGTGAAAAAGAGGCATAGGAACTACTTTCCTTTTTCCTAGATTGGTCTAGTGGTACACTAGATATGAGAAATGAAATAAGGATGAGTGAGTCTCGATTGAGCACTCAAGAAGATACATAAATGTTAGCAAAAGATAAAGATAATCAAAGGTGGTCCTACATTGTGTAGCTTCATGAAAAATTCTTCTCTCTGCAGGACCAAAGGATAGATGTTATCAAGAAGTTTGTGGCACTCAGAGACATGATTAAACTTAGAAATACTTTTATTTCTAGTGCTCTTGGCTATATTGGCAAATTATCAGAGATCAATCTTAGTCCCAATACTTTAACAGATGGTATAGAATCCCTAAATAAACTTGAGCTATTCTACAAGATTCTTGACAACACAAAAGGTTCATGGGAAGAAGGTAAAGTGTCATGGAAGGCTATCCTAAAGAGTCTCAGAGATTCTTCTTCAGGTTAATTTGAATTTGTGTTCATATCATTCTAGTTACTTTTTTATGCTTATTTACATTTATACCAGACCCATTCCTTTGTCATTGATGTCAAAGGGGGAGAGATAAGGAGATAAATAGTCAAAGGAAAAAAAATTTGAAGAATAGTTTTGATAGGGGGAGTAGTCAAAACATTCAATTGTGGTATACTTGAAAAGTTTTTGCCATGCATGTTTCCATCAATTCCAAAGGGGGAGATTGTTGGAAGCTTTGCAATATGAGCATGAAGTATGGATGGTTGCATTGGTTATTCCTATGTTGTCATTGATGTCAAAATGATAGTAACTATATGGGAAGTTTTCCTGGTTTACGGGAATTTGTTCTCTACCCGTAATACTCCTTTGTGATGGATCAGTTTGTTGGTATTTGAGTCTAAAACTCACCACAAATCCAATATGACTCTAATCTCTTAACCATATTTTCTTGACTCATTCATACAACTATATCCTAGATCTTTAGACATATTTTTCTATGAACAAAAAGTTATCACTGGCAAAGTTTAACTCTATATCCTACTATTGTTATATGTGTGGTGTACTATGTGGGAGACTCCACATTTTACTAAAGTGAATATTTGTATACTATGGTTTTTCTAATAGTCTCTTTATTGGTATGATGGGAAATTAATGTGTTCTCAGATCTGGAAGGTGTTTTCTTTGAGGATTGTTTGTTGGTTTGGAGAATTGTGTTCTAGTCTTGGCCGACTCAGTGAATGCAATATATTCTAAAGATTAGTTATGGTTAATAGCCGACATGGCATAATGCACTACATGGATAAAATGTTTAAATCTTATATGATGCTGATGGAGAAGGTTTTGATTATTTTTTGTTCATCTAATTAGGCCAACCTAATTGATGAATAAGATATGCTTGTATATATATAAGGTGTTTTGAGTATGATACTGTTGATGGTGTTTTCTGCATAGCAACAACTCAAACAAGATACAAATATCCTATCTCTCTTGAAAGGTAAATATCAATCAACAAGCCTCAAGAGATAACCCCAAGGTCTCTAATGTCAAGTCTTGACAATGCATAAACAACTCAGTGATAATGTGAAAATTGTTGGTAATCACAAAGGGACCTAACAAACAAATACCGAATCTTTGAACTTATCAGATTTTACAATATGGTGATACTTGAAATCCTAAATCTAACACAAATGATAAAAGAAATAGCAAAAGGAAAGGGTTTTACAGAGATTTTTAAAATTAACACTAGTGCTAAGATTAATAATGCAAATGATAAAATACTTGAAATGGACCAATCCCTCAAATTGATTCCTGCTTGACCTAGATGAATTTGCAATCTTCTAAGGTATTAAATATTTTTTAGATAATGAACATTCATCCAAAACAACCCTATTGCAATTGAAATGAAAAAATATTCACAATTGAAATAAACACAATGAATATGAAAGTCTAGGCTAACTTTGCAAAGCAACTAACAATTAGCTAACTACAAAAAGTATGGACCATAGATTGCTATAAACACTTCAACCATCAAACCATAAACACCATTGAATCATATCTAATTCTAAATCTAACATATCTCCAATATTTCTCAAGCAATCTCAACAGATAGAACAACAAGAACCATGCAAGATAAGTCAACACAAGAGAGATCACCAAAGCACGATGTATTCAATTGTATTGAATCATCTAATGACATCAACAATTCCAGTGTTTTGTGTTACAACACTTGCTCAAAATGAACTAACTCCTAACTCTAACTCTTGATATACTACTTAATTCACTTCAAAGTAAAAGTCTCTAGCCCTTAGAAATGAGGAAAAATGTCATATTTATAGGAACCCCCCAAGATATGTTGGCCCAATTAGGTTTACAATAATAAACAACCACAAAAAAATTCGGTGCCAAGAAGTTCAAGAGTAAAATAAAATAACATTAAATGCTTGGGACCTATCAAGGTCGGCTTGGGTTCTTCAATATAGCTCAGTCCAATGCATGTGAAGGATGAAGAAGGAATAATGGGGAAGCAAAAATTTTGATGTAGCCCTGCATTAAATGTTCCCCCCTTATCTTTATCTATTTTATCTTGCACCTTCAAGAAGATTCCATCTAGGTCAGCCAAGGATGGGGTAACCAACACTTTGAATTTCCTCTCAATAGATTTAATCTCCTCCCTTGATTGCTTCACAACTTTATCCCATTCTAGCTTGAGATATTTATATTTATCCATGACAGTAACATAGGTGGAAGCATCATCTAAATCATGACCTGTGATCTGACCATCCTCAACAGGAGCATAAACTTCATGCCACCATTTCCTCAAATTTTCCAAAGTTAGATGCCTAAGTGAAAACTTCTTCCTTCCAGTCATAATTTAAAAGAATGAGATGCATGTATTATAAATATCATTCAATGAATCGTCTATCTCTTTTCCCTACTTATGGATCCTCTTCAAAACCTTTTGCTTGATTTGTAGGGATTCATACCATTCCCAAGGCTCAGAAACTCTTGCAGAAGAGAGAATTCCATCACTCTCCAATTTTTCTTCTATATATTCCATGATGGTTTTTAACTTGTGAAGGAGATCTATATCAGATTTGTCTTGTCCCAATATGTTCTATAACCAACCAAAGGACCTATATGCATCTCCACCTATTGACAATATGCCCTTGATCATATAATCTCCTTGTTGCCTAACTCCCTGCAACCATTCATGGGTGGCCTATGTAGAAGCTTTCATCTTTTCAAGTTCTGTGAATGCCTCCTTGGGAAATAAACCTTTAGGAGTTATCCCTTCACTTGCTACTACTTGCAATGGCATCATCAAGTGTTGCACATATTTGTACACATCATTAAGTTGTTTATGCAACCTCTCCTTCTCTGTTGTTTCCTTATCTAGCCTTCTTAGAATAGCCTAGGTTGACTCTTGAAATTCTTCCCTCTCTTGATCCTTATCAGTGGGCCCTAGGTTGAGAGTCGAAATTGTATAATATTGAGGAACAATCTGCCTTTTATCCTTTTTGGCAGTAGGGGTAGTAGCAATGCAGATAATCCTATTGTCTACTTCATCCCTGATAATTTTGGAGATTACCCTAGCTTTCTTCTTTTCCTTCCCTTTACCAATGTTTGCCAACAATTCATCCCAATTTTGAGGGGTTTCATCTATAATCACCTGCTTACTCTTCAACCTCTCATTAAGACAATTTGGGTTAGGGATATCAAATTGTTTCTCACTTGGCCTCTCTTTCTCAACCTGATCCATGGAAGGCTTAACATCTACGGTATGCACCGAGGGAACCTCCTCACTCCTACCTTCTCCTTCATATTTCTCTTTATTATCTTCTGGCTTCTAGCCCTCCTCTTGATTTATTGTCTCTCTCATAAATTGAATTGGAGAAGGGGTCCTTTCATGTGTCTTTTCCTCTTCCATAGATTTCTCTTCTTCTTCTCTAATTGGTGAGTCATCATAAGATACCAAGGGAGACTGTAATATCTTTTCTTTCTCTACCTTCGCACTATAGAGTTCACCTTCTTGGAATCCTTCCTCTCCTTGATCTTGGTGAACCTCTAAATATTTAGAATCACTTGGTGCATCATGAGATTCATGAGAAGGAAGGACATTGTTAGTTCTCAAAAATGTAGGCCAAATGCCTCAAGAGGTTGCCAATCTCTTGATACACTTTAGGGTAACAGAAAAGGTCAAGAGAACTCAACCTTCTACTCTTTAGGTGCTGCTAAACCTTGGGCGGGTGTACCTCTCTGAATGAAGCAGACTTAATTAATGATTTATCCTTCTAAAATGCTTTGTCCACAATGGCAGATGAAAGTGAACAAATGAAATCAAAACTAATAGCAATAGCAATCCTATAATCTAAATCTTAAAATGTTCAACTAATAGATATAAAGAAATTGAATGAATTCAAATGATGAAATTGCAGAGACCGGTGCCTTATTGGGTATGCAAAGTCAAAAGAAACAGAAGTGGGCAACTTATTTTGGTAGAAAATCAAATTGTAGGCATATGATCTATTCATAACTTGTATAAACAATGCAGGATTATGACTACTAAGCTCTACTTTAATAATCCAAATGAGTCTTCTTGATTACTATGATCAACCAAAAGGATTTAATCTCTGCTTGAGAGAACCAATAGATTAATCACACAGATATAGAAAATGTGCATTGACAAACTGGACATGAACTTGTTATGTCAATTTAAACAACCAAAAAGAATCAAAATGGAGACAGCTTAGCTATACTTTTGAACAAACTCAACATACAATTGATACCAAAAATAAACTGCCACACCAGCTGAATTTCATTGAAATTGCCATTTGAAAAACATGCACCATGGTCTCTGACATGAGAAAATTATTCTATTGTATCCATCTCTACCTACTATTTCTAATCTAAAATCTAATGATATTCAATTACAAACAGGGTGCATATTTATACACCAGCATTAGGAAAAGAAAACATTTCGAGCACAAGTCGGCCACTGTAGAATTCAGGCAAATCCATGTTGGCTTGCAATGGTAATCAAACATATACATGTCAGCCAATAGCATTTGAATTTTGTATTAAACATTTGCTGAGATATCCCTGCAAGTATGTCGAAGGCAATTCAATCGTTGATTGCTCCGTGTTATTGCTCACCTTCACCGTGACTTTCCATTGTCAGAGAGACCTCATGTAGATTGTTATGTCACACCAAAAGCCAACATCTATATTCAAGTCATTGAGACAAGAGAAAACTCTCACCGAGAAGCATCTTTCATTTGATTCATTGTCATTGTGACATATCGCACTTAGGGAGACCTTATAGAGATTGCCCAAGCTATAGCGAAAAGGCCAAACAAAACATATCAGTCACTGTGACATAAGCCCCATCTCGCCAACAAGCCTATTTGCCCCATGTATGTCTCTATAACATCCAACCCTTGGTGAGACGTCATGTAGAGTATATTGTTATGCCGAAAGCTTCGAGCACACATGATCGCCAAGAGAAAGCCATTCTCACACTGAAAGAAATCCATTCATTAAACATTGTCGGCAAGACCCGACCTTTTCACTATGACCACACCCTGACGCACATGAGTCTTATCCAAGAGTATATCATTATGTTTCCGATCGACAAGACAAAGGAAGATCACTATGACCTTACTTTGAAGAAGAGTCTCTCGCCGATAAGCCAATTCCCCCACTGTCAGTCGGTGAGACAATAAGGTCTTTCTAAGACCCAATACCGAAAACCATGACTCATGCCGAAGGAGACCCGCACAAGTAAATCGGTAAGAAAAAGCAAGTTCATTATAACATTACATCGATGCCCAAACTCCTGCCAAAATATGTATCCTCCTATTACCAAAATAACATGAAAGTTATGCCGATAACTGCCAGTAGATGAAAGCCAATCGCCATGACAATTGAAACGTCTTGAGGATAGGCAACACAGACGTTTGCAAGCAGAAAAATGGATTGGGGAGACCCTGATATTATCACGCTGACACAGACCAGAATGTGAAAAATGCATGACACGATGAAAGATATGGAGCAACATGGGCAAATATGGAGAAAATATGCACGAAGAGAGGGAAATGCATTCAAGGTGAGACTCACTTGGAAAATTATAAATGTAGACAATATGTAAAATCACCTTATTTTTACAATTCCAATAGTCGCTCCATCTGGGGATGAATGATAATAAGATTATTGCAAGGATCCAGAATCTTTGGGTGAGCAGACTAGACCAAGCACAAAATGAGCAAAATGGAAATGGATAAAAAGGCATGATGGAATGAATGCAAGATGAATGCAAGATGGAGGTGAAATGGATGCAAAATGAAGGTGAACCGCAACCCTAAACTAATATGCATGGAAAAGAATTTTAAAAAGGAAAAGAAAAAGTTGTCCATGCACTGGCAACCCTTAATCCTCTGTGTTTTAACTTCAGCTATTCTGAGCTGTTACGATTTGAAACTCAAACCATACTTTTCCCCTATCAAATACCTTATTTTCTCTTGAGTTCATCAGATTCTTCTTGAAGAAACAAATGCAATCTTCCCTGTCATTGAAAGTTTTTAGACAATCACTATGCTCAGCTTGCCCCAAATTCCCTACATCATTCTATAATTTATATTCTTCATCATCAGACAAATCCCTATTATCTCCAACATATAAAGTGCATGCATATTCAATACAATATTTCTCATTATCTTTCTCATTGTTATGTATTATAAGGAATTCTCCCAACTATATTAAAAATTGACCATCAAGGTGCTTCTTTTGAGAAACAAAAAATTCTGTCAGACCAACATTGTCTGAAACATACAAATCTAAAACCTTTAGCACCTCTTCAGTATCTTTTTTCGGAGACAACACTGGATCATGACTCGTATCCTCAGTATCATGCATATGTGAACCAATAAAATATAGAAATCTATCATCCTTGGCATGCAAATAAACATATTCTTCATATGAACTAGAAACTTCAAAGTCCCATACCTCATCCAGAATGGAAACAGACTTTTGATTAACATCAAAGATTCCACCATCATTCCAAAAAATGCACAGGGAGTCATAAGAATCTTTACACAATGATTTCTCACTGTCAAAACAAATGTAAGCTGGACACAAATCTTCAAGATCATTTTCATGTGCACATCCCTGGTATTTAGGAGTTAACAAATCTGAAATCTGTTCACAACTGAATGAACAAGTCTCAACATTTTCATCACTACAGTTATATACTTCAATTTTGTCATCATCAAAAAGAAATCCAAGACCATTATAGAATGAGAAATTAAAAACATTACCAGTGCAATCATTTATTCCATCATTTTGCCTGTCTAAAATTACCTCCTCTTTCTCATAAAGTGAATTTGAAAATACCTAAAACTCATTCACAGACACACCTTGGCAAAAAATTGTCTGATCTTCATTTATCTCTTCATCATACAATGGGTTTGAAAAATCTTGGAAATCATTTTCAGATGTACAAACCTCATCATGATCAAATGTATATTCATAACTTTCAACTGCAGCCAGAGATATTGTATACTTACTATCAAATGAATCAACATTTCCCATTGCCACTTCATCATGATCCTCATAAGAGGTAGAAGAATCCCTTGACTATAGATCAAAATCCTCAGGTTCATCATCAGAATCAGAATATTCACTAGATTCCTCACAACATGCATTGCTTTCCCTATCACAACCTTTTTATTCTTCAACCGTAACAACAGTTAGTCTTTCTATCTCTTCCTTAGTATGTCTCCTCATACTGCATTGAGTAGGAACCTCAACAGAATGTGGCACTGTATAATCTTCTTCAGAGTCGAAAAGGACCTACTGTTTAGGCATATGAACATTGTATTTATGATTTGAAACATCATGTTGATAACCTTCATCCTTTGAAGATGAGCACTTCTCCACAACATGGTGAAAAGTATCTAAAGTCAAAAATACTGTGTGATCCTCTCCATTGTTTCCCATTAGCATTCCCTCTTCTTGCATTCTCTGCACTACAACACAATAATCTGGGGAATGTGGCATATCACAAACTTCATAGAAATAATTGTTACTTATGATGTAGGTTCCCTTTTTCAATGGATCAGGAGCCTTCTCACTTCCAGTCTTAGCTGTTATAGGTTTTTTGTCCTTCCAGTCTGTATTATAAGGCATGTTATGCAACCTCAGCCTCTCATTTTTGTAAGTATTCTCCTATTGGTACTAATAATTGCTGCTTTGCTGAGGAACCCTAGGATTGTCTCTTTTAACAATTATCCCTGCAGCCCTCCTATTGTTTTCAATTGTCTATGCCATCTTCTGTGCCTCAACCAAATCTCTCAGGAATCTATTTATTAATTCATACCCTGCTTTAGGATCAAAAGCATTCAAATAAACACTCAGTGCTACAAAATCTGGCAACTTTGATCCATGAGGTATCTTATTTTGCAATTTATTGAACCTTCGATAAAGTCATAAACTGTATCATTTTGATCTTTCTGAATCCATATTAATTCATGAAGAGTAGCATTTGGTGCACCTAGATTCCCATATTGCTCGAGGAATTGATCCTGAAACCCTTGGAGAGAATCAATAGAGATTGTTGGTAGGCTATTGAACCAATCCCTGGCATCTTCAACAAGTGATATCATGAATAGCCTCATGCATATCAAATCTTCATATGGCATATCAAATCTTGGATGAAAGCATTGAAACATCTTAGATGCTCTTTAGCAGTGACTGCATCACTCCCAGTAAACCTTGGAACAATACTTCTCCAATTGCTATCCACTGGATAAGGGGATAATTGAATCCCTGCAAATCAAATTGTCTAATCATTGTTGTGTATTGATGAGGGGGGGCGCTAGGTGGGTACTGATGCTGGTATGGTGGACCATTGTATTGTGAATGATGATATGGCACATACTACTAACCATGAGGAGCTCCAACATGACCTCCCCTGAACTGAGATCCTCCTCCATTCATTTTTGAACAAATGCAATGTTTCTTTTAGAGTCACAGCTTACTTTTCCAAAAGTAGGAAAATCATTATTTCTGATCTTTTCCCAGTGGAATCACCTTTTCTAAAACTTCTCAAATTACAAATATTTTCTTCACTAACTCTATATGATGGTCTTCAACTGACTTTTCTGATATAGTCCCTAGCGAAGTCGCCAATTTGTTATCTCTCAAAAACACAGGTTGAATGCCTCAAGAGGCTGCCAATCTCTTGATACGCTTTAGGATAACAAACAATGTCAAGAGAACTCAACCTTCTACTCTTTAGGTGCTGCTAAACCTTGGGTGGGTGTACCTCTCTGAATGAAGCAAACTTAATTAATGATTTATCCTTCTGAAATGCTTTGTCCACAATGGCAGATGAAAGTGAACAAATGAAATCAAAACTGACAACAATAGCAATTTATAATCTAAATCTTAAAATGTTCAACTAACAGATATAATGAAACTGAATGAATTCAAATGATGAAATTGCCAAGACCAGTGCCTTATTAGGTATGTGGAGTCAAATGAAATAGAAGTGGACAACTTATTCTGGTAGAAAATCAAATTGCAGGCATATGATCTATTCATAACTTATATAAACAATGCATGATTATGACTATTAAGCTCTACTTTAATAATCCATACGAGTCTTCCTGATTACTGTGATCAACAAAAAGGATTTAATCTCTGCTTGAGAGAACCAATAGATTAATCACATAGATACAACAAATGTGCATTGAAAAACTAAACATAAACTTGTTATGTCAATTTAAACAACCAGAAAGAATCAAAATGGAGACAACTTAGCAATACTTTTCAACAAACTCAACATACAATTGATACCAAAAATAAACTGCCACACCAGCTGAATTTCATTGAAATCGCCATTTGAAAAACATGCACCATGGTCTCTGACATGAGAAAATTATTCTACTGTATCCATCTCTACCTATTGTTTCTAATCTAAAATCTGATGATATTCAATTACAATTGGGGTGCATATTTATACACCAGCATTAGGAAAATAAAACATTTCGAGCACAAGTCAGGCACTGTAGAATTCAAGCAAATCCATGTTGGCCTGCAACGGTAATCAAACATATACATGTCAGCCAACAACATTTGAAATATGTATTAAACATTTGCTGAGATATCCCTACAAGTATGCCAAAGGCAATTCAATCATTGATCACTCCGTGTTATTGCTCGCCTTCACTGTGACTTTCCATTGTCAGAGAGACCTCATGTAGATTGTTATGTCACACTAAAAGCCAACACTAAGACAAGAGAAAACTCTCACTAAGAAGCATCTTTCATTTGATTCATTGTCATTGTGACAGATCGCACTCAAGGAGAACTTATAGAGATTGCCCAAGCTATAGTGAAAAGGCCAAACGAAACATATCAATCACTGTGACATAAGCCCAAACTCACCAACAAGCCTATTTGCTCCATGTATGTTGCTATAACATCCAACCCTTGGTGAGATGTCATGTAGAGTATATTGTTATGCCAAAAGCTCCAAGCACACATGATCGCCAAGAGAAAGCCATTCTCACACCGAAAGAAATCCATTCATTAAACATTGTCAGCAAGACCCGACCTTTTCGCTATGACCACACCCCGACGCACATGAGTCTTATCAAAGAGTATATCATTATGTTGCTGATCGGAAAGACAAAGGAAGATCACTATGATGTTACTTTGAAGAAGAGTCTCTCACCAATAAGCCAATTCCTCCACTGCCGGTCAGTGAGACAATAAGGTCTCGCCAAGACCCAATACCGAAAACCATGACTCATGTCGAAGGAGACCCGCACAAGCAAATCGGTAAGACAAAGCAAGTTCGTTATAACATTACATTGACACCCAAACTCCTGCTGAAATATGTATCCTCCTGTTGCCAAAACAACATGAAAGCTATGTCAATAACTTCCAGTAGATGAAAGCCAATCGCCATGACAATTGAAACATCTTGCTGATAGGCAACACAGACGTTTGCAAGTAGAAAAACGGATTGGGGAGACCCTGATATTGTCATGCCGACACAGACTAGAATGTGAAAAATGCATGACACGATGAAAGATATGGAGCAACATGGGCCAATATGGAGAAAATATGCACAAAGAGAGGGAAATGCATTCAAGGTGAGACTCACTTGGAAAATTATAAATGTAGACAATATGTAAAATCACTAGAGTTTTACAGTTCCAACATACATCATCATGTTGTTCTATAGTAGGGGCAGCTGGGGGAATATCCCCCTTTGGAACACTATCCTTAGGAGAAGGAGTTCTTGATCTTCTTGTGTATACCTGTGTTTTCTCTCCTGATCTCTCCATATTCACTACTAGAGTGTCAATTTCATCCTCTCCCTTGGAAGATTGCTTCTTCTTTTGAGATAATCTCACTATTCTTCTCCTTTTGGGCACATGAAGAATATCCTTTTCCCTTTCTTCTTCATGCTCCTCCTCCTGAGCATATGTATTCTCCTTAGAAGTAACATTCCTCCTCTTAGCATGAGGCTTCCTTTTCTTTTCCTTCTTAACCTTTGCTTGAGCACCCTTGATCTTTATCTTGAAAGGAGAACCTACATTTTCTTTTCCCTTTCGATCTGGCTCTTCTTCTTCAGAGGTGGAGTGGGATTCAAAATCTCCCATCAAATCATATGTGTACTCTTTTCCTTCACTGTCCAGCTCCAAAATCTTATGCTTGAGCCATAACTTTGTATATTTAATCACAAGAGAATTGATTTTCTCCAACTTTGTCTTCTCTTCCTCTAACCAGTCAATCTCAGCTATGGATTTGTCTTTGATGGAATCATAGTCATGGCCTTGAATTACTTCCCCACCACCCTCAAGCTGGTCAGGGATAGCCTTGATGTTGTATAGTCTAATTAGATTGGCTAGAAATCTAGAGAATCTTTTCCTGCAGACCTCAAACTCATCCTTGGAATTATCCCAATAGTCTTCAATGTCATCATTGTGGCTAAATTCCTTGCTAGCTCTCATTTGGGCTTCTCCTATTCTATCAAATTTGGGCCTCTTGGAGTGGAATTCCAAACCTAGAGTGCTCATTTCTTCCTCATAGAAGTGTATTTTAATCATAGAAGGACAAACCTCATGGACTCCTATCCTGAACATGAAGTTACCTCCTAAGCTAGTCTTATGCATATTTTTCTTCACAATATCATCAAAGGCCGAAATTTTCCTGGTTACTTCTAGAAGTATGATGTGGTATGTTGGATATCTTGGTAACCTATAAGGAGCCCTCTGGAAACCATCAATCCTAATGTATGAGAAGATAGGAAATTGTATAAACCATTCTCTATATTTTTGTATCAATTCCTTGGCCACATCAGAGATCCTTACATGCTCTGCCCCTTGCAACAATCTTGTGATATACATAGTGATTGCATCATTCACCCTCCTATAGCTTGAGTTGTTTTAAGTGCAACTAAGGATAAACCTCATAAATAATATCCTGGCCAAAGATTCCTCATGCACTCAATCCCTTCTATGGATGGAATCTTGCCAAGGCATAGACTAGATAAGAAGTCATTGTGAAGCTCTTGGTCTATAAGATCATCTGTATAGTGTCTCTTGGCTATGTCAAGATCAAGCCCCACCACATGAGTCCTATCCGTGATGTCAAATATTTGGGCCACTGAGACATGAGAGAAATTGGCAAGCACCCTTCCTTGTGGACCAATTATCCTCTATGTACTTGAATCATAATGCTTGGAATACTCTAGGACTAGCTCATAGCATTGCACTGTAGGGGGGAAACCAACCACATGAGCCAATTCAAAGTTCACGAGTCTGCTAGCTAATAGGGAAGGATTCTGCTATGCCATTCTTGCTTTGAACTCTTCATAATCCCATCTCCCAACATTGGTATTTTCTACTTTTGACCAAATGGAAACCATCTTGCTCTCAGGAACCTTTCTTTTCATGTCCAACTTGATCCTCTTGGCCTAAAAAATAGAGGCTCTATCATCACTTGGGTCCATCACCATGCCCTTGGTGCTTCCAGCAACGGTCCTTCCTGATTTAGCCTATGTTCAACAAAAAGACCATAATAAAGATCCATCACAGCATGAAACCCAAGTTATTCCATCATGAAATTACATATTCATCCTTAAGACAAGTCCCATAATGAACAAAATCCCCTAAAATCTCATAAGAATTACTCCTTTCAAAGTTCGGGTTTTTAGTCCTCTCACGGAATTTAGGCCAAAGAGGAATTTCAGGAAATTCTAGGTCAGATGGAATTCAACAAAACAAGCACAAAAAACTTCCAACAATCATTTAATCAACCATCATCAGCTAAGAAACAACATGAATCATCTTTAAATACTCAAATTGATCATATGATGCACAATCATTAGCTAATAACTCACACTATCTCACAATTCCTCATTTTCAACAAGATTTTAGAGAATTGCATTAGGGACAGAAATCCGCGAAAATGGCAAGAGTTCACAAATTTCAGGAAAATGAAGGACTAGAGAAGTTTTGGTAAAATCCCAAGGAAACATAATTTCACGAAGTTAGTATAATTTCCATGTTTTAAGCATATTTTTGGGAAATTGATAAAGTGATGGAAAATCGGGAAATTCCTAAAGTAAGGAAAATTCATGAGATGTTCAAAAACCCGAATCTTAGACTTCGTCAGGATTTCACCTAGAGTAATCAAATAATTAGGAAGTTGGGGATTTAGTTTTTGATTTAGTTTGTCTAAAATGCAAGATGAAAAATATAGGTTTCCAATCGATCTAAATGAGATCCAATCAATATGAACAATGATTTCAACAAGCGAAACCCTAAGAAATCACTATGACAGCATAGATTGGATCCCAACTCTCCCTTTCATTCCACTAATCCTCTTGAAAACTCCCTAAAACCTTACTAAGACAAGGCGATTGTCAGATTTGGATTATAAACGAAAGGTTTCAATTCACCCAGGATGTGATCTCATCAAAGGTCATGGATTTCTAGGTTAAACTAGAGCTCGACATAGGAAAGCACTAAATTGAACTAAGAATCAAACATAGCAATGATTAACCACATTGAATCATAATCAAGTAGAAGGAAAGCAATGAGAGCTACAGGGAAGGGCATCAAACTAAAACCAGAAACCCTAGCCCTGCTACTCAACTCTACCACATCAAAATCTTGACTCAAAGCATACACACACAAACCATGAAGCAATTTAATTCTTTCATTAAAAGAGAAGGTCACCAATTTGGTAGAGTTTCAAAACTCATATGTAAGCAAACCTTTCTTGTACTAGGGTCAAAGTGTGTGCATATGTATTCATTCCCACTTAGTTGCAATAAGAACAAAATTTGGTCAGATTAGGCTACATAAAGATTCTAACTCCAAAAGCATCCTGGATAGAGCCTCACTACCAATCAGGCATCCATATCCCCAATGAGGTTATCACTGTGGTCCTCCCAATCATAGCTCTACTTCCAGCCAGGCATCCATAGCCCTGATAGAGATATTCAGATACTCCTAATAAGTTGAATTCATTCATTTTATTTTCAACATTTTCTCTTTTTCTTCTTTTTGATATTTCTTTTCTTTTCATTTTTTTATTTCAACCTGTGAACAATGAAGTTCACACTTAGGGTTGAGAACCACAGTGGCGCTAAAGCATAATATAATATTTTTCACCTAAGCCAACTTTGTAAGGACTATGTGCAATCTTGGAATTTTAAACAATCTGTGTAAAAATGTAAGACCCAAATACATTCCAGATTTAGCTCAATCCCATGACTTATCCACTCAAAACACTTAATACATATGACACCAAATAAAGAACTTTCACCAACTGACTCTGGAAAAATGATTAAAGTTTGTAGGAGAAATATTTAGAACAGTCCTAGATAATAATATGATTGCCATGCAGGTGCAACACACCCAAAAGAAAACAAGAAAACCCCCAAAGTAAGAGTGGAGAAAAATAAAACCTAAACTAACCAACAACAACAAACAATCAAAGCAAACAAAAAGGGAAACCTACTCTAACTATGTACAAGGAAAGAGCTATAAACAACTTAGGATTGGAAGTAATGCTTCAGGTACTGCCCATTGATAGGTAGTGGGATATCCTTTCCAGTGAGGGTTTTCAAGTGAAAAGCATTATCTCCCAAAATATCTTAAATATGATAAGGGCCAAGCTAGAGTTTGCCAAATTTTCCATGCTCCCCTTTTCAATCATGGGCTTTATCCTAGTAGAGAAACAAGTCATAGATTCAAAAGGATTTTACCTTGGCTCTTCTATCAAACCATCTTTTGACTACACCTTGATGTTTGGAAATTTTTTCTAAGGCTTCATCTCTTCTTTCTTTAAGGTGTAACAATTCAGCCAGGCAGGCTTCACATTTGTCCCCTTCATCATAATATTCATTAATGAACTGTAAAGTGGGTATTTTCAACTAAATGGGGAATACAGGTTCCAGACCCTACACAAGGTGGTAAGGAGAGGTCCCCAAGGAGGTCTTATGTCTTGTACGGTCTGCCCAGAGAGAAAATCTAAGTTGAGTGTGCCAATCCTTAGGATTCTTCTCTAATAGCTTACAAATGAATGTTAATAGGTTCTTATTGGAAGACTCGACCAAACCATTTCCTTGTGGATAGTAATTAGATGAAAAATTTATTGTGATCACATGATCAAAGGCCTAGTTAGAAAATTTCAATGATGCAAATGTAGGACCATTGTCATAAACTAAAGACAAAGGACATCCAAAGTGATTGATAATACCTAATTCGATGAAATTGATTAACACTTCAAAATTACATTGTTTACATGCAAGAGCCTCAGTACATCATGTAAAATAATCAGTAATAGTAAGAATATACTTGTGGCCTACAAAAGAAGGTGGGTTGACTGGACCTATGAAGTCCATTCCTCACTGTGCAAAAGGTTTTACCTCAAAAACTAGTTGAAGTGGAAGAGCTACATGCTTCTCCCTAGTTGATACAATTTGGCACATATGATAGGTTCTAACATGGTTGTGTGTGTCTTTGAACAAGATGTGCCAATAATAACCAGCCCTTAGAATCTGATTTGCATTGGAAGGTACAGATTCATGGCTAGTGCCATATCTATCATGAAACTCTACCATGACCCTTTCAGCTTCTTGCTTTCCCAAGCATCTTAAGTAGAAACCTTCATGGTTCTTTTTGTATAGGATAGCTCCCTTCAACATGAAACTATCACTCTTCAAGCACAATGCTCTTATTTGTAAATTATTAAGTTGATTTGGACACTATTGATTCAAAAGATAGTAAATAATATCATCATATCTATCCCTGGGAGAAACGTCTTCAAGATTATAATGTTGGGCTGCAAGGTCAGGACCCATTTATGCTATTGTTCTAGTAAGCCCTTTCCCTCTTACCAGCTTCATAGGCTGAATCCTAATATCATACTCCTGGAACATGGTCACCCATGTAGCTCTACATTCTCCCAGTTCACTTTACATCAATAGCAGCTTGACTGTAGGATCAAGAACTATTGCAAAGACCTTATTCCTCATAATATAATGCCTAAATTTCTTCACAGCTTTGACCAAGGCATATGCCTACTTCTCCACACTTGGGTACCTTAGTTCTACATCTTTTAGTGGTGCACTCATAAATTTTATGGGGTCTTCATTCCCTTGATCATACTTTTGGGTCAACATGCTAGCACAAGAGTGATTAGAAGCAAATGAATATATGTAAAATGGCTTACCATAATCAAGACTCACCAAAATTGGGGCCTCAGCAATGGCCCTTTTGATCTCCTCAAATGCTTCTTTTGCTTTTTTACTCCATTGAACTTTCACTTCCTACTTCAACATCACATTCAATGGCTTGACTATTTCTGCAAATCCTGTGATAAACTTCCTGACAAAGTTGATTTTTCTAAAGAATGACTTCATCTCCTTCTTGCTAGCAAGTGGCTGAATCTTGAGGATGGCTTCCACTCATTTAGGATCAATAGAAATACCTTTCTTTGAAATAACGTGTCCCAACAATTTTCCCTTAGTAACTCCAATGATGCACTTCTTTGGATTAAGAGAGACGCCAAATTCTATACACCTTTGAAATAATTTGCACAGATCCGCTATGTGATCACCTCACCTTTTGGAGAAAACTGTTATATCGTCCATATAAATTATGATGCATTTAACAATTATGTCCTTAAAAGAAATGTCCATAGCCCTCTAGAATATGGCTCCAGCATTGATCAAGCCAAAGGGAATTCTTCTATAAGAGAAAGTCCCCCACTTTGTGGTGAAGGAAGTTTTATGCCTTCC
The DNA here is from genome assembly GCA_007258455.2 of Sequoia sempervirens. NCBI lineage: Eukaryota > Viridiplantae > Streptophyta > Pinopsida > Cupressales > Cupressaceae > Sequoia > Sequoia sempervirens. The sequence goes on from VDFB02373365.1 coordinate 205,606,406, forward strand.
ATCATACTACACCATTACTTGGTTATATCTAGAGAAGCCATCCAGAAAAGACATCATTTGAGATCTATTAACAATTTGAAGTACTTCATCCAGTGAAGGGACTTGATAGTTCTCTTTTTAGGATGCTCTATTAAGGTTCCTAAAATCCACACACAGTATGATCTCTCCATTTTTCTTTCTCACTAGAACCAGATTTACAACCCAGGTTGAATGTCTTACCAAAAATATAATACAAGCTAAGAGTAGTTTTTTGCACTTCCTTTTGAATAATAGGCTCTAGTAAGGCATTGATTTTTCTTTTCCTTTGCCTGAAAGGTCTTGCTCCTGGATTTAGAGGAATGGTGTGTCTAATAATTGAAGTGGCATATGTCTTCAAGTCTTTGTAACTCTAGGCTATCACATCCTGATATGTATATAATGCATCAATAATTCATTTCCTCTCATCTAGAGTACACACTATGCCAATGAAGATATTCTTGATATCATCTTGAGTCCCTATGTTGTATGTTTCACATTGACCATTGATGGACTCCTTAGCATCTTGCTCTTGATCTATGACCCTATCCAAATCAAAAATCCTCTCAAGATACACCATTCCCCTTGGAATAGTATTGGTCTTCAAATTAATAACCCCTTCCAAGTCCATTTCTGCTTCATCAATGATCTGTGAAGTAAAGACATCTGAACTAGTGATAAAATCCAAAATATATCTGTCATCTTCAAATACTTGAAAGTTGGTCACATTGTCTGATACTAAAGGTACTGGAGTTAGCTCCACAATAAACTTCTTCAATCCAAAGAGAGACAAAGGCTGTAAAGTACTAGCTGTCTGAGCCTGGGAATCTGTAGTTTGGTTCTTACTTTGTGGTATCAACTAAATGTTGAAAGAATCAAATCCCTCAATAAGGTCCCATACTCTATTCCTATAATTGGTCATCCTTCTATCATGACATGAGTATTGCTTTCTAAATTTATTGACCACTAACTCAGAATCCCCAAAGACTTGCAAATCTTAACCTTTTTCCTTAGTGCCATGAGCAACCCATGAATCAAAGCCTCATACTTTGCTACATTATTGGTACAATGAAACTGAATTCTGTGAGTAGCAAAGAAAGTCTTACCTTTTGGACTGATTAACTCAAATCCTGCTCTAGCACCTGCTTTGATTTAGACCCATCAAACCTTAGGGTCCAACAGCTAGCAACTCTAGATTTCTTCATCTTGTCTCTTATGTTGTTACTACTATAGGGCTCTTCAGAGTACACCATACTTTTTCCTTTGGGATCAACTTGAATATTCTATATATTAATTCTGATTGTTGGAGTGGGGTTAATGAACTTCTATACCTATTCTACTATTGTTTGGCACAAGCATCATTCCAATTCTAAGGGGGAGGCATTATGAACTCTACACCAATTACACAAGAGTAATTCTTCAAAATTCATTCCTCTACACAACTGAATCTAATCTTGAATGCATTTCTAAATGAATTCTTGAAAATTATCCAAGCTAAGTTGGTTATCTTCATAATCATCATCATTAATTGGTTCCACTAGGGGTCTAGTACTACTACATATTTGTGTAATATCAATGGGTGTAGTATACAACATAAGAATTTCTTCTATATCAGACTCCCCAATAGGGGATGCCAGCACATAATTACCCATGCTAACCTCTGATATCAATATTTCATTCAAAGTATTATGATATTTTGTGATCAAATACTTCATTCTAGGCTCCCTTTCAATCCTGATCTAGTTTGGCACCCCTTTCCATGGAAGCCACATATGGGACTATCGGTTGATACATATCCATTCAAAGCCTAAGTGAAATCCCTTCCCAAAATTAGACCATTAGTGTTTGGTATATCATCTACCTGTATATTGATGACTTGTTGAATTCTGGGGTTTGAGGCAATTTGCATAGGTATCATGTTCAACTCCCCTACAACATTAACTTTTGTTCTATCCAGTTGAGTAAATTTCTTTTAAGAAACAACAGGGGTTATGCCTAAGGCTCTACAGATAGCAAAGGGAATCACATTGGTGGAAGCACCTAAATCTAGCAAGCAACTATGCAAATTATTTCCAAATATGCGAACAAAAATAAAAAATGGAATTTTTTTTCTTCCATGGAGCAAAGTTAGGGAGTATCAACTTGAGAAACTTGACTTTTATCTTTTTCCTTCCCTTTTTCTCCAAGTTGTGTGTGAACCTGATTCTGATCTTTTACTACTTAATAACTAGATGCCTTATTAACACTCCCACTGACTGACATATCTTGCATTACTGAATTCATAGTGTAAGCTCCTAAAACTGCATTTCTAATAGCTAGGACTCTTAATAATTCAAGTGTAGAGAGACTTACCTTTAGCTTCTTGAGTTCTTCTACCACATATATAGCCAACTATTTAGTGTTCATGTCAGTAGGAGCCTCCTTGAGACATTCCACCACCTTGTCTTTGTTTGCTTCAACACTCTTTTCTTTTGATGAGTCAACTTGTGCTTGTCCTTCCTTTGACAGGTACTATTTAGGCACATGAGGATACATTTGATTATTGCTGGCGTTGGGATCTAGAGGTGTGGTGAAGTTATTTGGAGGGATAGAAGTGGTGAAAGGTCCTCTAGCTTGCGGGCATCTATTTGGCAGATCTCTTAATTCATACTTCCTAATTGGTCATTGGAATGTTTGCACCTCTTTAATATAGGTCTCTTCTTCGTCCAAGGGACCATTATCATTCTCAATATTTTCATTAAAAAATTGTGTAATCTCATTTCCATTGCACACTTGATCTGCCTCCTTCTTAGACCGGTTGGATTCTTCTTCAGGTCCATTCTCCTCACTTCGTTGGAAAGGAGCATGGTTTAACACTAGCATAGGTGAGTCATAAGGAGTATATGGTACCAACTCTTGGATACTTGCATTATTCTCCACCTCATACTGAAAGATAGAGGTAATTGTCTAGAATTCAGGGTAGTCTAACTCAAAATGTTAACTTATTTTATGGAGCCTACACTATCCTAATAAAGCAGCTTCATCCATAAACACACCACTAGAAGGCCTTTCTTGATTAGAAGTATGATCCAATGGAGTGGGAATACCTCCATTATTTGGCCTTGTGTTCTAGGTCCTGTTTTGTCTAGGTGTTTGTCTTCTGTCAAATCCTTGTCCACCAGCCCGTCCTCTATTGAAATTCTAGCCAAAGGGATGTCCTCTCTCAAAGTTTTGTCCTCTGTAAAAATGTTGTCCTCTATTAGCATGTTTTCCTCTGCTAGCATGTTGTCCTTTGTCAAACCCCTGCACCCTATCAAAATTATATCCTTGTTGGGGCTCCCTTTCTCTATTATAATTGGATTGCATACTCCTTTGAGTAGCTTGGAGTTGACTATTTTGATTTCGCAAATAGGTGACCTCTATGTTCAACTTCTTCACTTGTTTAGACAATTCGTCTAACCTTTCATTGTTAGGATTACTATATGGAGTCTAGTTCACATTGTTTTGGGAATGTCTTGCTGCTACACTAGAGCCCAGAGACTGATTCAAGACTTCATAATTCTGCAGATAGGTAGGGAAGCTAGACTGCTATTGTGAGTGAATGGGTTGATTAACACTTTGTTGGGGATAATTTTCCATTGGTGTGACTTGGTTCATAGGGGGTCCTGGATGAGGGACTAGAGGAAACTGAGGTATTGGATTCATAATAGGAGTATGATTGGTAAGAGCCTGATTGAGAGCTTGAACTTGCCCAGGGTGAGCAATGGGTCCTAATGATGGTAGAGGCCTAGATAGGTGTTGTATTAGATCAATACTAGCCTTAACAACTTTCGTGTATGCATTGAATAATTTGTTTGGAGGGTTGGGTCTCCATTTCAAGAAGGTAGTTTTCAGGCTACCAAGACCCTCATAATAGACTTCTAGAGCAGTGGCATCATCTACAACATAGGTGCTTTGCAACCTAATATTTTCCCAATGGAATCTATTATTAAAAGAACCTATAGGCTCATTGACCTCTCTCTTGGCTTTAGTGAACTGTAGATAAATCTCATTAGCACTAATAGGAATTTTTAACTTTTATAGAAATGCAGTCTCAAGTTTAGTCCAATTATGAATAGATCCAGAAGGAAAATTATTATACCAATAAAATCCATCTTCTCCTAGGGAATAAGGGATGAGCCTACATGAAACATCCTCATGGTTGATTCCCCTATCCCTAAGACAGGTCTCAAAAATCCTAATATGTTCCTCTGCAGTTCTATTAGGATCATTAACATGGAATTTTGAACAAAAGTGTTCAAGGTTCTTGGGCATGACATTGTAATTATTAAAGGTCAAAGGAGATGGATTGTTAGCAAGGAAAGACATCAATGGGGGTGGAGGTGGTAAAGGATGATTTATGGCTTGTTGAGGCTATTAAATGGGGATGGCTTCAGAATTGGATGAAGATGGACTTGATGAAGAGGAGGATGATGGAGATGATGGAAGTGGTTGGGTGGATGATGATTCACCCCTTCTTCTAGTCCTTCTTAACCTAGTAGGAGCTTGCAGCTCTTGAGATTCCTCTTCCCCTAGAGTAGATATGGTTCTTCTTCTGAATCTGTCAAGAGAAATGGTAGACAAAAATTGATCCAGCTTGCTTATTTAGGCCCTCCTTCTACCGCCAACCTATTGATGGTGTTTTCTACACAACAACAACTCAGACAAGATACAAATATCCTATCTCTCTTGAAAGGTAAATTTATATTAGCAAGCCTCAAGAGATAACCCCAAGGTCTCTAATGTCAGGTCCTGACAATGCATAAACAACTCATTGATAATGTGAAAATTGTTGGTAATCACAAAGGGACCTTACAAACAAATACTGAATCTTTGAACTTATTAGATTTTGCAATATGGTGATACTTGAAATACTAAATCTAACCAAAATGATAAAAGAAATAGCAAAAGGAAAGGGTTTTAGAGAAATTTCTAAAATTAACACTATTCCTAAGATTAACAATGCAAATGATAAAATACTTGAAATGGACCAATCCCTCAGAAATTGATTCTTGCTTGACCCAGATGAATCTGCAATCTTATAGAAATAGTGCAATCTTCTAAGGTATTAAATATTTTTAGATCATGAACATTGATCTAAAACAACCCTATTTCAATTGAAATGAACAAATATTCACAATTGAACTAAACACAATGAATATGAAAGTCCAGGCTAACTTTGCAAAGTAGCTAACAATCAACTAACTACAAGAAGTATGGACTAGAGATTGCTACAAAAACTTCAAGTATAAAACTATAAACACCATTGAATCATAGCTAATTCTATATCTAACATTTATCCAATATATCTCAAGCAATCTCAAAAGATAGAACAACAAGAACCATGCAAGATAAGTCAACACAAGAGAGATCACCAAAGCACAATGTCTTCAATTTTATTGAATCATCTAATGAAAACAACAATTCTAGTGTTCTATGTTACAACACTTGCTCAAAATGAACAAAATCCTAGCTCTAACTCTTGCTATACTACTTAATTCACTTCAAAGTAAAACTCTCTAGCCCTTACAAATGAGGAAAAATTCCATATTTATATGAACCCCCCAAGATATGTTGACCCAATTAGGTTTACAATAATAAACAGCCACAAAAAAATTTGGCATCATATTTATATGAACTCCCAAAGATATGTTGAGATCTTGATATTTATCCATGATAGTAACATAGGTGGAAGCATCATATAAATGGTGACCTATGATCAGACCATCCTCAATAGGAGCATAAACTTCATGCCACCATTTCCTCAAATGTTCAAAAATTAGATGCCTAATTGTGAACTTCTTCCTTCCAATCATAATTTCAAAGAATGAGATGTATATATTATAAATATCATTCAATGCATCATCTACCTATTTTCCCTACTTATGGATCCTCTTCAAAACCTTTGCTTGATCTGTAGGGATTCATACCATTCCCAGGGCTCAAAAACTCTTGCAAAAGAGAGAATTCCAGCACTCACAATTTTTTCTTCTGTATATTCCATGATTGTTTTTAATTTGTGAAGGAGGAGATCTGTATTAGATTTATCCTGTACCAATATGTTTTGTAACCACTCATAGGACCTATATGCATCACCACTTGTTGACAAGATTCCCTTGATCATATCATCTCCTCGTTTCCTAACTCCCTTCAACCATTCATAGGTGGCCTGTGTAGAAGCTTTCATCTTTTCAAGTTCTATGAATGCCTCCTTTGGCAATAAACTTTCAGGAGTTATCCCTTCACTTGCTATTGCTTGCAATGGCCTCATCAGGTGTTGTACATATTTGTACACATCATTAAGGTTTTTTTGCAATCTCTCCTTCTCTGTTGTTTCCTTATCTAGCCTTCTTAGAATAGCCTGCGCTGACTCTTGAAATTCTTCCCTCTTGATCCTTATCAATGGGCCCTAGGTTGAGAGTCTAAATTGTATAATCTTGAGGAAGAATATCCATTTTTATCCTTTTTTGTAGCAGGGGTAGCAATGTGAATTATCTTGTTGTTTGCTTCATCCCTGGTAATTTTGGAGATTACCCTAGCTTTCTTCTCTGCTTTCCCTTTACCAATGTTTGCCAACAATTCATCCCAATTTAAAGGGGTTTCATCTATAATTGCCTACTTACTCTTCAACCTCTTATTAAGCCAATTTGGGGTATAGACATCAAATTTTTTCTCACTTGGCCTCTCTTTCTCAACTTGATCCATGGGAGGCTCAACAACTATTGTATGCACTGAGGGAACCTCCTCACTTCTGCCTTCTCCTTCATCTTTCTCTTTATTATCTTCTAGCTTCTGGCTCTCCTATTGATTTACTACCTCTTTCATAACTTGAATTGGAGAGGGGGTCCTTTCAAGTGTGTCTTTTCCTCTTCCATAGATTTCTTTTCTTCTCTGACTGGTGAGTCCTCATAAGATACCAAGGGAGACTGCAATATCTTTTCTATCTCTGTGTCCACACTTTAGAGTTCACCTTCCTAGAATCCTTCCTCTCCCTGATATTGGTGATCCTCTGCATCTTTAAACTCACTTGGTGCATCATGAGATTCATGAGAAAGAAGGAAATCATCATTTTGCTCTGTAGCAGGGGTAGCTAAGGGAATATCCCCCTTTGGCACACTATCCTTGGGAGAAGGATTTCTTGATCTTCTTTTGTATACCTGTGTTTTCTCTCCTGATCTTTCCACATTCACTACTGGAGGGTCAGTTTCATCCTCTACCTTGGAAGATTGTTTCTTCTTTTGAGACAATCTCACTATTCTTCTCCTTTTGGGCACAGGAAGACTATCCTTTTCCCTTTCTTCTTCATGCTCCTCCTGTTGAGAAAATTTCTTCTCCTTAGAAGTAGCATTCCTCCTCTTAGCACTATCCTTCCTTTTCCTTGACTTCTCAGCCTTTGCTTGAGTACCCATTATCTTGATCCTAAAAGGAGAACCTACCTTTTCTTTTCCCTTTAGATCTGGCTCTTCTTCTTCAGAGGTGGAGTGGAATTCCAAATCTCCCATTAAATCATGTGTACTCTTTTCCTTCACTGTCTAGCTCCAAAATATTATGCTTGAGCCATAACTTGGTATATTTAATCACAAGAGCATTAATTTTCTCCAACTCTTTTTTCTCTTCCTCTAACCAATATATCTCAGCTATGGGTTTTTCTTTGATGGAATCATAGTCATGGACTTGATTTACTTCCCCATCATCCTCAAGCTTGTTAGGGATAGCCTTGATGCTATACAATCTAATTAGATTGGCTGGAAAACTAGAGAATATTTTCCTTTGGATCTCAATCTCATCCTTGCAATTAGCCCAATAGTCTTCAATGTCATCCTTGTGGCTAAATTCCTTATTAGCTCTCATTTTGGCTTCTCTTGTCCTATCAAACATGGACCTCTTGGAGTGGAACTCCAAAACTAGAGTGCTCATTTCTTCCTCAGAGGAGTGTATTGTAATCATAGAAGGAAAAACCTCATGGACTCCTATCCTCAATGGGAAGTAACCTCCTAAGCCAGTCTTATGCATAACTTTCTTCACAATATCATCAAAGGCCAAAATTTGCTTAGTTACTTCCAAAAGTATGATGTGGTATGTTGGATATCTTGGTAACCTGTAAGGAGCCCTCTGGCAACCATCAATCCTAATGTATGAGAAGGTAGGAGATTGTATAAAACATGCTCCATATTTCTATATCAATTCCTTGGTCGCATAAGATATCCTTACATGCTCTGCCCATTGCAACAATCTTGTGATATACATAGTGAATGCATCATTCACCCTCCTATAGCTTGAGTTGTCTAAGTGCAACTGAGGATAAACCTCATAAATAACATCTTGGCCAAAGATCCCTTGTGCACTCAACCCCTTGTAGGGATGGAATCTTGCCAAGGAATAGATCAGATAAGAAGTCATTGTGAAGCTCTTGGTCTGTAAGACATTGCACAATTTCTCATGAATCCTAGCATTGATGATACCTGACCAATGATAATCAACATTTTTCTCCATCCTCACTATGATGTAAAACATCCAATTCTCAAACATTCTTACAGTCTTCAAACCCATCACTCTACTAAGGAGAGTGATTGCATCATAGTATTTTGATATGAAATGGCTCTGTGCAACTGTTTAGGCAACTTGGTGAAGTGTGGCTTAGGCTTCTCCAACCAAGAATTAATAACTTGTAGAGCCATAGCCATATCATCCATATAGTGTCTCTTGGCTATGTCAAGATCAAGCCCCACCACATGAGTCCTATCTAGCTTGTCAAATGTTTGGCCCATTGAGATAGGAAAGAAATTGGAAAGCACCCTTCCTTGTGGACTAATTGTCCTATGTGTACTTGTATCATAATTCCTGGCACACTCTAGGACTAGCTTGTAGCATTGCACCATAGGGGGAAACCAACCACATGAGCCAATCCAAAGTTCACCAGTCTACTAGCTAATAGGGAATGATTTTTCTCTACCATTCTTTCTTTGAACTCATCATAATCCCATCTCCCAACATTGGTATTTTCTACTTCTAACCAAATGGAAACCAAATTTCTATCAAGAACCTTGCTTTTCAGGTCCAACTTGATCCTCTCAGCCTTAGAACTAGAGGCTCCCTCATCACTTGGGTCCATCACCTTGCTCTTGGTCCTTCCAACAACAGTCTTGCTTGATTCAACCCGCATTCAACAAAAAGACCATAATAAAGATCCATCATGAAATTACATATTCATCCTTAAGACAAGTTCCATAATGAACAAAATCCCCTAAAATCTCATAAGAATTACTCCTTTCAAAGTTTGGGTTTTTAGTCCTCTCATGGAATTCATGCTAGAGAGGAATTTCGGGAAATTGCAGGCCATACAAAACAATGAAACAAGCACAAAAAACTTCCAACAATCATTTAGTCAACCATCATTAGCTAAGAAACAACATGACTCATCTTTAAATAACTCAAATTGATCATATGATGCACAATCATCAACTAATAACTCATGCTATCTCACAACTCCTCATTTTTAACAAGATTTTAAAGAATATCATTAGGGACAAAATTCTGTGAAAATGGTAGGAGTTCAAAAAATTTTGGGACAATGAAGGGCTAAAGAATTTTTGGTAAAATCCCAAGGAAATGGAATTTCACGATGTCGACATAATTTCCATGTTTTAAGCATCTTTTCAGGAAATCGATAAAGCAATGGAAAATCAGGAAATTCCTAAAGTAATGAAAATCCATGAGATGTTCGAAAACCTAAAATCTTTGACTCCATCAAGATTTCACCCAGATTGATCAAATAATTAGGAAGTTGGGAATTCAGTTTTGGATTCAATTCGTTTAAAGTGTAAGATGAAAAATCTAGGTTTCCAATCGATCTAAATGATATCCAATCAATATGAGCAATGATTTCAACAAGGGAAACCCTAAGAAATTTCCATGACAACATAGATTGGATCCCAACTCACCCTTTCATTCCACTAATCCTCCTGCAAACTCCCTAAAACCATACTAAGACAAGGTGATTATCAGATTTGGATTATAAACGAAAGGTTTCAATTTGCCCAGGACATGATCTCATCAAAGGTCAGTGATTTCTAGGTTAAACCAGATCTCGACATAGGAAAGCACAAAATTGAACTAAGAATCAAACATAGGAATGATTAACCACATTGAATCAGAATCAAGAAGAATGAAAGCAACGTGAGCTAAATGGAAGGGCATCAAATTGAAACCAAAAACCCTAGCCCTGCTACCCAACTCTACCACATCAAAATCCTAGTTCAAAGCATACACACACAAACTGTGAATCAATTTAATTCATTCATTGAAAGAGAAGGCATCATGTACATACCATGAGAACCAAGAAATCGAAATAACAACAGCCGGCGAGAAACCCTGAAGTCTAAGAAGAATGCAGGTGATCACCAGAAAACTCTACTGCAATGATTGATCACAATCTCATATGCACAATCCAATAGTAGCAACTCAAAATCAAGCTCCTCAAATCTCACAACAAGGAAAATGACACACATTCTCAGCATAAATCAAATAAAAGAAAACTACAAGATCGTACAAAACACATAAATGCAATGAAAACAAAACAGGCTCGGGAATCCAAAGGTACGACAAAATTTTAGGAAAATCCAAGGAAGATGGAATTCTGCAAAGTCCTGGAATTTCCAAAAAAATGTAAAGCAGCCTCTGTCAGGTTTCCAAGGTGTTCGGGGAATTCCACCTAGAGGTAATTTTCTTGTAAACATAGAAAAACCCAAAATACATCCATAAACACAAGATTTCAAAGTATTTCCTCAAAAGGGGAATTGGCACGAGTAGAATGATCATTTAGGAACATGCAAGGCAACCATATTCTCAAAATAAAAGGGCCAAAACACCAAAAACAAAAGCAAAGAGGGTCCTTTCTTTCAGCGGGGCGTGTGTGCGAAAACTACACAATAGATATGAAAAAGAAAGGGAAGAAGACACACATAAATAGTGAATGTGAAATGCAAAGAGGATTGAGAAGTGTGTGTAGATCTGAGCCTAAATGATTTATCAGTTGTGATCAGTGTAGTTTTGTTTTGAGTGATTTTTGTGAGGTAGTACTTTATATTCTAAGCTTCAGTGGAATTGAACCCTACACATTGAAGGTGTATTCTATCAGTTCATTCTTTTGGCAGTGAGCCATGTTTTGTACTTAGGTTCTGAGCCTTTTAAGGATAGGGAGTACTATAAGAGTTTGTATCTAGATATAATATATTGTGAGTTAACCCTCACCATGGCTTTTCCCATTCTAGGTTTTCTACGTAAAAATCCCGATGTTCATGTGTATGATTGCACTGACTTGTTTCTATGTTTTCTCTTACTGATTCAATTAGAATTGTGATAATGTTTAAGTGGATTTTATTATGGGTTTTTGGAATACTGATTCACCCCCCCTCTTAGTATTCTGAATGTTCAACATGGATGGATTTTTGGGATACAACCAAGTGGAGGTAAGTGAGGAATACCAACACAAAACTTCCTTCACCATGCCATGGGGTACTTTTTCTTATCGCAAAACACTTGTTTGTCTAATCAATGTCAGAACTACACTTCAAAGAGTGATGGACGTAGCCTTCATGATGTGATGGATAAGTTCATAGTTGTTTATCTTGATGAATTGACCATATTTTCCAAGATATTTCAAGATCATCTACGTCACTTGCAACAAGTTCTTGAGAGATGTCGGCAGCACATAATTTCCCTTAACCCTAAGAAGTCAATTTTTAGGGTTACTGAAGGTAAAATCCTTGGTCACATTATATCTAATGAAAGTATCAAGATTAATTCAAAACGGGTCAAGTCAATCCAGAGTCTTACTTTACCTTCAAGTAGTATGGTTATCCATTCTTTCTTTAGAAAGGTAAATTTCCTCTGGAGGTTTGTCTCTAACTTTGTAACAAAGACACGTCATATCATTGATATGATGAAGGGAAAACCTATCTTCCATTGGAGTGAAGAAGGAAAATTTGTATTCAACAATAGTAAAGAAACCATAGCACATGCTCTAGTTCTAATATGCCCAGACTACACCAAGGATTTTATCATGTATAGTGATGCTTTCGAACATACACTATCTACAATATTAGTGCAACAGAACAATGAGGGGATTGAATCTCCTAAAGAATTCATAAGTTTTCCATTGAAGGCTCATGAGTTAAAATAATCACCAATGGAAAAACATGCTTTTTTTATGGTTAAGGAAGTTAATAATTTTTCATTTTACATCCTTAACTCACATGTTGCATTAGTGTCATATTCCATGGTTAAGTCAATTCTAACACAACAAGAATTTGGTACCAAAAGAGGTAACTAGATTTCCAATATCTAGGAATACGACATGGAGATCAAGCCCACCAAGTTGGTACATGATAAAGGATTGTGTCATTTGATAGATAATAATAAGCCAAATGAAGTATCTAATGATGAGGAGGTAAGTACTGAAGAAATTCCTACAATCCTATTTGTTAGCATGAATGATGAATGTTATTCAAACATTTCTCACTTCCTCACTTATGGAGAATGTCCAAAGCACCTAACTTTCAAATAAAAGAGGATAGTCAATATTAAGGTTTTTACCTTTCTACATTGTGTAGATAAAGAACACCAAAGCAAGTTGTTGGAGCCATTTCACAACTTAGTGTGTAGAGGAAATTTATTAGCACCAATAACAGCTCACAAGATCTTGTGAGCAAAGTACTAATAGCTCACACTTTACCAAGATGTGTACAACTAGGTGCGTAGGTGTGACTTATGCCAATATTTTATGGGGAAACCCAAGTTAGCTGCACTTACCCTCAAGTTGATGATCATCGAAGAACCCTTCTAGCAATGGGGTATTGATTTTATTATTGCAATCAATCCACGATCTAGTGTAGGGAACAACTATGTCTTGACAACCACTGACTAGTTCACCAAGTGGGTGGAAGCCATTCCTGTAAAGAAAGCTACTTCAAAAGTGGTATGTAATTTTCTTAAAGAAAACATCATTTCCTAGTTTGGTGTGCCAAATAAAATTATAGAGGATAATGCTACTTCCTTCTCATTTGGTGAGATAACAAAAAAATTCTTTCAACATGGGATCACACTTTCTCATTCTTCAAACTATTACCCTCAAGGTAATGGTTGAGAGAAATTGAGAAACAAAAACTTGGTCACCATCATTAGGAAGTTGGTGGATGAGAATCAAAGTTCTTGGCACAAATAATTGGATGATGCATTATGGGTAGATTGCATTACCCCAAAATGGGCAATTGGTATGTCACTATTTCAACTCTTGTATGGGTTGAATGCAAAAATTCCTACACTTTGGAATTGCTTTCTATAAAATTGGCCAAGGAAATCAAAGAATTTTTTTTTTCACAACTCTATGGATACGCGCATCATGTTCCTTGATGAATTGGAGGAGAAGCGTGTTTAGGTGGTGGATCACATTGCAGAACACCAAGGCCAATTCAAAAGGATTTTTCACAAAAAGGAAAAGTCTCATGATTTCTAGGTTGGAGATCAAGTCCTCTTGTGGGAAGAAAGAAGGGAACCTAAGGGTATGAATGGAAAGTTTGATTACTTGTGGATAGAACCTTTCACGATTCACCAAATTTGTGGTGAAAAGCGTTTTCTATTGGCATAATAGGATGGGACTCCTTTTTTGCTCCCTCATAGTGGACAACATCTGAAGCTCCTCATTCAGTGAGGCATCATATAAGTTTGTAAAAATTTGTACAGTTATTGCATCTTTTTCTTTTGGTCCTTTTGTGTCTTTTTGTGTTACCTAACTCTAAATCCCAATGGATGGATGAAGGCACTTAGAGTCTAAAATTCTTCTCCCTTTGATCATTTCAAAGGATGATTGAAGGAAGCTCCCCAGTTAGAGCTAGTTGTTATCCTTGAATTCAGTTGTGCTCAATTCATGGGATAACCCCTTTGAAAATTTTCCATTTTGTATCCTACATTCTCTAAGAAAGAAAAAAAAAGGAAAAACTCACTTTCCCTTGTGTGTGGTCTCAATTCTTAAAAAATCATTTCAAGTGCCTAGTCTTTTTGTCTTTCAAAATTTATTAAAAGGAAAATGTTGTAAAGATCAGTTTTTTGGAGTTAAGTCATTTTTCTGTATATGCAGGAATGCTAAAATTTTGCAGCCTTGTAAACTTGGTGCAAAAAATAAAACATGTAGCAGTGCTGAATTTTAGTGCACTTGCATGTCTATTACAGTGTTGAAACCAAACTTGTAGCAGCGCTAAAATTTTCTACCATTACACCTTGACATACACAGGAGTTGCATTAATGGGTGTTTTTAATGCATTTTGAGGGTTTTTAATTGTTTTTATTTTCTTTATTTTTCATTTCAATTTAATATTTTCCCTCCATCATTTTTTTCTCACTCATTGTGGTGTTTTTATTCATTCATGAAAGATTTTTGAGCAAATTCTTCCTTGATTATTTTTCTAGGGTTTTCACTCAAACTTCTTCAACTCAAAGTTTGTAGGTATGTTCTTTTTTCTCACCCTCTATGCTTTATTTCATTTTTTTATAGCTTATTTTTTATATGCCTAATTAGGGTTAGATTATATTTTGTGTTTTATTCTATTTTATATTTTGCATTCCTTTATGTGTTGTGGGATGAAATTTTCCTTTCAGTCATTTTCATGTTTTGGTTTTTGTTAGTTTCCTAGGGTTTGTTTTGAGGGTTTTAAACTTGATCCTTTTGTGCCCTATATTCCATGTGTTGTGAATACTAAAACTCTTTATTTCAAATATTTTCCCATGGAAATCATATGTTTTTTCCTTCTATATTTTGGTGATGCCCTAGTGATGTTAAATCCCTAAGCATTATCATGAAATTTGAGTTGGCTTTGCAGGTCCTTTGCATCACGAGTTTTAAACACTGCATTACACAAACCTATATGAAACCAAATATTTTACCTTATATGCAAGAGAGGTTACTTTTACCACTTATACATAACCCATGCAAATTATGTAGAGTAAGGAAAATTTTCTGACTATGCATATAGGATTACCATCAAAGACATGCATCGATGTTGAAATTTTCTATTGATCTATGTCTAGTATTACCCTTGTATGTAGGTCGGGGAAAAAAACCTAACCGACATGAATACCTATAAATGTGAGTGTAATTCTAGTAATTTTTTTTTCTCATACACAACAAACCAAACCCATTACTAAATGAAGGTGCAGAGAATTTTCCCAATTGAACACTTAATCATGTTTTACCTCATGTAGGGTCAGAAAAATTTACCATCCTTGCACTTAGTATGTTTTACCCTATGTAGGAGTAGATAATTTCTCTCCCCTCACAACATTTCAACCTACAAAATGCAGCAGCACTAAAATTTAGCGCAACTATACCCAAAAACTAAAACACTTGTAAAAGCACAAAATTTCTCCAGCATTACACCCCATCTTTCCAAGCATGTGTAGAAGCATTAAATTTTAGTATCATTACACTCAAATGCAAAATTTTATGCTGTAGTATAGAAAAATGTATCCCTTTACATTTTCACACTTGTTTGGGTCCTCCTTGTTAAAATTTGGCTCATTTAGGTCCTAATTGGTCCCATTTTGCGTCCACAAGCCTAATTAAATGCATTTCTCTAAGGATAATTCTGAAAATTTAACAAATGACAAATCATAATTTAATGTTTTTAGTTATGTGTTCTAGATTTAGGGATCTAGGACTCATACGCCCAATGGGGAGTATGGGTCCCACCTAGGTCTTGGGGCTTGATTTCAAATGTTACATTAAACTTAACACTTCTCAAAATATGTGTCCTAGGTTTAAGCCACTAGGACTCATATGCCCAACCTAGCGTATGAGTCCTACTTTAACCTAGGACCTATTTTAAATCAAATTCTTGGTGGGATTTTATTATCCTTAGATTCAAATTCTAAATGTTGACTTGTGTTGTAATTTCAAGAAATTAGGCATAAACAAGTATAAATACAAGGTTATTCCACATACTTTCATTTAAAATTTAAAGTATTCAAGCATTATAGAAAATTTATGATCAAGAGAGCATTCCTAAGGTAAGTTTATGAGATAAAAAGAAAAATCATCAAGTATTTGGAGATACCTTCAAGATTCATGTAGCATGTCAAAGTCTTCATACATCATGTGTGTTCATGAGCTAACATTTGTGAGGTAGGTTTCATGATTCAAGCAAGCATTCAAGAAAAATCTTTAAGAATTCAATCAAGATTAAAGATCCACATCCATTGAAGCCATCTCACACAAGTTTGTAGCCTTTATTTCAAGGGTTTGGTGAGTTTCAACATTGCATTTTTTCAATCATCATTCCTTCATGATTATATATTTCATTCCAAGGTTTAATTACCAAAACAATATTTGACCAAGGAAAACCCCCATTCCCCAACAAAACAACATTTTTCTCTCTTGATGTGTGTTTATAGATCTAGGTGAATTTGAGCTTGAATATTGTTTGAAGACAAAGTTGTCAAAGTTGTCAAAGTTTTCAAGAAGTTGTCATTTTCTTAGAAACTCACCTACAGGCCATAATTTAGATTTTTGAACTTGAATATCGGATAAGAAGGAAGCTACTATAGATCACTAGAGGCTACGAAAATATCATTCAAACCCTAGTAACAAGACTAAGTTTCCCTACTCTGCGTATGAGTCCCAATATAGCCCTTTTGGCACCTTTATGTAGATCTTGTTCAGTAACAAGAAGATTGCAAATTCTGCCCAGAAACCCTAAATTTGGACTAAATTTCCCAGCCTAGCATATCAGTCTTGGTGCAATCTGAAACAATAGTTTTCAAGGTTTTCATGCCTTATTTTGACATCTCCACTCCTCTAGGTATTTTCCTATTTCATTCTATTAGTTAATTTGATTTCATGTTTTCAAGTTTCTAGGGTTTTATGTATAAGTGTTTGCATTTCTCCTTTGAAGCTTTCTTTAATGGTGAACCCCATATCTAATCACAAAAGTAACCTCCTATCCCATTCCTCAATCAAGTCAATTGGTTGAGGGATATAGGTTCCTAATGAACTAAAGCATGAAATAGGTCCCAATGGTCCATCTCCCAAAAGGTGGAACCCTATTGCGGTTGTGCTCATTTTGGTGAACCTAACATTTGAACCCTTGAATTTTTGATTTGGAGAAAATTTTATTCCTAGATCTAGATTGCATCAACTTTGCATTACATTTGCATTAACTAAATTTCATTTAGAACTTCTAAACATTACATTAGTGAAAAGTGCATATAGGTTGCATTTTTGCATTTTGTGTCATTCAATTTCATTGGAAATCTATAATTACAAACAATAATTGAACATACAACCTAAAAACATTAAGATCAACTTATAATTTTTTTAATCTAGTTTGAAAACCCTAATTTGGGACTCATTTTCCCACCTAGGCGATTTAGTCCATGTACAAGTCTTTTTTCTAGATTTCGGGGTATTTTGTGCTCTCTATTTTTCACTATCTAAACTTTTCAAAAACCATAAGTGGGACTCATACGTCCATCTAGGTTAATGAGTCCTTGGAGGCCTACAAAAACCAGCTTTTTTGAGCTTTCTGGTGATTTTTTTACTTCCTAGGCTTGTTGGTAACCTATAGTATTAGTCTAGAAAGTTTTAGAAACTTATGTTTTATGCATATAGGTCAAAAAAATCTATTTAGTGTAGACATTTTTGAATCATTCTAGAATCATTTCAGTAGCAAAATTCATTAGATCTGAAAATGTTTACATTTCTGAAACTTTGCATAATATGGATAAAAGTACTTTTCACTTTTTCATACACAATGTTTACATTCATGAAGCTTTGCATAATTTTGATAAAAGTGATTTTCAGTTTTGGATATAAATTGTTTGGATTTTTGAAATTTTGCATAAGTTGTATATTTAAGTACTTTTCATTTTTTGGCACACATTATTTACATTCTTGAAGTATTGCATAAGATTGATAAGAGTACCTTTCATTTTTGGTCAGACAATGTTAGTATCTTAACTTTCTAAGTATGTTAAGAAAAATTTCACCTCTCCCACTTATAAGAATATTTTAACAAAAGATAATACAATGGATAATCATGACAATCAAATTTGGTCTTCTCCTAATATCTCTCCTATATGTAACAAAGATATTTTGGTGTTAGAAGATCTAATCATTGAGTGCCATGAGAATCCTATTTGTCTCTCTTCCCCTAGGAAAAACATTGTTGAGCAAGAGAATGCCATCATTGATAAACAAGAAAACCCAACCATTGATGAGTCCCCTACTTGTGATGAAGTTATTTTAGAAGAAACAAACATTGAATGTCATGAACATCTAGTTTGTAACTCTCCTAATCACTCTCCTACTAGGGAAGATATCATGGTGCAAGAAAATGAGAACATTAAAAATAGTGATGTGGCTTCCTTAGATGAAGATGATGAAGTGAAATTAGACTCCCCTTCACTAAGAGATCATGAAAATAAGGATAAGTATCTTAAGCCTAAACTTATCCTTTACCTACCCTCAAACCACCTAAGAATAATTTTTAGCAATAATTGAATTATAATAATATTGCTCATACATTTAACAATAGAAACAATCCACAACCAAGACAAATAACTCCAACATCCATCCCATTGCCTCAACCTATCTTTCCTAGTAACCCTTGTTTTCCTTTACATAATGGAAAGGAGTATAATCTTGTTGAATAACTAAATAATACTCTTGCTAAGATATCCTTATGGGATCTTATTCAATCCTCCCCTCATTATCTTAACATGATTCAAAAAAGTACTTTATAACAAGTTCCTATCCCTCCTAATGTGCAAAAAAATGGCATAGTAGCCTTGTTCAAGGAATGAATGCTAACATTGTTTTCCACCAAAGTGAGTTACCTCTTTTGGAAGTGCAAAAATAGAGTGAAGCTTTCATGATGATATTTATATATAATGGGACAGGGATAAAGTGAACCCTGGTCGACAATGGCTCAGATCTTAATGTGTGTAGTGTAACCCTTTTGGATAAACATGGTGTGGATAAATCAAGAATTGAACCTGATTCCTTATCGATTTGAGGATTTGACAATGTAGGAAAGAAATTTCTTGGTGTGATCACTTTGATTATTCTTTTAGGAAGACCCTGGACTCATGAGGTGCATGTGGTGCCTTCAACTCTTCAAAGTATCATGAAGTATGTCTACAACAACAAAGTGTATACAATCAAGGCTGACCCTAAACTAGAAAGTTGTTTGAACATTGAGAAAAACAATGAAATTACATTGAAAACGTTGACACCAACTGTACAAGTGGAACCCATGCAAGATAAATACAAAGAAAAGAATATTGAAGAAGTCACAAAGTTATTGTAAGATGATTGGGGTTCCCTAGACTTCACACCTACATTCATGGGCGAATATACAAGCATAATAAAAGAGTTTGAAAAGTAAAATGAACCAACGGTAATGTCAACACAAAATGCAATAGAATATTTGAAAGAATCCATTTCAACCACTTTAGAAGTAGAATAAAATTACACAACAAACTTTGATGAAGTTGATTACGAGCAACCATCAAATCCGAATGAAATGAAAAAGGATTATGGAAAAGGTTATGAACTTATTAAACAAATTGGTTATATAGTGTAAAAGGATGTGATGATAGAGAACAAAGTATCTGTGTGATACAGAGTAGGGAGGCTAAACCTTCATACAATAACAAATTCACCAAACTCATCCAATTCTTGACTCACCATTCTCTTCACAAACCCTTGGTTCCACAAAGCTACAAGCATCCAAAACTACTATCATGGCACAAACCTCTTATAGAATCCTCAAGACACTTTGAACATCATAAGATTGACTATTTCAAGCCAAAGAAAGTCCTCTTAAACACTAATCTCACACTTTCCCAAATACCCTCTCATAAAAGGCTTATTTCCTTATAGTATCCCAAAATGGCTAAAAATGGGTACATCTTCCCAACCAGGTTGAATCTCTAGAAAAAGAGTAAAAATTCAAGGGTCCATTAAGGCCTTTTCAAACATATCGGGGAATCAAATATGATTATTTTGGAAAAATCCTTCCTAAACTTGACTGTCCTACAACAACAAGGCTCAATTAGGCCTATTTTCCAAAGTGACTCCAAGAAGTCCTTCACTCAGACCCTCAAAATCTATTCAAATAGTCTCAACAGGTGAAAAAATGTTAAAAACCACAAATTTCATCAGTAGTAACACTCATTAATGTATCAAAACTCTAAACCCTTCTTTTAGGCCAATTTAGGCTTACCCAATGAGATTTTATTGGAACTTCAACTTCCATACCTTGTTTCACTCTAGAAATTCCATAAACACATCAAAATAGGTCTTCTCATGCTAAATAAGTCATCTCCCAACCTTTAACACTACAATTTCCACAAAACCTTACTTGAAAACACCATTTTTCAATCCAAAACTCATAAGAAATCACTTAGGGCATTAAACAAAACCCCATCAAACTCTACTCCCTACTCTTAAATCTTACTTTAACATTGAAACCTACCTAATATCCCCCATTTCACCAAGTTTTAGATAAATCCACTAGAGGAAATGGTAATAAGTGCATTTTTGTGCCTCAAAACCCCATAACAGGGTTACAAACCCGTTAACAACAAAATTACAACAAAAGTCTTTAAGCTAAACAAAATTCAATAAAAAAAAACCAAAACTAATGTTACTTCATTCCTTCATTGATTCCCATCACTTTTAGTTCATAAAAAACTTGTACAGGGTCGTACAATGGCCTGTAGCAATGCATCACTAGTAAACACATAGAATTTCCAACGTAAACAGGGGTTTCTCATTGTTTCATCTTCATATACAATCCTCCAACCTCTCCCATGAGGTTCTACAATCACACTTGAATGTTTTACCCTCTAAAACAAATGGATACAACTGAATCTTTAACTAACTGACCCTTCATCTTCCTATTTTGCACTTTTACAATATGCGAACATTTCACAAGATTGACAATTTTTGCAATATTTGACATATGACTCAAAAATTACCACCTAGGCCTCAAAACCAACAAAAACAATTTCAACATTGTCTATTATACCTTATTACATGATTAAAACACCAGATTTAAACAAAAATTCCAAAGTTTCCTCATGGAGGCATATAATCCATTAGGTGCTCTTGCACCACTATGTCCCTATGGAGCCTAGCACACAAAGAACAACTAATGGTCTTGGTTATTTCCCTTCAAAAGAAACAAAAGCATCCAAAATATCTTCACTTAATATCAACACTCTTATAAAATATTTCTCCAAGACAACCCTAACTTTGGTGCATCCTGAACTAATAGATACTACATGTGGAAATATCTCATTATATATGCATCAAGTTGATACATTGTTTACTCATTATAATCAATAAGATTAGTTGTTGTTCCTTTCCATGTAATAGTTGTAGGATCATAACACACTCATTATTGAATGTTTTAACATTAATTGCAAAGTATTTTCTTGTTTCAAGGAGAAACATATCATCACCCATCTTGACTCATCTTTGTCTTGCAATAAGTGGGGGAAAGGGCTTAGGAAGCCTTATCCTCATATGGTACTTGTTATTGTCTCTTTGGGCTAGTTGACAGCCTTTCATGTATATATAGGAGCAATCTTGAGATGTGGACGACATACCTTAAGTTGGCTTGCATGTGACATGCTTTTATTTCTATGTTTACCATTACATTTTAGGGGAAACCCTTTATTCATGATGTAGTTTCATTTGACATATGGATTTTCAAATAAGCTCTCATGTATTTTTATCATTTATCATTTGCTACTTTAAATTAATTTCTCACACCATGGTGTTTAGAAATTTCTCTAAAGTGGGGGCATAGATTGGCATTATTCTTTTGCATTTCAATTACAACTCATGTTTCATTATGCGGTCTTCTTACTTCATGCAATGCATTTTCTATTGGTGATGACATTGGGTATGATGTCCTTCAAGAGCGCGATCTCTCTTAGCATATTATATTCCTCTTAGTGGTAATTTCAAATGGAGTGCATTCCCTAAGTTGTGAATATTATATTCTTTGATTGGTCCTCTCTTGGAGACATTAGGCACGATGTTTCCTATGTTGAGACCTTACATGAAATAAGCAAAACCCATTTGAACATACCTTAAACTATTTTTCATTTACAATAACCATTATATGGCAAGCTTGCATAACACACTTTGCTTACCTATGGAGCCATCCTATTTGTTCATGGGTGTTAGCATACAAATTTTTGCTTGCCTCATAAATCCTACTATCATTTTATGTGGTGCCTTATCAAAATTATTAGGAGGTATAGCTTTGGTATGGTTAGTACATATTGGAATTCAACCATAGGCATGACTTTACCATAGCCACTTCCTTTTGTGTGTGAGCACATACCGACCACGCGTGTGTGTGTCTCACCTAGTGGATATCAAATTGCACTAGCCCTTATGAGTGGGAATTCTATTTTCATAGCACATCATGTTCCACTTGTAAATGTTTGTTGGAAAAACAACTTATACCTAGTCCACATTGTGTTGGATAGACTATCAAGCCTTGATTCACCTTTCTTTTTTTCCTTTTTATTTTTTCTTTGTCTTTGACAGTGTATCCTTGTACCTTGTTGCTTCATACATAATTTACATATGTGCTCTTTTGTGCCTATGTTGGTTTTCCATAGGATCTTGATCCTAGGGGCTTGGTCATCACTCTCAATCATTGTCATCCTATATTACTAACATTGGTACACTTGGACTCCTCTTGATGCAAATTTGTCTAATTTAGTGTGAGTTTGATGCAAGGTCATCCTCTCACTAAAGTGGGGGCTAAATGTAGTGTAGAAAAATGTATCCCTTTACATTTTCACACTTGTTTGGGTCCTCCTTATTAAAATTTGGCTCATTTCCCCCCAATTGGTCCTATTTTACATCCATAAGCCTAATTAAATACATTTCTCTAAGGATAATCCCGACATTTAACAAATGACAATTCATAAATTCATGTTTTTGGTTATGTGTTCCAAATTTAGAGATCTGGGACTCATATGCCTAATGGGGCATATGGGTTCCACCTAGGTCTCAAGGCCTGATTTCAAATGTTATATTGAACTTAACACTTCTCCAAATATGTGTCCCAAGTTTAAGCCGTTGGGACTCATACGCCTAACCTAGTGTATGAGTCCCACTTTAACCTAGGACCTATTTTAAATCAAATTATTGGTGGGATTTTATTATCCTTACATTCAAATTCTGAATGTTTCCTTGTAGTGTTGTAATTTTGGGAAATTAGGCATAAACAAGTATAAATACAAGGTTATCTCACATAGTTTCATCTAAGCTTTCAAGTATTCAAGCATTATAGAAAATTTAGGATCAAGAGAGAATTCCTAAGGAAAGTCTATAACATCAAGAGAAAATTCATCAAGCATTTGGAGCTACATTCAAGATTCAAGCATCATGTCAAAGTCTTCATGCATCGCGTGTGCTTGTGAGCTAACATTTGTGGTGTAGGTTTCATGATTCAAGCAAACATTCAAGGAAAATATTTAAGCATTCTATCAAGAGTCAAGATCCACATCCATTGAAGCCATCTCACACAAGTTTGTAGCCTTTATTTCAAGGGTTTAGTCAGTTGCAATATTGCATTTGTTCATTCATCATTCCTTCATGCTTTTCCATTTCATTCTAAGGTTTAATTACCAAAACGGGGTTTGACCAAGGTAAACCCCCATTCTCTAACAAAACAACACTTTTCTCTCTTGTTGTGTGTTTACAGATCTAGGTGAATTGGAGCTTGAAGATCCTTTGAAGATAAAGTTGCAAAAGTTATCAAATTTGTCATCTTCATGAAACTCACCTATAGGCCAAAATTTAGACTTTCAAACTTGAAGATCGGACAAGAAGGAAGCTACAAAAGATCACTAGAGGCTATAGAAATATCATTCAAACCATAATAATGGGAATAAATCATCCTACTGGGTGTATGAGTCCCAATATATCTCTTTTGGTACCTTTCTGCATATCCTATTCAGTCATCAGAAGATTCCAGATTCTACCAAAAAACCCTAACTTGGGACTAAGTCACCCAGCCTAGCATATCATTCTCAGTGCAATTTGAGACATCAATTTTCAAGGTTTCCAGACCTTTTTTTGACATTTCCACTCCTCCAAGTACTTTCCTATTTCATTTTGTTAGTTAATCTGATTTCATGTTTTTCTGGTTTCTAGGGTTTTGTGCATGTGTTTTCATTTCTACTTTGAAGCTTCATTTAATGGTGAACCCTTGTCTAATCATACAAGGAACCTCCTAACCCATTCCTCAATCAATTCAATTGGTTGAGGGATCTAGGTTCCTAATGAACTAAAGCATGAAATAAGTCCCAAAGTTCCATCTCCCAAAAGGTGGAACACTATTTCCATTGTGTTCACATGCTAATGCTCAAAAATTTTCCATCTTCACATCGAAGCTACTCATTCACTTGCATCTACTTAGTTTTTCAATGCTATTGTACTTAAAACCTTAGGGCATATGCAACAGCTAAAAATTTTCCCACCAGTGCATATAACCCTAATTTTCTCTAACACTAGAAAATCTGACCTTTTTGCTACAGTCTCCTTTGCATTTTTCTTCAATATTTTTCACTTGATTTCGTGAAAGGATATGAATGTTTCACTCTGCACAAATCTACTCCATCAATGTATGGGTCATCTCCAAGTACGTCCAAATATATGAAGTACAATTACTAGGGGGTTTTCTTGATGACCTCGGTTTCTTCCAACATTGATGAAATAAAGGATATGGAGATAGGACATGTGGACATGTCCGAGTTTTTGGAACACACTAAGAAGAAAACACTAAGTAAGGGAATGAGATACATTGTTAAGAGCAACATTCAATTGGTGTCCTACTTTCCAGTTTTTGCACATAATCTTGATTTTGTACTTGTAGTGGTTGGACACTATAACAAAGATGATAGAAGTGTGAGAGATTCTAATGGGAATGTGCTTATAAGGCTTGATACAAAATTCTTTGACTTGATCTTTCAATGCCTGAGCATAGATTCATATATAAATCTAAAAATTGAAAAAGGACAAGCTCAATATGACAAGGATCAAGATTATTGCAAGAAGGAAATCAAAGCCAGATGCTTAAAAAGGAAAAGGAAAAGCATTTCAATATGGCCAAAGAGTCTTCCTCATAGTGACTTTGTTAAGGAAATGAATGATTTGATTACTCTCCTTATCATAATAAAGTTTTTCCCACCTCTTCTACCTACCAAGAATGGATGTACTTACATATTCATGTTATCAAGAAGAAGAAGCAAAAAAATTTCTAGGAAGAACAAATCAGTGATACTATTGATGACCAACTTGTGAAGGTTCCTACTTCTTTGAAATTCTACCTGACCTCATATTTGGTTTATGTTGTGGCATCAATGAGGAGTTTCCTAGGACTTAAATAGAGTGTGATAGAACGTGTATTCTAGTGTATCAGTACTATCCTCAATTGACCTTGAACAAAATAATTCATCATTTCAGAAGGTGTAACAATGCATTATTTACCACCTTTCTATGTATGTCTGATGGGGAACTAGAAAACAAGAGAGTCTCAAAAGAGGAGTGGTCAGTGGTCAACAAATTTGGTTGCTTGTACATGCAATTTCCAACATTCACATACCTTTGATTTGGTTATTTTGCAGTATATATTTACATGCTCCTAAGATATCCAAGTGACAAAATCATCCTGATGGAGCTTTGCAAGAAGGTGATGAATTTCCATAGTAAACAGATGGAATCGCATAAGCTGGGTTTCAAATTTTCTCTCTCTATAGGTAGATATTCAATTCCCACATCTCCTAAAGCAAAGGTCGTGGAGTCTAAAATGCAATGGATCACAATTAAGACCTATAGAAGGAGGTCTAATTTTGACTACAAGGGGATGAAAGATAGAATTAAAAATATCTACACAGTCCATGTACATCGAGTTGAAGATGTGTGGGCTAATTGCAGAACAAAAGAGGAAATAAGGAAATTGGATTATTTCTAGTTAACTTTGGAGAAAATTGAGAACCTTGAATTGGTGGATATCCTAGAGGGTATGGAGGATGATGAAGATATCCTGGAGCTATCCTATGAGAGAAACAATATTACAGGGAGTCCTCTACCTTCAATCCAATGGTCCTAGAAGGTTATGATTTCAATCAGGGAAATATTTCAACCTATCCTTGCTAATACAAATATTTGGCTACAGGGAAAAGGGATAAGGTTGAAACATTTCAATATTGGATCTTAGGAAGAAGAGCCTGAGGGTCATGTAGGTAGGAAAGCTGAAATAAGGTCAAATAACAAGTGATATGTGCCTAGCTCAAGTAGAGGCCCCTAAACCAAAGATTAATTTTGTTGTTAAAGGGAGTAAAAGTAAAACTACTAAATATCCATTGAACATAACAAAACTAAGCATTAGTTCAAGAAGAGGAACAAGAAGAAGAGGAAGTTGTAGATGAGGGAGTATAGATGTCTCCACATGAGAACATTCTAGAAGACACTCATGTTACTTCTTCCCCAATTGTTGTCACCATGTATGTTCCTACTCCTCTTGCTACTTCTGTCGAATAGCCTTTGACATCTATCACCATTACTCCTACTAGTATTGCTTCTGATGTTACTATTTATGTTGTGTGTGGGAAATGTTAGTATCAAAATAAGATAACAAAAACACACCAATGCAACATTAAACTAAAGAAAGCTAAATAGAATGAAATAAAAGAAATCAAACAAAGCTTCTTCAGAATTGTTCCATTGTCCTCTATCTCCAGTGATTTGCTTGAAGCTGTTGCTCTCAAATTGTATAAGCAAAGCTTCTCAGAATGGCAACTTACAGAATGAGTATACAAAGAGAGAGTACTTCTCTATCCTATAAGCTGGTGAAGTGAAATGTTGGTATACAAATATGCACATGGGTTGTAGATTATGCACAGGGGTTGTGGATTATGAATGCTTTTGAAGCTATGATATGAGGATGATAGGCCATGATATGGATTGCTAATATGATAAGCTATGCTATGCTATGATTCCAGAGGCTATGGATGCTAAAGGTTGTGCTATTGCAAATTGGCTATAGTTTTCCCGTACAAAAGCTTCTCTTCTTTTCAGAGACCCGGCAGTCCTTTTTATAGATTTTTACAGGCAAGAGCCTGGTTGGCAAAGATCAATGGCTGTGAGATTGTCTGGTAATTTTGAATGGTGAAAGATGGAGAGGTTGAGAGGAAGATGGAAAATTTTGGGAGGTTGGAGATAAGAATGGAGGTTTGTCTTCAACCCACGGGAACAACTTTGCTCAGAAACAGAGAAATTAATTTTTTGTTTTCAAATTGTTTCACGCTTGTTGTAGATAATCCAATATTAAATAAATAAATTTATTTAATTTTATGTGAGTTTGAGGATTTAAAATATTTTTGAGATATTTGATGTGAATGGACATTAGAAGAATTAATTAAATATTTGGAATATTTAATTGCGATATGACTTTAGAAGATTTAATTAAATATTTAGAATATTTAATTGTAAATGGAATTTAGAGGATTTTTAGAAAAGAAGAATATTTAATCTTTATTTGAATAAAATATTCAAGCCAAGATTATATGATAATTAATATAAATAAATCATATTGTTTATTTAATTAATTAAGAAATGGATAAGAAAAGTGATTAAATAAACTTATTTATTTAATTGAAATGAAAGAACGAACAATATAAATAAATTATTTAGATTTATTTATACATAGATTGAATTCAAAGATTTAATTAAATATTAAAAATATTTAATTAATTACCAGACTTTTGTGATGTGACCATTTTTAGATGTATACATTTTGCCCCTCTTTAAACTGATGTGTTTTCACGCATTGCTTCAAAGAATTTTGAAATTTTCCCCAAATGTTGATTTCCAAATGTTGATAGGTATATGCCCCCTCAGACGATGAATCGATAAGATTTTGATTTTTGTGAAAATTTTGAATTTTAAGATTTGTTGAAATTTTTTAATTGTTATGATTTTCAAGATGTCGATTCATCATTCGAAAATGATGATGTGAAGAAATTGACATGGAAAAATGTGAGATGAAAAAATGATGACTTAAATTGCCCCTACAATGATAGAATGTGATAAAATGCCCCAATTTTTCCTTTAAATAGGTTAAAAATGTCATTTTCCCATTTTAACCTAGTAAAAATTGAAATTTTTGAGCTCTGGAGTGAGAAAGATGGAACTTCCTACCCACCAACACCGTTTCGAGTGCTTCTGATGACATCAGTGGCTGGAACACTATGGACCCGTGGTATGTACCCCGTTAAACTTTCAGTATTTGAAAATTTTTCCATTTAGGGCATGTTTATCCATGTTTTGATGTGAAAGGATGTGTTTTTGAACTTTTTAACTTTTCTATTGCCCCCTTGATAATTTCCATAGCGCCCATTAGATATTTTGTAGCACCCATTACCAATTTGACAATGTATGACCTTGTATTGATTGTTTACGTATTTCGTTATCCTGATTTGATGATGTTTTGTGATAAATTTGTTCCCAAGGTTGTTGGAAAACAAATAATAGCTGAGAAATTTGTTTTCAAGTTAATGAAAAACAAATAGGTGTTTGATAAGTTTGTTTCTAATGTTGTTAAAAACAAACATGATTTTGATAAAAAAAATTCCATGATGATGAAAAACAAATAGTTGATAAGTTTGCTTCTAAAGTTGTTAAAAACAAACAGGATTTTGATAAATTTGTTTTCCATGATGATGAAAAACAAATAGTTGATAATTTTTCTTCTAAATTTGTTAACAACAAATAGGATTTTGATAAAAAAAATTTCCATGATGATGAAAAACAAATAGTTGATAAGTTTGCTTCTAAAGTTGTTAAAAACAAATAGGATTTTGATAAATTTGTTTTCCATGATGATGAAAAACAAATAGTTTGATATTCAAATTTGATTGATTTGTCATGATGATTTGATATTGATGTTGTTTTGACTTGATGACTCTTCCTATTCAACAGGAGAGATTGAGCATCTTGCAGTTATGGGAGAAATTCCCGAAGACATGGAGATTGATTCCACAACTTGTACAGGTGGATAGAGATGTGATCGAGGCATGCAGACTGACCTCGTTACTTGAGATGCCTGAGGTACATCTCAACAGAGCCTTATTGACAACACTTGCAGAGAGGTGGCACAGCAACATGAACACCTTTCATTTGCTGACAGGAGAGATTATCGTGACTCCTAAGGATGTGTATCACATCCTGAAGATTCTAGTGATGGGTGAGATAGTGAGATTTGACGGCTGGGAGGTGGGAGGTACTGATGGTTTGAGATAGATATTCATAGATGATCATATTGCAGGATATTATATGTCATGGGCGGAGATGATGGATTTGTATGTTCCCTTACCTTCCGTACTTGTAGGCTTCATTAGAGGTGTTTTGTGCCCCGACCATAGGTCGAAGGGTTTTGTAGTCGGGTGGGGTCATGTACTTGAGAGTATGGTGATGCAGGGTACATGATATGCTTGGGGATCATGCATGCTTGCACATTTATATGATGAGCTACACCATGTTGTGTACGGTCGAGGCTGAAGTTTAGCTATTGGTTGTTCACTGTTATAGATATGGGCATGGGAGTATTTTGTCCTTATGCAACCATTGACTCATGGATGACGACCTGTCGGTCAACTGTATAGATTTAGATATACTGATGTCATTGCTCAGTCAAGGCTAGCAAAACTAGATCATTGGCAACGTCTTCTGGATGATCTCAATACGGTATGCTAGCGGTCCTATGTAGATTGTGAGGCATGGCCAGAGGATGCTAGGGAGATACCCTATGTCTTTACCACCAAATATCTGATTGGTCGTACTCTTGGGATTATTGAGAGGTTTCTTCTTGGTCAGGTATGGCAACAATATGGTCGGCCTCAGGGTATGCCCCAGGGCTCTTTTATTTATATGCATCGGCAGCAGGAGGTTACACTGCGGGGTCCGCGAATTGCATATGATGCAGCAGTGGCAGAGTTCACTAGTTTGGGAGTATAGATGTAGGACTATAGCGCTGATATTCTTGACGGGGGGATGACTCTAGAGTATGGTTAGTATATGTTGGAACCTTCTATGCCACGATTATTTGATCCTGATGAGCTTGCCGCTCCAGTTACAGAGCAAATAGCACATATAGGGGGACATAGACGACAGTGAGAGGCAGCTTCAGATGGTGATGACTCTGAGGAGGATGATGATGATGAGTCAGATGGGGATGGAGATAGCAATGATGAGGAGAGTGGGGGTGATAGTGGTGGAGGAGGTGGCAGAGGTGGCAGAGGTGGTGACAAAGATGGTGGTAGAGGTGGTGGCAGAGGTGGACCGCGGATGAGACATTCAACTCCATCATCTTCAGTAGATCCAGTGGTGCCGAGTTAGATAGATATCTTGCAGAGTAGAGTGTAGAGCTTACATGATCCAGTTAGCACAAGCACAGGCCTTGGTTACATAGCTATAGGGATAGTTGACAATAGTGACAGCTGAGAGAGATACAGCCAGACGGTAGGGTGAGCAGGCCATGGCCCTAGCTAACAGTTTGCAAAGAGTAGCAGCAGGTACCTCGATTGGTGACATGATGAGAGAGGTGACCAGGGCCACCTGAGAGGTAGAGTTTTATAGGACCAGGTACCATGATGTAGTGCCACCCAAGTAGAGAATGAGTTATACATAGTCTTGGTCTACACATAGTTTCTCTCAGGCTACCAGTAGGGGTGTATCTCAGCCATTACCTCCAAGAGGGCCATTAGGGGCAGGTGGAGCAGGTCCATCAGGTACAGGTGGGGCAGGTCCCAGACCAGTAGCATCAGAGGATAGCACTTCATAGTGATTTTTTCATGATGTCTTATATGTTCTATTGATACTCTGTTGAGACATTATACATATTAATATGGTCCCATTTTTGATGATGTATACATACTGATATGGTCCCATTTTTTATGATGTATACATTTGACATTCATTTTTGAGATATATGATATACAACGATGATTCCTTATGTGATGAATGGTTCTATTTTCTATATGCATGATGTTTTATGTGATGTTTTCACAATGTTATTGTTATGATGTACATGTATGCATGATTCTTAGATATGAAAATGCAAGTGCAGTGTTATGATATTATGATTGCAATCTATATGATGAATGAATATGAATGTGAAATGATGGATGGTACAATTTATGAATGCCCATGAATGTTTTGATTATGATATATGTTTTGTTTTTATGATTTTTTGATGCAAATATGTATGAAAAATGTATGTGATGATGTTTCTGTGAATGTCAAAATGTACTCAGTCATTTTATTGGAATGATATGAAACTTTGATATTTTGCTAGCTTGTGGGAAAATCTATAAAATGCAAAATGCAGAATGTAACTTGAATGTAATCTACACTAACCATGCAGGGTATCTATATAATATTGCCATTCTGAGAGCATATTTGTGCTTTTTGTGTCATCATAGAGCATTGAAATGTTGAAAGTTAATACAAGCATCAAAGGGTATGTTAGCACCATTGATGACCTGAGTATTGCTTTCATGATTTTTGATATAGCAAGTTAATACAAGCATCTAGGTATAATTGAACCGAGATGACCTGAGTATCGCTTGCATAAACAGACAAGAGTTAACCCGTTTCCCATGAAAATTCTGAAATGTCATCAATAATAATTAGTATAGCATGTATCGCGACCAATTTCCATAGTACTAATGATTTCCTTACAAACAACAAACAAAGAAAAATCATACTCCTTCCTCACTTTTCTAGTTCAGTACATCATCGAATTGCTCCAGAGATATGATAGAAAAATCAACCAACTATTTAAATTTTGCTTAAAGTATTTCAAACATTATTCAGATTAAGATCATCTAACTTGGTTATCAACATTGATGTTTGTGTTTTGATTAACGTTGTTTTGACCATGTTGTTTGATTTCGTTTGCATTGAGTGATCATTTTGATGTTGTGGTTGATTTGATGCATCAATGTATGTTGCGTTTTGTCAAACCGTCATTTGTCCATTTGTGATATTCTAAAAGCTCATTGTCCCTCCCTTGTTTAGTCTATGTTTTTGCCCCCAGTGTAAACATAACCTAAATATGATTGATATGTACAAATTTCATCAAGCCATGATGAAACATAAGGATTCTCATTGCATGATATGGATATGATAGATATGTACAAATGATAGATATAAATAGATGATGTCGTAAAACAAATGCAAGACATAAGCTAATAGATAGAGGAGCCCATTTTGATCACAAGTAGCACCTGTTGCCAGGTTTTCACCACTTGTTTTTTTTATTGCACTCTCTTTTTTTGTTTTATCTGCTTTTCTGATTTTTATGTATTTTGTAAGGACTTTTTCAAATTTTTATGTATTTTTTTAGGACTTTTTCTGATTTTTATGTATTTTTTAGGACTTTTTCAGATTTTTATGTATTTTTTCAAACATAGAACTTCTTCAAATGAAGGTTGTTGATCAGTTCTTCAAACAAGTCCCCTTCTGAGGTAGATAACTGACATGCTCCAGAACCATATGCTGCAATGATGACAAATGGACCAAGCCAATTTGGTTCAAATTTTCCTTTCTTTTCTCTGTCTTGCTAATTGCGTGGATTTTCTTTCAAGACTAAGTCACCTACTTGAAATTTTTGTGGTTTAACTCTGTGATTGTAGCTATGGGACATAACTTGTTGATAACCCTTCAAATGATTAGCTGCATGTTGACGTCTTTCATCTAACAGTTCTAGCTCTTGCAGATGAAATACTCGGTAATCTTCATCATTTATCAATCCTTTCAGTGAAACCCTAAGTGAAGGTATTTCAACCTCTAATGGTAAGATCACTTATGCTCCATATACCAAGGCATATGGGGTATCCCCTATTGGTGTACGAATGCTAGTTTTGTATGCCCACAAAGCTAGATTTAACTGGACATGCCAATCATGACTGGCATCATTTACCGTCTTCTTCAAGATCCTCAAGATTTTTTTGTTTGAAGCTTCTACTTGACCATTTCCTTGTGGATAGTAAGGTGTAGAGAACCTGTGTTGGATGTGAAATATTTCACAAAGTTCATCAACATCCTGATTCTTGAAAGGCCTCCCATTATCAGTGATGATAGAATTAGGAATTCCATATCGGCAGATGATGTAATTCAAGATAAATGAACAGATTTGTTTACTGGTCATGGTTGTCAAAGGAACAACTTCGATCCATTTTGTAAAATAATATATAGCCGTGATGATGAATTTATGCCCATTTGATGATGAAGGATGAATTTTTCCAATGAGATCTAGTCCCCATTGAGGAAAAAGCCATGTCGGAGTGAAAGGATGCAGTTCCTGTGTAGGTGCATGAATAAGATTCCCATGGATTTGACATTTAGAACACTTCTTGAAAAAAGTAAAAGATTCTCTCTCCATGGTAGGCCAATAATATCCCATTCTAATAAGTTTCTTGGCTAAGGTTAAACCACTTGAATGAGTTCCACAAATACCACCATGAACCTCTTGTAAGGCTTTTTCAAATTCATCACATTCAAGACATCGTTCAGGAACGTACCATCAAGATCACGTCGGTAAAGGATATCGGTGATCAAGGTATAATGGGATGATTGGCGTATGAAATTCCTTTTTTGTTTTTCAAGATAAGTCCAGAGGTAAGATGTTATTTTTCAGGTAGGTATAAATCTTGCCATATAAAGGTGAATCAGAACTGGTTAAATGGCATATAACTTGGGTCTCAAGATTATCATAGGCGGGAGAAAACAATTGTTCCACCAAGAATTTGTAACGTTTTTTATTTTTTTGATAATTGTAACAAGGAAGCAATTGTAACCATTGCATCTGCAACTTTATTATCAATCCTTGCGATTTGTGAAAACTTGATTGCCACTAAATACTTTTTAAAATCATCCACCATGTTCTTGTAAGGTAGAAGCTTATCATCTTTAGTCTGATAATCATCATTGATTTGATTAATGACCAGTTGTGAATCACCATAGACTTGTAACTCTGTAATCCACTAGTCCAATGCTATCTTCATTCCTGTGAGCAATGCTTCATATTCGGTTATGTTATTTGTGTAGAGAAACATCAACTGATATGATTTTGGAATGGTATGTCCTTTAGGTGTGACAAAAAGAATCCATGCCCCTGAGCCATGTTGCATGTAAGATCCATCAAAGTACAATGTCCATGATTTCTTAATTATTGTTGTGAAGATGTCTGCATCAAGAAATTCAATGTGCATTGGGTTTTCTTCTTGTAAAGGTGCTTTGGCCAACTGATCTGCGATGACCTATCCTTTTATAGCTCTTCGATCTACATAGTGAATGTCAAACTCACTTAAGATCATTACCCATTTTGCAAGTCTTCCTGTTAAGGTAGCTTTGATTAAGAGGTATTTTAGTGGATTGATTTTAGTTATCAGCTTAACTGTATGAGACAACATATAGTGGTGTAACTTTTGAGAAGCAAACACTACTGCTAGGCAAGATTTTTCAATGAAAGTGTAGTTTAGTTCATGACTTGTTAAAGTTCTGCTGATATAGTATATGGATCTTTCTTTGCCTGTAGAATCCTCCTATGCTAGTAACACTCCCAAAGATACTTTTATTGCTGAAATAGGGGCTTTCCTAGAACTGGTGAAATTAGTACTAGTGGATTCATGAGATATTGCTTGATCTAATTGAATGCTGCTTCACACTTTTCCTCCCATTTGAATGGGACATTTTTATGCAATAGATGTGTAAATGGTAAGCTTTTGTCTGCCAGTTGAGCTATAAACCTCCTGATGGATTGTAGTCATCCTTGCAGTGATCAGAGCTGACTAATGTTTCATGGTGGCGGCATGTCCATTATAGCTTCTACTTTTTCTGGATCAACCTCTATGCCCTTTTCTGAAACAATGTATCCCAAGATTTTTCTAGATTTAATGCCGAAGACACATTTCTTTGGATTGAGTCAAACATTGAACTTCTCCATTCTGATAAAGATCTTTGACAAGATTTCTAGATGTCCTTCTCTTGTGTTGGATTTGGCCAATAAGTCATCCACATAGTCTTCCATGAAGGTGTGCATCATGTCATGGAAAATAGTGGTCATTGCTCTTTGATAAGTCACTCCTGCATTTTTAAGCCCAAATGGCATGACCTTCCAACAATAGGTACCCTAAGGGCATGTGAACGTTTGTTTTATCTTGATCCTCTAGTGCAATCTTTATTTGGTTGTATCCTGAAAATCCATCCATTAATGAATACATTGCATGGCCAATAGTTAAATCAACAATCATATCTATGTTTGGCAAAGCGAAGTCATCTTTGGGACATGTTTTGTTCAAATCTCTAAAATCTATACAAATTCTAATCCTTCCATCCAGTTTTGAAATAGGTACGATATTGGAGATCCATTTTGCATAGTCAATAGACCGAATGAATCCAACATCTAAAAGCTTCTTTAACTCTTCTTTAACCAATAATGCAACATGTGGATGCATTTTTCTGAGTTTTTTCTTCACAAGTTTTTCCCCTATGTTTATAGATAAATGATGCATTATCAGATTAGGATCTAACCCTGGCATATCAGCATATAACCAAGTGAAATTGATTTGATTCTCCTTCAAGAACTCTATGAATTTCAGTACTTCTTCCACTGTTAATGATGTTGCAAGTTACAAGATTTTTGGCTACTCTGTTGTACTTATGTTGATTGATTATGTGGGCTCAATCAAAACAAAAGATCTTTCTTGATAATGTTTGGGAAGAGTGTCAAGTTTCTCATCCTTTAGTGCCTCAAAAAGGTTTTCACTGTCGAATTCGCTCTTTATTTTTCTCTTGTTCTGATCTACCACTGCCATTTTTCAGTCTTCACTAATAGATCCATCTTTTATTTCATTTATTTTGTAGCTAAGATACTTGACACCCTCCCTATCAAAATCTTGAGCATGAGATTCTTCGATGGAACACTTGTTTCTTGATTAGATGAACAAAGGAAATTTACAATATCCTCATCATCATGAAATGTAGGGATATGGATAGGTGCATCGTTGTCCCAATCAATAAGTTCTGGATAGACTAAAGGTATGGGATCATTAGGTTGGGTAAGGTCTTGAGCTGTCAAAGTCATGACATGGTTGTCATTTTCATGATAGACAAGGTCTATAATGGTATTTTCCTGTCGATTATCAATCTCGTTAAAATCTGAATCATCCTCACTTGAGTCATGATCACTTTATAAAACATAATAAAGTGGAGGCCTTGAGCCCTCCCCTTGTAAGACCATGGGTGCAAATTTGTGTATGACATCCACCCTTTTCTCTGTTAAGAATGTATCATCAGAGACATCATCCCATTCATATTCATTGGAATTAGTGTTTGAACTGTTCTGCAATTGGAAAACTGATCCATAAAATTTTTGTAGAGTGACATCTTTATGGGGTTTATCTGAAATTGATTCTCCTTCAAGAGTTTGTTGTGCTTGCTATGAAGTTGACTCTTCTGTATCCTTACCATATCCAAGTCCTGTTTTATCTTTTGGATGTATTGAAATAGGTTGAATTGGCTCAATGATTCCTTCTTTTCTTTTTCCTATAGGACCATTTCCTTCATAGCCCATTCTTTGCATGATGGTATACCCTTTGCCATATTGTTGGGTAGGTAACTTGATGTGCAAGAGAGATTCATCTTCATCTTTGTATAGCCAGCTTAGGATGTCCCTATCTTTGGCTTCTTCCTCGGAGGTGTTAGCTTTAATGAATTGTCCATCAAACTTCGTGATTGGCACAAAAGCTTGGGATGTAGAGGCTATTGTGATCTTTTGATTTGATAGGGTCGACTGACCATGTGACCTTGGAGAAGGAGGTAAGCTAGAAAGGGATAGCGAATATTCATATACTCCTTTGTCTTTTAAATGTAGCTTGGTGTCAAGATTCTTTGTTAATTCTTGCAATTGGCCTTGTAGATTGGAAGAAGAGGTAGTAAGAGCCTCCCTATTGTGTGGCACAAAAACATCTTGAGTTGCTTGGAGATTTCAACAAGTTTGGGTGCTATTGTAGTCAGCTTGGATAGTTATTTCTTGTCCATTATACAGAAACTTGAGGCATTGATGGTACGTTGATGGTATCGCCTGCATATCATGAATCCATGGATGACCCAAAAGTATGTTATAGGAAAGATCACGATCTAGAACCTAACAAAAGGTATTTTTCACAACAGGTGCCACTCTGATAGGTAACATTATTAGTCCTTTAGAAGCTCTTTCTTCATCATCATATGCCTTGATAGTTATTTTTCTTTGTGGATCAATGGAATTTTCTGAAATTCCTAAGGCATGTATTAGCTTTAGGGTACAAATGTTTAAAATGGCTCCTCCATCTATCAAGACACATCTGATTCGGTGTTTATGGATCATGACTTCAAGATAAAGCAATGAATTATGCGGATGTGTCATGGAGGCATCATCTTTTTCAAAGAATGAAAGACAAGTGGGGGAAGACAAATGTCCCACCATGGCTTGAAATTTGTCTACATCTAGATCAGTGTTGACCGTTGTGTTTACAAGAGCTTCTTCTAAAATAGTCTTATGTACAAGAGATATTTTGAAAAGTTCAAGGATGGAGATTTGAGCAGACGTTTTTCTCAATTGATCAAAAAGATTTTAATGACTTGGAGGAGGAATAGCTGCCTTAGATGAACTTCATTTTAAGACAACTCTTACTTGTCCTCTCATAGTCACATTAACCTATTGATATTCTTGTTTTTCCTTGATTTTAATAACATTAACCCATTGATCATCTGCATAGATGTGGCAGATTATGTTGTCTTCAACATTATTTATACTTTTTGCTTTAGTATCTGATGTTTCCCCCTTTTGATAGTTTGGTAAAGGATCTTTAAATGCTTGATGATCGTCATTGGTATGATGTCCTTCAATTTTGATAGTGCCATTGTCAATTAAATCTTGTACTAGATTTTGCAAGGCTTGACAATTATTTGTTCTATGACCTTTACATTGATGATAATTGCAATAATACGAGTCATTCCATGATGGTGGTTTGACTCGTGGCTCATAATCTCATTGTGGTGGTAAGGTGATAACCTTATTATCGAGAAGCTCCTTGAGAGTAGACTCAAGAGATTGACCCAAAGTGGTAAAATTCCATCGATTTGAAAAGAATGGAGGTCTTGGTAGATTTGATGTTTGGGTATTGCCAAGATTGTTATTGAAATTACCACGATTATCTTTGTTGTTTTTATTGGTCATGCTTTCTTGATTGGATTTTTGTCCTTATTGATTGTTGTTTCCTTGTTGGTTGGTATTTCCTTGTTGGTTGTTTCATGGAGCACTTGATAGGTTGAAGATAGATGATCTTGTTTGTAGATTGTTTGCATCCACTATACCATCATTGACGACATTTTTATTTATGTTCCAAAACCTTTTTTTATCATTGTTGTTATGGTTGGATGAACTTGGATTATCAAGTTTTATCACTCCTCTTTTGACCAAGGCCCCTTCAATGGTGATTGCATTTTCAATCAATTTTTCAAAGTTATGAGGACAATGAAGATTAAGCTTGTAGCTTAGTTCTTGATCTAGGCTATTGATGAAGATATCCATCTTTTCCTTTTCAGGAACAGGACGGGAATATCGTGCAAACAATCTTCTCCATCTTTGCAAAAATGTACTGAAAGATTCCCCTACTTTTTGTTTCACTTTACAAAGATCAAGCATGGTTATCTGGTGTTGGATGTTGTAAGCATATTGTGATATAAACTGATTTATTAACTCCTCAAAGGTTTTGATGGGGGGAGTGATCTTGGAAAGCCACTCCATGGATTGTCCACCCAAACTTCGTGGAAACAATCACATTAAGTAGGTATCTTCATAAGAAATTCTAGACTCATATTTCAGAAATCCCTCACATGTTCAATGGGATCAGTTTTTCCATTGTACCTATCAAATTTAGGGATTTTACAATGTTTTGGAAAATGGATCATTTGAAGACTCCTATCAAATGGATAAGGAGATATGTCATCCAAAACATACTTCTTTGTTGCACCCCCTTGAATTTCCTTTTTATTTTCCCTTGTAATTCTTTTATCTGTTGAGTAAGGGTACTAAAATCATTAGGAGGAGTTTCAGGATACTCTTTAATCCCTTTTATATCAAAATCGGAAGGTAACTTAGCTCCTTGATTAGCTAACAAAAGAAAATATCTTTCTTTGTTTCGTTCTAAAATTCTTTCTAATATAAGAGTATGGAATTGGGGATCCTGCTCTGCTTCTTGAAGCCTTTCTTCTGTTATCTCTTCAATATTAAATGGATTCTCTTCCTTCTCACTATTCTCACCCATTTTTCTTATGGTACTTTCTCTTTCATCTTTTTCTATGTGCTTTCGAGATCTCGTGACAACAGGAATAAGCTTTGCTCCAAATTCTACTAACTTTTGATCAAAAGAATGAAATAGTGTAATTTTTGATGGATATGAAAGTCAGGATAGAATGAAGATTCTATGACTTAAAATATTTCAAGTCTTTAGCTCCTATTTTCCCTAATTGAAAGGATGAAAATCCAGTTTGCAGGAATTTAAGCAAAAGATCAAGAAAAAATGATTTGCACTTTATGAATTTTGATCGTAGCTTCATAAAAAGATGGATTTGTGAAAAATGCCTAACGTGATTGAGTTCTCTATTGTAGAAATTGATTTGGATGAGTAGAATATTCAATTGCAGGTTGGGGAATATAACAAAAACGAATACGCTGACTGTGGTTGTGCCTTTGAGAAAAGGCTCTTCTTTGAAAGAAAGCTTGTGAGTATAATGGTTCTACAACATAATCATCAGTGAAACCTCTAACACAATCATGATATTGATGGATAAAGGTTCTATGTTTAAGTAAAACCTTTTGACTTTGGTAAAAAAATCATCTTTTCTTCAATAGTATCTTGTAGCTAAGTGGTTTCTTTAGCTTTTTGATTCATTTGAGAATGAATTTCTTAACAAAGGTTGTGGATTTCCAATCTCTTAACATGAGAGTAATCAATGTAATTGTGAGTTTTGGATGATATTTACTGAATTAATGTTTTGAAAACACATCAAGCAAGTTGTAGAATAGTTGTTTTTAAGTCCTATACTAAACATGAAGTTTATGATCAAAATATTTTTCAAAAATTGTTTTCACAAGTTTTACACATGGCAGATAGTTCATGCAGACTCACTCTTAGTACTCAGGTAGGTCACCATAATAATCAACAACCCACATCTTAGAACTGCGTTGACTCACACAGCTGTGTCACCCCCGAAGGGACACCCCTATTTTTGTCTTTTCCAGGCGCGTACTGAGAGTGACAGAAGTGGATACTAGATCCCCTGAGCAAATAGTCCTTGATAGTTATATGGTGAGTATCTTGGGGGTAGATTCTTCCCTCCCCTACACTGTGATTATTATGATGTTCAAAAACTGACTTCAGCTAGATACTATACTAAGTTCATAGTAAGGGTTTCCGTTCAGTGCAGCAAATGATAGACTCCCTCAAGAGACCTCCCAACCTTTAGAACAAAAGCTTTGGGGATGGTTATCTTGCACACTACCATCAAAAGAGGGTTTCCCTAGATTTTCTTTAAATTTTATAGTGGGGCAGAATAGCCTGGCTTTGGCTTGAACCCACTTGAGTCATTCCTCTTGGGTGAGTAATTTTTCCCACAAGAGCAGGCTCTCTAAAGGATGTAATTAAAATGGTAAATTTGCATGAAATTTGAAAAGGAAAGTTTGGTATTTTGATCACCCAGTTAAGGGGAGAGCATAGACCTATTGCCACAGACAAAGGAAAAAAATATTCTTTTTAAAACCCAAATCACAATGATCTTATCTAAGTGAAGATATTGCTTCACAAAACAAATTTTTCAACTTTAATTGCAAGATCATTGTGTGGTGACTATCCTAGATTGATCCATTTTAAAATCCATATCTATCCTAGGATTGATTCATTTTTGAATTAAGTGACTATCCTAGGATTGGTTCATTTTTTTTAAAGCTCTTACTAGCCATGGTCGGGTCAGATCCAGCCAAATCCTACTTAAGTTATAGATTACAGTTGTAGACTTCCAAATTCTATGCTAAAAAAAAGAAATGCACTAAAACAGACATCCAGAACGTTAAAACAGAAATGCTTTATGAAAATAGTAAAGAGCACTATAGAATCAGTAATGGGTGCTACAGGATCATTAATGGGCACTGCAGGATCATTAATGGGTGTTGTAAGATCAGTAAAGCGAACTATAGGATCATTAATGGGCGCTATAGGATCAATAATGGGTGCTACAGGATCATTAATGGGTGTTGCAAGATCAGTAATGGGCACTGCAGGATCAGTAATGGGCATTGTAACAAAGTTAAAGAGCACTATAACAGAGTTAAAGAGCGCTAAACTGGGTGTGAACTACGTTGAAGCGTGTTTAATGCGCTAATATGCTCTTTTGGTCGTAACCTATCAGAAAAATCTATGGAAAGATGTTAAAATTGGGGCAACAGCCCCATGGTGGGTGCCAAAAATGTGTGTGGAAAATGTTAGTATCAAAATAAGATAACAAAAACACACCAATGCAACATTAAACTAAAGAAAGCTAAATAGAATGAAATCAAAGAAATCAAATAGAGCTTCTTCATAATCATTCCATTGTCCTTTATCTCTAGTGATTTGCTTGAAGCTATTGCTCTCAGGTTGTATAAGCAAAGCTTCTCAGAATGGCAACCTACAGAACGAGTATGCAAAGAGAGAGTACTTCTCTATCCTATATGCTGGTGAAGTGAAATGTTGGTATGCGGATATGCACAGGCGCTGTAGATTATGCATAGGGGTTGTGGATTATGAATTCTTTTGAAGCTATGATATGAGGATGATAGGCCATCATATGGATTGTGAATATGCTAAGCTATGCTATGCTATGATTCTAGAGGCTATGGATGTTGGAAGGCTACGACCGACAGTCCTTTCTATAGATTTTTATAAGAAA
Source organism: Sequoia sempervirens (assembly GCA_007258455.2). Lineage (NCBI taxonomy): Eukaryota > Viridiplantae > Streptophyta > Pinopsida > Cupressales > Cupressaceae > Sequoia > Sequoia sempervirens. The sequence goes on from VDFB02373365.1 coordinate 205,648,560, forward strand.
GAGCCTGGCTGGCAAAGATCAATGGCTATGAGATTGTCTAGTAATTTTGAATGGTGAAAGATGGAGAGGTTGAGAGGAAGATGGAAGATGTTGGGAGGTTGGAGAGAAGAATGGACATTTGTCTTCAACCCATGGGAACAACTTTGCTCAGAAATAGAGAAATTAATTTTCTATTTTCAAGTTGTTTCACAGTTGTTGCAGATAATCCAATATTAAATAAATAAATTTATTTAATTTTATGTGAGTTTGAGGATTTAAAATATTTTTGAGATATTTGATGTGAATGGACATTAGAAGAATTAATTAAATATTTGGAATATTTAATTGCGATACTTTAGAAGATTTAATTAAATATTTAGAATATTTAATTGTAAATGGAATTTAGAGGATTTTTAGAAAAGAAGAATATTTAATCTTTATTTGAATAAAATATTCAAGCCAAGATTATATGATAATTAATATAATTAAATCATATTGTTTATTTAATTAATTAAGAAATGGATAAGAAAAGTGATTAAATAAACTTATTTATTTAATTGAAATGAAAGAATGAACAATATAAATAAATTATTTAGATTTATTTATACGCAGATTGAATTCAAAGATTTAATTAAATATTAAAAATATTTAATTAATTACCAGAATTTTGTGATGTGACAATTTTTAGATGTATACATATGTTACACCTTCTATCTTAATTCATTCAATTCATTTATCCCGAACATTGGGATCCATTTTTGATAGCCCTAGGAATGAATTTGAGAATTTTTTTGGTTCACCTTCCAATATTCTAAGTCTATCTTCTCCTTCATTTGATATAACTTCACAAATGGAATTGGATAAGTTTATATTAGAGTCTATGCAAACTATAACAAGAATGGAAATTCCTATAGCGATTTTTTGACTAACACTCACCTATTGTTACAACTACATTTTTTAGTGTAGCTACAACTTCCCAAACCACAACTGCTTTTTAAGAAGAGAGATATTCCCCTCTTCCACCTTGGTTACAAAGTCACACACCCAAGAGAAAGAAGCACATCATCTCTCCAAATGACTTTGACTTCGGTTAATTAGTGCTAGTGAAAGAAAAATCCATGAAGTAGTCAAAGACTCTTTCTCAAGTATTGGTAGACAAGGCCAGTTATATGTATGTAGAAGTTGCAAAACCTCCTCTTGGGAAAGTTGCAGAATCTCCTCTTGGGAAAGTTGCAGAAGATATAGACATTTTTAAATATTCAACCACCAAGGTAGAGTTAGGAAAAAGAACTCATGGCTCAACAAAGGAAGATGCACAATCAACACTAGATTCTCTTATCGAGAATTATGATCAAGAGAAGACAGTAAAGGATTAGTATAAGGCTAGGGTGCAACAATTGACCTCAGTGCTTTAGAAGATTACCCAATCTTCAAAGTTTGTTGAACCCATGGCCACAAGTATCGAAGATCCTATGATCAAGAAAGCTAAGAAGAATCATTTGAGAGGCAGGGCAGTGAGTTATTTTCTTAATAGGATGATGGAATAAGGAAATCAACTTTTGAAATCAGCTATAGAAAGAATTGGTAACATGGAAAATGCAAAGGTAAAGTCAGAAAGAGTCATTCACACATTTTCTAAATATTTACAAGAAATGGAAAATATTCTAGGAGCTTGGACTAAAATGAGGGAACTCAAGCTCAATATGCTAGTAGAGATTGGGATAATTCCCAATAGATAAATGTTCATTGATGTCAAGGAAACAATGAACATAGAATTGGTGTCATCAAGGGTATTACCGAAGATATAAAGAAAGCTTGGGAAGTCAGTGAGCATAATGGTTTTCATCTTGCTACTAGAATCAAGGTACTTCCGTGCAAATTTTTTAATAACAATAAAAAAAACTTCCATCCAATTTAGTTATTTAGGATTATACATCTATGATTCAAAAGGAATTTGAATACGAAGCTTTCTTAGTAGAATCAATGGACAGGATGCTGGATATTCAGCTCACTCTAGATAATTTGAAATTTTTCCTAGAAAGGCATAAAAAAGCATGCAACACTGTCAAGGATTCAATCAAAAGAGTTTTTCCTATCTCCAAGCATAGCACTGGTCCTAACAATGAAGAAGTTTAAGTAATCCTAAAGAAATATGATAATTTATTGATGAAATATGGTGGAGAATGTTCAACATTCCTTGGTTACCCTTTGTCTATTTTCAATAATTTCTACTTTATGCAATTAATTTTTGACATTTTAAATGTCTTTTATCAATATGTAATTACATGTAAAAATAGCACGATTCCTAAATCAAATCGGACTTTGTTGAATAAGTCAAAGTAGGTTAGATTTTTCTATTTTTTCTCTCAACTCTCCTCTATATATGATGGATTTATTTTGTAAATTTACCTTTTAATCTTTTGAAGAAAAATCTTTCCCATTTGAAGAGCATACTTGAATCTTGTAGTTTAATGTGCGTATCAAAATTTGATCAATAAAAGAGGTGAATTTGCATCCAACCTTTGTTTTGGATCAAATTGGTTATGTTTAAGATTACTCTTACATCTTTCTTATCACATTTTCTTGCAATTGGTTGATAAAATAGTGTTATATCAAAATTTTGAAAAGGAATTCAAATATAATATTCATAGTCTTTGTGCTACTTTATTGTATTTGGAGTTTACATGTTTTTATGAGAACTTGGTTGATAACATGGAGACTTTGAGCTGCAGTTATTTTCTACATTTGTCTGGATGTCTTTGTGTTGTATGTCAGAGTCTTTGAGCTATAATGTGCCTCACTTATTATATTTTGGAATCATCATTGGAAACCAAAAAAGTCTTTGATCTTTTGTGGTTTTCAAGCTATGAAAATCACTAGTATCTTTGTTGATTATTCTTACGTTTAATCAAATTGGATTATGGTTATTAGTGCTCTAGATGATATTTAGAAGTGGATCTCTTATTGCATTATTATTATTGTAAGAGAAAAACATCTTTTCTAAAAAAAGAGAAAAGGATGATGATAACACCCAATGGATATATTAAGTGTATATAATCTAGGTTAGTTACTTGTTAGTTTAGAGAGTAGTAAGAAGGGAGACTCCCCTTTCTAAGAGGATAAATTAAATTCTCATCATAGTTTTGGCTGAAATTACCAATTTTTAATTATTAAAGTAATTAAAAAATATTCACCCAACATGACAAAATTCAAATGCAGCAAGAAGAAAAATAAGAAGGGTTGCAAGAATGTGAGGTTGTTGCCACATCTTCAACAAAGGAAACATCAACTCCCTCTTGGTTGGAACATCAACCGAAAGAAAAGGATCTAGTGGTGCATGATCTGAGGGCTCACTTTGAAGCTTTTATGGCATGTGTAGGCCAATAGCCCAAAGAAAGTAAGAAAGAAAAGGTCTACTCACACAACACTAAGGTTGCTTCAGGGTTTTTCATAGTTCACATTGCTACTTCAGCAATAGATAAGTATGATGCAACCATATTGCCTTCAGAATACAAAGTGACTTCAATCAACATTGGCCCAACTAGCAAGACTGAAGAGATCAATGAATTCCAAGGGCTGGTAATGACCATTCTAAATTTGATTGATAAAGATAATTCCACCAAGAAGTAGTTACAAGAACAAGTGGAAAAATTAACTTCATTCAATAGTTAGTTAATTCTGGTGAGGAGATTCCTATGGAGACTCCTACTCTCACAATCCTATCCAAAGGAGAGGTTATCAAGGTAGAGAGAATGAGGAATCATAAAAATACCACTTATGATTGGATTGATTGTGTTGCTATTACAAGGAGTTGATGGAGGACTACAAGCTAATCACATTCAAGATCAGTAGAGCTTAGCTTCCTTCCTATTAGTAACTTTCTACAGCCTTAAATAATTTTGTTAAATATGCTATAAAAGAAAAAGAAGCTAGAAATATTATAATAGAAGATAAATATCTATAATTTCCAGCTAAAGGACAAAATTAGTTACATCAATGTGCGTGCACCCAGTTTTAGGGGATTTTTTAGAATATTTCTTAGTATAAAATATGTAGGGATATTTTACATTTTCCTAGGTTTACATGTGATCCTATTTTATATTGATATTAATTATAAATGCATTTATTGTACCCTAACCCTAAAGGGATGTTAAATTTGGCCCCTTGAATTGGATTTAATCCTATCCATTGATTTGCAATGTAAAATCTATAAAAGCTAGCCTCCTCTCATTTGCAAGGGGTTGAGAAGAATTGTTGTAATAAACACTCTGGAGATATATAAGAGAAGGCATTGAAGTGTTGGTGAATTCCTTGTGTTCTTGAATGTATGCATGATTCCATCTTCCAACCTTATTTCAACATTGTTAGCTTATCTTTAGCTTTAATGATGGAAAAGTGTTAGGATACCTTCATCAACTTCCTACTAATATCTTTTGTAATTTACTGATGGTAAATTGATTTTTAATGTTAGTCTGAGATGATTTAATGAACTTAAGTTCGACTGTGTATGTTTATGCATCTATTTGTGAATGTTACAGTCTAAAAATCTAAAGGATACCCTTAAAGATTGCAATTATTCTACACCATTGTAGGTTACACTTGATTAGAAGAGCTGATTTTTAGGGAGTTTGTCTATCTGAAGCATCAACCATTGTTATAGTTATCCCTAGGTTCTCAAGGTTATGATTTCTCTCAAACCCTCAAGTTTTTGTTATTTCTTTATAAATTTATGTTAGTTTTAGGATTAAAGCATCACCCAAACCACCATATTTGATGATAGAAGGTTATTTTTCAGACTATTGTTCTAAAGTTACAAATGGGGTTTTAACCAGTTTTAACACTTTCTAAAACCTCATTGCAGTCCCATAGGCTTCCAAACTTTGTCAACTATAAATGCCATTTGTGATTACTAGTAAATCACATAAAATAATGAGCTATTTTTGCAAGTCAAGACCTGATATCCAGAACCTTGGGGTCATTTTATGAAATTTTATGAAGAAAGTTACCTTTCAAGAGAGATAGAACACTTGTGTTTTATCTATATTGTGTAGTGTAGAAACACTCATCAACAATAACCATGTCAAATAAGAGTAATCAGAGATGTAAATGTGAGTATACAAAGAGTCCAACATCAAATCACTATGTTCTGAATAGCTATTGTATTGTGTGAATTGTGTAATGTAAGTAAATAAGTAATAAAACCACACAATCAATGAAACGTATTATATTAGAGAATTTAATCACAAAACTAATCGAATTGAAACAAAGAAAATTCCCTAAAATCATTCCATTATTTCCTATCTTCAGGGATTCATTAAATCATAATGGCTCTCAGATTTGTGTATGCACTATGACTGTTAGAATGACAACCTGAGGGATGGAATGCTGGAAAATGCAACAACTCTATTCCTAAATGATGATTGAATTATATGATAAGGATGTTATGATAATGATGTTGTGATGAAAATATGTTGCTAAATTCTATGATGTAAATGTTGTATGAAAGCTAATATGATAATTGAAATGCAACTAATAACTAAGACTTGATTCTAAACTAATATGCTTCTAAAATGCTTTCATATAATTTCTATAGAGTAAGTTTTCTCAAAGATGGGATGTCAAATGTTGTAGAATGAGGTATTATTTATAAGATTTCCAAGGCATATTGTGATGTGGCAGCAACCAATGGTCAAGATTTTTAGCTAGAGAGAGAAGAAGTTAGAGGGAATAAAGGAGATTGTTCCCTTTAAAGAACACTTTGCCAAGTGTGAGAGAGAATAAAATGATGGAGAGAGCCAAGTGTCTGAATTTTGTTTCAAAATTGGTTGAGGATAATTCCAATTTAAATATTAAGGATATTTAAATTCATGAGACACTTGATGAGGTGGCAAGAAGAAAAGTTGTAGACATGTGACTAAATTTGAATTTGGAATTATTCAAATTTAGTAAGAAGATATTAATTAAATAAAACAAACTATTGGAATTTGTTTATTTAATTACAATTAGAGGAATATGATTTAAGATAGAAGAAATAGGGAATGTGAACTATATAAATAAATTTAGAATTTATTTATAAGTAGATGAATTAAAAGTTTTATTAATTAAATACCTTGTATTTAGTTAATTAATTATCCTGACCGATTTTGGGTGTATAAATTTTGCCCCTCTTTGAAGTGATGTGTTTACACATTGCTTCAAAGAAAAATTTGTTGATGATGCTGATTTTTTTTTTTGATATGCCCCAGACACTGATTTTCAAGTGATGATAGATATATGCCCCCTTAGGAGATAAATCAATGAATTTTTGGATTTTTTTTTAAATTTTTATGATTTTTTCATGATTTGATGATGATTTGATGATGATTTTTTGATTTCATGATGTAGAGATGATTTATCTCCCAAACAATGATGTTGAACCTGCCAAGTAATGAATTGATTAATTGATTTCCCTTTGAAAAATAAAATAAATCAATACCATTAAATTCCCACTTAATCACCCTTTAAAAGGTTAAAACAATGTGATTTAAACTCATTTGTGATGGGAAAGGTCATTGATGTCACAACTTGCAACATTTAGTCAATTATTTATCGAACCAAGTGTGATAAGGATGGTTATCACATATTTTTTGGGGGGGTTTCACTATAAACAGTGACTTCTAGTGTCAATTTAGCTCCTTCAAGAGCTCTCAGGAGCTGAAGTGCAGCGACTAATTCCTAAGCATTAATTCTACCTTATTTCCTAAACTAAAGTTCTATTGACTTATTTCCAACTTCATTGGACTTGATTGAGACCAATTCATGGAGAAGACTAACATCTACTTTAATTCTTAATTTAAAATACAAAACCCAAATTAATTATATTTTGCTTTAAAAGAAATCTATCTTAAGATTTGCAGGAAATTAAATACTCTTTTAAGAATAGAAATGAATTGTAAGAAAATGACAATTAATCTAGAAAACATAAACACTAATTTCCATGAACATATTTTCAACTAATTTCAATTCCATCTTTTCATAAGTCTCCATCATTGCTTCTAATTAAACTCACCAAATAATCACCAAACTTAACTATTTCAAACAACATCTAAATCTAATTAATCTAATAAATCTTATAATGATGCTAACCACTTAATCTAACCATGATAAACTAAATTCAAAAGTGATTCAAATAGAAGTAACTATCCAAATTTATCATTCAACAACTAAAAATTATTCAACAACTTATCATTCTAGAATTAACATCTAATGCTTTAGATTTAATAACAATAACTAGAAATAGCATAACTTAGTAAAATACCAACACAAGATCGATCCCTTCGGTTGGCCCTACTCTTCATCAGTTAAGATCCCTTAACATAGTGATTGAGTTAACTTCTTGATTTCATTCAATTTGATCAAAGTGGGACACATAACAAAGTATTGCCATTGACTACAGAAATTTGATTGAAAATTATCTAACTCCTATTTAAAATCAAAACATGGATATTTATAACATATCCTTATTGAATTTACAACATGGAAATTAACTACCAAGATTCAAGGCATCTAATTAAAGATTAAAAAAAAACTAAAGCAAAACTGAAACAACACTAAAGTAGGACATAGAGAAATATGCCAGATTGGTACTGGAAGTAGAAGTTCCATAACCGACTACAAACAAGCCGATTTGGACTTGAGTGACTCATCATCCAGTTGAGCCCATCAAATGGTATGATTATTTCCCTTGATTAAATAGAGAGTTTAACCACATCATCAATCTTTAAAATATCCTATTCAAAACCCTTAGGAAAAGGATAACAATTATGGTGGTCAAAGATCAATGTAACAAAATTATCTCATTATTAACATCATAAAGTAACACATCTAACATAAACCATTACTTCAAATATATCCAATAATTTAGCTAAACATAAATCAAAATGAGTAAATATGTTAATTTATAATCTACTGCCAGTCATGTCAATTAACAAAAATAACAAGTCTTTTAAACATAAAATGAAAGTATTTTGACTCTCTCATCAATTTGTGCATTTGCATTTTGAAAACTTGGATTGATTGAGTGAGTTGAGCAATTTTTGAGCAATATGGTAATTTTGATCCAGACTCACTGATTCAAGCACATGTGATGTCACAACCACCTAGCCGTGTATGGACCTCCAGTACGTATCTTGAAAAACCTCCTCCTGATTTTTGAATCTCATTTTTGGCACATTTTTCACATTTAAATTCTACATTTTCGTGTTTTAGTGCATTAGCAACACAATGTAGTGCAACTAGTCATTTTTATGGTGCATATAGTACATTAGCGCATTGGGTATGGTTTGTAGTGCATCGGGAAAATTAGCGCATGGGTGATATTCTATAGTGTATAGAGTCATTTTTCTAGTACATTTGGTAAAGTAGTGCATTTAGGTCAAAATTTAGTGCATCCATTGAATTTTGTAGTGCATAGATTAATTTTTTGCATTGATAAAATGAAATAGCACATTGATGAAATTTGATGGCACATATAGAGATTTAGCACTTTGAAACCCTGTTCTTGTGCATCGGTGAAGTTTTCTAGTGCATCAATTTTTTAGTGCATTGAAACACTATTTCAATGCATTGAGACCATATTGATGAATTTTAGATTAGACTCCTTGATTATGATGATTGATGATCACGTCAGCTATTGATTTGATGATGTTTGATGATGTTGATAGATTAAATGGTGATTTATCTCATGATAGGTGAGATTCAATAATAGGATGATGATGATTGACCTCATGATAGGTGAGGATCAATGATAGATTGATGTTGATTGACCTCATGATAGGTGAGGATCAATGATAGATTGATGATGATTGACCTCATGATAGGCGATGTTCAATGATAAATATTCATGATATTTGATCAAAGTCTCATCAGAGTTGATTAGATTGATAGGTTGATTGATGTTGATTGATTGATTTGTTGACTTTTGATATGTTATGATGATAGGAGCCTTCGATAGTCCTATAGATTTGGGAGTGCTTCCTGAGGACTTTGGATTTGATTCCACATCTATATCAGGTTGATCTAAATGTGATTGGATGATGTGGATTGACTTCTCTAATTGATATGCCCCAACACAGGATTAACATGGGACTTTTGACCACCTTGGTAGAGAGGTGGCATAGCAACCACAACACCTATAACTTACCCATTGGTGAGATGACAATGATACCAAAGGATGTTTAATAGATCTTGAGGATTCTAGTTGTTGGAGAGTTGGTTGTGTATGATTTGACTGATGCACTTCAGAGAGTTTTTGAGGATGACCAAATATGTGGATATGAGATTCCATGGCGGGATATGGTTGACGCATATGCTACATAGCCTTGTGTTCTTACTGGATTCATTGGAGTATTCTTATGTCCCAACCGTAGGTTGAAGGGACTCTCAATTGGATGGGGCCAAATTTTGGAGAGCATGATCACATAGGGGACTAGATATGCTTGGGGATCCTACATGCTTGCATTTGTACCATGATCTTCACTAGGTGGTATACCTCAGAGGGGCCAGCTTATCAGCTAGAGTTACATTGCTATAGATATGGACATGGAAGCACATAGTTATCACTCATCCAGTGACAGAGAGACAACATCCAACAGGGATACCATATGTTCATGCATATATAGGTCTAGTTGTACAGCATAAGATGGGAAAATTGGAGTACTGGAGGAGGGTATTGGATGATCTTGATACCATTACCTGAAGGCCATATCTTGACTATGAGAAGTGGCCAGAGGATGACACTGAGATGCCCTATGTGTGCATGACTAGATACCTTATTGGGAGGACTCAGTTTGTGATAGAGGGATTGCTTCTTAGTAGAGTGTTGTGACAGTATGGCAGAGTACAGGGAATTCCCCAAGGATTTTCCCTTTTATGCATGCAGATGATAAGATATACTGGAGTGGGGGCCTATTTTATCATATGATGTAGCGGTTGAGGAGTACCAAGGACTCCAAGTAGTGATATGGGAGTATCACCTAGAGATTATAAAGGTTGTTGTGTCAGAGGAGTATGCTCATTACTTCTCTTCCCATCCATTCCTGAGGATATCTAGTCCTGATGAGACAACACCATTGTTAGATGATGAGGCAACACTGAGATGGAGGAGGGGTGGAGGACATGATGAGGAGGAGGAGAAAGAGATAGCAGTGATGATGGAGATGGGGATGGAGATGGTGGAGGTGGCAGAGATGGTGGGGGAAGAGATGGTGATGGTGGAGATTGAGATGGTGGTGATGGTGGTGGAGGTGATGGCGGTAGTATTCATGTGCTAGATTTCAGAGTGCCTCAGAAGAGGTGATCATTGGTGGCTACAACATAGCAACATGTGAAAATTCACTTGCCTTCACAACAACAACAGACAGAGATAGCTGCTCTATAGGTCTAGGTACAAACTTTGCAGGGTCAGTTGGCATAGGTACATGATTTATTACAGACAAAGGGCCAGGCATAGGTGCAAGCATAGGCATAGAATACTACTCTAACATTGGAGTGAGATAGCCTAAGATAATGGTATGAGCAGGTAGATGGACTAGCTGAGAGACTTCAGAGAGTGGCTAAGGGTACTACCACAAATAATTACCTTCGAGAGGTATGACACTCCACCAGGGAGGCTGAGTACTATAGGATGAGATACCATGAGGTAGTGCCTCCCGAGCAGCGAGTGAGTTATGCTTAGTCCACCAAGTCAGGACATAGTCACTCTAGGACTACCAATAGGGATGTTATAGGGTGACCACCTCATAGAGATCCAGGGGTAGGACCATTAGGTGGTGTAGCAAAAGGCACAAGGCCGATGTTGTCTGGGGCTAGCAGCACATAGCCATTGTGATGATCCTTTGATGTACTTGAGACATGATGTATACCTCGATTTAGTTGAGACATTGATGATTCACTACCATATTTTTGTTATATCTCTTGTCATATTTGGACATCATTGTACACTTGACATTATTATTTTGAGATTTATATGAGATGCAGTGATGATGAGCGATCTATATGTGTTTATATGCATGTACGATGGATGCCTATGATGAATGTATTTAATTTCTACATTATGATGCTTATATGATGTTTATATGATACTTATATGATTATGAAATGATTTTGTATTGGATGCAATGATTATATACTGACATATGAATGATGGATTCTATATGTTCTTATGCATGGTGCTTTATTCTATGAGATGGATGCAAATGAAATGTGATACCCCTTATGTTTTTGTATTTTCTTAGTGCAAATATATGATACTTCTGTACTCTATGGGATGAATTTGATTATGCAAGTGAGATGCAATGCACTTCTTTTTGTGTTTTCTAATGAAAATTTTATTATGTAATGCATGGATGGATGAATGATGTAATAATGTTTTCTAATGATATGCAAATTATTATGCAACTATATGAGAATGGTATGTTTTTGTTAATGTCAAGTATACTCAATCTTTTAATGATAGAGATAACATCACTTTGAAAATTGTGCCAGCCTTGGAAACTCCATAAATACATCTACAAAACTAATATGGATGCAATCTAATTTAACCATGCAGATCTAAATATGCAAATGTTATCATTATTCCAGCCAATTTGTCATGCTTTTATCATCATTGAGCCTATAAAATGTTGAAAGTGAGTACAAAGATCAATGGTATAATTAGACCATGATGACCTGAGTACTACTTCCATGATTTTTGATATTGCAAGTTAACAAAAGCATCTAGGCATAATGGAATTGAGATGACCTGCACATTTCTTGTGTAAATAGACAAGAGTTAATTTTTTTCCTAAGAAAATTAAAATTTTCATTAGTGATACTTTGTAGAGCATGTCTTGCGACAATTTGCATAGTAGTAATGATTAGCTCACAAAAATTAGACAAAGAAAAATCATACTCCTTCCTAGTTCCTCTAGTCCAAGACATCATCGAGTTTCTTTAGAGATATGATAGCAAAAATCAAAGTAAAAAAATTGAACATCCATGCTAACATGATAAAACCATGATTAAAAAGAACGTCATCCATTTAGATTTGCTTTGATTTGATTTTGGTTGTTTCATATGGATGGTTGATGTGTAAAGTTTTATGATCGATGTTCAATGGCGATTTGCACTATGATCATTGTGTTTGTGATGTTGTGTTACTGTTGTTTGCTTTTCTATTGGTTTAAGCTCAAAGTTTATTGTCCCCAATGAGTTTAGGATTTTTCCCCCAATCTAGGGTGAGACATGACCGCGATGCCAAGATATGTGCATGAGGTTTTCTGATGATAGGCCGAATGATTGCAAAAGCGAACGGCCAAAAACACGTTCAAATAGATGGAAAAACTAATCTATCACAAATAGCACCTGTTGCCAAGTTTTCACTACTTGTTTTTATTGAACTTTTTCAAATTTTCATATTTTATTTTATTTTTTTAATTTTTCACATTTTTTGTATTTCAATTTTTTTACATTTTTTTGTATTTTTGAATTTTTTGCTTTTTTGTTGTCACCAAGATGCCTATTTGGTAGGTTTTCATCAAGGTAACATTTTTTTTAGGACTTTTATCATGCACTGGATGAAATAGGTGTAGAACTTCTTGAGATGCAAGTTGTTGATAGGCTCGTCAAACAAATCCCCTTCAGGCATGGACAACTAATAGGCTCTAGATTCATAGAGTGATATGATAACAAAGGGATCTAGCCAATTTGGTTCAAACTTTCCTTTATTTTCCTATCCTATTGATTACAGGGATTTTCCTTCAGGACCAAGTCACCAACTTGAAATGTTCTTGGTTTTACTCGGTGATTATAACTCCTAGACATCCTTTGTTGATAGGATTTCAAATGATCCACAACTTGTTGACAATGTTCATCCAACAGTTCTAACTCTTGTAGCCTAGACACCTAATAATCTTCATCTGAATTGATCCCCTTTAATGACACACAAAGTGATGGTAGCTCAACCTCAATAGGTAGAATGGCATTTGATCCATAGACTAGAGCATAGGGTGTAGCTCCTATTGGGGTGCAAATACTAGTTCAGTAAGCCCATAGAACAAGATTTAGTTGAATGTTCCAATCACATCTAGCATCATTGATAGTTTTCTTTACGATTTTCAAGATGATTTTGTTGAGGCCTCTGCCTGGCCATTTCCTTGAGGATAGTAAGGTGTATAAAATTGATGTTGGATATGAAACCTTTCACAAAGTTCTTGGACATCCCGATTCTTGAAAGGTCTACCATTTTTAATGACAATGGACCGAGGAATGTGGTACTGACAAATAGTGTAATTTAGGATGAAGGAGGCAATTTTTTTTCCTATGATTGTGGTTAGGGGAACAACTTCAATCCATTTTGTAAAGTACTTTGTGGTTGTGATGATGAAATTGTGTCCATTTGACGAGGGTGGATGGATTTTTCCTACAAAATCCAGTCCCCACTAACATAAGAGCCATGTTGATATGAATGGTTGTAGCTCTTGGGTTGGTGCATGAATGAGGTTGGCACTTCTTGACAAATTAAAAAGACTTCTCCATATTCAGCCAATAATACCCCAAGCGTAGGATTTTTTTAGTGAGAGTTAGTCCACTTGAATGAGTTCCACAGATAATTTCAAGAACCTTGCGTAAAGTGGTTTCATCTTCATTACATTCAAGACACCGAAGGAGAGTACCATCTAGACCTCGTTGATAAAGTAAATCGGCTATCAGGGTATGTCGAGCTGCTTGTCAGATAAAGTTTCATTTTTGGCTTCGGGATAGATTTGGTGGTAGGGTATTGTCTCTTAGGTAGGTGTAGATCTTCCCATAGATAGAATCCTTAGCTTCAACTAAATGGTATATAACTTGGGATTTTGGGCTATCATAGGTGGGGTTAAATACTTATTCCACCATGAACTCATAATGAGGTCATTTTTCAGGTATCTACAAGAGAGAATTAATGGTCATCATAGCATCAACAACCTTGTTGTCCCCTCTTGGAATATGCTCAAATTTGATCTCCAAAAAGTACTTCTTGAAGTCATTGACCATTCTTTTATATGGAATTAATTTGTCATCTTTTTTCTGATAATCGTCATTCACCTAATTTATGACTAGTTGAGAATCTCCATAGACATGTAACTCTTATGATTTTCCATTCTACAGTTGTCTTGATACCAATGATCAATGCTTTATACTTAGTTGTATTGTTAGTGCAAGGAAACATTAACCTCTAAGACTTTGGAATGGTATTTCCTTGAGGCATGACAAACAAGATTCCAACACTTGACCCATGTTGTGTGTAAGATCCATCAAAATATAACATCTATTGATGTGTTGACACTATAAGGACATCTACATATGGAAACTCAATGTTCATGGGATGATCATCTTGTAATGGTGCTTCAGCTAGTTGATCTGCTATGGCTTGGTCCTTGATGGCTTTTTATTCCACATACTAAATGTCAAACTCACTCAATATCATTACCCATTTGGCTAGTCTTCCTATCAGGGAAGCTTTGCTGAGTAGATATTTCAATGGATCAATTTTTTCTATGAGTTTGATGGTGTGGGCTAACATGTAGTGTCTTAGTTGTTGAGTAGCAAATACTCCCACCAGACAAGATTTTTCAATAAATGCGTAGTTGATTTCATATCTGCTAATGTAATAAATAACCCTTTCTTTTCCTAAACAATCTTCTTGTGCCAATAGAGCACCCAAAGATACCTTTGTTTTTGCAATATAGAGTAATAATGGTTTTCCTTCATTTGGTGGTACCAGTATGGGTGGTGACATAAAATACTATTTCAATTGATTAAAATTTGCTTTACATTTTTCATCCCATTTGAAAGAAACATTCTTGTGTCACAAGTGATTAAAAGGATGAGTTTTATCTACGAGTTGTGCAATGAACCTCATAATAGATTGGAACCATCCCTATAAAGATCTAAGTTGTTTGATATTCTTCGGAGGAGGCATCTCCATGATGGCTTTGAATTTTGTAGGATCCACCTCAATTCCTTTAGCTGATACTATATATCCCAAAAGTTTAGCTGATGTCACAAAAAATACACATTTCTTGGAATTTAATCTCACATTGAATTTCTCCAACTGAGTGAAAATTTTATCTAGGATTTCTAGATGTTCCTCCCTGGTGTAGGATTTGGCTAGTAATTCATCTACGTAATCCTCCATAAAGGTGTGCATTATATCATGAAAGATAGTGGTCATCACCCACTAATAAGTAGCCCCAGTATTCTTCAACCCAAAAGGAATGACATTCTAATAGAAAGTACCCCATGGGCATGTGAACGCAGTTTTCTCTTGATCTTTTGGTGCTATTTTTATCTGATTATAACCTAAAAATATATCCATAAGTGATAACATTTCGTGTCCAACTATCAAATCTACAATGATGTCAGTGTTAGGAAAAGGAAAGTCATCTTTTGGGCAGGCTCTATTAAGATCTCTAAAATTTGTACTATATCTTGTTGATGGTGTTTTCTGCACAACAACAACTTAGACAGAATGCAATATTCTATCTCTCTTGAAAGGTAATTTTCAACAACAAGTGCTAAAAATCACCCCAAGGTCTCTCGAGTGTCAGGTCATGACAATGCATAAACAACTCAGATAATATGTGAAAATGCTGGTAATCACAATCGAGCCTTACTACAAGCAAACTGTATCATTCCAATTTATCAAATTTTGTAGTATTATAATCTTGAATCCTAAATCTAACCAAATAATAATGAAGAAACATCAAAAGATGAGGGTGTAAGAGATATAGCAAAATCTAAATTACTTCTAATATGAACAATGCAAATGATAAATTCCTGGAATGGACCAATCTCAAATAACCAATTCCTGCTTAACCCACAATGTAATATCACAAGAAAGGTGCAATCTTCTAAGGCATACATATTTTCAAATCATAGACATTCATCCACAATCAAACTAAGCACAAATAAATGTATGGTCCAGGTTGACTTCACTAACCTACTATAATCAGATAGTTACTGGGAGTATAGACCAGAGATTGCTACAAACATTCCAAGCATGAAACCATGAACATTATTCACCAAACTAATCTAGTTCTAAATTTAACATCAAATCTTATATCTTCAAGCAATTTCAAAGGATGGAACAACAGGAACCATGCAAGATAAATTAACACAAAAGAATTCACCAGAGAAACCACAATGCCTTCAATTGTATTAGATCACCAAAATGTAGCAACAATTCCACTGTTCTATGTTACATCATTTGCTTCAAAGAACTTAACTACTATCTCTACTACAAAATACTCTAACTCTTTCTTAGTCTAGCTTGTCTCTATTATCTGTCTAACCCTTTACAAATGAGGCAGGAATGCCATTTAAAGAGAACCCTCAAAACATGTTGGCCCAACTAGACATTTACAAAATAAAATAGCCAAAACAAGTCAGGCCTCAAGAATTTCAAAATAAGGCACACATTAAATGCTGATACATCATCAAGGTCAGCCAAAACACATTCCTCAATGCAGCCCGGATCAACACATGCCCTATAATAATAGGGAAGCACAAATCACAAAGCTATCATTAACTACCGCCTCCCTTATCCTTGTTCTGATCCAATGATTCATGAACCTTCAAAAACACCTTGTCCAACTCAGCAACAGGTGGCAAGGGTAGGATTTTGAGCCGACATTCAATTGATTCAATTTCTTCCTTTGACTGCTTAACCATTGTATCCCAATCACCCTTATATGCCAAGTACTTATCCACCACAGCCAGATAAGTAGCCGCATCATCCAATTGGTGCCCTGTCACAGAATTTTCAATATCAGGGGCATAGACATCATGCCACCATTCCCTCAATTGTTCCAAACTCAAGTATTTAGGGGCGATCTTCCTCCTACTAGTCATTATCTCAAAAAAGGTGATGCATCCATCATAAACACTAGTTAGATTACCATCTATCTACTTCCTTTGTTTATAGACCTTCCTGATGGCTTTCTATCAGATTTGCAGGGCTTCAAACCACTCCCGAGGCTCATTAACCCTAGATGAAGAAATAATTCCATCAATAACCAACTGATCCTTACTATACTCCATGATTGCTTTGGTTTTCTGCAATAAAAGATCAGTATCTTCCTTATCCTGAGATAAAACATAATCTAATGAATCCTTAGCCCTTATTGCATCCTTTCCAGTTGAAAGGATCTCCTTTATTGCATCATCTCCCTTAGTCTGCACCTCTTTCAACTAATTTACTGTAGCTAGAGTAGAAGCTTTCATCTTTTCTATTTCAGCAATGGTCTCCTTCAGCAATAAACCAATAGTAGCAGAAGAGGATAGGTGAAAAGATTACAAAGGCTTCATCAAATCTTCTAAACATTTCCTA
This sequence comes from Sequoia sempervirens, assembly GCA_007258455.2. Taxonomy (NCBI): domain Eukaryota; kingdom Viridiplantae; phylum Streptophyta; class Pinopsida; order Cupressales; family Cupressaceae; genus Sequoia; species Sequoia sempervirens. Next base: position 205,665,925 of record VDFB02373365.1, read on the forward strand.
AGCCTTTCATTCTCTTTCTTTAGTTCATGCTTAGACTGTGTTTCCTTCCTCAATCTCCCAATGATCATTGCACTGGACCCCTCATATTCTTCAGTATCTTGCTCCATAGAAGTAGGACCAAGATTGATGGTCTGTACATCATAATCCTTCCCGGTGACCTCATCTCTACTTTTATTAGCAACAGGGGTAGCAATATGAATAACCCTATTGCCAGCTTCATCCTTCTCAATCTTTGAAACCACCTTGGCTACCTTCTTCTTCTTTCCCTTTCCAATCTTGGCCAACATTTCATCCCAGTTGAGAGGAGTGTACTCAACAATGACCTGTTTCCTCCTGATTTCTTTGTCTAGCCAATCTAGAACAATAGGATCCACCCAGATTTCATCCTTCTTAACCTCTTCATGCTGATCTAACATCTCATCCCTTTCCTTTTTAGGAGATTGACCACCTTTATTTTCCAACTCTAGCTCCTCTTCTTGCAGGGGTGATGGAGTCTTAACAAGGACATCCTCCTTCTCAGGGGATCTATTATCTTTGCTATTTGTAGGAGAATCCTCATACTGTACCAATGGAGAACGATGCACTTCAACATCTCCCAACTCAATCTCAGCAGCTGCACCATAAAGTTCCCCATCCTTAAACGGTTCTACTTCCTCACTAGTCTCATGCTCTTCATGAGTCATCTATTTAGGTATATTCAATGAAGGAGAGGTATTTTTCTATTGTTCCACAGTAGATGCCATTGGAAGAGGATCTTCCTTTTGCACAGTCTCCTTGGGAGATAGAGTTCTTGACCTTCTTGAGTAAACCTGGGTTTTCTCTCTTGAGCTCTCCACATCAACCACATGAGGATCCACCTTATCCTTAGAAGTTTCTTGATCCTTCTTCTTAGAAGCCCTGGTTGTCCTTGTCCTTTTTAGCTTTGAAGGAATGTCTTCTTTCTCTGCTTTCTCAAGTTCCTCCTATTTAGTGGACTTACCTATTTTCACAGTATGACTTCTCTTCTTTCCCCTAGGTTTTCTTTTCTTTTCAGGCTCACTCTCCTTAGGGCCTCTGATTTTAATCTTAAAAGGTGAACCTACCTTAGTTCTTCCTGTAGAATCATCCTCACCGGATTCCTCTGAGGTGGAATGAGCATTCAAATTTCCCATTAGATTGAAAGTACAAGGTACCTTCTCACTCTCCAATTCCCATACTTTATGTTTCAACCATGACTTGGTAGATTTCAGAATGGGAGCCATTAATTCCTCCAACTCAGTTATTTCCTTTTCTGACCAGTTTATCTCTCCAATGGGCCTATCTTTGACTGATTCAAATGCATAATCTTGAACTAAATTTCTATCATCTTCCAACTAATCAAGAATCAACTTGACATTGTACATTCTGATTACATCAACTGAAAGCCTGGAATACCTTTTCTTTCTCACCTCAAAGTCATCCTTGTAGTTAGCCCAGTAATCCTCTAGATCATCTTTGTGATGATATTCTTTAGTAGCCTTCTTCTGTGCTTCACTAGTGATATCGAAGCCTGCCCTCTTATAATGGAAAGAGAAACCAAAAGTACTCAATTCCTCCCCTGATGCATGAGCTGATTGGATTGAAGGGAAAACCTCAGCTATACCAATTTTTAAGGGAAAATCCCCACCAAACCCTGTCTTGTGCTTCTCTCTTTTAACAGCAGCATCAAAATCACATATATGTCGGGTAACCTCCAAGAGTATGATATGGTCAGTGGGATATCTTGGCAATCTGTATGGAGCAGTGGGACATCCATCAATTCTGATATAGGAGAAGGTGGGGAATTGTATAAACCAGGCTCCATATCTTTTAATCAATTCCTTGGCTCCATTAGAAATTCTCACATGCTCTACGTTCTGGAGCAACCTAGTAATATGCATAGTGAATGCATCATTTTCTCTTCTATAATTTGGATTCCCCAGGTGCAGCTCAGGGTACACCTCATAGATGAAATCTTGCCCAAATGTTCCTTTTGGACTCAATCCCCTGTATGGATAAAATCTGGCAAGTACATATATCACATACGATGACATGGTGAATTTCTTTGTTTCCAGCACATCTCTCATTTATCTGTCAATCATTGCACTAAAAATCCCTGCCCAATGGTAATTGATGCCTTGCTCAATATTATTAATAACATGCACCATCCAATTCTCCAACACCCCAGCACTCTTCAAGCCAGCTACCCTGCTCAACAATGTGATTGCATCATATATATCTTGTCGGAACTTGATCCTGTGTAACTATTTAGGCAGCTTGGAGAAATGAGATTTTGGCTTTTCTAGCCAGGAATTGATCATCTGCTAGGCTTTGGTAGGTTCATCCTCATAGTAAGTTTTAGCCAAGTCCATGTCCAAGGCACACACACATGGCAAGTCCGGCATATCAAATGCCTGGGAAATGGAAACTAGATTAAAGTTTTCCAACACTCTCCCATCAGTGCTAACAATCCTTTGCATATCAAAGTCATAGTGTCGGGCACACTCCAATATTAGTTCATAGCATTGAATTGCAGGAGGAAATTCGGCCACATGAGCCAGTTCGGATTTCACCATTCCCTTGGTCAGGGCCGATAAATCTCCCTGAGTTGTCCTTTCTTTGAATTCCTCGTATCTCCAAGCTCCCACATTGGTGTCCGAGACCTCTAACCAAACTGAAGCCACCTTACTATCCGGTAATTGATTCTTCACATCCAGCCTGACCCTCTCTGCATCTGTAACTGAGGATCCCTCTGTATCTCCCTTGGCCTTTCTTGCTACTGCCTTGCTTGATTCAGCTTGCATTCATAAAAGAGCTCATGAGAATCCAATTATCATCCATATTTCAATCAAAGGTTAGCCTTGAAATCACAGGAAATCATTAAGATCAATCATTAATCATCAATTTTGAAAACCCAGGAAAATGAAGTAATCCGGGAAAATGAAGTCGTCTGGGAAAATCCAGTCGAGGCAGAATTCAAAGAAATCTGACCCAGACGGACTCCTGCTACCAAGACATCATTCATCAAATAAATCATCAATAAAAACAAAAGAGATGCATGATTATTATGAGCTTCATCCATTTAACAACAAGAAATCATCATCCAACATTTAATTCATTACTTCAATTTTGAAAATCAAAATCAATCAGAACTAGGTAGAAAACTGAAAAAATCTGGACAGTTCAGATTTTCGTGAGCAGCTTGAAATTCTGGGAACTCATCATACTCTGAGGAGATGGCAAAATTCGAGAAAATTCGGGTGCATGGAGATTCTGCAGACACCTCAGAAACGCGATGATTGTTCGACACACAGACCATTAATCAAGTGATTATACAAACCTCCTATCCAGATCCTACGAACATGAACTCAAACTCAATAAGCCAAATTTTGATTGCGCATGAGTTTAAACTCCCGAAGACCCTCAAATGGTTGATCCCTGCAATGAAATAATGATGCCCTAAATTTGACAACTAAACCTCCGCCATGAGAGCTAAAGCGAGCTTGACATTCAGACACAATCCCTCAAAATGATGAAACTAGGGCGCACCAGGGTCTCAAGTGTTGTGAACAAGGTCGAGCAAGATGCAAGACATGAGGATCATGATGACTCCACCAAAATTAACAACCTTGGGCAGACATACCGAAACCCTAACTTCACAAACTATACCAGGTTATATGCCAACAAGGCAAGGCCCTAATAGAAACACCTAGTCACAAGGGTATACTCGACATTGAATTGATAAACGAAGGGATGCACATTGCTGGCATTAAACCCGTGGAAAGGTGGGTTCAAGCCCTAATTTGATAAATCTATAACCATGAAAACAAACAAGGGTCAACCCAAATAATCATCAACAATAACTCAAAAGATTTAATCACAAAGAGCAAACAATAGGAGAAGTCAACAACGACTTACCATGAATTAAGTTTGAATGAAATTCAAGCCCAAGGAAGTCACTATGAATCAGGGTGCCCTAGTGATGAAAATATCAACACAAACACCCAAGGAATCCACACACAAGCAATCCAAATCCACCGACCAAAGCTCAAAATGAACAAACCTAAGCGCTAGAACAGATGGTAAATGAATAATGAAATCAGGAAGAGCACTAAAATACCTTAAATCCGCTCACAACTGCACCAGAGAGGACGTACCTCAAGTATTAATGATTGATAAGACATATCAAGGAAATCTGGAAACCCGAGTTCAAAACGGAATTCCGGAAAAATCCGAGCCAGCCGGACTATCCTGGTGAGCATAAATTTCATGGATGACACACCCTTCTAGGACTCTGACAAAGTACGAAAAAATCCGCATGTTCTAGAAAATCCTGGATTCAACTAGAAATCTGGACTCCAGAAAATCCGACAGTGATAGATGATGAACCAAGACCCGGGAAAATCTGGGTGAGCCGAAAAATCCCCGACCTAGGTCAAAACCCGGACTTCCATTAAAAACTAAGATTGATCAATTCAACCTTCAGGGTAAGACTAAGGCAAGCAAGACCAACATCCCAAGACCTTAAAAGGACAAATCCAATAAAAACCAAAGGTCCAAGAGACATCTGAAATTAGAAAACAGAGGGTCCCTACTCCAAGTGGGGCATGTGTGCAAAATTGCACAACATATCTAAGGTTTATTTTTGGATTGTTAGATTATCAAATCAATAAAGCATAAAACCCAAAGAAAACTATCAAGAACAAAGGAAACTAAAATAAATGAAACAAGTATACCTGTCACTCATTGAAGCTTCCATGATTTACCTTCATAGCACCTTCTAACTTCTTGATTGATGTGTTGCCCTCAGATTCAATGTGTGAACCATCTGAAAACAAAGACTAAGTCCTACAAAAGATTTGAAGAATTTGGATTGTCTAAAATGAAATCAACTATCTATGCCTATGATGAAATGACTACAATGCTTAAGAAAAGTATGCCCAAGATCACAAATAAACTGCAAGTATATGCATAAATGTGTGTGTGTAATGTCTATGTGTCTAAGTGTCCAAGCATCCAAGCGTAATTGAAATTGTGAGTAAAATTGGCATTTTATAGAAAATGCAATTTTGGACGGACGAACGAGATTGAAAGTTGGTGAAAGCCTAAAATTAGAGGACAATATTTAATGTGATAATCCCTAATCAGGGTTAGGGAAAAATCATTAGATGAGTGGTCGAGATGTCATTTGAGAAAATCAAATCAGTGGTGAAGAATAGATGAGATAATTAGTCAGAAAAATAAAAAAATTGAAATCAAGAAGATAAAGACTGCCTGATTTGTGAGATTCAAAAAATCAAGAAGATAAGAGTTGAACTGAAGATTAGATTTGGAAAATCAAGAATCTACTCGATTGCTTGATTTTTGGAAGAATATTACCATTTTGAATTAAATTAATTCAAAATATGGATTTTGTGTGATAATAAATAATCGATTTTCAGATTATTTACTAAAATGAGCTGACAATTAGGAATGTAAGATCATTTTAAATAATTTCATTTATTTAAAATGAAGGAAATGTTAATTTTGACAATTAAATAATTAAAGATAATTATTTAATTTAGAAGATATGATTAATGATTAAATAAATTAATAAACTCGTTTAATCAAGAGAATTAGTGACATATTAAATAAATAAAATTTATTTATTTAATAATTAGGAAGAAATAAATGAAGAAAGGTAATTAAGAAAAACTAAGAAATTTATTTAATTGGGGGAAGACTTAGACAATTAATGACGTATTTAATAAATAAATAAAATTTATTTATTTAATAATCATGAAGAATAAAAGGAAATGAATTAATTAAATAATTATGAATTATTTAATTAATAGTCGAATGTGGACCAAGGACATAATTAAGATGTCATAATTATGCTAGGACGAAAGCGGTAAAAATAGAACTTGCAGGCCTAGGTCATTTTTAAGTGTCTACATTTTTCCCCTATTTGTCATAATGTAGCATGTCGCATTGTGACAAAGAAAATAAGTCAAAAATATGCCCCAATGCAAAATAAGATGAGGAAGAATGATGAGGAGGGTAGCGGTATGCCCCCTCAAGAGGACAATTGGGTTCCAAGAACATGGGTGTGTTCTCAAAATTGATGAGAAGACTTGAATATGAAGAGACAAAGAAATGTTAGTGTAAAATATATGGATTGATGATATGGATGCAATGCCTATATGAGATGGATGAGAGAAGATGACAAGACAATAGGAGATGCAATATGTTAATTCCTAGAACAAATCCTTCAAAACCTTACCATAGGACTTTAATATTTATTGCTCTTAATCATCATTGGGAAGATTATTGTAATGGCCAACAAACACCATGATATGACATAAATCAAGGTGTGCAAAGTCATACCATCACATAAGGCAAGCAGCCACAAACAAGGATGATCATAACTCATACTAAGAGCACAATTGCCCCAGTCTTTTTGTCATAACCAACCACAAGCATAAAAAGACAAATAAAGACAACAAAGACAAGTCATGAAATACTGTTTCTTCTCTAAATCCTATTTCCAGGACATCCTCGAGAAACTAGCAGAATGATTGCCAAAAGAACAAAATAAAACCATTATCATGATACGTCACTATTTTTCTAGATCTCGAAATCAGGACCTCGCTAAGAAACTAGTAATTATGTGTGTCAAAAAGTCAAGACAAACATCATGATACATTGTTGCTTCTCTAAATCTTGTTGTTGGGATCTTGTTAAAAAACTAGTAACATGATAAAAATCCAAAAGACAAGTGCCAAGTGTTTACCAAGTGTGTCTGGATACCTAGTGTTTTAATGTCAAGTTGTCAAGTTTAACGATGTTGAGATGCCAGGGTGTCAAGGTTTTGATGATGCCAAGATGACGAATGTCAAAGATTGCCAAGTTCAGGAAGGACACATCCTGAATAATGTTGAGAGGTTTGATCCCTTAAATGTTGAAAGGATCCCTCAAAATTCCAGATGATAGGGATGGTGATGATGCCTAGGAAGGACACATCCTAAGGCATAAATGATAGATTTTTTCTTGAGGACACATCTAAAGAATACTGATGTCAAGAAGAGTGATCCTTAGATGTCAAGAGGATCCCTCAAATGTCGAATCATAGTGACGATGCCTAGGAAGGACACATCCTAAGGCATGAATGATAGAGGTTATCTTTTAGAAGGACACATATGAAGGCTGGCCAAGAGTTGACAGCTTGATAGGTTATGATCATTTGACTTGTTTTGGCTGAGTTTGACTTGTGTTGACCATATGTCAATTTCCTTTGACATGCTGATGTGATTGTCATATTGAAATAAATGATTGCCATACTTTGTTTTAATAAGTCATTTTGACCTATAGACTTTTGACATGTGTGCCAGTATAGTGCTATGAACCCTAATGGACTAACCTAGTGTGCCCTCGGGGGCTCATCGACCGATGGCCTTGCCTACGTCATACACTCAAAGACCTCATAGTTCGACACGACTAATGAATTTTTTTTGATGACCAAAGATTGCGTCATGATTTTATTTTGACAAACCTAAAAGGACTAACCTAATGTCTTGGAGACTCAAATATGAGTCTTGCCTAAGTAGCAAATGCGTAGAGACAACGTAGTTCAAACGAATGACAAAGACTTGACTAAAATGATAGACATAATGAAATGTGACTTTGTTTTGCATTATTCAAACAGTTTGATGTTTGTTGTGGTTTTCTTCAGGATGTTTTTCAATTTTTAGGTCTTTCTTTAGGACGCTTTGCAATGTTTTTGTCTTTTTTCAGGACTTTTTGTGATGTTTATGTCTTTTTTTAGGGCTTTTGTGATGTTTTTAGGTCTTTCTTCAGGACATTTTATGATGCTTTTGGTCTTTCTTCAGGACATTTTCTGATGTTTTTATCTTTTTGAATGGTTTAAGAGGATCACGACAAATGCATGTGACTAATGCCTACACATGAGAATCCATTGTCAAACATGATTGTACCCCTAGTCAAGCTGAATACCAATTGATAGGTAATGACAACATTGTTTGATGTGGGAAGGATGCATCCCGAAACAATGTGAGGATGATGATAATGTGACGAAAGTATCGAGGCCTACAGTTGGGCTAGGAACAAAGGCAAGTAATATTTTCGATAATTTTTTTGTATAGATTAGACTCGTTGCATTTGGAATGAATTGGTTAGGACTAAAAGGGATGATGGAGTATCCTTAGACCGTTTGACAAGGGAAATCCAAGATAGGTGACATACATGAAAGGATGAGAGGTGGCCTTGGTAAAGGACGAGAGACATAAGACTAAAGGAATTGTCATATGATTTTCTAGGACTATGTCACATGAAGATAATGAGGTTATGTTAGTAATGACATAAAATTTCACAGATAATGTATGACCAAAGGATAGGCATGTTAAAAAATTTCCCAAAGCATGATTTATGTGTGCCAGTTCTATGTCAAGACCAAGGTAAGTGGGAAAAATGCATGGAAATGATAGGGCCTAGATGGACATAAATGTCATGAGGAAGGCATGGGAAATGAGATGACTTGCCCCCAGGTGTAAAAATTCACATAGATGATTTATTTTACACATGACGCCTGTTTGCTAGGTTTTCATCATGGTACTTATCTAGGGCGCCTGTTTGCTAGGTTTTCACCATTGGAAGAAATTTTCCTCTTTACTATTTTCTTGACTTTTTGATTTTTTTGGTGTCACCAGGATGCCTGTTTGTCAGGTTTTCATCAGGGTGACTATGTTTTACATTTTTTAATTTTTTTGTATTTCTGATTTTGTGGATAGCCTAGATGCTTTAGATGACCATTGACTGTTCTAAATCCATTGATGGTGTTGACATAGAGATCGGTGCCATGATATGCCAATAATGACCTTGTTGAAGGAGTTGTCTTGTCAGGATCATAGTGCTTGCATACAACTGATCGATGTCATTGTGATCCTTTCTGATACTAGAGTTGGCCTTATCAGAATACACACATCACGATAGAGTGTCATGAGAGTCCTTATGGTAAAGAGTTGCTGCCAAGATGTGATGGATGTGTGATGTGGGAGTTTTGGACTTTAGACGAAATGTAGGATTATGATGAATGATGGTAGATGTGGAAAGGTTGTTTGGACATTTAGACGAATAACTTTTTATTTTCCAAACTTAGGATGGTGGATGAAAATTTTTGGAGGGATGGAATTTGGAACCAACACATTTAGATGCCTTGCTTGATGACCATTTTGAAGGAGGTGGACATTGGTTGTATGTGGGAGTCCTCTTGTATTGTGGCTCCACATTGTAATTAACTTTTCCTTTTGACATATTTTCTTTGCTTGATCCACTTTTCTTTGGGATCCATTTTAATTTCATTTGTCCACTTGTCTTTTTAATTGATTCAATGGTCATTGACATTTGATTTTTGACTATGTAAGACTTTTGTTTTTGTTGGTTCCAAAAGGAAGGTTAAAGATGTTGAGAATGACGGTTTATGGTGTGGGTGAAAGGGGTGATGGAAAAAACCTTATGACAAGGATTACTCATGGACTCCATTTTGATGTTTATATCTGACAAGGTTGCCCTCACTATCAAGGAGATTCCACTGACATCGTTTGATTTGCTAACTAAAGAATATCCAAGACCTTGATGTCTGTAATTTTCCTAAAGTTGTATTGGTTGTCGAATGCATTGCTCATGTATGACTTGATAATGCATGCTTTGACATATTCTATTTGCGATGGGGTATTTTTTTTTTTGAAAGCAAGATGCTAACCCATCATGGTATATGTGGACACTATCACTTGTAATGTTCTCACCTGCGAGAAAGCCTACTCTAGTAAAGAAAGATGACCCTATTTGATAAAGTGTCTTAGCTTTATTGTCATGTTGGACATATTTTTGACTGATATCTTTGGTTTGATCTTGTGACATGCTAGGTTCAGTTGATTCTATTGGTGATTCCAAGTCAATGTCAAAACTATCTTGATAGTCATTATCATATAGTCCCATGAAGTTAACTATAGCTCCATCATTTACAAATAAGTTCATAGTGGAAGACTCTTTTTCTATAGGAAGATCATCTAGGGGTCCAATGGAGGCAAGTGTCTCAACTTGCAAAGTATTGATAGTCGGGGCTTGAATAGGGTCGTCAAGTGTTTGATTATAAATGGTGTAAAGGTCAAGGAGTGGATTGTTTTGGATTTCTTGGTCAATGGTAGGGTCTTGGTCAAAGATGGGGTTGTCATGGTTATGGACTTCTTGGTCAATGGTAGGGTCTTGGTCAAAGATAGGTTTGTCATGGATGATATAATCGGAAATAAAATTGTTGTTAAGGATAGGTGTGTTTTGGATGTCATGATTGTCTTGAAGAACTTCTTGAATGGATTTTAAGATAGGGTCATGGGATGGACTACCTTGATTTTGACATGAAGGTGATGTTATGATGTCATGCTTTGGGATTTCATTTTGACATGTATCCTCAAGTTTAGACAATGGGATTTGACTTTGGAAAATGATAGAAATTTCATTACTAAATGTGGCTTGGAAGGGAGTGACTTGAAAAGGATTAATGGATGAAGAACTAGGATAGGACGTGGAGACTTGGACTGGACTAGTATGTGAAGGACTAGGATATGACATGGAGACTTGGACTAGACTAGTATGTGAAGGACTAGGATATGACATGGAGACTTGGACTGGATTGGTGTAAGGTTGACTAAAATAGGATGTGGATACTTGGACGGGATCGATATGGTATGATGTGGGGACTTGACATGAGTTGGTAGATGGTTGATAAGGCATGTAGACTTGGATGAGATTGATAGGTGGAGGACTAGCATATGATGTGGAGACCTGAAATGGACTAGTGGATAGTCGGTTTCCCTTGTCAAGGTTAGGATAAGGGTAATAAGTGGACGTTTGTTGGAGACTAATGTCATGGATGGTGTTAAGTGACTTTTGGTAGTGAGGTTAGATGGACAGAGGACTAGAACTCATGGATTGTTGGTACAAAGGACATTGGTTGTCAGTTTGGAGGAATTGTCTCTTAAAGTCAAAGGCTTGTTGGTATTGACCTCTACAGAGTAACTGGTATTCAACTTTACTAGCAAGCCTATCAATATTTTGTTGAAGTGAAGACAAGGTGGTGGATGTCATGATGTTATTAAATGCAAAGTGACAATGACGTTTGTCTAAAGGAAATGACTAATGCGAGGTGATAAAATTGTCAAGAAAGGATGCCAAATGCCAAGGTGAGCATGAAGACTAATATGAAAATGTTGACTAAGGAAAATGACCAATGCCAAGTGTAGATGCCAAATGAGGACTATGATGGACAATATTTGGAGAAAGGTTTGTCCAACCACTCTAAGCTTGACTTATGTCTCAATTTTGGTTATCAAAGGACTTGCTAATGGGGCTAAGTGACAAGGTTGAAATGACGAGTGAGCCTTCTTAACTAGACTGTTGAGTTGGAGGTTCTCACAAAAGGACAATGACTAAAAAGAGGAGTAATGACTATGTCCCAAGATAACCTAGTTTTGAAATAATGGTGTTGCAATGTGTGGTGAGTTAGCCTAATCCAATGGCCATTTTGAGCAATTTCAGTTCTGGTTTTTGACAGAGACATTTTGAAAAAGATATTTGACAGTAGGCTAAAATGTTTGGACTTAGATTCTGGTCTATGACAGAGTTTAAATTTTTGTTAAGCAAATGTGTCGTTTCAAGTGGCAAATGTGTTGCAGTGTGTCAGATGCATCATTTAAAGGATCAATTGCGTTTCGGGAATGCAAATGCTTTGCAGGAGTCAGACTATTGAAGCTTAGGTTTTGACAAATTTTATTGATAGACAAATGTGTTGCAAGAGGTAACTATTGAGTTTTAAAAGGTTGATTGCGGCGTATGAAATATCAAATGCGGTGCAACAGGCCAGATGCAATTTTTTTTGGAAAATGTAGCTCGATAGGTCAGATGTGGATTTTTAAATAGAAAATGCATTGTGATAGGTCAGATGCACTACATAGGATAACAGATGCATTGGGAAGACTAGAAAATGTGGTGAGACAACAATTGTGGTTTAATAGATGTGCAGATTGCAAAATGTCAAATTTTTTTATGTTTTGGTCTAAAATTCGTATTGTTGAAATGTTGATGATTTGTTTCCTGATGTTTGGGTGTTGTTTGTTTTGTTTAAGTAACTAGCAAACCCTTGGCAAGCATGATGTTTTGGTGTATGCAAACACACATGAGACAAGCACGATCCTAATAGGCCAATAGGCCAAGGGTTTGTATACTTGATATAGCCCACCGATATACCCCGGATTGGTGCTAAACACCTCTGCTTCTCGAGAGTGGATAGCTTAGAAGTTTGGTGGCATAGGCTCCCTTCTTTGCACGCACTTATACGGGCACATGAAATTCAGATTCTTGGGTCATCACTTCCCAAGAATTGCTATCTCTACTCAAGGGGATCAGTAGTGAGTGTCTTCGGGTATGATACTGTACCTTGCACTATACCAAGCAACAACTAAAAAATGGTTGGCCTCTAAAACAATAGGTGTTTAGTAAGGGCATTCCGTTCATAGGGCATGATCCATGTGGTGAGAGTCCCCTTTCGGATCCATCTTGTCGAAACCATATGCATCATTCTTGGGCTTTCCCCAAAAATCCACTTTTATATACCAGATGGAAGTCTCTCAAGTTTAGGGTGCTACTGGTCTGAGTCGTCCTGGGGTGAGTACTTTTTTCCACAAGAATAGACCCAAGTTCTAGAGTCAGTAACCATTTCTCTTAGACCCAGGATCACTCAAAAGTGCAAGGGGAGAGGATACTTTGATTACTAAGTCTTAAGGGTGTATAACAGATAAAATGAGTCTGGTTTTTTGATCACCAAGTTTTCACAAGGTGAGAGCATAATCACCTACCATTTGTTTAAACACAATCAAACATTTGCAAATAGAGTTCATTTTAGAGCACCAAAGGAAATGTTCTTAAATAAAAAAATGAAAACAAGTGGTTTGAGAGATAAATCTTTGACACACATAGCTACAAAACCCCAAGTTAGTAGTTTCATAAATGTCTTGGAAAGCTGCAAAAAAAACTAAGTTAGGACAAGTGATTAAAAACCAAACTAAAAATTAAAAGTTAGTAAATAACTAAATTAGAAAATGAAAAGACTAAACTAAACTAAATAAATGAAATCAAAGAAAACTAAAATCTAAGAGTTTGATTTTTTTTTTTGTTGCTCCAAAAGAAGCAGTTTTTGGGAGCCCCACTCCAAACCCACACACTACAAATAGAAGATTAGTAAACAAAAAAAAACACCAATGAAAACAACAAACTAAAATAGTGATAACTTTCTCAAAAATAAACAAAATTTTATATCGTAGATATTTATGGAAAGCTAAGACATAGACCTTCAAAACCCATAAATTTTTTTGCAAAATCCTACAAGACAAAAGTGCTATAAACAAAAGAAAATTTGGGTCTTAACAACTAAATCCTAAAAAGCTGCGATCACTAAAATAGACATAACCTTCTCAAATCTTAACAAAATTTTAAACCATTTGAAGTTCCGAAAAGCTGAGAATGAGGCCTACAAAACCCAGATAATCATTTTAAACTATTTTATGCGTCCATTTTTCTGTGCTCAAAATAAGATGACAGAATTTCATTTGAATTCTTGGTTGTAACCTGCAAAACAACAAAAATAAACAAGAAAACACAAATTTCTCTACAAAATTACTGGTTCACCAAGGTATCTAATGGTTATTTTTGGATTGTTAGATTATCAAATCAAAGTATAGAAACCCAAAGAAAGTAATGAAGTGCAAAGGAAATATAAATGAAAACACACAAAATGGAACAAGCTCACCAAGTGTCTTCAATCTCCATGGTTGATCTTCATTACACCTTCTAGCTTGTTGAAAGATGTGTGGCCCTCAGATTCAATGTGTGAGCCATCTAAAAATAAAGACAAAGTCCTACCCAAGCTTTGAAGGATTTGGATTGTCTAAAATGAAATCAAGTATCTATGTCTATGACGAAATGAATATAATGCCTAGAACAATTATGCCAAAATCACTAATAAAAATGCAAGTATATGAATATGTCTAATTTTCTAAGCTTCTAAGTGTCCAAGCGTACTTGAAATTGTGAGCAAAATTGGCATTTTATAGAAAATACAATTTTAGACAAACGGATGAGACTGAAAATTGGTGAAAGCCTAAAATCAGAGGACAAGCTTTAATGTGATAATCCCTAATCAAGGTTAGGGAAAAATCATTAAATGAGTGGTTGAGATGTCATCTGAAAAAATCAAATCAGCGGTGCAGAATAGATGAGATAATTAGTCATAAAAATAAAGATTTTCAAAAATCACGAAGATAAAGACTGACTGATTTGTGAGATTCAAAAAATCAAGAAGATAAGAGTTGAACTGAAGATCAGATTTGGAAAATCAAGAATATGCTCGATTGCTTGATTTTTGGAAGAATATTACCAAATTAATTCAAAATATGTATTTTGTGTGATAATAAATAATCGATTTTTAGATTATTTACTAAAATGAACTGATAGTCAGGAATGTAAGACATTTTAAATAATTTCATTTATTTAAAATGAAGGAAATGTTAATTTTGACAATTAAATAATTAAAGACAATTATTTAATTTAGAAGATATGATTAATGATTAAATAAATTAATAAACTCATTTAATCATGAGAATTAGGGACATATTAAATAAATAAATAAAATTTATTTATTTAATAATCATGAAGAATAAAAGGACATGAATTAATTAAATAATTATGAATTATTTAATTAATAGTCAAATGTGGACCAAGGACATAATTAAGATGTGTCATAATTATGCTAGGATGAAAGTGGTAAAAATAGAGCTTGCAGGCCTAGGTCATTTTTAAGTGTCTACACATACATATCCTGATATTGTTATCTGGTTTTGAAACTAGTAAAATATTGGAGATCCATTCAACATAATCAATAGGATGGATAAATATTGCATCTAATAATTTCTTCAATTCAACTTTCACCAATAAGGCGATATGTGCATGCATTTTTCACAATTTCTACTTGATGGGCTTCAGTCCAGATGGTAGAGATAAATGATGCATTATAAGATCTAGATCTATACCTGGCATGCCAATGTATGACCAAGCAAAGTTGACTTGTCTCTCCTCAAAGAACTTAGTGAAGCTTGGTTTTTATTCCTTTGTCATGGATGCTGCTAGATGTAGGGTCTTCACTGTTTCATCTATGCCAATGTTGATGGATTGTGTGGGCTCAACTAGTACTAAAGATCTCTCATTATAGTGCTCAGGAAGAGTGTCAAACCTCACATCTTTCAGTGCCTCAGAGAGGTTTTCACCATTAGATATGCTCATTATTTTTACTTTTTCTTGATCTAATACTACCATTAAATGGTTCATTTTGAAGCTGCGAGATTTGGCACTCCCCCTTTTTGAAGTGTCATTATCATATTCACTGGTGAAACATGTTTTGGGATTACCGGAGCAAAGGAATTTCACAATGGTGTCATCGTTTGGAAAGATAGGTATATCAAGCAGCTCGGTTTAGTCCCAATCAATTAGTTTAGGGTGTACCAATGGCAAGGAATTGTCAAATTGTTAAGGTCAAAAGGGGTGAGTATCATGATGGAAACATCGTCAAAGTGTTCGATAGCAATCTCGTGGTCTATGATGTTACTCTCTTTCGAAGGATCTATCTCGCTCAAAGTTTGATCATCTTCACTTGAGTCATTGATATGTTGTGATCCAAATTCAAGAGATCTAGACCCTGACCTTTGTCCCTTTGTACGTGTTGATGCATACCTTTGTATCACATCAATTTCCTTGTCATGACAAGATTCTTTAGAGAGGGAATCCCATTCATATTGATTGGAATCTATTTTAGAACTATCTCATAATTGAAGGATTCACTCAACAACATGCTGCTTGGTTTCTTCTTTTGACTCTTCCTTGTATCCTAGTCTTTTTTTTTCCTTTGAATTTATTGTGATAGGTTGTATTGGTTCTATGATACCCTCTTTTCTTTTGCCAACAGGACCTTTTCCCTCATATCCCATTTTCTCTAGGATTATAAACCCTTTGCCATATGGCTTTGTTAAAACATTGGAATTTGATGCTTGTGATGCTTCTTCATCTTTGTACAGCTAGTTTAAAACATCCTTGTCTTTAGATTCATCCACTAGGGTGCCTAATTTTATGAACTCACCATCAAAAAGCATGGTTGGTCATGAGGATTGTTTTTTTGATGTTGATGGCTGCCCATATGATTTAGGAGAAGATAACATCTATGAAAGATATAATGATTGCTCAATAGAATATTCCCCCATGCCTTTGTCTTTCAATTGGATCTTTTCAAACTATTTTGATATGGAATTTAGTTGTCTTTCTTGATTTTATGGAGTAGAATCACTGATATCTTTATCTTTGATTGCAAGTTTTCCTCAAGCTGATTTGACAAGGAATTTGATTGATTTTCATTACTTGATGGAGTAAAATCACTAATACCCTTATTTTTTGACTGATCCTTTTTCTCAACCCACTTCGACAAGGAATTTAGTTTCCTTTCATTGTTTGATGCACTAGGAGTGGGAGCTTCCCTGTTATGTGGAACAAAAGTATCTTGGATTGATTTGAGTGTGTTGCAATATTAAGGATTATTGGAATCAACTAAAATGGATATTTCTTGCCCATTATAAGGAAATTTCAAACACTGGTGATACGTTTACGACACTACTTGCATCTCATGAATCCAAGGACATCCCAAAAGTATATTGTATGTCAACTCTTTGTCTAACACTTGGAAGATTATATCTTTTACAACTGGTCCCACTTGAATTGGTAACACTATCAATCCTTGGGAAGATCTCTCCTCATCATCATAGGCTTTTATGGTGATTTTTCTTCTAGCATCAATTGTATTTTCTGAATATCCAAGTGCATGGATAAGTTTTAAAGTGTAGATATTTAGGCCAACTCCACCATCTATTAGAACATGTTTGACCCGATCTACCATCTATTAGAACATGTTTGACCTAATGTTTGTGAATTAAAACATCAATGTGGAGGGAAGCATTGTGTGCATGGGTGAGTGATGCATCATCATTTTCATAAAATGATAGGCAATGAGGTGTGGGAAAGTATTGCACGATAGCTTGGAATTAACAAAATTCTAGATCATTTGGTATTGTGGTAGCTACTTGAGCTTGTTCTGGGATTTCTTTGTGAGCTGGTAAAATTTTGAGGAGTTCCAATATGGATATTTGAGCTGATATTTTTTGCAATTAATCAACTATGTTGTATTGAATTGCACAGACAATAGGTGTTTTAGATGTAGCTCCTTTTAAGACATACTTTGACTGAGCCCATGTGGTTGTATTCACTGGTTGATAATCTTGTTTTTCTCTTATTTTCATGACATTAATTTGATTATCAATTGTAGCAACATTTGTGATCAGATATATTGGTATGGTATCATTGATTTGATGTGATTTGGTGTTGGTGTCATGGAGATGATTTTCAGCTGTAACAATGTTTTGTTTAAACTCAATTGTGATGTCATTAATTGGATTATCAGCTACAACAAAGTCTTGCTTTTCATGGATTTGATCATCAACTACCTCAATATGAAGAATGGTAGAATCATAAACATAATTCATGTTTTTTCCTTTGGTGTTTGATGAAGAGGATTCCCCTTTTTCATAGTTTGGTAAAAGATTCTTGAATGCTCAATGATTAGTATTTTTTTGGGGTCCTTCTACAAATATTTCCTTTCTATCAATCAAATCTTGTACCAAATGTTTCATTTGCATATAGTCATTTTTTTTATGGCCCTTGTTTCTATGAAATTCACAATAATGTGCATCATTCCACCATGAAGGTTTAACTTGTGGTTCCCAATCTCTTGCTTCTGGTAATGTTATAACCTTGGCTACAAGAAGTTCCTTTCATGCTAATTCCAATGACTGTCCCAAAGGTGTGAATCTTCTTCAATTTGATGATGTTCGATATGGTGGTGGTTTAGATTCAGTATTGTTCGAATTGTTGTTTTGATTGGTGTTTTGGTTGGTGTTTTGGTTGTTATTTTGGTTGTTGTTTTGGTTGGTCCTAGTGGCAGTTGTTGTCAAGATAAATATTGGTTTTGCATTTTTTATTTCAATTGCACCATCATTGTTATCAGCAGTCTTGTTTCTTTGCCAAAACTTTTGATTATTATTCTTGTTATAATGATTGGAGGAGTTTGTTGAGTTGTTTCCTTCATTGTAAAATTTTAAGACTCCTCTCTTGACCAAGGCTTCTTCAATTTTGAGTCCATTTTCAATCATTTTCTCAAAGGTAGGCATACATTACAATTCAAGTCTATAGCTCATCTCATCATTTAGATTGTCAATGAAGATTTCCATTTTTTCCTTTTCAGGTATGCGACGAGCATATCTTGCAAACAATCTTCTCCATCTTTGTAAAAATATGAGGAATGATTCACCCTTTTTCTT
The DNA here is from genome assembly GCA_007258455.2 of Sequoia sempervirens. Classification (NCBI taxonomy): domain Eukaryota; kingdom Viridiplantae; phylum Streptophyta; class Pinopsida; order Cupressales; family Cupressaceae; genus Sequoia; species Sequoia sempervirens. Next base: position 205,684,440 of record VDFB02373365.1, read on the forward strand.
TTTTGTATTGCAAAGGTCTATCATGGTTATCTTGTGTTGGATGTTGTAGGAGTATTAGGTAATGAATTTATTGACCAACTCTTCAAATGTCTTAATACCTAGTGCAAGTTTGGAGAACCATTCCATGCATTGTCCACCTAAGCTTTGTGGAAACAATCTCATCAAGTTTCTTCATGTGCAAATTCAAGGCTCATGGTTCAAAATTCCCTTACATGATCTATAGTATCAATTTTACCATTGTATTTATCATATTTTGGGAATTCACAATGTTTGGGAAAAGGAATCATGTTGATAGTTTGATCAAATGGATATGGGCAGATGTCTTGTATCAAGTATCTTTTGGTAGTTCCTCTTTATATGTCAAGAAGTTGTTGGAGATTTTTCATTTGATGAGTTAATGCAACCACTAGATCTATCTTTGGTGGATCAATTCTATTCCTTTTATGAGGTTCTTTCAATTGATTAACATCAAAGTCATGTGGAAGTTTGATACCTTGATTAGCCAACATTAAAAAGTGTTTTTCCGAATCTTTTTCTAGAACTTTCTCCATGAATCTGTGGAAGTTTGGATCCTGTTGAGCATGTTGGATGTCTTCCTTAGTTATTTCAACACCTTTAGATTGGTAGAGTTTATGGAAAGGATTTTCTTTAGCTTCAGCCATGGTGTTTTGAGTTTCAAGCTCTTTTTCTTTGAGTTTCTACTTTTGTGATCTTGTTAGAATGGGCATACAAGTGTTATAATTTGACTAAACTTTGATCTTTTTTGAAGAAATGACAAGGATAATAAATAAGTCAAATAGAATGAAAAATTCTATTGATGAGACTAAGTTAAATGTGATTGTACAACATTGTTTCATGACGAAGGATGACAATTCTTGATAATGAAACTTAGCTTAACAATCAGAGGTATGATGGATGTTTAGGCACTTTAAGGTGGTAGATCTTTGTTTAATTTGAAGAAATTCAATTACAAAGAGCAGTTTCAACAACTTTAAGACATTGGTGTGATTGGGGAATGATTTTATTCTACAAACGCTCCTGGATTTTGGTTCAAACTGATGAATAGATGATGAATTTTTCTCTCTGGTTTTGAATTTACTAGATGTGCTAAAACAAGGTATGGATGCTCTAAAATCTAGCAAACATGCACTAGACTGCCCCCTAGATGTGCCAAAAAATGGACTCAATGCGCTAGAGAATGTACTACATGCACTAAAAGATAGACACAATGCCTTGGAAAATGACTCAGATGTGCTAGAAAATGGGTTAAATGCGCTAAAATAAGCCATGGATGCACTATAATACCCCTAAAATGTGATTTAAATTGGGTATTTTGTAGGTGAATGCACTAAAAGGATTTGCAAATGCGCTAGAAGATGGAACATATGCGCTAGAAAATGCTAGTGATGTGCTAGAAGATGAACTAGATGCAGTAGAAAATGACTCAGATGCACTAGATTGTACCCAAGATGTGCTAGAAAATAGACTCAATACATTAAATGATGTTGTGAATGCACCAGAAAATACCTATATGCACTAGAAAATGCAATGAATGTGCTAAAATAGGGAATGTATGCACTAATCTGGAAGTGTTCAATGTTTTTGAAAGTTTGTCTTGTTATTTTGCTTTTAATTTGTGAAATGGATGTTTTCAGGGGATGTTTTTCTAATAAATGAGTTTTGCTTGGTTTCCTTGTCTATAAATCATGTGAATTAAGTGCTTTAAATGGATGATTTCTTGAAAAATGACTCCAAACACAACAAGTTGTAAAATAGTTGTTTCCAGCCTAGGAACTAAACATTGAGTGTACATTCAAGAATTTGGTCTGATTCCTTTGATTTCCATAGGTATAGCATAAGAGAAAATAGATCAAACACTTTTCTAATGTCAAGGGGCACTTAAAATACCATAGCCCACATCTTAGAACTATGTCAACTCACACAACCATGTCACCCCCTATAGGGCACCCATGTTTCTACCTTTCCTAGATCTTAACCAAAGTTGAATCCTCCACTTTTGGCTAGTAATCCCTGATAGTTATATGGTGAGTATCTTGGGGGTAGATTCTTCCCTCCCCTTTCACTGTGATATTTGAAGCATTTAGAGACTGACTCATCTAGCTTCTAAACTTAAGGTTTCTAGTAAGGGTTTATGTTCGGTGCAGCAATAGATAAAATCCCTCAAGAGACCTCTCAACCTTTATAACAAAAGCTTTAGGGATGGTTATCTTGCACACTATCATTGAATTGTGGGTTTCCCCAAATTCACTTTTGATTATAGTGGGTCAAAAACTTGGTTTTAGTTGTTCCCACTTAGGTCACTCCCATAGGGTGAGTACTTTTTCCCACTATGGTAGGCCTTCTAAAGGTGCTATCAAAACAAGAAATAGTGAGTCTATCATTCTGGTCACCAAGTGGAGGGGAGAGCATAAGCCTATCACTTTACAAGCATAATAGACAAGGGGTTCATTAACCTTCTAATTAAACTAGGTGCCTAATTTAATCAAAAGAAAGCACTAAAACAACTCCAACCCTTATAAACATTGTCAATAGTCTGATATAATTTTCTTTGACCAGCATATTAAGCACCTACAACACCAAAATCATTGACCAGTTCTCAAAATTTTGAATTTTTTGTAAACTAAACCAGATGCACTAAAACAAAACTCATATGCACTAAAAGATCACACATATGCACTAAAAGAACTGCTATATGCACTAAAGAAACTATTGTATGCGCTAAATTATCAACCAAATGTGCTAAGAGACCCCCTGAATGTGCTAAAATATGAGCTAGATGCACTGAAAGATGCTCTAAATGCATCGTAATAGGAACTAGATGTGCCGAAAGAGATCACAAATGTGCTACATAAGAGTTCATGTCCAAATCTATAAAACAACTTTCTAGAAAATGTTGAAATAAAAATAGGGCTAGGCCCCATGGTGGGCACCAAAATGTATTGTGTGAATTTTGTAATGTAAGTAAATAAGTAATAAAACCACACAATCAATGAAACATATTATATTAGAGAATTCAATCACAAAACTAATCAAATTGAAACAAAGCAAATTCCCTAAAATCATTCCATTGTTTCCTATCTTTAGGGATTCATTAAATCATAATGGATCTCAAATTTGTGTATGCACTATGATTGTTAGAATGACAACCTAAGGAATGGAATGTTGGAAATGCAATAACTCTATTCCTACATGATGATTGAATTATATGATAAGGATGCTATTATGATGATGATGTGATGAAAATATGATGCTAAATGTTATGATGTAAATGTTGTATGAAAACTAATATGACAATTGAAATGTAGCTAATAACTAAGCCATGATTTTAAACTAATATGCTTCTAAAATTCTCAAACACTAAATGATCTCATGTAATTTTTGTAAAGTAAGTTTTCTCAAAGATGGGATGTCAAATGTTGTAGAATGAGGTTGTATTTATAAGATTTCCAAGGCATATTGTGATGTGGCAGCAACCAACGGTCAAGATTTTAGCTGGAGAGATGAACAGTGGAGAATGAAGAAGTTAGAGGGAATAAAGGAGATTGTTCCCTTTAAAAGAACACTTTTTCAAGTGTGAGAGAGAATAAAATTATGGAGAGAGCCAAGTGTCCAAATTTTTTTTCAAAATTGGTTGAGGATAATTCCAATTTAAATATTAAGGATATTTAAATTCATGAGACACTTGATGAGGTGGCAAGAAGAAAAGTTGTAGACATGTGACTAAATTTGAATTTGGAATTATTCAAATTTAGTAAGAAGATATTAATTAAACAAAAAAAACTATTGAAATTTCTTTATTTAATTAAGATTAGAGGAATATGATTTAAGATAGAAGAAATAGGAAATGTGAACTATATAAATAAATTTAGAATTTATTTATAAGTAGACGAATTAAAAGATTTATTAATTAAATACCTTGTATTTAATTAATTAATTATCCTAACCGATTTGAGGTGTATACAACCATAAGCTCAAAAATCACCATAGTCAAAAGAATCCATAAATAGCTCAAATGGAAATAAAAACAAATAAATCATGCCAAAATATCTCCAAAATTGATCCACTTTGTACTACTCTAAATAATATTTCCTTTAAGTATAAGAAGTCAAAATCCAACTTTGTATGCACAAGTTATGACCTCTCCAAGGTCAAAAGAAACATCCAACTTATAGCAAGAAAATAACTGTAAAAACAATAAAATCTAGAAAAATGATTGATACCACAACATAGATAATGAAACCATCTTTCCAATGTGCATAAGAAATCGAAAAATCAACTCTCAAGGAAAAATTTATGCCCCATGGAAAAATGCTACTCAATTCTTCTATATAAACCAAGGAAAGTGGCCCTAGGGTGGAGCCACCAATAGCAGTGACACACCAACACCACTCAAAGAACAAGGAGGTGGTGAACCTGATTCAAAATTTTATTTTATTTTATTTTCTTCAATTTTAAAAATTTGGCAAAAAATAATAAAAAATTAATGGGCGATTTAAAATTTATTAACCCTCTTGTGTGGGGGAGGGAGTGAGAGGAGGTGGGTCAACCTAGTAGCTACTCGGCTAGGAAGGCATGATTTCTAGTCTATGTAGACTGACAGACTGTGTAGACTGATAGACTATGTGGACTAATAGATTAATTTGATGATTGTACAGATGGGGGGTTATTGGCCAAAAATATTTGCATTTTTTTCAATAACCAAAATAATCCAAATTGTATGACGCTATTCATCTCTTAGGCCTCTTAGATCCAATGGTGAGGCCTATTTTTTCCCCAAGGGTCATCATCAAAATTTACCATACAAAAACCTCGTAATGGACATCCATAAAAGACCTTTTTTCTAACAAAGATTCATAAACTGGTATCTACAAAAAATAAGCACAAATTTGTAACCCCAAAATCTTAAATATACAAAAAATACCTATAAAAACCCCTCATATCTTGCAATGTCTATTATTTCCATGTAAGACATGGATTCTACACTAGATCTAGTCCAATAAGGGTTATACAAAATACAACCATGACTTTGATACCAAATGAAAGGAAATATGTATCCACCCAAGATAATTTCCACATAACCCAAAATACAAAATCTATGCAAACAAGTATTCAAAATCCATATGTAAAAGAATAGACAATATACCATCAAAGATGACACAAGATATACCCTAGGAAAACCCTCAAGAGGGGAAAACCCAACCTTCAAAAGCATCCATCACTCATGTATTATTCAACAATACATCTTCAGAGTCCTCCATGAAAACCTTTGAATCATCAAGCCCTCTACAAGAACTCCATGTGAACAAGCATGTAACCACACATCCCATGCCATGCTTCAACCCTCACAAATGTCAAAAATATATACTCTCAACCATCCAACCTTCCAACCTTAGGCAATTACCCATGTTTTTTCTTTTATAAAAACAAGGTCACATAATACCATCAAGTGGTATTACATAAAACCATGTGACTAATACCATGAGCTTACAAAACCATTGACCCCTCATTTAATATTGGTAGTAATTTTTCCCAATATTAAAGATTATTCCCATGTGCAATCCAACATTAAATATTTATTCCAATGTTACATAAAACATAAATTGGCCAAAATAATGCTAGACCCATGTGATACAGGTATCCATAGATTCCCTAGGTGCACCACATAATAAATAAATAATTGAATTATAACATTATGTAAGGTGGACAACACACTTTTTCCTAATAGGTTACAAGAAGAATAGGAATTAACATCTGGAAAGGTATATGGCTTTTGGAGAGCATTTTTGATACACAAAAAAAGTATCGGACCTCTACAAATTACCATAAATCTAAGAGAGATGCCATAAATACATAAAGGTGTCATACAAACACCAATTTTACATGTTTTGTACCCTCAAAAATAGAAAAACAAAAAATCTAGTGGTATCTGGAATAGAGCAAGGGCATCTAAAATATGAGGTCAACAAAATAATTCCACAAAGGAAAATCAACATGGCAATAAAAAAATTAATCATTAAAACAAATCATCCATACTTAAAGGGTGGGCCTGATTTTGAATTTCAATTTCCTCGACCTAACCCTAAACACATAAAGTGGAGGATCCCACAAAAGTATTAAGTAATCACATCACTATAACTTAAATAAAATTAACATATAAATATACCATAGTCCCTTCATCCACCACAAAAGTAAAAATACTCACCAAAAAAATAGAGTCGTAGAAAGTTAATGGGTAGAAAAATACAAAAAATGGATAATGTTTATTACATTCATCTCACACAAAATTTATAAATGAAAATTTCACCACTTAATTTTCACTCACTACACATTCTATTATGCTAATAAACTCTTACACTCCATTACTCTATGCTAACCCTATGCTAGTTCCTACTCTACTAAAAAAATTCAGCTACTTTAATAGCCAAACCTACTCTTGTATATGTCTCAAAAAACTAAGGCCAAAATATAAGCACTTCCCCTACAAAGAAATGGAGACAAACTGAGCAAGGGCATTCTTAAAGGTTCCCATGGAGGTAATCTATATAGAAGATATCAAAAAATATATCTATGTGCCCCTCATGTAAATAACCATACAAAGTTTACATTCCTATGGCTCAGACTCCTACAACTAGGCACACACGAATACTTACCACAATATCAAAATATAGTTGAGAAATGGTTGGGTGTATAAAGAGAATTCCAAAATTTCACTAGATAGGAAGAATGGGTTCACATAATCCTGAGTAGATTTCATGATGAACACGTCTATCTAGACTAGCCCTAACAAATTACAAAGGATGTCATCCAAGCCGTCATAGGACTATGGGAGCAAGGGGAAGTCTCATCAAAGAAAGCCATTAAAAATGCAGAGGTCACTTGACTAATGGGAGTGACCTATGATTGTTGGAGCCTAGACATTACAAAAATAGCATAAAAAGTGTACTACACCAACCAAGAGGACTTTTCCATTGTAATCGCCATCCACACAACATACCAAATGGGCATAGACAAAAAAGATATAGACCTCTATGAGGTTCTGTGGAAAGTACTCATGGACAATATACAACACAAGTATTTTCATTATCAGTTTAGGGAAATCTATTTATATGCTTAACTTTCTACTTCGTGAATCAACTATCAAGGTTTATGGGAAAAATATGGGATTCAACCTAGCTAGTGGTAGCCTAAATACTGTTAGAGTAATAAGTTATTATGCTTAATTAATTACATCACATTGATTAATTAATTAAGTCACTTATTCCTCTTTATTACTTAAGCTAAACTTAGGCACATTAATAATTAATTATTAATTATTAAGTGTGCACACTAGGGTTTCATTTAGGGTTTCCCTTTTTAGGGTTTCTTGATCTCCTTCATAAGGATTGATCACATTGTAATAATTTGATTCTCTTAATGCATTTTTACACTGAGAGGTTTTACAGAGAACATCTTTTTCGGTTCTTCATATCTTTTGCATGTGACAGGTATCCATCTTGCATGCAGGTGATCTTGGATTCTAACATGGTATCAGAGCTCCAGACCTGCAGCTACTTGTTCGTGATCTGAAGATATGGCCTTTCAGTGAGATTCAAGTGCAAGGGTTTCCACAGGGATTTTTTCTGCAAGATCTGGTGGTAGCCTATTTTTTGGCTCACAATGGGCTCAAACGGACATCGCCATCGCGTTCGCAGCGTCCCAAAACCCTAGAAATGCCTGTTAAATCATCCATTTTCGTGCAGTTGATCCGGGAGGCAAAAAAATTTTGTCGGGGGGCCGTACGGCCTCCCCAGCACGCAGATCGAGGCTCGAAAATTTAAAAAAAATCAAAAAACGTGTTTTTTTGGAAATCGGGCCGGCGCCTCCAATACAAAAGGGGTCCGCCGCCCGGCGGCCACCGGGCGGCCACCCATCCGCCGCCCGCCACCGGCGAACCACTCCAGCGCCACCGGCTTGCATGCAGCCCCCGCGGGCTCTCCTTTCCTCCGGCAGGTCCTATGGGAGAACCAGGAGCCCGGTAAGGCCGACAACCCGCGCCAGAATATTCCGGCAAGGGTATATTCCGACGGTCGACAATTTTTTTTGCAGGGGACTGTTTTTTTGCGGCGACGGCCAGATGGCCGTCAAATTTAAGCTTGTGAACGGGTGACGTCAACATGACGTCATCGGCCGTATGGCCCTCATATGCCCCCTCCTAACCCTAGTTTTCCCTAAAGAAGCAGTTTTTTTCTTTTGGCCATAACTTGGGCATACGGTATCGAAATCGGGCAAACGAGATATTGCCAGAAAGCTGGTTCCGAGCACTTTCTAGTAGTGCTGTTTATTTTTCAGTATTTTACTGTTTTTCTGCATTTATTACTGTTTGAAGTCAGATGTTGTTTTTGGACTTCCGAGCTCATAACTTTTTGCCACGATCTCCGTTTTTCGCCTCGTTTGAAGCGTCGGAAAGGTATTAAGGAGCTCTATCTTTTTGTCCATGTAATTTTTCTGTATCTGTCCCAAGTTTATCAGTTATTCCATATTTGGCCCGATGGGTTGTTTGGCGATTACTTGGATGTTTTGGCAGTTGGGAGAGTGCATCTTGCATCTTTGCACTTCGTTTTCAGTAATACATCTTTCAATAATTGCTTGCTGCTTCATAGATTCTAGAGTTGTTCCAGTTTGGAGTTTTTGAGTGTTCCGTGGCATCGGGTTTTCTGTTGCTTTAATCATGATTCCTTGAGTCAATCAGTGACTCTCATCCGGTTTCAGTAGTATACAGAAGAATATTTACTTGCTTGCCTATATCAAGTTCCAGTGTTACTCTACAGAGTTCTTCCAGTGCTTCTTTGCAGCATGTTATCTCATTGTAAGGGGGGTTTTGTCCCACTGGGTTTTTCCTTCTCTTACTCCTTCTTGCATTTGTAAATGGGTACCTGATCAGGCCTCGTTTCGGGACCCATCTTTACTTTCATGCATCTTATTCTAGTGTTTTAGCTTCTTCCTAAGTTCATCTTAAGGGGGGGTGTTAGAGTAATAAGTTATTATGCTTAATTAATTACATCACATTGATTAATTAATTAAGTCACTTATTCCTCTTTATTACTTAAGCTAAACTTAGGCACATTAATAATTAATTATTAATTATTAAGTGTGCACACTAGGGTTTTATTTAATGTTTCCCTTTTTAGGGTTTCTTGATCTCCTTCATAAGGATTGATCACATTGTAATAATTTGATTCTCTTAATGCATTTTTACTGAGAGGTTTAAGAACAACTTTTTCGGTTTTTCATATCTTTTGCATGTGACAGGTATCCATCTTGCATGCAGGTGATCTTGGATTCTAACAAATACAAGACCATGTTAAACATTTTCAGGATGCCACCTTATTTATCACAACCTACTAGGGGTTCTTCATATCACTCCAACAAAAGCTCCATGATAGGGAATACATCTCCTATGAGGTGGTATACTAGTATATCAAGGATACAGTCTTCCTAGTAGATAAATCATGCACCTTTATGGAAGCCATTGAACCAAGAAACTCATGAATACCCTAGTTGTCAAATGTGGTATCTAATGTTGAGATCCACAACTATGCCTCTACCCTCCCCAATAGTCTAAAAAATCCCCAAGATGAGAAATTTACAATTTACTTGGAATATATGGATAACCTAGCTAAGAAAGGGATAGAATATTTTGTAAAGAATAAGGAGAATTTGCATGAAAAATGGGGCATACCCAAGAAAAAACTAGAGTAGATCACTCCTCAGAGGTCTAGAAGACTCCACCTAGGCACTCCATGAGTAGGACCTCCCAAAGGTGAGCCTAGTAGGTCAAGGAAAGGAAGGCCTACAACCACCCCTACCTAGAAAGAATCATCAAAAAAGGTAGCTAGAAAATCCTTCATATAAATAAGCTTAGGAAGAAGCCTAAGAAGAGAAAGGAAAAGGAACAAAGACAAGTTTCTCCACAAATAGTAGATGCAGAAGAAGAGAAGCCAATTTCAAAGGAGACATATATTCTAGAGACTATGACTATCCCAAAGTCTCCCTACTAGTGGATGAGGACCAGCTATATAGTGGTCTATTTCAGAAGGAAGCAATAGATAGGACACTACAAAAATACCCAAACATAAAAGGCCCAAACCAAAAATCTAGAAAAAGGGAAATTATCAAGTATATGATAGAAGCCAATATCACTTTAGAACATATGATTGATCATTTTTTGGACCAATTAACTATCACACTAAAAATAGAATGGATAAAGTATCAAAATAAGAAGAACAACTAAAATACTTAGCCATTAGAGAGGTGGTTGCTATCGGAACACAACAATCTACTGAGAGGGGGATGAATCAACAGATCTATTAAATCATATTTCTAAATACTTTATGTAGATTAATTCCTTTTAACCTTTTTAGTGTATATTAAAACAACTACAAGTAGAGACAAAAAATTCATACACATAATAATCACATAACATAGAATATACATGGAAAACCCAAGATGGGAAAAATCACGGTGAGAAATATTGCTAGGAGCTACTATCCTAGTCCAACCTCACAATCAAATGTTTTGTTCCAATGTTTAAGGGCCCCAACCCTAAGGATACACCAATCCCCTATTTTAGGAGCATCCACTCCAAGGAAGTACCCACTCCCTAATCTAAGCACCTACCTAGATATTTGATGGTACCCACTAATCAAATTTACAACTTAATATATTACAATTTTATTACAGTTCATTGTTGGAACTTACTTTGCACCTTGGAATTTTTCTCTACACCTCTTTCATTTCTGCACCTTGAAATTTAACCTTGATAAAGATCTTAGATTTTTTTTTGGGTTCTACTCATTCAGAATTAGTGCATTATTTGTCTGCAACTTGGCTCTCTCTCACTCTCTTACACACTTGCACTCCACTACAACTACCCTTCACCAATTTTTGATTTTCTTCACTTGTTTCTTAACTCCACCAACCTATAATTACTAACTCAAGCCTTGTACCACTATATAGATCCCCTTATTAGGGTTTTCCCACTATATTCTTTAAGAAGTTATTTATTCATTCAACCACTCGCCATCAAAATAAAATTTTGCACCAATGCCATTTTTAGTATGTAACCAATCTATGGTTTGTTTTTCATTAACGTACTTTCTCTATATTTGATCTTCTATTTGTTAGGAATGCGATCTTTTCTACCTAGAGGATCAAATCACCATTAAACGTGGTAGTTAGAATGGTTATAAACATTAATTTTATGCTCTATGTCGGCTACCATCTCAAATGAGGGTTTCTCTACCATTATCTTTTCCTATCCATTGACATGCTCCTGCTTTGAATGTCAACCATTCATTTCAAGTTTGGTTCCATGATTTGACATCTAACAACTTTGCTTCCCATTTTAGATCTCTACCAATCTATTTAATTCCTTTGAACAATGACAGTTGATTTTAAAAAATCACACCAATGTGATTCACAACAACGATGTGAGTCATCAACCAATCATTTTATGCCACAAGTCCTATTCTTGCAAAACTACATGCATCAACCCAAGTCAATCTAGGCATCTTATGGAATCACTTCTCCATTTTTGGTAACTTTCCATTTACATTCCTTCAAGGGTCAGGAGTTTCTCTCCCTTCTTGCTTGTTGTGCATTGGCAGAGCTTAAGAGGTAAGCTCAAATTTTGAAGTCTGAAACTCTATTTTCCTTCCTTGCTAACGCCATGTTATATGGATGTTATCATCATCATCTTTTTGCAAGATCTAACCCTTTCGAGTGATATGCTTAGGGATTTCTTCTTACAAGTTACCTGCCTTTCAAATGAACTTCAAGCCTTCCTCCCACTTCATGATGTCCAAGATCATTATTCATAGCCTTTTCATTTTTTAGGGGTTCGAAGGTCACTCTTATCTTTTCTGCATACTTACCAACCTTAAGAAAAAAATTTGAAAACTGAAACCATTTCAGGATTTGAAGATCTAGGTTACTCCATAACTTCTTCCATAAAATTAACAATAAGGCGTAAACCTTAACTCCAAAGTTCAAATCCCAAATTATTTTCAGACTTCAGTGTAACTGCCTTTTACAAACAAAAGGTAAGGTGTAAGCATGCATTCTTAGGCCCAATGTTCAAAACCATTCCAAACTTAACTCAATTTTCTTTTTGTAATCCTTTGAGGAAAAAGGTAAGGTGTATGCCCTATGCTCAATTCCCGATACCTTGTAGACTTAGTAAAAAATGACTAACTCTTTTTCTCCTGTGGAAAGCAATAAGAGGTGAACCTGATTCCCTATTGACATCAATCAAGCTCATTTATACTATCTCTCCCTTTGAAAACTATAATATTTCCTTTTGGCATCAATGACAACATTATGCCAACAATATCCCCCTTTGTCATTGATGGAAAAACCAAATTCTCAAACTGCTCTAGTACCAATTAAAATTGAATATACCATGAGTGCACAAGAATAGTAGCTCCCCCTTCGACAAATCTCTCTAGTAGAGCATTTTATCAATCTCCCCCCCTTTGAAATCAATGGAAAAGGAAAACCAAAAGATGGACATACTCCCCCTTTAACAAGAAATCCAAAGAGAAGGAAAAGATTCATAAACCAACAACCATCAAGTCATTAGAAATTTGTAAAACTAGGTTTACCTAACTTGATTTATCTTTCATATCTAAGGATGAATAGACTAATAGTGAAGCTCCCCATGGACAAAATCCCTATCACTAAAATTTAGTGATATGATGTGGGAGCAATTACTCCCAGTTTTTTCCTTAGATATTCAAATTGTTCCTTGTGAAGAGGCTTTGTAAATATGTCAGCAAAGTGTTCTTTGGTGTAAACATATTACATGTTGACTTCCTTTTCTACAACCTTCTCTCTAATGAAGTGATACCTAATTGATATGTGTTTTTTCCTAGAATTCATCACTAGATTCTTTGAGATGTTTATTGTGCTTGAATTATAACAAACAATAGAGATAGGTTTCATGTACTCAACCTTAATGTCCTTGAGAGTTTGTTTCATCCATAATACTTCAGTACAACATGTTTTTTCTGCTATGCATTTTTATTTTATTGTAGATAAGGTGATTGATTCTTTCTTTTTACTCATCCAATACACAAATTTGTCTCCCAAGAAAAATATACCACCACTAGTTCTCCTCCTATCATCTGTACATCTATCCCAATCAAAATCTGTATATGTTGTTAAAGTAAAATCTTTGTTCTTGGGGTACCACAACCCATAATCAACAACACTTTTAATATATATGAAAATTCTCTTCATTGCATTGACATGAGACTCCTTGGGAGCAGCATAAAACCTTGCTACCATACACACTGCTTGCATTATATCTGTCCTTGATGCAGTTAGGTATAACAAGCTTCCAACCATTGACCTATACATTTTCTAATTTGCATTTGGGGATTCATCTGACTTGCTCAATTTGCATCCAGTTACCATGGGGGTACTAATCAGTTTGTTTTCTTCCATTCCAAATTTATTAAGCATTTCCTTAGCATACTTGGTTTGAGATATAAATATCCCATCACTAGTTTGTGCAATTTGTATACCAAGGAAAAATGACTACTCTCATAGCATTGATATTTGAAATTCATCTTGCATATGTGTAGAAAATACCTTACACATTTTTTCATTGCTACCTCCAAATATGATGTCATCCACATATACAACAACAAAATGATCATGTGCTCACCTTCTAATTTGAAGTACATATTTCTATTTGCACATCCCTTTTTGAATCCTTGTTGTTCTAGGTATTGGTCTAATATTGAATACCATGCTCTAGGTGCTTGCTTTAGACCATATAATACCTTCCTCATTCTGCATACATAATCTTCTTCTTCTGAAAGTTGAATTCCCTCAAATGTTCAATTGACACTTCTTCTTCAATGTTTCCATTCAAGAATGCAGATTTAACATCCATTTGATAATCTTTAAATCCTTTATAAATTGAGAATGCAAGAAACATTCTTATTGCTTCTAATCTTGCAACCAGTGCAAATGTTTCTTCAAATTCAATACCTTCAACTTGTGTATACCCCTTGCACACCAATCTTTCCTTGTTCCTTACTACAACTCCATCTTCATTCAACATTTTTTTAAACATCTATTTAGTTCCTATCACATTTTTACTTGGGGGCCTAGGAACTAATTTCCATGTCTTGTTTTTCTCAATCCGATTCAATTCCTCTTCCATGTAGTTTGTCTAGCTCTCATCCTTGATGGAATCAATATAAATCTTTGGTTTAATTTGTAACAAGAAAGAAAAATTTACTTGTTCCTTATTCTTTGTAAGTCTTCTCCTTGTCTAAACACCATCATATTTATCACCTATAAATTAACCTATAGGATGATCCTTTTGAACATATCTTGCAGGTTTTTTTTCAATAACTTCTTCTTTAGGCTCTTCTTCATTAGCATCAATTTCTTCTTCATCTTCTAATTCAAATTCTAAATTATTTATGTTAGACTTAGCATGTTTCATATCTTCATCAATTCTAACATTGATGCTCTCAACAATTTTGTGTAGCCTCTTGTTATAACACTTGTAAGCTTTGCATTGGGTGGAATATCCTAGAAATATCCCTTCATAACATCTTGAATCAAAGCTTCCCAAGTTTTCATCTTCTCTCTCGATGTAGAATTTTCTACAAAAAACGTTGAAATACTTGATAGATGTAGGTTTGTCATGCCATAGTTCATATGGAGTCTTACCACTATTTTCTCTTATTTGAGATTTTTTCTAAATATAGACTATAGTGTGGATTGCTTCTCTCCAAAATGTATCTTCCAACTTAGCCTCACTCAACATTTCTCTAGCCATATCTTTAACCATTATGTTCCTTCTTTCAACTACTCCATTTTGTTGTGGAGTTCTTTGTGCATAATATTATCATTTGATTCCATTTTTTTCATATTATCTAATTAATTCACTTGATGTTAATTCTCCACCTCTATCCAATCTTGAGCACTTGATTCTTAGATATTGGTCTCCTTTTCAACCAGGTCTCTAAATATATTGAACTTTTCAAATGCTTTAACTTCTCCTTTAGAAAGGTTATCCATGCCATTCTAGTATAATCATCAATTAGCAACATGAAATATTTTTCACCTTTCAATCCTCTTGTCCTTGTGGGACCACACAAACCCATGTGAACTAATTGCAAGTGTTTTGTGGTTGAATATTCCTGCATTTGAAACTTAACCCTTATTTTTTTCCATGTTGGAATTCTTTGCAAATGATGTTTGCAGGATTTGTAATCTTAGGCATGTGTCTAACTAGTCCTCTTGAACTTAATTTTACTATATTGTCAAAACTGGCATGCTTCAACCTCCTATGCCACAACCAACTCTCATCTACTTGCCTTATTAGACAATTCTAAACTTTTACTTCACAAAGATTATAAAGATTACTATCATTCCTTAATCCTTGTGCAATTGTCTTACCATTCTTTTTTATCTTGTAGACTTTTGAGTTAAATACAATCTTATATTCAGAGTCACACATTTGACTTACAATTAGTAAATTGTGCTTCAAACCTTCAACATAAAGGACATCTTTTGTAGGATTTTTACCATCTATGCTTGAGATTCTTTTTCCATAGAACTTCATAGTAGTGTTATCACCCAAACTAACTGATCCTTCTTTACACTTCATGAGTTGCATGAATTTACTTTTGTCCCTTGTCATATGCTTGGAGCAGCCACTAGCAATTACCCTCAAATTTTTCTTTTTGGCATGCAATATCGTTTGTGCAATCATTGATTGAGTGGGATTCTACTCTTTCTCCTTCCACACCTTCTTAGTTTTCTTTTCTTCCTTCTCGTCCTCTTTCTTAGGGACTTTAAATTCCTTGTTCACTTTGGGATGTGTGGTTTTTTCTTTTTAGATTGAACATTTGGTCTTATAAATTTTGTTCTATAATTTCTAGCTATATGACCAAAATTATTACAATTATAACTCGTCACATTCATGTCCACTAAAGGAGAAAATGGATTTTTTCTTACAAAATTTTTAATTCTTTTCATAACTAGTCTACATTCTCTATCCCTATGGCCAAATTGATTACAATTATAGCAATACATCAACATCAATTCTTTTTGTGCTCTACTTCTTCTTTAGTTGATTAGGAGTTGATTGGTTATTCTTCTTGTCTAAAACTAGATTCTTTTCTTAATCAAATTTCTTCACCTCAACAAAATTCTTCTCCTCTCCAAAGACATCCTCTTTGCATGAATTATCACCATCTAAGCCAAAATTTTCTTCTTCTCTAAATCTTTCATAAAGCTCAATAGAATCATTTATGAAGGAACTCTTTCCTTTCTCAAGACCTAAACTAGATTTATGCTTGTTAGCTGGGTTCTGTGTTCTCAATAATCCATCAAGGATCTTTAAGCCTCCCTTTAGATTCAAGCCTTTTTCAACCTTCTCTTTGGTTTTCTCCAAATATTTTCTTAAGGAAACTACTTTTTCCTCAAGCTTCATACATTTGTCCACTTTAGATTCTAGTTCATATTTGACTTCTTCAATTATTTTAGCCTCCTCCACTTGCAACTTCAATCTCACCACCATCTAATTGGAATCTTCAAGATTTTTTGTTAGCTTTTTAGCTTCCTTATGTGTACACTTCTTCAAATTCTTATTCTCATTTTTTAGATCATCAATCTCATCTCTTAAGTTATCAATCTCTTCCAAGGCACTAATTAACTCACCCTCAAGGTCAACTACTACTTCTTCTTCACCTAGGTCTTCACCCCTTCCATCTTTCTATTCTCTAGAACCTTTAGCCAAGAAGAGAAATTATTCTCCATCTTCCTCCATTACAAGGGCATAGTCTTGTTCATCATCTGAACTATCACTAGCATCAAATGAATCACTTTCCTCTTGAATGTACATAATCTTCTTTGTCTTCCCAAAATTCTTATTCTTAGGGAAGTAGGGTTTCTTTTTCTTAATATCTTCTTGTTCTTAGTTATCCTTCTTATTGTAAGGACATTTAAAAGCAAAATGACCTATTCTACCATAGTTAAAACACTTGAAGGGAAACTTACCTTTATACTTTTCAGATCCTCTCCTTAGTCTTCTAGTGAATTTTGTTTCTTCCTCATTAGTCTGTTCATGTTCTAACGTAGAGACTATTTCCTTGTATTTCTTGGGTGCTTCAACCTTATCTTTATTTGCAGCCTTGAATGTGGCTTCTCTTCTAGATGATTCTCTATTTTCCATTCTCTTTTCATATATAGTGAATATGCCATGTAGTTCATCAACATTGATTTTATCCAATTCTTTTGCTTCTTCTATTGCTAATATCTTGGAGTCATACCTGTATGGCATAGACCTTAATACTTTTTTCCCAATAAATAATTCCTTAACTTCTTCTCTGAATCCTCTAATAGATTTAACTATTTCATCAACCCTAAGTAGATATTTTTCAATCATTTCATCTTCATTCATCTGAAGGCTTTCAAACTTATCTCTAAGAATTTGAAACTTTTCTAATTTTATATTATCATCTCCTTCATAGATTCCTTTTAACTTCTCCTAGACATCATGTGTAGTTTGAAAATCCATAACCTTGACAAGCACTTATCTAGACAAACCACAAAGAATGGTATGCTTTTCTTTTTCATTACTCTCATAATCCTTCTTACCTACAACATCAATAGGAGCTATGGTTGGTGGTGTATATCCATTCTTAATATAAATCTAAACATCAAACCCTAAATATCCCAAATATGTCTCCATCATAGCACTCCAAAAAGCATAATCTGATCCATCAAATCAAAGATCCTTTGTTTGTAGAACCCTCTTGACCAGCCATTATGTTCACTAGTCCAAGATCTACCCAAGCTGATTAAGCTTTGCCTAGGGAACCTAGGGCTCTGATACCAATTGTTGGAACACAACAATCTATTGAGAGGGGTGGCTAATCAACAGATCTATTAAATCTTATCTCTAAATACTTTATACAAATTAATTCCTTTTAACCTTTACAGTGCAAATTAAAACAATTACAATAAGAGACATAAACATTCATAAACATAATCATCACATAAAATAGAATATACATGGAAAACCCAAGATGGGAAAAATGATAGTGAGAGATGTTGCTAGGAGTTACTATCCTTGTCCAGCCTCACAATCAAATGTTTTGTTACAATTTTTAAGGGCACCAACCCTAAGGATACACTAATCCCCTATTTTAGGAGCATCGACTCCATTGAAGCACCCACTCCCTAATCTAAGCACCTACCTAGATATCTGATGGCACCCACCAATCAAATTTACAACTTAAGATGTTATAATTTTATTATAGTTGAATGTTGCAACTTACTTTGAAACTACATAATACTTTGTTGCAATCTCTACACCTCATTCTTCTACTCTGCACCTCTTTCTTTTCTACACCTTGAATTTTAACCTTGATAAAGATCTCTATTTTTTTTTGGGTTCTACTCATTTAGAATTAGTGCATTCTCTGTTTGCAACTTGTCTCTCACTCTCTTACACACTTGCACACCACTACTACTACCCTTCAATTTTTTATTTTCTTCACATGTTTCTTAACTCCACCGACCTGCAATTACTTCATCAAGCCTTGCACCACTATATAGATCCCCCTATTAAGATTTTCCTGCTATCTTCTTCAAGAATCTATCTATTCATTAAGCCACTCACCATCAAAATAAAATTTTGTACCAATGTCATTTTTAGTATGTAACTAATCTAGGGTTTCTTTTTCATTAATGCACATTCTCTATATCCAATCTTATGTTGATTAGGAATGTGATCTTCACCACCTAAGGGATCTAATCACTATTAAACCAAGTATTTTGAATGGTTATATACATTAATTTTGTTCTCTGTATCGACTACCATCTCAAATGAGGGTTTCACCACCATCTTTACCTAGCCGTTGACACACTCCTGCTTTGAGTGTCAGCCATTCATTTCCATTTTGGTGTCATGATTTGATGTGTAACAATTTTTTTTCCCATTTTATATCTCTACCAATCAATTTAATGCCTTTGAATGATGATAGTTGATTTAAAAAAATTGTGCCAACATGATTCACAACAATGATGTGAGTCATCAACCAATCATTTTATGTCATGTGTCCTATTCTTGCAAAACCATATGCATCAACCCAAGTCAACACAGGCATCTTATGGAATTACTTCTCTATTTTTTGTGACTTTCCATTTCCATTCCTTTGGGGGTCAGGAGTTTCCCATCTCCCTTACTTCTTACTTGTTGTGCATTGGAAGACTTAAGAGGTAAGCTTGAACTATGAATTCTAAAACTCTATATGCCTTCCTTGCTGTTGTTACCTTGTATGGATGTTGTTGTTATCATCTTCTTGCTAGCTCTAAACCTCTCAGGTGATGCCCTTAGTGCTTTCTTCATTCTAGTTATTTATCTTTCAAATGAACTTCAATCCTTCATGCCACTTTGTGATGCCCAAGATCATCATTCATAGCCTTTTCCTTTTTTGGGGGTCAGAGGCCACTCTTTCTCTTTAACACATACAAACCAACCTTAAGAGAAACTTTCAAACACCAAAACCATGTCAAGATTCAAAGATTGGGGTTCCTCCATAACTTCTTCCATAAACTTAACGGTAAGGCGTAAACCTTAACTCCGAAATCTGAAGCCCAACTTCTTCTTAGACTTACATATAACTACTGTTTACAAACAAAAGGTAAGGTGTAAACATGCATTCTAAGGCCTAGTGTTCAAAACCATTTTAGACTTAACTCAATTTTCTTTTTGCAATCCTTTGTAGAAAAAGGTAATGTGTATGCCTGATGCCCGATTCTCGATGCCTTGTAGACTTAGTAAAAAATGACCAGCTCTTTTTATCCTATGGCAAGCAATAAGAGGTAAGCCTTATGCCCTTTCAACATCAATCAAGCTCATTTTTTATATCTCATCCTTTAACAACTATAAGATGTCCTTTTTACATCAATTAAAACATTATTCCAACAACTTCCATAGTGACCTCTTCGTAAAAACAAAAGATAATGGAGATTCAAAATAAAGAGCTCTAGTCTAAATAAATATTAGACAAACCAATGATGAAAAAATAAAAAATCACTTAGGAAGTGGGAAAAGAGATTACAAAAGCAATAGAAAAAACCTATCAAATTATGCACAAGGAAGAAGCAAAATATCAAACTTCAAAACATGAGCAGTTTTCTCCCCCTTAGTAATTTGAGACACCTTCCTCCTCTACCACATCCTCCATTCAGCCTATCAAGGAATTTTCTACTAAACAAAAGCAAATCCAAATGATGGACTCTCCATAACTCTTTGAACTACCACTAGTAGGCTCATAGGTAGACTTGGGAAGCATCTTACCTTTACATAAATTTTAGTTGGGAGATATCCTACACCTAATATTAAGGGAATACATTATACAACATCATGTGGATAGATCTAACCAATTAGAGGAATTAGTAAAAGATATACAAAGAAAGTTCCCTCAAATCCAAGGGGAATCATCCCAGCCATTAGAAACACAACTAAAATTTTTGATAGATGGGGTAATTAAGGAAAACCCCTTATAGAAGAAAACAATGAAGTAGAAATTCTAGGCATAGATTCAACAAAAAAGGACATATGAGGCAAGGAAGAAGTGTGCTATCACACACTCTAGACTAGAATCACAAATTAGTACCCTAAAGAATATAAAAGGAGATCTTAATACCTTATATCAATTTTTTCTGTATTGGCCAATAGTAATAGCAATAAATAAGGCCTAAAGAGATCAATTGAAAGTATAGATAATTCAAGAGATACAATATACGATGCCTTGCAAGATATAAATGGGTAGTCTAGGGCATAGATAAAGGCCATAGATGCACAATTCCAACAATTGCAAGATCAAAACGATTGGATCCAAAACATATTTGACCAACTTTTGGAATTTGTCAGTTTGAGGTTAGCACATATCACAAGATTCCTCCTCAAATCCCAATTGTTGACCCACAAGATACAAATTACATAAACACTCCCAGAGGTAGAGAAAATCTTAATATAGATTTGGGTATAGAATCAATAGCTACACTTAGCTAAGATCAAATGGGATAATAATTTTGCAAGCCTCAACAAAATATACAATTATATTCTTCCAGTAAAGTAGAATTGACTTGAGGAAAAGTCAAAATTTTAAAAGGGGGGATGATGTTAGCTGAAAAGAAGGACAATGAAGACATCGACCAATAAAATACACAACATCTTAGCACAAAACACATGTGGAGCATAATATTGTAAATAAATCATCTAGACTAGGGGTATCATAAATGGGTCACATCCCATCCCGTAGATGTAGGTATAAGAGAATATATGAATGAAAAAAATTATGAGATACAACATGCACGTAATTGATGTAGGATGACTATATGTATAAATATATGGAAGAATAGAGGTATAAAGATTAGATAAAGACTAAGAAAGAGTATAGGAGAAGATATAATGATGTATTATTTTTTATCTGATTAATACAATAGATATCAAAATTCTATCTATATAATGTTATATGTTGTTCTATAAATATATAAGTCCTTAATCGTATTTTTGATCTTATTGGTGTTCACCTTTATATGACTCAATTTGGGGATCAAAACTTTTCTCTATGTTTCCCTAGATTTCTTGTTAGCAAATACCATTCTTTGGGGCTTGTTTGAGTCGATGCAGTGCTTTCTTCAATTTACAAAAAAAAATTATAATCCTTAGAAAACTAAAATCCTTTTAGTTGATCAACATAAACTTCTTCCAAATCTTCATTCAGAAATGTTGATTTGACATCCATTTGATATACTATAATTTTTTTTAATGTATACAATTCCAAAAATATCTTAATTGCTTTAATTCTAGCTATCAAAGTAAAGGTTTCTTCAAATTCAATAGCCACCACTTGAGCATAACCCTTTCAAACTAATCTTTCCTTATTTCTTATCACTTTTCTATCATTCAATTTATTTTTGAATACCCACTTATGCCTTTAGGCCTTGGAACAAATTCCCAAGTCTCATTCTTTTCAATCTAATTTAGTTCTTTTTCCATTGCTTCTATCCAATTCTCGTCCTTGTTGTCTTCCACAAAGTCTTTTGGCTCAATTTTGGATAGTAGAGAAAAATGTACCTGCTCATTCATCCCTGCTAACCTTCTTTTGGTTAGAACTCCACTATCTTTATCTCCAATAATTTGGTTCTCATAATGATCTCTCTGAACATATCTTATCAAAGTTTTGTTATTTGATCTCTCAATCTCACTTTCTATATCTTCTCCACTAATGTGGAATGATCCATTAGAATCATTTTCATCATCATCATCTGATGCCAACTGATAGTGTAGTGTCTCATCAACTTTTACATTTAAAATTTCAACAATCTTCTTCAATATTTTAGTTATAAAACCTATATTCCTTGCTTCTAGTTGAATAACAAAGAAATATACCTTCATCAGATCTTGAGTCAAACTTACCTAGATTATCTTCATCTCTTTTAATGTAATAATTTCTTTCAAATATTATAAAATGCTTGAATGGTGTCGGTTTTCCTTTTCATAGTTCATAAGGTGTCTTAGATTTATTCACTCTTATTTGTCCTTTGTTGAGAATGTATACTATAGTATGAACAAATTCTCTCCAATATTTATTAAGTAGCTTAGCTTGATTCAACATTTTCCTCACCATCTCTTGAACTATTCTATTCTTTCTTTCAACAACTCCATTTTACTGAGGAGCCCTCATGGCAAAGTATTGTCTCCTAATTCCATGTTTATCACACAAATTTTCAAACTCATCAGAAGTAAATTCACCACCTCTATTAGACCTTACACACTTGATTTCACAATCATTCTCTACCAAAGATTTGAATATTTTGAACTTCTCAAAGGTTTTAGATTTCTCTTTTAAGAAAGTAACCCATGATCTAGTAAAATCATCAATGAGCATCATAAAGTACCAATCACCTTATAGAATTTTAATCCTAATTTGTCTGCATAGATTTGTATGAACTAGATCCAATGGCTTTATAATAGAATACTCCTTTTTTGGAAATCTTGATCTTGTTAATTTTCCTTGTTGGCATTATTTGTAGAGAGTGCATGGGGGCTTTGCAATTTTAGGAATACCTCTTACAACTTGTTTGGAATTTATCTTTATAAGATGATAAAAAATTATGTTACCAATCCTTCTATTCCATAGCCATATTTCATCATTCTTTCCCAAAAGACATTTATTTCTTTTGATCTCACTAAGATTGTACACATTATTTTCTATCCTACTTCCTTTTGCAACTAGCTTGCCAATGCTTGCTTGTTTGATTTCATATCCTTGTACATTGAATGATATATTGTAGCCTTTTTCACACATCCAAATTACACTCAATAAGTTATGATATAGGCCTTCAACATATAAGACATCATATGTCTTAGTTTCTCCACCATCAAGACTTAATGTGCCTTTTTCAAATATCTAAACAACAACATTTTCATCAAGCCTTACTAGTCTGCCATTATATTTTTTTAGATTTTTAAACTTGTTTTTATTTTTGTTCATGTGGCTAGAACATCCACTATCAATGATCCATGAATTTTTCTCATTTTGTGCATGAAATGTAGTTTACATGATCATTGATTTTTCAAACTTTAGACATTCATTCTTCTTTTTTGATGCCTTCTTAGACTCTCTCTTGTGATCAACAAAGATATATACTTTCCTATCTTGCTTGGGATGATTCTCAAAATTACTTCTACAATGTTTTACAATGTGTCCAAAATTGTTGTATTTTTTACATATTAAATTTAAATCAAATAGATGAGAAAATGCATAATTCCTACTTAAAACATTATTCTTTCATCTAGGAAACCTTCTACAATCTACTACTTTATGACCAAATTGATTGCAGATATAATAGTAGCCATAAAAGGAATAATTGAACATGGTATTGTATTCTTTCCTTTTTGAATCTTCTCTTTTGTAGGACTGGAATGAAAGCATCTTCTTCCTTTTTGTATTATTCAATCTTATTAAAATTTTCTACATTTGAAATTCTAGAAGTCTTTTCATCAAGATCCTTTACAAATTTCTTCAAATAAAATGTTGGTTTTTATGTGGGGTGACCTCTAACTATTGATAACCTCATCCATAATCTTCATTCTCTTTCTCTAGCCCCTTTTCTTTCTCTAGATCCTTTCTCAAAGATACCACTTTTTCTTCAAGCCTTTCACAGTCCATTTCCTTTACTTTTACTTTTCTATCAAGGCATATTCTATTGTCTTTACTTCTTCTATCTAAACTTTCAAATCTATAATCACTTTTCCTAATTCCTTTAACTTTATCTTTTCTTTCTAATTTTCATTTCTTACTTTCATCATCTTATCTAGGGCAGATATAAGTTCTCCTTCTAAATCAACTTCACATATTCTTCATCTTCTCTCAAATTTACTTTTTCTATATCACCATCTATAGTCTCCATTGCCATGAATAGAGCATATTCTCTTTCAATTTTACATTTTGAGGTATAGTGATCACATTCATGAAATGAATAGTTATATTCCTTAGAGTAGAGGCTTTTCTTATGCTTATAATAATTATTCTTCTTATCCTTGGACTTCTTAATAGTTATTTTGATAGGAATTATACTATCCTTTTCATCACTAATTCCTTTGTAAGGACACTTAGCAGTAAAGTGACCTATTTTACCATAATTAAAATATTTGAAGGGTAACATACCTTATACTTGTTGAAACCTTTATTTAACTTCCTTAAAAAGTTTGATTCGTTAAGATATAATTTATCACTAGATTCAGAATATTCATTTATCTTTGATGCCTTAAAGGCTACCTCTTTCTTTTAATATTTATTATTCATAATCATCATCTCATATGTACAGTGAGTATCCCATGTAGTTCATCCATTGTTAGAGTGTTGAAATCTTTAGCTTCTTCAACAATTTTTTTTTGAATCAAATCTTATGGGGAGAAATCTAAGTACCTTTTTTACAATCACTTCCTCTTTCACTTCTTCACCAAGTCCTCTAGTGGTATTGATAACTCCATCCACCTAGAGTATGTATGTAGCAATATTCTCTTCTTCCTTCATCTTCAAACACTCAAATTGTCCTTAGTAGGTATAAATCTTTACTTTCTTGACTTTCTCATCATCTTCATAAATAATATGAAGCTTCTCCCAAATCTCCTTTGTGGTTGTGTAGTGCATTACCTTGACAAAGTCAAATTTTTATAATCCATGACATAAAATAACCTTCTTTTATTTAACATTATTCTCACAGGATTACTTTCCTACTTGATATCTTGGAGGATTTTGTAGGAACTTCATAACCATCTACAATAGATTTCCAAACATCAAACCTTAATATCATTAATCAATCTTATATCCTTACACTCCAAAAGGAATAATTTGATCCATAAAATAGAGGCACCTTATTTGAAGAAATACCTTCTTGTCCTATCATGTGTGTCATCCTAGATCTACCTCAAGCTATTAAGCTTCATCAAGGAACTTGGATCAGATACCAATTTTTAGACACATAAATATTGAGAGGGGAGGTGAATCAATATTTATCACTTTTTACTTTAAACTATCACATTTTTCAAACTATCAAAACATAATAAATGGAAATACAAGTAATGAAAACATCCACATAAGATTGCACTAGATTTACGTGGAAACCCTAAAGGGAAAAACCATGGTGAGAAGAGTTACTTAGAACTACTGCCCAAATATAGCCTCACAAAAATTAATATATAAATTACAATGATTTTGTAGGCACATCCCCATAGGAATTATACCCTTAAAGGGAAACAAAATCCCCTTGAGTCCAACCTATAGGAGACACCAATCCCCTATGACTAAGTTACAACACAGTCACTAAGCACCAACAAATATTAAGACGCTTCAAACTCAAATTAAAAAAAGAAATATAAATTTAATTTCACTCAACCTATTATACATCAATAGGAAAACATCTCTTCTAATGATATCTCAATTTCACTCAACATCCTTACTTCTCTTTTCTACTCACACATTATTTTACATATACATTTTTCGCCTAAAAACACTTACACTTTTATCTCATAAGCTTTCATAAAGTGATTTACAATATATATCCATTCCAAAATAAATAATACATCTAAATTTCAGCCTAGAGCCATTTAACACCATCCACAAATAGCCATGATGGCTAAGGATAAACCTTAATTCAAAATGATATGAAACATGTAGTCAAATCAATCTTAAACCTAATGTATTACTATAAGTGTAAGATGACATCATGTGTTTCCTTCCATTAATTTAACTATGTTTATTTTACCTTCATAGGATTCCTCCAATTGGCACACACTTCCCTTCTTTGACACAAACACTCATACATTATTTATAGTAAACCAACAAACACCAACTTTACTCTGTCACTTCTATATTGAAGCTCTATAATTAAAATCTACTAAAAAAAAAGATTAAGATACTTCATGTGTATGATTACTTAACTTAAAAAATACAAACCATAACAATCAATAGTGGCATAATTTTGTACCAAAAATAAACATAGTTTAATATAGTGCATAGTCTGCTTCTAAGCAACAAGCCATCAATCACTACTGCAAAAACTTCCAAAATTCCACAAAAGTAGTAGATAAACAGGGACCACCAATTCCATATGTACCTTGACTTCCCATGATGACCTTTTTCAATAATGATAAAATTAATATTTTACATTTGCAACTAACATACTAATTTCATGTATATTTGACATCAATGACAACACTATGTTCAATAGGAAGCACCATAAACTAGTGAAGTATGATATTCACTAGGTGAGCCCCACAAAAAAGGACACAAGCTAGTGAAGTTCAATATTCACTAGGTGAGTTTCAAAAGGTAGAAAATGAAAAAATACAAGATATTGAGTTTCATGTCAACAATATCAAGAATTACAAGAAAAACACACTGTTTGTGAAAAAATTTAGATAGTGTGCTACAAAGATTATCAATATGTTATAATAAAATATCACTAGGTTCATGGTGTGTGACCAAAGTGAAACACATAATGGAGTGTATCGCCCCACCTTAAAGTAATTTCTAACACCAAATGGGATCAATTTCCTTTAAGATAGAAAATGTTATATATACAAAAATGATGAGTGAGAACCATATGCCACATAAAAATAATATTAATAATGTTATACAATAACACATAAGGGATCCAAATATTTTGGGTTAGTATGAATGGTAAATAATGTAAATCAAAATGATCATGTTTTAAATTAAAATCGTTCCAAAAATACTTGTGGAAATATGACAAGGGAAGAAGAGCACATAAAGACAAAATAAAAAAGATTTTGGGTCAACATGGAGGAGACCTAGATGTCCCAACTATTAGGATTATGGTGTCATCTACCTTGTAAATATTATGTCATATTGCATGGTTCCAACATCCTTCAAAAGTGTCTCTAGGCACTTATGGTGTATTGGGAATATATTTTTTAATATTTATTCTCACCATTTTTTGGATTACATTCTTAAGGGGTGATGGGTTTCAGTAGACATGGTAATGGTGACTTGTGGACATAAATATTTAATATTTTTTCCCCACATGTGGACACCTATAATGGGATGATAAAAAATAGATGAAAATATAAATGAGTGACTATTGGTATTCTCCAAGTGCATGCTTGGAAAGAGGCAACACGTGTCTTGGTATTCCATCATTAATTATTGCATTTAATATAATTTTTTATTTTCCAAGTTTGGATTCCCAAGTTGAATGGAAAGTATTGGAGCCAAAAATTATGTCCTTTTACATTTAAATAAGATAATCCAAGGGTTGGGGATGTTTGGAATGAAGGGTCATATTTTGGCACCATGTTTGGTGCATTAGACCCCTTCAAAAGTCTATTAAACTAACTTCTTAGATGAAAAAATTATTAGCAACAATTTAATGTAGAGTTACATTGTAGGAAAAAGGATAGGTTAAGGCATAAAGAGGTTTTTAACATGGACACAAGTTCTTGCATGTTGGAGGAAAAAAGGAGAATGAAAGTGAATGTATTGTAATCTCATTTATTTGAAGATGATGCATACTTGATATCTCTTCTTGGTGGAGTTTTTTTTCCTACAAGGATTTATCCATGTTACAAATCTCATGTTATTGTTAGAGTTTCCAATAAACTCCAAGTGGACAATGATTTTGGATTTCCCAACTGCTTTAAGCTCCTTCTAGGGTTTTTCACCTAAAAGGAGAAAGAATGGGGTCCAAAATGCAAATGTCTACACCCAAGATTAAGTTAAATGAAATGTAAAGTATCTAATCATGATGTACTAATGTACTGATCTAAAAATAAAATGATTTAATGATGATAAACCTAAGAAATGCAAAGTGCTGGAAAACACATTGTGACATGCAAAATACCTAAAAATGCAAATAAATGATTAAAAATATGAACAAAACTAGAGAGGTGCACTTGGAATCTGAAATGTGATGTGGAGAGATTCAAGAATCTTAAAAAAATGAATGGAAATGTTGACTAGGACACTTATTCCAAGCTAGGCGACTTAGTCCCAGTTTCAAGAAAAACTTGTTGGAACGAGAATTTGCCAAATGGGTATCCAAAAATGAAAAAAAGCACTATTTAGGCCTAGCAGTGGGACTAATTTTCCACTAGTGGTGACTTATTCAACCTATAGATTTTGGGAATCTTAGGACAGGATCCTATAGCTTCAGGTCTGCACTTGCTTTTCTAATAGGTGTCCGCTCTTGATTCTGCAGAACATAGGATAAAAATAGTCTCCAAGATTGAAATTGGTCTTTGTTGACTTGAATAGCTTTCATGACTTGTTGACCACTTTTCAATAGCTATTTCTTTAACAAATTTACATACAAAATCCGTAAAAACACATGCAAAGAGGGAAAAATGGTTAAAGGTTAGAGTATAGGGGTTTGCCTTTGTCAAAACCCACTTTGGTAATCAAACCCTAAGAAATGAAATGAAATGGAAAGAGAATGATAAATAAACAACATGCACTTTCATGAACTTACCAAACTCTTTGATGTAGAAATCTAAGGATATGTAATGAAGTGCTCCAATGAATGACTTGATTGTGCTTAGAGTGCTTGAATGCTTGAGAATGATTAAGTTAATTGCTTGTGTGAATGCTTGAATGAATAGGCTAGGATATGTAAAATGAGAGGGAAAACCATTATTTATATTTGATCTTACTAAATTTCCTAAAAATAACACATCATAGGCCAACCTCAAGGGTTAGAGAATGAAATCCTGCTAGAAATTTGAAATAATTTTGAGTTTTGTGCCAAAAAGGACTAAGTCGTATGTATTGGTGATATAGTCTCACTTAAGAAAATTAAGTGGGTGTCAGAAATTAAAGGGCATTAAATGTGTTCTAATGGTAATATCCTCAAAACACACTTAAGAAAGGTTGGAAAGTGTATTAAGGGGTCATTTAAACATGCGAAAGGGTTGAATTAGTGATGACAAGTCTAGAAAAGTGTGAAAGTGGGTTACAACACTTTGAAATAAGACTTGGTAAGTGATAAAAAGGAGTTATTTAGGTGAATTATGATGAAAGGGTCCTAGAAAAGTGTGAAAGTGAGTTATAACACTTCACAACACCTTTACAAGACATTCTAGAAGTCTTAATGATTCACAAGGGTTCAAGACCTAATGTGAATGTGTTGACCACATTACAACATTAAATCTAGGAAAAATCAAGTCAAATTCCACTAGGAGGACATTAACATGAGAAAAAGTAGAAGAGTTACTTTTTTTGTGTCCACAGTTAGCCCCCACTTTAGTGAGAGGATGAACTTGCTTCAAACTCACACTAAAGTAACTGATCATGCAACCAAGAAAGGTCCAAATGCACTAATGCTTGATAAGATGAGATAACGATAATCAAGAGGGATGATCAAGCCCCAGGTTCACGTTCCCATGGTAAGTCAAACATGAATGCAAAGGAACACACATGATGATGAGAAAGGATGAAAGAAAGCTTCGATCATTTGTTCAGCTCATTGTGGATTAGATCTAGGCTGTTTGTTTGAAATAAGAAATATGTACTCACTCTAGAGTGATGAAACTTATGGCTATCTATTAGGTGAGAAGGCCCAAGTATACTCACTCTGGGGCCACAAAACTTTTAGTTGTTCGTGGGGTGAAAAATCCCAAAAGGTGGCTATGGGGAAGTCATGCCTCATAATGCACTTTCTGCTCAACCATAGCAAAGTTATACCTCCTGATAACTTCAATAAGGTGCCACAAAGGAAAATGTTGTTTCATGCTACATGAGACAAGAAAAGATTTGTATGCTTAGAATTCATGAACAAATGGAATGGTACCATAGGAATGCAAACTACATTATGCAAGGTGGTCATGTAAATGTAAAAGAAATGTTCAAATGATTTTTGTTAAGATCATGCGAGGTCTATAACTAGGGAACAATGTGTCTAATGTCTCCAAGAGAGGACCAATCAAAGAATAGAATATTCACAACTTAGGGGATGCAGTGTGTTACATCAGGCTGCCAAGAGGAATGTAATATACTTAGATAGATCACACCTATGAAGGACATCATACCCAATGTCATCCAAAAAATGACAAATGCATTGTATAAAGTAACAAGGCTACACTAAGAATCAAGAAAAGAAAAATTCAATATGAAATATGCCAATGTATGCCCCCACTTTAAAGGAATTGCTACACACCATTCTGTGAGCAATTAATTTAAAGTAGCAAAATGAAAAATGCAAAAAAATCTAGACATGTGAGCCAACTCAGAAATCCCCTATGCCAAGCCATACGTTTCTGAGTGAATCTACATCATGTAGAAGAAAGAGGGGTTTCCCCGAAAAATGAACACACCAAATACATAAGGGATCTATGGACTTGGGGTCAGTATGTTCATTTCTGCAATGTTTTTATTAAAGAGCTCAAAACTGTCATCATTCACCAAATACATAGAACTGGAAGAATGCCACAAAGAGAACAAAAATAAAAGAAAAAGAAAAATTTATTTTGGGTCAATAGGGAAGAGACATTGTGGTCTCAATTCTTTGCATCATTCCCAAAAGGAAAACAAAAGCAAAGAGAAAAAGACGAAAGGAAAGAAAAAATCTTTTGGGTCAACGTGAAGGAGAAATTTTGTTCTCAATGCCTTGTGTCATCCACAACAGGAAAACACAAGAAAATACAAAGTAAAAAGGAAAAGGGACCATTTGGGTCAACATGGAAGAGATATAGGATGTCTCAACACTTTGCATCATCCCCAAAAGGAAAACACAAAACAAAAGAAAAAAAGAAAAAAAGAAAAGGAAAATGTACGACATATAGAAGACTAGAGGTACAAATAGACGAATGTGACAAAGAGAGGGAGAACATCAAACGTTGCATCATAGGGGAACACGATATGCACATGCAATCACACCAAAGAAAATAAAAAGAAAAAGGACAATGTAAAAAGGCTAGCAAGGCGAATGCAAATCAAGCATCTAATAGGTCATATGCCTCCCAATCATGTTCAGTGTATTGTGAGGGTGGTTGACTATCCAAGGGAAAAATTGCAAGGGTCAAACTAGGGGAAGTACCAGGTTCTTCACTTGGTGTAGGAGATTTAGCATTTAAACTCATGGAAGAGGAAAATAAAGAATTCAGATCATTATGCACCTCTTCATCTATTTTAGAGATATCCTCATCATCATCATCATCATCATCCAGATTAATCATGATGGGGGGAAAAATGGTAATTTCCAATGAAGGGTGTATCAGGAGTTGTGTTTGTTGTATCAAATCATTTTGTTGTGATGGTTGTAACGTACTATCTTGTGGTGGCTCAGGAGGAGGAAAGTGATCAAGTATTGCTTCTGTCAAAGGTGGAGGTTGATTTTCTTTATTTTTTTCAATTTGAAATTGACGAGCAAGGAGATGATAGCGACGCCTATGCTCCCTAGCACCATAGTTTCTTTTGATTCTATTTTTAAGTTGTGTGGGTGTAAGAGTAGGTTGATCCACGATAGGTTCAGTTTCTTCCTAATGGGGAGAAACGGAAGGACCCAAAGGAGATGGTTCAATCACTTTCTATTTTTCTTTATAAACTTGTTTAATGTGATGAGGCATGACGAGGTTGGTTTCATTATCTCGTGGATGTTTTCAGGAAGAAGGGGAAGTGGTTAGAGGTGGTTGATCTAAAGTTTCTGGTTCAGGTTCAAGTTGAAGCATTGTCTCGTCAAGGATTGGGATAGCAGAAGCAGATGGGGATTGATTACAGAGGGGAAAGTCAGCAATTTTTTGTGCTTTAAACTTTTGATAAGCAATGAAAAATAAATCTCTGTGAGGTGTTATGGGCTCCATGGGCTTTGGCCAAAAGGCTTCTAAGCTGAAATTTCCTTTAGAAGACAACAGGTTAAAGCCATTATGGTTAACAGTGAATATGTCATTACCATGTGGAAACTTTAAAAATTTATGTGTGACTAAAGGAACTTTCATCGAGTGAATCCATGGATGGTCTAGCTACAGATGAAACTGATCTGATTATGGAATGATACAGAATGTAACATCCAATGTCTTAGGTCCTATTTGTAACAAAATAATGATCGATCCAATCGTAGAGCATGTGAAACCATTATGTGTTTTGATCCATGCTCTTGGTTTTTCATAGTTATCTTGATAAAGTTCATGTAATACCAAAAATTCCTTTGTGATCACATTCTTGCCACAAGTAAGATCTATGAGTGTCCCATTAGTGGGCTTATCATAAATATGTCTGGCTATGTAGAGAGGACCATCGAGAAGATTTGGAAGAATATCTTTAGAAGAGAAAGTAATATCAAGATTCTTCTTAGTTGGGCCCTTATGAGGGATGACATCTATCTCTCCTACCATTTCATCCATAGGATTAATAGAGGGTGTATGTGGGATAGGATCAGGACGTTCAGTCTCTTTATGAACAATCATCACATCATTTTTTTGAGTTTCACTGGATTTGACGAATGCCACGTTATTTGTAGGCATGGGATTGGTAAAAATTTGCAAATTTTGATTGGGTGTGGCAATGAATGTATTTCCTTTTTCATTAACATTTGAAAGAGATAGATGGCTATAATTGATGAGGTCTTGCACTATGTGTTTAAGACACTTACATTGTTATGTGTCATGTCCATTTTTTCTATAATAATGGCAATAAGAATTAGGTTGGAAGGTTGAAGGAAAAGCTTTAGTTGTATCTAGTGGTTTGATAGGAGGTAAAGAAATCATTTGTTGTTGTATAAGTTGGGTCATGGTGTGATGAAGAGTGTTTGGTAATGGTGTAAATTGTCATTTTGGATATCCATAACTATAAGGTATTGTGGCTCTAACAACTACTACTTGGTTGTTGACAAGTTGAGGTGGTTGTTGAGGAGGGGGGTTGAATTGTGAAAACCATTTGTTTGGTTTGTGAAATGGTTGTGAATTATTTGAAGTGCTAGGTTCATATTTCCTAGTTCAGTTGGAAGTGGACTTTGCATCACGACTACTAACTAAATTGTGATAATCACAAAGGGTTGTGCATAAGTGAAGGAAAGAATGAAATTTCATCATGGTCAATTTATCTTGAATGTGAGTTTGTAAGTTTTTTGATAAACATATTTTTGGAGATTTGAATCAGGAACCTTGACATCTACTTAAGCATATAATGACTGATAGCGTGAAATGAAATCAACTACTTTTTCATCTATATTTTTTTTACATCTTATCTTTTTGGGAGTCATATGGACTTGGAAATGACTTATAAGGGAATCAACAATTTCATTAAATGATCAAATTGAATGATTGGGTAAAGAGGAAAACCACTCCAAAGTATTATCCTTTAAAGTCCTAGGAAACAGTTTAGCTAGCAGTTTATCATCAAGGACAAAATCACTGTATAAGGCTATATAGGCATTAGCATGATTAGTAGGGTCTCCTTTACCTTCATACTTCTCAAACCTAGGCATTTCAATTCCTTTTGGCATCAATGTTCTTAAGATTTACAAAGATAATGGGCTACTACAGACATAGTAGGTGGGTGGTATGGTTTGGTTTTAGTTTATGGTAGATATTTGGTATTGCATGGAAGAAATTTTTTGGAAGAGTTGTGTAATGAGACAGTTAGTGTAAGTGGTATGAGGTGGAAGAGAGAATGGTGATGGAGTATATGTAACATTGGGACAAGTGAAGGGGACACTAATATGGGTGAAGGTGGTGGAGGATGGAACATTCGATGCCACAAAAGAAATAGGAATGCGAGTTGGAATAGTGAAAGGAGTCACATGACTAACCTGTTGCATGGTTGTAACTTGAGGAGTGGTATAGGTAGGTATGGATGCTACACTTGAAGGACGGGTAATGTGAGATCCTCCTTGGCTAACCACAATGTTTGCTGGTTGAGATGTGCTAGAGGTGGAAGAAGCATATTTTTAGTATATCTTAACAATTTTTTTCATAACATATAAGCCCTCATCACTTTCAAGAATTCGATGGATGTTGTCTATAGCAAGAATTTTAGTGGTTTAAATGTTTTCAAGACACAAGTTATGTTGGAGATGTGCTAAATCCTCATGAATGTCACTAGTAGAATTTGACAAATAAATGACTACGTGACTAAAAATTTTAGTCACGTGACTAACACTAGTAGAATTTGGCAAATAAATGACTAATTTGATCATCATAAGTGACTAATTTGGTCATAGGGAAAGATCACAACTAAGTAATTGTTCAGACAAATAAAAATGACTAAAAAAATGACTATTACTCCTCTATTCTCTTTTCTTTCAAATTTGATCATAATCCATAGAACTTAAGCCCCCATCATGGGACCTCTACCTAAGTGGGCCATTTGGCTGCCTAGGTTGCTTGGTGCACCAAAATACCTATTGTGTGGAAGACACTACCTCTCGGTGCAGTCTTAAGGCCTTCACAATTTTTTTAAAAAAATTTAACATTTACATTCTTTAACTTTTATTACTCATTATGTTAATGAATCATTAATATTTTTTAACTTTGATTTGAAGCCAGTTTGATTTTTTTGTTGTGTTAGCATGTCAAATGTATCAAAGAGCAATTGTGGTCAATTTCACTAATAAAATATGATTTAACAATCCAATTGCATTTTGAGGGATATCTTGTAGACACTTTGATTTCAAAAGGTCAAGTAGTTATTTATAGAAACAATTAGATTCAATTTATATGGATTGTAGAAACTTAATGTCTTTAAAAGTAATTATTTCTAGAAGCAATGTCTTAAAAACTTAAGGTCCAGCAGTTATTTCTAGAAGCAATTAGATTCAATTTATATGGATTGTAGAAATGTAATGGTCGAGTCTACTGAAAATGAAGATTTTTCTCTTAAAAAAAAAACATTTTTCCCTAAAAATGGAGATTTTTCCCTAAACAATGAAGATTGATTCACTTCTATCTTTGCTTGTTGATATACTCGACCATCTTAATAATGCGAAATAGAAATAACAATGATCATTTTTGGCACTACTACATACAAGGAGGATTTAAGACATTAATTTAAAACAATATATTAATTTGTCTTAAATATATATTTTATGTTTAAATTATATTTTTAATTTTCTTATTGTCTTAAATTGAGATGATAAAAAAAACACCTTTCTAAAATAAAAAAAATGATTTCCCTCCCCTCAATTCCTTTTCCCTCCCTTTCGACATGCATTGTATTTTCCCATACCCCTGTGTATACTCTTCATGGCTACAGATTTTGTTGAAAAATCATGATCATTGTTAGGAATGGATAGTCACACATTTAGAAGGGCATGGCATCCCTCCTCGTGGTTGTCCAAGGTCGAAGGTCAAATCTGGCTTGTTGGGCTGAAGTAAAACCATATTTGAAGTGTTGTTTCCATTACAGAGGCCTTCAAATCCTAAGAAGTGGAGGGTGGTTGCACATGCTTCAAATCCCTACTCCAAGTTAGTAATAGAGGAAGGGTATTTTAATATTTTATGGGTTTTCCTATTTTAATGGGTGAAAGGTATCTTTAGGATTGTTTATATCATTTTTTGGCTATATTTTCAGTATCTCCAATACCAATTTCTAGATGTATATTTTTCTTTTCTTCTTGTGTTTGGTGGTTTTCTGTCTGAAATGTGAATTATCTTTTCTTGTGATTGCTGAGTCTCCTAAATCTGACTTTTCTTGTGAAAGTGCTTCAATTTTGTTTGCGGCTTATATGGTTCCAAAGAGCTCAAGCCTAGACCGTAGCCCTTTGTTCACAAAAATATTTATTGTCTTTATTGCCTTTTACAAAAAAATCTTAGCATTTGCAATGGACTTGTGGTTATAGCCAAATTTTAATGAAATATCCTTTTACTTATGGATTTATGAAGTGCACTAAATAAATTTTGAAACCTATCAATGGCAATCCATTTTCCTCATCTTGATAGCTGCATTGGGTTTCTATTCAGCATATATATTTGTAGTATGTTTATAGTAATTTTCCAGATTATGTTGCAGCCCTGTTGGTTAACATTACTAAACAATGGAATTAGAGTTAGGCAGATCATATTTTCCTTAATTTTGGAAACCTTGAGTATATTAAAAGTACTCTATATTTAAGTTTTAATACCCGATAATAGCTTGTTCCCATAATAACTGAGTCATGGATTAAATTTGTGGGGAAAGAACAACCAAACTATTGATATTCAGGGGAGATGGGTTTTTTCAAACCAGTACTCATATTTCATGAATTCATATAAATTGACTCAAAACACCATAGCTTCATCCCCAAATATCATCTCACATATTTTGATGCACCAAGTAAAAGCCTCTCATATGAAAAGTAAAACAAGGAGAGTATGTACACAAGCTAATCCAAACATCATAGATCAGAAAAAAGCTACAAAATCATTGAAATACTGATTAGAAGTGTATAGAGTGAAGCTTGAGCATACATAAACTAGTTCTAGGAAAATTCACCACCAACAATTCATCATCAACAAATTCATCTCCAACAATTCATCATCAACAATTCATTGCCATGACAAATTCATCTCGTGGAATATTCACCACCAACAATTCACTAGCAATTCATGGTAGTGAATTTCCCACGAGATGAATTTATCATGACGATGAATTGTTGAAGTTGAATTTTTTGATGGTGAATTGTTGATGGTGAATTTACCTTAATCCATATAAAACATGTCAACTAATGTGATATAAATTCACACAATGCCCATGGGTTTAGTAGATCCTAAAACATGAAGGCCACCCAACTAGCTTTTATGAGCTAATTCATTCATCAGACAGACATAAGAGTTCCCTAAATTGGAAATGGGGGCCACAACAAATGTGTTCACTTTGGACATCCTCAATCCACTCCCAGAACTTTTATGAAGCTTCATGTTCACCTTTTTCTTCACTAAAACAAAAGAAGAATTGGCCTATTGTGTAGGGAAGGGCTCTCTTTCATAATTGTTTCAAGCTTGCCTT
The DNA here is from genome assembly GCA_007258455.2 of Sequoia sempervirens. NCBI lineage: Eukaryota > Viridiplantae > Streptophyta > Pinopsida > Cupressales > Cupressaceae > Sequoia > Sequoia sempervirens. The sequence continues at coordinate 205,721,987 of VDFB02373365.1, forward strand.
TTAGTATTTCCTCTATTGTTTTGAAATAATCTATCTTCATGACTACTTGTATTAAGCAAGGATTGAGCCTTAACAAGCTGGTTTGTTTCTTTTTGGTCATTTATTCTTTAAATTATAGAGCTCTTTTGAATTGGGTGTGATCCTTACTGCAAATCCTATTTCCAATTGTTAAGCTAATTCCCAACATGATATAGATGGATCCTCTTGTTGGGAATACAAAAGTGAGACTGTTGGGATTTCACTATTGGCAAGACTAAGGTGATTAATTGCATCCCCACATCTGACCTGTTTATCCCTTGTTGAAGAACACATGCAACCAAGCTTGAATATTAATAAACATGGCTTAAGTTTTCACCTTGAGCTGTAACTGATAAAAGAGTTTTAGCACAGTCTACAACTTTGAACTAGAGGGGTGGTGTTTAAGCCTTGAATATCTCAGATTAGATAAAATAAATCATCTTCAGTAACTGCAAACTAAACTTTAGTATACATGGATGGTAATATCAATGTTTCTCACTTCATTGATCAACTAGAATTAGAACTTTAGATCTTTTACATTGTAAAATCCACACTTTCTAGCACTCATTGCAAGCCACATTTCTTTGCTTGGGGTTCCTAGTCTAACTTGATGCTATGTTATTTTAGTTGAACCAGCCAATCACAAACATAAAACCTCCATATATATCATCTACACTCCAGAGTGTAGATAGTTGTTTCCAGAAGCTTATAAGCTCGCACAAGGCAAATGCGCATTTAGGCATGAAGGTTTTAATACAATTTGTAGTAAGAACATTTCTTTATTTGGATGAACTGGTTGAATTGACCTAATCAAGGATGAAAAAGAAGTAGTCCTCTCCACTAGTTTATCTATCTTTATATAAAATCTATATAATTAATGTCGTAAGATATCTTTTTTGCACCGAGAGATATTTACATTGAATGCAAATTTACAATTTTGTGTGAGTTGTTAATGACATGGAATATCTTTTTATAGTGGAAAAGCACCTTCAAATTCCAAACCCTACCAAACATTGTAAGGCAGAGAGAAATCAAGCTACAGAACGTTCTAGGGAAAAGAGAAATAACTCTGTGGAGTTTCCTGAGGCACACACAAAAAAAACACATTCATCTTGTGCATATGTAAAATGCTTCTTTATTATCTGAACCCCATGGATACCTGTATGATACTTGCATCATAACAATGGGGAAAACAAGTGAATCTACCAAAGTCGAGTCCCTATCAACTTGTATGATGATGGGGATGTGGCAAGAGGGGAAGTTGAAAACCACTACGAAGACATCTTGGAGAGAAGGTGGATCCCTCTAAACCTGTAACCACATGTATATAGTGGACATCAGAAGCCATAAGTGAAACCTTAGATTTGAGGCTATCCCAAATGAGGCAAGCCACACCACCAAAACCAGACCCCACCTTATCTACAAGTTTCACGAAAAGAAGTTGAAACCAACAAGTACCATAACAAAAGAGAGGACCCGTTTAGGGCTCTTATGGATCTCAGTGAGGAAGATAAGATTTGAAACTAAAAACATCCTAAAAGCTGCATGGAGAAGATCATATAGTAACGGTCTAGGGAATGACCATCCAAGAGAAGGAGAATCATGAATGATAGCCCTATAGTCTCTGATAACAGCCCAGATGTTTTCTTTTCCTAGCAGCAATAACCTGAATATGAGCTTTCCAAAGCTCTTACACCTATGACTATGTGAGATCTGCATCAAAATATTATTATGCTAGAGGAAAGAGTTTCTTTCTAGCTCAACGAGCTTGCACACACTCTCTCGTGGTTTGGGACTGAATGACAAGGGTACCATCTTGCAATGTCCAAGCTTTGTTAAGGTAGATAGCATTGAAGTCCAAAGATTCACGCAAGAAAGTGTGACCTCCTATAAAGGATCAATTGGTTTAAGGTCACAAAAACAAAATTTTAGTGCCTTGGTTTGACATGCCTTTTCTTTCCATTTACACGACTAGAGGTGCTTTCTTTCCTTTTAACCACTTTCACCACCAATCTTGTTTTTCAACCTATTTTTGAATAGATTTTTGCAAGGCTGCGATTTATTTATTAAATATGGGATGTTTTTGGCTGCAAACAAATTTGTTTTGACATATACAAACTTCATAGTGACTATTTTGCACACAGCAGAATTAGTAAGACTATTTTGGCCCTAGTCAAAATGGTCACTGATACTTTAAGTTTTTTCCATGTTGACATTAACTTTTTGAGTGACCAAATCACTTAGAGGACTTCTACCTTAGTTTTCTTCTTTCAATCCATCTAGCAACCCCATTTTCTGACAAAAAAATCATTGAAAGTTGCTCAAGAAGAAATTGATATTGAAGGATTAAAAATTAAAAATACAAGATTGGGGTGCTAAAAAAGTGTAAAGACTTTTTGAACACCTGCTCCAGTTTCAGATTTGATCAGCCTACCACATCTCCAAGATGTAGAAAGAAATTATATTAACATCCATAAATAAAAAAAGGTAGAACAATGGGAATTACAATGTACATCTAAATTTAATAGAGACATAACAGGGTAAAGTAAAAGCAACTGACTTTCCTCTCAACTGAATCCCCGCTACATTATCAGCCAAAGCAACATAAGGAAAAATTGTAGTAAGATTGGGATTTGTCAATGGAAATAGAAGGCTTATTCATCTTCAAATCAGCAGCAAGACCTCTTATTCCTAACCAAGTACATTGAGTCAGTCAGGAGCATCAATTTTTTTTTTTGCAATAGGTAGTTTAGGCAGCAAGTTATCCTTTGGGAATTTTGCAATGTGATAACCATATTTTTTCTGAAGTTATAAGACATACTTTGTTTAGCTTAGAAGACCCACAAGGAAAAAGTGTTGTGGAAAATTGTGATCTTGTGTTGTGTAAAACTGAATTCTTTGGTTCAATGAAATCATCACTTGCATTTTCTGGTTTATGCTTACATCTACTATGCATTGTTGTTATATTTATGTTGTTTAGTGTGAGTATGCTAAATTGTTGATATATCTCTTTGATGTTAAAGGAGCACATTGTCATGGTAGCACATGTTGTACCTACATATAATGGACATTTGTCACTGAATTTAATTAATAAAAACTTAAGCACCAAAAATGGAACGTGATGTAAACATAAAATAGAAAGGAACTACTAAAAATAAGCATAACATCCAGAGAAAATACCTTCTATAAATTGAAACACCTAAGCTGAAACATATTTTTCAGCTTTTACCATACCTTGACATTGGGATTCTTGGATTTGAGGTATCTGCCCACACCAAAGATAGTTCCTCCACTCCCAATTCCCATTACAAAGATATCCACCTGACCAAGAGTGTCTTCCCAGATCTCTGGTCCTGTAGTCTCAAAGTGGGCTTGTAACACTCAACTCACAATTATTAGGTTGATGTTGATGGAGTCATGTTAACTAAAACTTTTCACTAGGTTTTATTAAGAAAATTTAAGAATTTTCAAAACTGAATATGAGTGCTTCAGGATTAAATTGTATGTTTTTATCATCAAGTTTTGGATCATTTTACATGATTCATCATTGTTTCTTGTGTTTGTCTTTCTAAAAATTTATCATGTAGTATGATTCTAAATGTTGATGATAAAAGAATAGATTGAATATTTAGATTAAATAATATAGCGAGTGGAAACATTATATCTAATCTTTGAAAAAAGTGGTTTTTGAAATATTTTTAATTCTAAATATGAAGTTATAAGAATGAGGAAAACATTTTTTTACAAGATCATTGGAAACATTGATCAGAAACTTTTTACCCATTTTCTAATTAGGAAAAATGTATGGTGAAAGAATTTCCAAATAGAATTATATTTAAATTTTCATGTAGATAAAAGAAGCAAACTTTCAACCAGTAGTTAAAAAAAGAAATTAAATCAAGGAGGATATAAGGAAGGAACTAGCTCCATTGTGGACTCCATGTGAACAAAAGAAAGAACCTAATAAGACAAAAAAACTAGAAACACAAAAAAAATTCAGGACTCCCACAACCTACAATTCAGACTTTAGGGTCTAAGAATCAGATTGCAACTGTGCAAAACTTTAACAAGGTAAGGAGAACAAGCTCTTGCTTTTTGATTGTTGAGGCATAACTCCCTCCTTTTTTGTGCTATGCCAAAACAATTCAGATCAAGTATCAAGCATACATGGGCCCACCTTAGCCAAGTGTGGAGTTCCCAAATGCCTTAGAAAGTGGACTAATCCCCACAACAACACTTTCCTTCTCAAGGGTAAGAGAGGCAAGGAAAATGACAAGGTTCACAAGGGAACAACCAAAAGAGATAATGAGAACATCACAAAGCATCGTAGCAACATTCAATCTCATAAAGGGGAGTGTAAATCTTGAATGAACCTATGACAAGAGTAGGGCCAAGTGGTAAGAAAACATGCTTACAAATACAATAATCTAAATGCATCCAAAGAGATTTTGTTTACTTATTCATTTTTTGTGCTTTTCCAAATTGAAGTGTGAGTTAATTAATCTACATGCAAATAACAACTTTGATATGGCTTTGTAAGTACATTGTGGTTTTTCTTGTGTTTTTGGTTTCAAGTAGAGTTTTCATTTAAATGTTTAACCCACTAGCAAGAAGAGTATATAAAATAATCTAAATATAATCTACCTAAGATAGCAACAATGAATCTAAACTAAAGTAAGGAACAATAATAGAGTGTTACAAAGTTTATGGAAGGGTATGTGATTTAATAACTAATAAAAATTTGAGTAAATAAATTGTTTCTTGAAATAAAAGAACTTGGAAGAATCTTTGAAGCTTCTTATGGAACTATTGTAATTGTATCCTTGTAGGATCCAACTTTTATTCGTAATATTTTCTCCTCTTCTAGCCTTGGGGTACCCAACTTGATGGAAATGGAAGATGAAAATTGGGATTGATTTAGGAGTTGTGAGTTGGACCACCAAGTTATCATAAAATGTGTATGTTGACCCATGTAGTTTTGGATGCTTATAGGTTAACACCACCCTATCATTTGGAGCCATTGGCCCCACATGTTTGAATTGGGAGACAACTGACTCAGGTAGTGCAATACACTCACATCCAAACACAAAGTTGGACAAGTACACACCCACCACAATACATGCAAAGACTCATCAAGCAAGCACACATGGGGAGTACATAGGTAGCATTCCAAGTGTACACATGCCAAATACATCATCACTATATTACACAAAGTAGGCACACAGGAAGAGATCATCGAACCAAATCAAGTATGTGCAAAATGATCACTAGCACCTATTAGACTTACAATCCAAGGTACAAAAAGGAAGAGAGGGTTGTCCTAGGTACGAGCAATGGAGTGTCATTGTGGAACCAACCATGTGTAGGTTGAGGAGCATGCCCCCATCCCATGGACGCCCTCATTGACACTAGTATTGGTGCACAAGTCTATCCCAAGATCCATGGTCTCATAAATGCTAGAGTATCTTGTCTATCCTTCAGGTCCTTTCACATATCCTCATAGGCATAGTAAAGTGTCTTGCAGATTATTTTTCATTAAAATTTACATGTTTGATTCCCCATTCATTTTAAGTTGTATCTTATTTTAACCTATCGATGCCTCAACATCACACAACATATGAGTGAATGGGTGAGAGAGTCCACTCCATTCTAGCTTAGATTCTTCAACTCCTATGACTTCATAACAAAAGCACACAAACACATAACATGAAGGATGGGGGTTATTGCAAGGCTCACACAATACCATTTGACTTTTCCATGCCATTTCCATGATAATCCCATATTCCCATGCTACATTTTAGTCATAATGCAACATCCCTTTTTTCACAAGAAGCACATGCATGCCTTTTCCAATATTTCAAGGATTCAATGCAAATTTTGTGAAATTTTCAAACATAAAAGTTTAAAAATACTAACATAACCTTTTGAACTCAAGGGCATGGAAAACATACTTTTTAAAACATGTAAATTTTTGGAAGATTTTATATCATCCACAAGGATTCTTTCTATCTAATAGGAATGCTTTCTAAATGTATCGCTATATTCTTTATTTTTAAATGAAAATGACAAAAAAAATTATTATTATTGCTTATTTTCATTGATGGTGAAAGATATGATTATCTATGTTATTTAATTTTTTATTCTGCATTTTGAAATTAAGACAACACATATGTCTAGTAAATTCTTGCTTTATATTGATTTTTTTGAAGACAGATGCTCCTATGACATATTCAATAGTTTCACATAATCTAACATCACTTTGTGATCAATACTGTTAAAACATCTTCATTCATTTGTTTCTTTCAAACATGATCAGATTTATCTGAAGTAAAATTCTAACATCTTTTAGCTGTATTTCAAAAGCAGCTTGCATAAATAGTTAAAATTGAATACATATGTTATCGTCCAACATTGTTGAACCCCCTAGTTGATATGGTAAGATGGGAGTATAATCATTATGGTTAAAACTATACTAGTATAGCTTTGTAACATCATGGCTTGGGTGGGTTTTTCTATTAAATACAAAAGATATCTGAACATAAATAGCAAAATTGTATAGGAGAATTTACATCTATCATATCAACCATTTTTGGAGAAGTAAATTTTGCTAAAGTTAAAAACCTGTAGAGTGCATGGGCTTTCACGCAAGTTTATACAATAAACAAGAAATTCCCCTCTATATGCTTTTACTTTTCAAATGTGTACCCAAAGGGGTGGCTCCCAAGAAAGGATTTACAATCTCCTCAAAGAGAGTTCACTAGAGTTTCAATCATAGAGGGATGTATGAGCCACTTGGAAGGGATACTCTTCTCACAAGTGATGAACTTGTATAGTTTTTAACTCTTGCATTTATGCTTCTTATACTAGAGCATCAATGGTCTCTATTCATATATCTTTTGTTCTAGATAACTATACCTATGTTATAGCCATGAAGACTAGGAATATGAGAGCTGAAGAGACTAAGAGTATCAATTATTTGACTTCGTTAGACGAGTCACAATAGTATAAAACTAGAATAATTATTTAGATTTGCAAGGTGCATGTGTTGAGATGGTAGTCAACTCATTGATGAGGAAAATTTGTCACCTAATGGTAGCTCATTAAGCCATATTCTGATTGGAAGATTCAATAAACAAAGCTCTACAAAAAAGAAGCATGGTAAGATTATGATCATTTTAAATTCTAGCACTAGAAAAAATAAAGGTTAGTTTGTTTGCTGGTTAAGAAGTTTATTTATTTATGTGTGGATGAGGTCGACTCTTGTCAATATAGGTGTGTTAAGAACATTAGCAAGTTCCAAATTGTTAATCCTAGATGATTTTTGCAACAATATGTGAGCCTAAACCTTATTCAATTTAAAGTTGGAGCCATTTATATTTAAATTTTTATTTGCTTCCTATTACAATAATGCATTCATTTTCTCTCATTAGTTACTTTGTGTGTTCATCCTTACATCTTATGCTTATTAGTGCAATGCGAGTAAACAAGAGGATATCCATTTGATACCAACTATTGAAGCAAGGAGGTTGAATTTATATGAGAAGATTTGGCCTTGAATTAATATGATATTTGATGACAATATGGATTCCCGATACTTTTAATGATGTGCATTAAACATTGGATTCATCTGTGAGAAACTATTATCCGTTTGCATTTTGCAACAATATAGAGGAGTAAATTAAAATAGATAACTAAAGTGGGTTGGAATATTCATTTTAGTGGAATGAAAGTTACATCATTTGAAATTTCATAATAAACTATCTTGAGTCTAATGGTTGATCATAGAGGATACATAAAGAAGTTGGATATGTTAATTTTAATAATTGTCTTTTATGTAAATATTGATTAAAACATTATAGAAAATTATGTTAAGAGTTATATAATATATTTAGTGAAACAACAACTAAGACAATTATATAATTTTATATATAATACGATCTTTTGATCTATAATTGCATATAGTTTGCTCCTATGGTAGTTATTCTTTTGTAGTGCATTTCTGGCTACTTCTATGAAGTTAAGAGTAAAGTGAGACTAGGGTGTTGCATTCAAAATTAAGGTTAATGGAATGATGAGGATCAATACTATTCATAGATTCTAGTAATCTAGTAATCTGGATATTGGCTTTGGTTTTCACATATTCTTTTATTTACCAAGTTATATTGCCATAATAGATGGTAAGCTTTATATTAGCGATACTGTAACAACCACCCAATTAAACACTAATAAAGTATGGAAATTAGTGAATAACATGATGCTAATGTAGATCCAAACTAAAAGGAGTCAATATTTTTAAGGAACCAAATGGTTGAACTAACTAGAAACTATTGTTTTAATCTTAGAATTTGTCAAGCCTCTAAGGATGAACTATTGCAACCTTGGAAAACATATAAAATTCAAGGTAATGATTGTTGTTAAACAATTACATATATTACCAATAAGATTTTATGTCAACCAATTGCTTCAAACTTGATTCAATCAACACATGTATAGAAATAAATAATAAATATATACCAAAAGAATGAATATTGAATCTTGAGGCACTTATATAAATCATGAATAAGCCTCATTGTATCTTCAACAAAACCATCTTCTTTATGCAACCCAAATGCACTAGATTAATTTCTAAGAGAAAAAATCATATCTATGGAGGTAAGGAACTAGCCTGTACTAGAATAAGGTTGTATATGTAGCAAATTCTCAAGATTGGTTGCAATCATTTCAACAGCAATAGATCTCTCCAGCAAAATTGCCTCCAAGATAACATGTATAATGAAATCTATTGAAAATTGGGCATCATAAAATCCAAGCGAAAGATTTTTGTTGAACCATAATCTATTTTGGGGTCACATTATATGGGCATAAGAATTAATGTTAAACTTCAATAAGTTTTTGCTGCTAAATTTGTTTATTCCAGCCTTGTATTCAAGCTTACAATTTTCATTTGCAATCAAGTTTTCCTTGTAGAAAATACCTTCTTAAATGTAATTTTTCAATAGCTTAATAAATAATACAATTTGCCTCTTTCTCAAAGGTTAAATCAAGTAATTGTAACAATTTTTTTGACATATAAACAAGCAATAAAAGGATTTCACATGCAGCAACTGCAACTATTTGATATAAAAATGTACCTAATATCACAGATAGCATATTTGTGCTAGCTCTAGGTTCCCACAAACCAAATGGCTTGTTGTGTAGTTTAATGAAATATTTCCTACAAAGAGATACCTTGAATCTATGCCCACAACAATCTCCACTACAATAGCCTATTTAAAAAGGTGAGAGGAAAGTAGGTTATAGAGTGCATATGTTAGGTGACTAAAAATTGAGTCATATACTTCCACACTGTTGCAATCCCTTGAGTGGTGCAATTGTGGAATCATGTAAAACATATTGAGAAGTTAATCCCTCAATAAATACCCCACATTCCTTGTTTTTTCCTAGTGCAAATGACACCAACGTTTCCTCTTTTCTCCTATTTTCTATAGGATTTTTATTTTTTATTTTTGATGTTAACCCTTAAGATCTTCAAGCCATGCAATTGGCAAGTGTAAAGCTCTCTTCTCCAAGATTTGATAGCTTCCTCCATGACTCCTTGCATACAGAGTTGTGCAATTAACAAGGCACGTGGATGGGGGCTATTCTTTTTCTTTTGAAATATATTTAAGCCTTCTTCATCATTTTTTTTTAATTTGTTTCTACAAAAGTAAGTTATAGTGGAATTTAACTAGACATTCCATCAGCAGACATCACATTTGTAAGTTTTGAAATATAATTGGTTTTATACAATACATTGTTCATTGCCTACTTTATATATATAATGTATATAGTGTTTCATGTACAATACATTTTATAGTGTTTCATGTGCAATACATTTTATGAAGTCTAATACCTCCCACCAATACTTAGGGACCATATCTTATCAGACCAAAGAGCTTGAGACAGCAAGAAATTATAGAGGAACTTCCAAAGGCCATCAAAACAAACATTGCACAATTCCTATTTCTACCAACTACAAAGTCTATCTATTGGTTCCGAGGCAGTGATGGTTGTTGAAGATTACTATTTAATTATGACTGCTTTTTTTTGTCATTTCTTTTAGTCTTTATTACTTTATATTTATATTTCTTAATCATTTTTCCTATTATTGATGGTATTTTCCTTCCTTTTCTTGCTATTGATATTGTTCTATTTTTTGTTTGTAGGTACTTGTGGATCTATTGTTGACCACTCAGTGCAGGTTGATGTGGAAAGGTCTAAAAATGAATATAATAGATATTCGTTACATGTGGCATGAGTTATTCCCAAATGGTACTGGTATTGAAAGTTTCAAATGCTTTTTATAATATATCTAGCAGTCACCAAGCAATTCTCATCTAATACTGGATATCAAGTGTAGTTTGGCAGTGCATTACTTTGACAAAATTTGTGTTAGATAATCTACAAAGAATAGCACAAATTCATTGGAGTTTTCTCAGATCGAGTTGACACCATTTGGAAAGCAAGATAATATGTTGAGAAACTGGAAGTATTTGTTTCAAGTCATTCATTAGCTTGTTTAATCCCTAGCTATAAGTGCAAAAAAACATATCCTGTGTTGTACTAGTCACAATAAAATATGCTCATGGGCACTAGCTATATCTGTTTGTTCCTTAAATTATATGTTAACTGAAACTGAAAGTGGGTTTAGTTTCTTAAATGTACATTTTGAAACTATCAAAAATAGGAAAATCTAAAAAAATACGGTCTCTTTAAAAAATATTTAGAAGCAAGGTTATGAATTTTGCATATAAACAATTTTAGACAATTGAACATATAATTTAGCTGATTTTTAATAGTGTTAGGCTGGTTATTATTTCTTTATTCTTTAGTTTTCCTTGCCTGCTTAAGGCTCACAAGTTGGATTGAGAGGTTGCAAAGGCACTTAATGATGCCATTTTATGGAACCTTCATAATTGTTGAGTGATGATGTTTGGGAGGAATTACCAAAAATAAATAAGAAACCATCTTAGTACATTCACATATAATTTCTTGGACTTTCTGGCATGATTTAGGAAACGAGGGTTGAAGAATTTGTTTGGTGATAGCTCATATATTGTAGTGTTGAAATTGTTTAACCGACTTGTACTTCAAAGCACAATTAGTTGTTGCTTACTTGTTAGCGTATTTGTCCAAGTTTTGTAGGATTACATGGCACTTCTTGCTTATGAGGAGCCTAAAAAGTCACCCATGTTTCATCTCTTAAGTATGGAATATCGTCAAAATGTTGTTGATTCATTGAATCGAGCAATCTTAGGTTAGTATACTTATTTTGGCTTTAGTTACTAAGTTTTTTTTCTTAATCTCTCACGTTGAGGATGTTAAAGATAGTATCACTTTCTCATATGGATCAATTTCCTTTGTTTTGGATCTTAAGTTATTGAACTACTCATGGAAAAATAGAAGTATGCTATATGTATCTTTTCTAATATTTTGCTTGTGATTATGACAGCACATGCCAATCTTCCTAGCTACACATCCTTGGAAAGGATTGCCCAAAAAACCACAATTGTGAGATAGTGACTACATCAATAACTTGGTAAGGTAAGACATTGGCTTCATCAAGATCTTGGAAAGTAGACATTGTAATTTGGGTTTTTGTCTTTGGTAGCTTTTTCACATAATTGGATCCTTAGAAGCCCAAATCTTTATTGCCTTATCTGCATTTTCTCAAGTATCATGCATTTTTACTTTTAGCCTTTAGGCTCTATTAATAAGGATGTAAATTTCTGTAAATAAGTAATAACTATAAAATATAGGCTTACTCTCTTTTCAGTACAAAGTTGAATTGGTTGCTTCTCAGCAGAGTGACTAGTTAATTGTTTGCTTGTGCACTACTTGATAATTTGCTTATGTGCTTTCTGAGTTATTGTTTGTTCTATATGCACACACAAATCTGTTTAGTATTTATTATTTAAAGAGTTTGTGATGAATTATAGTTCATTGCAATGTCAATCTATTTTCAACCATCAAAATTGGTGCAGGGCACCGTGTAAACTTCATGCCTCCATGAGGCAAACTTGTAAGGTTTGAGTCTTAATCATGTTATTATTGTAATGAGGTCATATTTGGACCTTTTCTAATGTACTTAAGTCATTTAATTAGTTTTCTAGGGGATTATGGAGCCAAGTTATCAAAAAATGTAAAATCTTGTAAATGTTGTCAAAATTGCAAAATTGCAAAATGTAAGAAAGTGGAATATGAATAGTCACTTTGTAAAGGGAAGGTCTTTGGGCATTGGAAACTCAAGGGGCAGTTATGATAACTATTGTAACATATTTATAAGATCCTTGTGAAGGTGAGGAAGTGTGTGGGACATTGTATCTTGAACAAATTTTAAATAAAAGTACCCTGTTTCTGCAAAATCAGCATTTTTCTTGTCATTTGCAAGCTTTGTACGGGCTATACAACATCACTAGGCCATAAAATTTAACTTTTTTTGCTATATTAGTGTGTTAGCTTAAAAAAAAAACCTAATTTGAGGAGATTTCATCAAGAATAGAGTTTGTTTGAGTCATTTTTTTGTAGGTTGCCTTGAAACCCTCATTTTAAGGGTTTGAGAGTCTAAAAGTGGCATAAAAAGCCATTCCACCTATGGAAACCCTTGTAAATCAGTGGAATGGGTTAATTTAAGTTGTTTTTGAATTTGGATGTGTTTACAGATGTAGGGGAAGCAAGTTGCATAAGTTTTGTTGCTGCCCTAGTTAAATTCTTCATGATTTTGGGTGAAAAGTGGTGCTTTGAATGTAAGGTTTGCACAAAAGCTATTGAAATTGGTCATGTGAAGGTTGATATAGTATGTGTAGGTCATTTATAAAGTTTTTGAATCATTGGTTAAGTGATTTAAGGTCTAGGATTCAAAGATCCAACAAACCCTTATGTGTGCAAGCCTAATTAGGCCTTTATGCAAGTGTAGCAACAGTTTTTTGAAGGCGTTGTTCCAAAACAACCACCCCTAAGTTTTAGTTATGTTATATAAATCCACAATGGGTATCCCAAACAGGTTTTATATCGTGTGTTGGAGCTTTTTTCTGAAAGTTATGGTCAAATTACAGTGAATTTATGTTAAATTAGGCCTCTAGGACAACATGACAGTGATTTTTATGAGGTTACTTTTCAAAACAGCCCTATCTTATTTTTTGATATGTTGAACTAATCAATAAAGGGTATTTGAAACTGGATTTAGTTTTGAGAGATTCAAACTGGTTGAAGAATTACACCCATTTTTTCCATTTGGTTTCTTATAATCAATTTGGCCTCTTGAGTATGAATGATTGAATAATGAAGGAACTAGTGTTCTTGGGGAGTTTGGTTGGTTTAATTAAGTCAATATTATGATTTCTAAAGTGTATTAGAGGTTAATTGAAAGTTTCATACCTTGAAGTCACATTTTGGTGTATTTGTAGCCCTTTGAAACCATGTCCATTGAAGTGAGTTTTTTGAATGTTTGGTGATCAGTCAAAGATCTATGTTTTGAATCTTTTGGAAATATTTTGAATCCCACCATGCTCTACATCAAAAATTCCAGAGTTTATGATTTTAGTGTTATGTTTCCATTATTGTTCTTGCTACTTTGTTTGTGCATGCATTTTCGTTCACACAATGACTTGGATGTTAGAGTTCAGGCTCATGTTGCTTTTGGGGAAACTGCATGTCAGCTAATACTAGGCCATTCTAATTGAATATAAATTAGTAATTACAATTCATGGATTGGTACTATCATTTGTCTTCAACATGAACATATTTTATTGTTCTATATGTGGCTTACACAAAATCTTGTTGTACCATAGTTACCAAATTCACCATTTACCAAGAAATTCTTTGTGAATCCAAGCTTTAGTAGGCCTAAATGAAGCCTATAGATATATGGGAGAGGAATATCAATTTTTAGCAAAAAAATACTATCAGCAAATATCTTCAGACAAAGAAAAAAATGGAGCATGCAAGGAAGAAACATAACTATATTGGAATTTTGCATGTAGGAAAAATGTCAAGTAGCTTCTATCAGCTAATATTTGGGTGAATAAGTTCAGGAGTTTGTCAACATTCTCTCTAGCATTGAAAGGTTTGTTTGTGAAAAGGAAGTGACAAATAAATATTCTTCACCATAAGGTTGTTCTTGACATTGTGTATGACCTTTGTTTCTTTAGTAATGATTATGTTGTATTTTTATGGGGCATTTTCCCTTAAATGATCTATCTATATTTTTTGTAAGTTTTGGTTAATGAATGTGCTATTTAACTTCTTGTTAATATTTTATCTCAACATGCATTAATGTGCCTCTGTGCCATGATTTTACTTTCATGTACCATATTTCACTTTCTTTTTATGATATTAGCACAAACATTTTTAGAATTTAAAGTTGACTTATGAAATGACTCAATCAAAATTTGTCTTACAGAGTCCACAAGCAACAGTAACACCATCTCAGATATTGGGTGGAGAAACTCAAATAGTGAAGGTCTAAACCTAGAAGCATTCTATTATCTATGTATTTGTCTTGTAATTCACATGAGTTTCTTGTTTTATGCTAGCCATATTAAAAGGGGTACCTTTGTTATGTAGATAATGTTGAAACCATAGGAGAAAGTTCTAGCCAAGGCTGGTATTGTTTCACAACCAATGCCATTATTTTATTGTAATTTTGGAATTCTTTTACTTTCCTTTCACTATAGACATTTTCATTAAGTGGAGATCCTTGTCACTGTCAGTGTCTTGGAAAACCTTCCATCTTCTTTTCCTATTTCCTTTGATTCAAGGGTTGATGGGGTTTGGCTCAACCCTAGGATGTCTTGCTTTGAGCTTTATTAGATACCAATGCTAGAAAACTATTACTCTGGTTTTTCTGTTTTCATGCAGTTTCAAGCTCTAATACTTTTGTCTTTTGTCTCTTGTCTCCTATGTTACAAAATTACTTATTTATATTGTGTTGAGGTTTAAGAATTGAACATAGTTTTCTTTTTTTTTGGATGCTTTAGTAGAGAATATAGGTTATCCTTCTATTTAAGGATTGAAACAAGAAACAATGCAAGCACAAAGTGTTATATGTCTAGATCCATTCAGATGGAAAATGTCTTACCTCCTTAGAATGGTGGTGGCATGTGGCAATGGTTTTTTGGAAAGAGTGTTGCAAATATAGATTTCATTAATGTGGGATCCTTGTATGGCTTTGTTGGAGTGGCAACACCATCTCTTTCTAGAATTCTTTCAGTTTGTGATCTTAACCTACCTGCATCTATACTTGTTCTCCCCAGAGTAGGGAGTGCAATGCTTATTTTTTCTTAGATCTAAGTTGAATTCTATTAGCAATGAATAACCTTTAATTTATAATTTGTGGAAACTTTTCTAGATTGACCTAGCCACTTTCAATGGAGAAATTATTTGTTAGGTAAATTTTATTTATGTTCTGACAACAAGTTGATCTTAAATTGGATATTTTGTGGATTCAGTTTAGGTTGTTATGCTTGTTTTTTGAAACTGAATTTGTGTAATGATCACTGCAGCCAGATGCATTCATTTTCTCACTTAATGATGTGACAGTAACAACTATGTCAATAGGAGAGCTCATCCTATGATATTTGGTGGTGAGGTAATCCAGTGTTGATTATTCACACTCATGCATTATATGTCATGACTGATTTTCTTATATTGATTTCTTCTTAGAGATATGAACTTTCAACTTGTTTTTGTATGTTACTTAACAATGCTTCTATAATGCCAAGGCATTTTGAGGCAGAAGTTAGTTGGGTGTGGCCTTGCATTTATAGCTGTTGGAGGATCTGGTAGGTTATGATCCCTTATTGTAATAAGAGTTGGAGAATGCTTCATTATCTCTTTGTTTAGTGGTTGTGATACATGCAATTGTGTTGTACAAAGTTGATTTTAATATTTTTCTTGTGAATATATTGAAAAACCCTCTGAATTTCTAGTGTATTAAAGGATTATATGTGTATGGTGCATAATATATTGTCTAATGTTGTTTGTTGTTGTATACGATGCTCAATTTAAAGAAGCAAAAAGAATCTAAAATATAGGAAGAAGTCACCAACTGATCTTTTTTTTCAATTCTCAGGACACTTGAATGTTTGTTGTATTTTATTTTAAAGGGTTGTTTGTACTTTGTAGTATCTAGAGGTTTAGGTAAAAACTTAAAAAAATAGAGAAATTGTAACATGGTGGGCATGAAAGAGAAGACGCAGAGTTCTGATATTTTTTTTTGTTTTATGTTCTTATATGGGCATGCCAAAGTCTTATATGAGTTTTGTCTTTTGGTACAGGAATATCCATTAAGGTTACAAATAGATCGAGTGCTCAATTAGTGGGAGCTAATGGTCATGACAATGGTCCTAGGGTGGGTTCCTTTTAACATCTTAAGATGTTACATTGTACTAATTATTTTTTGCTCATCTCATTTTCTAACACTCTTAGCAACTAAAGCTCTGAGCAGTTTTTGTCCATTTTAAATAATCTTCATAGTGGTGCATTGTCTTATTCTTTGTAGTCATTTTGTGTTCATTCTTAGGATAATTATTGAAATTCCCAGTGCCTTACTGTTTTATGTTCATATCAATATTTTTTTCTTTTCAATTTGTAACCTGCTTTGTTTCAACCTATTGTAGATTGCATCATGCATCAAAGAAGGAACAAATAGAATATCATTGCAAGCATATGGCCCTCGGTCTTTTGTTCTAGTTGTAACAATTATGGGTCATCCAACAATGTCATTTCAAGCTATGGAGGATCACAAAGGATAAAATGTGGTTGTTAGAAGCTCTTTGTTTCACATGGGTAGAGTTGTATAATGGAGAAATGCCAGTTGAAGGCATTGTTCCAGTTTTATCATAAGTCCACATGCATTTCCTCCCAGATAAACATTTAGATAGCTTTTGAATGTGCCTTATCAAATATAATTGTATCAAGTGGCAGTGTTGTTGATGCTGCACCTTTTAGTCTTATCACCATTGAATCCATCATTGAGCAACTTCACAGTCATATTGCAGATTAGTGTTCTACCATAGTCACTATAATGGGAAATCTCATAGAACCATTAAAACAGGTAAAGGATGCCATATTGTAAAAATCTAAATGTTCTCATTATTAGATCTTGGTTGTATTTTCATTTTAATAACTATATTTTCATTTTAATAAACATATTCTAAAACCCTCGTTGAAATCTTATTTTCAGGTTGCAACTCATCAAATTAGAGAGGTGAACATGCACTCTTTACTTTCATCTGACCATGACCAATGAGATTTCTAGATAGGAAGTTTCCATCCTTCTCATTTGAATCCTTCGAATCTTCTCTCAATGGTTGTCCAGCTGGAATGGGAGGGCAAGGCTTCTCTGAATCGGGCAATAAATGCACCACAAATAATATAACTACATTTACTATATATTTTCATGTCTTTTCTCCCTTCAATGTTTGTAGCATTTGTATCGTATCTTGGATTTGTCTTCCATGGCAACCAAGAGTGCAGTGAAGGATGTATTTCTTGGATCTTTGTTTATGCAAGTATATGTTGTTTGTAATTCCTTTGGTTATGCAACTGTTTGTTGTTTGTATATTCTTTTTTTTTTCATGCAATACAAAAAAAATATTTGAATATCTATGATATTTGAGCTTTATATGCATAAAGTTGTTTGTTGATTGCATCTATTTTTTTCATGTTAATCCAATACAAAAAAAATATTTGAATATCTATGATATATTTGAAGTTTATATGCATAAATTTTTGAGAATTAATTAAGTTAGATTTGATTTATAACTTGAATCGTTGATTCACTCAAATAAATGACTAAACCATGACTAAATAAATGACTACTATGACTAAAATAAATAAATACAATGACCAAATATATGACTACAATGAATAAATATATGACTACCATGAATAAAATAATGACTAAAGTAATGACTAAATATATGATTAAATAAATGACTACCATGACTAAATAAATGACCAGTTAACAACAATCAATGATTAAATATATGACTAAATTAATGACTAAATAAATCACTACCATGACTAAATCAATGACTAGATAAATGACTAAAATAATTTAGTCATAAATTTGGTCACGTTATAAATGACTAGCAATAAACTACTAATGGTCACGTGACCAAAATTAGTCATTTATATGCAACTTTTAGTAGTTTATTTAGTCATATATTGTTGTTTTTGTACTAGTGTATTAACTACTTTTTCTTGTGGGAGGGAATTAATGTTTGTGTCAACATGCATTGTGGGGGAAGGAAAAGGTGTACTAGTGGTAGTATCCATGCCTAATGCACCATTGTCAATACCAGGAGTGGGAGCTTTGGATAACCCAAGGTCCATAGCGAATGTGTTATTGCGAGAAGCTGAGTCAGGAACTTTGCCCCACTAAAGTATTATCAATAGGGCACCAAACACTCATGAAAATACCATAAGTTGTGGGGTGGATGCAAATGCAATACAATCTAGGAATAATAAAATACAAATAACAAAAATTTTGTAAACTAAAACAGGAATGCAATACCAAAAAATAGAAATGTAGAAAATACCTAGAAAATACTAGAAATTGTAGTGTAAAATGTGTAGGACTAAATCATCCAGTGTGGCGAATTAGTCCCAATGATGGATTTTTTGTGTTTTTTCAAAAAAATTGAATGCAAATTGATGTCTTTCAGATGCACAGATGCAACTACAATATGAAAATGCAATTTTTTTGTTGTTTTCAATGTAAAAATGATGCAAAAATGCAAGTTATTTGAGCTTTTCACTAATGCAATTTTGAAAACCCTAGGATGCAATTTAAACAATGCAATACCTAATGCAATATTAATGAAAATGAAACCTAGGATGCACTTCAAATTAGAGGTGAATATGTTCAAAAGTTAGGTTCACCAATTTGTGGGAAAAGATTTTGGATTGCCCATCTGCTTTAAGCTCCTTCTAGTGTTTTTCACATAAAAGGAGAAAAAATGGGTCCAAAAAACAAATTTCTACACTCAAGATTAATGTAAATTAAATTTAAAGTATCTAATTATGATGTACTAATCCATTGATCTGAAAATAAAATGATTTAATGATGCTAAACCTAAGAAATGCAAAGTTCTGGAAAACACATTGTGATATACAAAAACACCTAAAAATGTAAGTAAATGATGAAATAACTAAACAAAATTGGAGAGACACATCTGGAATCTAAAATATGATATGGAGAGATTCTGGAATCCTAAAAAATTGACTGGAAATGTTGACTGGGACACTTATGCCAAGCTGGGCAACTTAGTCCCAATTTCAGGAAAAACTTACCAGAACAAGAATCTACCAAATGGGTATCCAAAAATGTAGAAACCATTTTTCAAGCCTAGAAGTGGGACTAATTCACCACTGGTGGTGATTTATTCCACCTGTAGATTTTGGGAATCTCGAGACAAGATCTTGTAGCTTCAAGTCTACACTTACTTTTCTGATAGGTGTCCACTCTTGATTCTACAAAAAATAGGATAAAAAGAGTCACCAAGCTTTAATTAGGTCTTTGTTGACTTGAATAGATTTGATGACTTGTTGACCACTTTTCAGCACCTATTTCTTTAAAAAATCTACCTACAAAGTCTGCAAACACACATGCAAAGAGGGAAAAAAGGTTAAGGGTTAGAGTATAGAAGTTTTCCTTGGTCAAACCCCACTTTGGTAATCAAACCCTAATAAATGAAATGAAATGGCAAGAGAATGATAAATAAACAACATGCAATGTCATGAACTTATCAAACTCTTTGATGTAGAAATATGAAGATATGCAATGAAGTGCTCCATTGGATGACTTGATTGTGCTTAGAGTGCTTGAATGCTTGAGAATGATTAAGTTAATTGCTTGTGTGAATTCTTGAATAAATCGGTTAGGATATGTAAAATGAGAGGAAAAACCTTTATTTATACTTGATCTTACTAAATTTCCTAAAAATAACACATTATAGGCCAACCTCAAGGGCTAGAGAATGAAATCCTATAGAAATTTGAAATAATTTTGAGTTTTGTGCCAAAAAGGACTAAGTCAATCCTATTTGCGACTTAGTCCCACTAAGAAAATTAAGTGGGTGTCAGTAATTAAAGGGAATTAAATGTGGTCTAATAGGAATATCCTCAAAAACACACTTAAGAAAGGTCAAAAAGTGCGTTAAGAGGTCATTGAAACATGAGAAAGGGTTGAATTAGTGATGACAAGTCTAGAAAAGTGTGAAAGTGGGTTACAACACTTTACAACACTTTGAAATAAGACTTGGTAAGTGATAAAAAGGAGTAATTTAGGTGAATTATGATGAAAGGGTCCTCGAAAAGTGTGAAAGTGAGTTACAACACTTCACAACACCTTTACAAGACATCCTAGAAGTCTTAATAATTCACAAGGGTTCAAGACCTAATGTGAATGTGTTGACCACATTATAACATTAAACCTAGGAAAAATCAAGCCAAAGTCCACTAGGAGGAACTGAACATGAGAAAAAGTAGAAGGGTTACTTTTTCCATGTCCACGGTCCATAAAACCCATATCACCTACAAAACTCTAATTAACCTTCTATAAGTAGAAAAAACAAAGATGCAAGAGCAATTTGCAAAAGATGTGCAAATAATATTATTGAGAATAATGAATGACACATGAGATGACTTGCTTTTATAAAGCAATATGCAAAAAACTAGATAAAACCTAATTAGGACCTAAGTATACTCAATAAAGTGTAATTAAATATTTAATTACATGAACACCCCCCTTAAGTGCAACTTAGGGAGAATAAGAAACATGAAAATAATGCAAGAATGGATGCATGAAAGTATGAATGGATCTCATCTACAAGGCCATGTTAGGTACCTATGTACGTATGCTAAAAAGGGGAAAAGGAGCAAACCTAGTGGAAATAAAATCCTCCCCAAAAGATAACCTGTTGCAAAGAAGCACTAGAAGCACAGTAGTGAAGTAACACTGAAATCCTAAATCCAAAAAGCAAGGAAAGATAATTCCATTTATTAGAAACCATATGAGAGACATTGATGACTCAAGTCAGAGTCATGATAAAGCAACAATAGACCCAATGCCAAGGAACATTGGAAAACTCACAAACTAGCACAACCTTGGAATCTATGAAGTAATATTAGATGAATAAATCATGAAGCAAAAGAAATAGAGAATTCAACCAAGTGATGAAAGATGGAGGACTCCATAACACCCCCCAAGTGCACCATCCATCACATAGATACATAAGAAATGCCCCCATAAGAGAGAAAGATATGATGAAAGAATATGGAAACTATGTGTATCTCAATGTCGATGTCAAATAGTGACTAAAACTGATCCATAGGAACAAGTACCATGAAGATTCTAAAACATTAACCATAAAATGAATGGCCATCAAATTGAGATGTGACCTGATGGGATTTTGATGCAGTTCAATATTATTAACCATAAGCTCTCAATCTAAGACATGAATTAATGCAAACCAAAAAGTGTCAAGTTATGAGCAAGATTGTGGCCAACAAAAAATATAGAATCCAAATACAACTCATGTGAGTTGTCATCAATACGAATATGGGATCAAAGTGCATGTCATCCAACTGCACTCTAGTCAAATTATTATGCAAGAATCCCCCTAATGGAACTTTATTGAAGTTCATTTATTACAATACCCCAAGATTGTAAAAGAACAAGTAAAACATGTAGAAATCAAAGAGAAAATAAAAACATAAAGCATGCAAAAATGAAAGATTGCATGCAAAGATTAATTTTCACATCTTCCTCCATGAAATTTTTTTGCCTCGGATCTACATAGAGGACAAAATCAACTCTCTGATGATATAAATTTTTCAAACAATGGACACTATATGCTCAAGTTATGAATTTAAAAAGAAAAAGGGTAAATTTTTCCAGTGAACAATGCAGACACAACCCTTCTGATGTGATTTATAAAAAAATACTTCTTGCATGCTAAAAAGTGGATACCCAAATAATTTTTTGGTGCTTCCAACAAAACTTAGAAAGCATTTTTTAATCCAAAAATTAGAACATGCGATTTGGTAAAAATCAAAAACTTCACCTACAAGGAAAATAACCATGATTTTAATAGACATTTTTACAAGTTCTCACTATTTACAAAATCTAGCAGATACCTAGATGGTATTTCATGATTTTAAACAAAACCCAGAAATTATTTTTCTCAAGAATACACAAAAAAAAAAAAATTCCCTTTTTTAAATCATAAATGCACCAAAAAAATGCTCAACGTTGATCCCTTGAGGATTGTGCCATAGAAAAAGGGACCCTTTCCTTGACATGGGATTCATTCATAATAAATTAACAAGGTCTTAATCTAGTGTTGTGAGGCATTTTATGCATCCACACTAGGTCTTGGACCCTTAATATGTATTTAATGATGTCTTGTAGAGGTGTTGTAAAGTCTTGTAAGGGACTTTCATGCTTTTCTAGACTTAATAAACCTATTTTTCCCTAATTCAACATTATAAAATGTATTTAAATACATTATCACATCAATTTAAAGTAAACTTAATGTTAAACTAGTGTTGTAATGTGTCTTGCACATTCACATTGGTTTTCATGCCTTCCTAGGCTATGTAGACCTCATTTTAGTGTTGTAAAGTGTATTTAATCATAATTTCACATTGAATTTTGTGTCCCAAGCCTTATTTGAAATTTACTGTAGACACATAAAAATGTCCTAAGCCTTCGAGTGTCATTTTTTTTCATCCTCGTCCTTCGATAATAATTTTAGTTATTCAATTATGTTTGATTATATTCCTCTATTAATTAAATAATTTTTAATAATTATTTAATTAATTCACTTTCTAATATTTATTCTATCCTGACCAATTAAATAAACTAATCGTGTCACTAATTTCTTCCTCTTCTTCAATAGTTAAATAAATTATTATTTATTTAATTATTTTGTCATCTTTCATCTATAGTTAAATAATTACCATTAATTATTTATGTATTCACGGTCCTTTAATTCTTCCATTGTTAAATAATTATTAAAATCATTTAACTATCCCATGCCACCTCTCCTAATTAAATAGTTAATCTAAATTAATTATTTAAGGTCTAATTTCTATCTCTCCATTTAATTAAATTAATAAATTTAATTAAATGCTCCTTTTTTCATTTTTTCAAATAAATAGTTTGAATAAATTATTTGTTTTCCACTTGTCCATTTCCTCTATTTTCAAATAAATAATTTGAATAAATTATTTATTTTCCACTTATCCATTTCCAACATTTTCGAATAAATAATTTAAAATAAATTATTTATGCACCACTTGGTCAAAGATGCTCTGTCATAATCCCCTATCATAACATTTATTTCATGTCATAGCCTGCATGTCCTTGCATGTTTTTCATAGCTTGCATGTCCCTGCATGTTTGTTTGTCATAGCTTTTCCAAGAATAGCATATTCTTGGTGCATCAATTCTAGACCATTGATCTTGGAATCCTTCTAGAGGATTAATCTTAGACGTCCATTTGAATGGTTGTCTATAAAAGTAACCTTTCTACTCCATTTTCATTTTCACAATTATTCTTCTCCAACTTTCTACTTATCATTTGCAAGTATTTGCACAAGTCACACTACAAATCTGAGGGCATATTTGCAAAAGGAGAAATAGGAGAGTAAGAGAAGTGATTCAAGTTCAAGCATAGGGAGTATTTTAATTTAATGTTTTATTTTCCTTATGCTTACTTTGTTTTCTCTTGTTTGGATGAGGTTAATAGTTTAGAAGTGTTGGCTGTCACTTTATCTATTCTATTTGATTTTCTAACCCCATCTCACATTTGGTGAACCTGACGTGAAGTAAAGAAATTTGTGTGTTCTTGTTTGTCTTTGCTATTTTGCAAATTACAGCCAAGAATTCATATCAAATCTCGTCACCTTCCTTTGATCAAAAAAAAATAGGCGAATAATATATGTTAAATTTTTTTTGGGTTTTGTAGGCCTCGTTCTTACCTTTCCAAAACTTTAAACGGTTTGAAATTTCATTAAGAATTGAGAAAGTTATGGCTGTTTTAGTGATCATAGCTTTTTAAGATTTAGTTATTAAGACCCGAATTTTATTTTGTTTATAGCGTTTTTGTCTTGTAGGATTTTGCAAAATATTTTCTGGGTTTTGAAGCTCTATGTCTTAGCTTTCCATAGATATCTACAATTTAAATTTTTGTTTAGTTTTGAGAAAGTTATCACTATTTTTAGTTTGCTGTTTTCATTCAAGTTTTTTTTTTGTTTACTAATCTTTTGTTTGTAGCATGTGGCTTTGGAATGAGGCTTCCAAAAACTGCTTCTTTTGAAGCAACAAAAAAACTGAGCTCTTAGTTTTTAGTTTGTTTTGATTTATTTTTCTTAGTTTAGTTTAATCTTTTTATTTTCTAGTTTAATTATTTATTGACTTTTAGTTTGGTTTTTAATCTTTTGTTCTTAGTTTTTTTTGCAGCTTTCTCGTTGGTCCAAAACATTTATGAAACTACTAATTTGTGGTTTTGCAGCTTTGTTAGTCGGAGACTCATTTCTCAAATAAGGTGTTTGCAATTTCTAGTTTAGGAACACTTCCATTGGTGCATTAAAATGAGCATGTGCTTGATTTTGTCTGACTATACTTGAAGGTGGTAGTTGATTATGCTCTCACCTTGTGAAAACTAGGTGATCAGAAAACCAGACCCACCTTATTTTTTGTCACCTTCACGACTTAATAATCGAAGTATCCTCTCCCCTTGCACTTTCGAGTGATCTTGGGTGTAAGAGAAATAGTTATTATTTCTAGAAATGGGTCTTCCTTAAGGGAAAAAGTACTCACCTTAAGGGATGACTCGACCGGTAATAGGCTAAAGCCAAGCCACTTCCAGCCGAGATATAAAAAGGGTGCTTGAGGAAAGTTCAAGTACCACGAGTGCAGATGTGTCATATGGACAGAGTAGTACTCCCATAAACCTTGTTGAGCATAACCTCTTTAGGCTAGAGTGCCACCTAATTGGTGATTAATCTCTCGCCCCATGTGTGGCCACTCGAATGGATGCCCTAGCTAGACACCTTTTTTTTAGAAGCCAACCATTTTTAGCTGTTGCTTGGTATAGTGCAGGGTACAATATCATGCCCGAAGATACTCACTATTGACTCCTTTGAGTAGAGATAGCAATTCTTGGGAAGTGATGACCCAAGAATCCAAAGTTGGTGTGCCCGAATGACGTTAATGAGCCGTGGAGGGGAGCCAGTGCCACCAAACTTCTAAGCTATCCACTCTCGAGAATTAAAAGTGTTTAGCACCAATCTGGGGTATATTGGTGGGCTATATCAAGTATACAAACCCTTGGCCTATTAGGATTGTGTTTGTCTCATGTGTGTTTGCATACAACAAACATCGTGTTTGTCAAGTGTTTTCTATATTTTCAAACAATATACACAACATTCACAATCTAGACACAAATAATCAATGTCAGACAACTCAAACTTTTCAAAAAAACATCCAAAACAACAATCTCAGCCTGCTATCAAACATATTCTTCCAGAAGTCTTCTGTTAAAACCAAATCATGAAATTGCTCAAATCTCTCATTCCTTGTACACTTTAGCTTGCATCTTACCATAGGGTCATCTTTGCAAATATTTACCTTCATCTTTAGGTTTCACCATTTGCATTTTCAGTCAAAAACTAAAAACTTAGGTCCTCATCTCATTTTGCATATTTTGGATTAGGACAACCTTATCTCACTTTGCAAAATCTTGACTTTCAAAATTAGGTTATCATTGGACTTAGACATCATTATCTCCTTTAGTCATTATCTTTTTGTGAGATGCTTCCAACTCAAAAGTCTAGTTAGGAAGACTCACTTGTCATTTTGTCCTTGTCCTTTAGTCCTTCAAGCAAGTCCTTTGATATTCCAAAATTGAGACATAGATAAAGCATAGGGTGGTTAGGCAACCTTCTTCCAAATCATTTTATACCTTTGCATTTGCATACCTTAGACATTCAAATCATTTTAGTCCTCACCTTGCATATCTTTAAAATCCAAAATATTGTCATCATAGTCCTCATTTGGCATCTAGGCTTTGCATTGGTCATTTCTTTAACCAACATTTTCACATTAGTCCTCACTGTCACCTTGGCATTTGACATCCTTTCTTAACAATTTATCACCTTGCATTAGTCATTTTCCTTAAGCAAATGTCATTATCACCTTGCATTGACATCCTCCAAAAACACAAAAAAAAAAAAATTAGCGTCATAACTTGTCATCTTAGTCTTCATTGTCCTTTGGCATTAGTCATTTTCTTTAGACAACATTTTCATATTGTATCCCTTATTGTCAAAAAATCCAAAAACATAGTCTTGCATTATCATCTCCTTGCATTTCCATCCTTTATCACAAAATAAAAAACAAAAACATAGACTAGTGTCATACTTGCATTGTCATCATCTTCATTTGAGCAATCCCATTTTATGGTTGAGACTAGGCTTCAAAGACAGAGAAAACAAATGGAAAAATTTGGACAAGATTTCAATCCCAACATTGATAATAACACTTATGACACGAACCAACATTGGACTTTTTTCAACCCATTTCACAATATGAATATGCAATCTTCCATGAACATGTCATTTTCATCACAAAATACTTTTGAACCATTCATACAAAGAGACCAAAACAGACGAGCATATGTAGAAGACTTAAAAGCTGCAATGAAAAATCCTGATATAGCCTCCTTTGTAAAAAAATTAGTCTTACGTGACCCTCAAAGGTATCTATCCATGCTTTTGGACCAAGGGGCTAAGTTACCACAGGGCTTTGACATAAATACTTTGGGACCTCCATCCGTCTACCCTCACCATCAAAAGTCACTTAGCATAAATCCTGCCATTAATTCACAACAAACATCCACTTATCACCCTTATCCTAACCTTGACAAGGGAAACAAATTGTCCATTAGTCCATTACGAGTCTCCATGTCATATTCTAGTCCTTCACCTACCAATCCCATCCAAGTCTACATGCCTTATGAACCATCTACCAACTCATGTCAAGTCTCCACATCATACCTTATTAATCCAGTCCAATTTCCCATGCCATATCCTAGTCCTTCACATACTAGTCCAGTCTAAGTCCTGATGTCCTATCCTAGTTCTTCATCCATTAATCCTTTTCTAGTCACTCCCTCACAAGCTGCATTTAGTCATGAAAATTCTATCATTGTACAAAGTCAAATCCCATTGTCTAAACTTGAGGATACATGTCAAAATAAAAGCTCAAAGCATGACATTATAACGTCACCTTCATGTCAAAAATAAGGTAGTCCATCCCATGATCTTATCTTAAAGTCCATTCAAGAAACCCTTCAAGATAACCATGACATCCAAAACACACCTATCCTTAACAAAAATTCCATTTCTGATTATATCATCCATGACAACCCCATCTTCAACCAAGACCCTATCTTTGACCAAGAAATCCAAAAAGATCCACTCATTGACCTTTATGCCATTCATGACCAAACATCTGAAACTAATCCTACTCAAAATCCAAGCACATCCACTTCCAAAAATGAGACACTTGCCTCCATGGGACACATAGACGATATTCCTCCAAAAAAAGAATCTTCCACTAGGGACATGCTTGCACTTGATCAAGTTATAGCTGAAATCATTGGACTCTATGACACTAAACATAATGATGGGTTTGACATTGCCTTGGATGCACCAACAAAATCATCTTAACTTGACATGTCACAAGATCAGACCAAAGATATCAGTCAGAAATATGGCCAACAAGACAATGAAGCAAAGACACTTTATCAACTAGGGTCATCTACTCTTGTCAAAGTAGGATTTCTCGCAGATGAAAATATTCCAAGTGATAGTGTCCACATACATCATGATGAGTTAGCATCTTGCTTTCAAAACAATAAATACCCCATTGCAAACAAAATCTATCAAAGCATGCATTATCAAGGTAGAAGACTAGGCATACACGAGCAAGGCATTCAATAACCAATACAACTTCAAGAAAATTACAGACATCAAGGTCTTGGCTATTCTTCAGTTAGTAAATCAAATGATGTTAGTGAAACCTCCTCGATACTGGGGGCAACCTTGTTAGATACAAATGTCAAAATAGAATCCATGAGAAATCCTTGTCATAAGATTGTTGCCAACACCCCATCCACCCACACCATAAACCATCATTCTCAACATCTTAAACCTTCCCTTTGGAACCAACAAAAACAAAAGTCTTACAAAGTAAAAAATCAAATGTCAAAGGCCATCAAATCAGACAAAAAGACAGGTGGACAAATGAAATTAAAATGGATCCCAAAGAAAAGTGGATCAAGCAAAGAAAATATGACAAAAGAAAAAGTTAATTAAAATGTGGAGCCACAAGACAAAAGGACTCCCACATATAATAATTTTCCACCTCCTTCAAAATGGTCATCAAACAAGGCATCTAATAGTGTTGGTTCCAAATGTCATCCCAATCAAAATTTCAAAATTCATCATCCACCATCCCAATTTTGGAAAATAAAAAATGATTCATCCAAATGTCCAAACAAATTTTCCATGTCTACCATCATTTGTCGTAATCCTACATCTCGCCTAAAGTCCAAAAATCTCACGTCACAAATCTATCACATCATGGCAGCAACTCTTTATCACAAGGACTCTCATTGCACTCTATTGCGATGTGCGTATTTTGATAAGGCCAACTCTAGTATCAGAAAGGATCACAATGACATCGATCAGTTGTATACAAGCGCTATGATCCTGACAAGAAAACTTCTTCAGCAAGGTCATTATTGGCATATCATGGCACCAGTCTCTACATTGACACCGTCAGTGGAATCAAAATAGTCAATGGTCATCTAAAGCATTCAGGCTATCCGCAAAATCAAAAATACAAAAGAATTGAAAAAATAAAAAAATTGTCACCTTGATGAAAACCTGGCAAACGGGCATCCATGTGACATCAAAAAAATAAAAGTCAAGAAAATAGTAAAGAGAAAAATTTTGTCCAATGGTGAAAACCTGGCAAACAGGCGCCCTGGATAAGTACCATGATGAAAACCTGGCAAACAGGCGTCATGTGTAAAATAAATCATCTATGTGGACTTTTACACTTGAGCGCAAGTCGTCTCATTTTCCCATGCTTTCCTCATGACATTTACACCCATCCATTTCATCCATATCATTCCCCCACCCATTTTCCTAGCTACCTTGGTCTTGACATAAAATATGAAAACATAAATCATGCTTTGGGGAAAAATCTTGACATGTCAATCCTTTGGTCACAAACTATGCATGCAACATCATGTCATTGTCGTCATAACCTCATTATCCCTATGTGACATAGTCCTTGAAGATCATATGCCAATTCCTCTAGTCGTATGTCTCCTACCAAGGCCACCAATTAGTCTTTCATGTCTATCACTTATCTTGGTTTTCCCTTTTCAATTGTCTAAGGATACCCCACCATCCAATTTAGTCATGAACACAAGTCATTCCAATCATGTTATGCAACCACCCATCAAACAACATCCTCATTATCACTTGTCAATTGGTATTCATGATCCGGTGGACATTTTTCAGTGAAAATTGAAGTGTCTCATTTTTCTCCAAGATCTGCACCATCAGAAAGAGCTCGGTGTCCTGGTTCCAACGCAACTCGAACGGAGCGAAAAGGAGTCCGTTTGCACGAGTTATGGCCAGTCAAACCTTTGGTCAAACTGGAATCAAGGGCGTCCAGGAAGCGGAAAAAATGATTGTTTCGAAAATTGATGGAAGCAGCGTCAAGTCGAAGAGCTCGTCGAGACGATTCCGACGACGTTCGTTTCGTCGAAATCCGACATCGGAGGCTCAAGATACAGCTGGTCAAAGTTTCAGGTTTGACTTGTGGACTGAAGGTACACTGATGACGTCATCATCCGTACAGATGACGTCAGCACGAAGTATGAAATCTGAAGTGGACCAATCGGAAGCTGACACGTGGCAGTCCGTACGGTCCGTACATGTCGATGTGGCAGATGACGTCAGCAAGGTCAGTGAATCCTGAGTTGACACGTGTCGTCCGTACACACGTCATTGATGATGTCAGCAGTCCAGTCATTGCGTATGGAGAAATCGGGCTGGGACACGTGGCAGGCGAGCTGGCAGAAAGTACAGTCAACATTCGAGTCAGCGACACGTCATCATCCAGTGGCATGCACAGTCAGCGTCCACGTCATTGAAATTGGCGAATCACATTTTTACACCTGGCATGATGAGTTGGCAGTAAGTTGTTGTGTTGGCAGTCTCGTCAGCGGCGTATGTGGCAGTTTCAGCAAATAACTTCGCGACACGTGTCTTCAGTTCTCCATTCCGCCGAGTGCTCCAAGTTTGTTTTGATTGTTAAAAGTGATGGGTGGAGGACGCGAAACTCGAACCTCGCACCACTCGCCTCCGACTATCCCGCGGAGCCGTTGCACCCAACCACCGGCGCTCACCTATGTATGGAAGCGGTTTGATTTTGTTATATTGATCGGTCAAAATTCGTTCAAAAATGTGCGGTCGGTGGGATTAGAACCCCGCACCGGCCGGGTGATAAAATATATGACCACCGCTATGCCATTGATCCGGTTTAAATTATATGTGGCATTTGTTAATTTTGTTAGGTGGTTAACCCGAATGCCATTTAAAATAAGAACTTACCCCTAATTTTTATATCAAAAACAAACTACAATCCTTTTTAAAGATTAACTAAAAATCTTTTATGATAACTAAGCCCGGGAGTTTAAAACTAGAAGGGCTTAAATTTGTTATTATGGAAGATTTAAAGATTTATTATGTAAAAATAGGGGATTTATTTTTGTTAGGGGAAATTTGGATGCAAAATTGGGAGATTGATGAAGATCCTTATGTAATTGGAGAGATAAGGTGAATATTTGCAAATCAATTGGTTGGTAACCAAATTGAGGAAATTTTATGTATTTAAAGGAGGCTTGAGGGGAGAGTTGTAATAAGTTTTTCTTTCAGGTGATGAAGTCCTGATGCTGAAGTGACGGAAGAGGAGTCTTGTTGGAGAGTTCTTCAAACCATTCTTGCATATTAGAGCATCGTTACGCTGCCGAAATGCTTGGAGAATGGTGGTGCTTTTGTAATTGATTTGGAGATTAATCGGATCGGTCACACTCTATTGGAGTGGACCCGGAGACGTAGTCACTCTCATGACGAACTCCGAAATCAAACACTGTTTGCACTTCTCTCTTTCTCTCTTTCTGTCTCTCATTTCTTTTCATTCTGTTATAATCACCTTGATTACGTTCTTTATGTTATTTCCTTAAGTTAATTTTGTTTTAATTAACTTGAAATAATCATTGTAAAAGCATTGTAAAAGTTTAAGCATTTAAACTGCAATCTAGTCTAGATCCTACACATATCAATTCAACTTGACTAGTGACACAATCATGTCTATCCTTGAAATCATTCACATGCATAATAAATATGTCAAAAATCCCTAAAATCTAGAAAATGTCCTGAAAAAAGACCTAAAAATCAGAAAATGTCCTGAAAAAAGACCTAAAAATCAGAAAATGTCCTGAAAAAAGACCTAAAAATTAGAAAATGTCCTTAAAAAAGACCTAAAAAACTAGAAAATGTCCTGAAAAAATACCTAAAAATTAGAAAATGTCCTAAAAAAAGACCTAAAAATTGAAAAATGTCCTGAAGAAAACACAAACTTCCAAAACGGAATCATGTCAGTCAACATAGTCACGTCAATTCAAGTCTTGATTAGTCTTTGTCATTGTCGAACTACGTTGTCTCTGCACATTTGCTACGTAGGCAAGACTCATCTTCGAGCCCCGAGACATTAGGTCAGTCCTATTAGGTTTGTCAAAATAAATCATGACTTAATCTTTCGTCAACAGGACAAAGTCTTTGGTCGTGTCGAACTATGAGGTCTCTGAGTGCATGACGTAGGTAAGGCCATCTGTCGATGGGCCCCTGACGCCGCACTAGGTTATTCCATTAGGGGTCATTGCACAATTTTCGCACACACATGAAATAGTCTTTAAATTTGAATGAACAATCTACCCAAGTGAACTTTCACAATCTGTCAACGAAACATGAAAATCATCTTGACATATCAAAATTGGTTAATCTCAGTCAAACTTAGTCAAGCCAGTCAAATCTTGCTTACTCTTCAAATGTGTCCTTCTGAAGGATAGCCCATCATTTAATCATGCCCTAAGATGTGTCCTTCCTAGGAATCATCATCGTCATCTGACATTTTGAGCAATCCTCTTGACATTTAAGGATCACTCCTCTTGACATAAATTTTCTTTCAGATGTGTCCTTCTAAAGAACAACCCCTATCATTTATTCCTTAGGATGTGTCCTTCCTAGGCATCGTCACTGTCACCTGGCATTTTGAGGGATCCTCTTGACTTTTGGGGGTTTCTCCTCTTGACATCAACATTATTCAGGATGTGTCCTTCCTGAATTTGGCAATCTTCGACACTCGTCATCTTGGCATCGTCAAAATCTTGACTCCCTGGCATCTCGACATCAAACTAGACATCTCGACATTAAAACACTTGGCAAACACTTGGCACTTGTCTGTTGATTTTTCATCATGTTACTAGTTTTTCAACGAGATCCCAACAACAGGATTTAGAGAAGCAGCGACGTATCATGAGGTTTGTTTTGTCTTTTAACACTCATGTTACTAGTTTCTTAGTGATGTCCTGACTCTGGGATTTAGAAAAGCAGTGATGTATCATGATGATGGATTTGGCTTTATTTTTTCCTTTTTGGTAATCATGTTGCTACTTTCTCGAGGATGTCCTGGAAATAGGATTTAGAGAAGCAACAACGTTTCATGATTTGTCTTTCTTGTCTTTTTCTGCTTGTGGTTGGTTATGGCAAAAAGACTAGGGAAAATGTTCCTTTTTATATGAGTCATGATCATCCTTGTCTGCGACTGCTTATCTCACATGATGGGACAACCTTGCACACCTTGGTCTACATCATATCATGGTGTTTGTTGGCCATTACAATAATCTGCCCAATGATGATAAATATAAAAATGTAAGTATGAAAGTTGGTTCCCCTATCTTTTTTTTCATCTAGTTTTCCATCTTCATCCTCCCTTCTCTTCCACGCTAGTATCCATCCCCTTCCAAGCTAACATTTCTTCTGCCTTCTCATCAATTTAGAGAGCACACCCGTGTTCTTGGAACCCATTTGTCCTCTCGAGGGGGCATACCGTAACCCTCTTCATCATTCTTCCTCATCTTATTTTGCATTGGGGCATGACTTTGACTTATTTTTCTTTGTCACAATGCGACAGGCTGCATTATGACAAAGAGGGGCAAAATGTAGACACATAAAAATGTCCTAAGCCTTTTCTTCATCCTCGTCCTTCGATAATAATTTTAGTTATTCAATTATGTTTGATTATATTCCTCTATTAATTAAATAATTTTTAATAATTATTTAATTAATTCACTTTCTAATATTTATTCTATCCTGACCAATTAAATAAACTAATCGTGTCACTAATTTCTTCCTCTTCTTCAATAGTTAAATAAATTATTATTTATTTAATTATTTTTGTTATCTTTCATCTATAGTTAAATAATTACCATTAATTATTTATCTATTCACGGCCCTTTAATTCTTCCATAGTTAAATAATTATTAAAATCATTTAACTATCCCATGCCACCACTCCTAATTAAATAGTTAATCTAAATTAATTATTTAAGATCTAATTTCTATCTCTCCATTTAATTAAATTAATAAATTTAATTAAATGCTCCTCTTTTCATTTTTTCAAATAAATAGTTTGAATAAATTATTTGTTTTCCACTTGTCCATTTCCTCTATTTTCAAATAAATAATTTGAATAAATTATTTATTTTCCACTTATCCATTTCCAACATTTTCGAATAAATAATTTAAAATAAATTATTTATGCACCACTTGGTCAAAGATGCTCTGTCATAATCCCCTATCATAACATTTATTTCATGTCATAGCCTGCATGTCCTTGCATGTTTTTCATAGCTTGCATGTCCTTGCATGTTTGTCTGTCATAGCTTTTCTAATAATAGCATATTCTTGGTGCATTAATTCTGGACCATTGATCTTGGAATCCTTCTAGAGGATTAATCTTAGCTGTCCATTCGAATGGTTGTCTATAAAAGAAACCTTTCTCCTACATTTTCATTTTAACAGCTATTCTTCTCCAACTTTCTACTTATCATTTACAGGTATTTGCACAAGTCACACTATAAATCTAAGGGCATATTTGCAAAAGGAGAAATAGGAGAGCAAGAGAAGTGATTCAAGTTCAAGCATAGGGAGTATTTTAATTTAATGTTTTATTTTCCTTATGCTTACTTTGTTTTCTCTTGTTTGGATGAGGTTAATAGTTTAGAAGTGTTGGTTGTCACTTTATCTATTCTATTTGATTTTCTAACCCCATTTTACATTTACATCATCACTAATAGGCCCCTATTAATCCATATTGTGCATCCCGAGGCTTAAATTGATCAAATACCTGACAAAGTTGCAATTTAAACCTTATTTCCTTATCTCCTAGCTTCTTAGCTATTGGAATGGCCCCTATGGGACCCATTCGCCATGCATGGTGAATCAATCCCATCCAGGTGGGACCCATTCCCCATGTGTTGCGAATGAGTCCTATCTAGCCCCATTTTGACCTTTGAGTAGGAAAAAGTGAAATTTAAAGTTTAATTTCACTACATGGCTTGTGATGAGGTATAATCAAGATACTAAGGCACGATTATCTATAAATAAGTGTTTTTATCCTCATTTCACATCTAACAACTCATTTTTACACCCCTCATTATTAATTCATCATCTATCTTCTCATCATGGTCAAGCAAGCTACGGTTTCTTCATTAGAAGTCATCAAGTTAGCTTTCTAAAGCATTCAAGGGTTGAATCTTCATCTATTGTTGTAGAATTTCAAGATAAATCATCATGGAAAGGTAATATATTCCATTATTGCATGTCTCATTAATTTTTTTCATTATTCCATTATTGTTTTTATGCAAATTTAGGTCATTTGGAAGGTTGGAAATCATTGAAGATCAAGTTGCAAAGTCATTCAAGTCATCTCTTCATAATTCAAGTCAAAATATCAACAAAAGGGCACTTTCAGACCCGAATCTGACAATTTCAGAAGCGGACACCTGTAGGAAGCAAAAATACAAATCTAGCTCCATAGAATCTACTCCTAAATTTTCATATTCCTATTAGTGGACTAATTCACCACCAATGGAAAATGTGTCCCACCCATAGGCCTAGAAAGTGGTTTTGTCAAAATTTAGCTCCCAACAGTCAGAAACCTATTCTTTAGACTTTTCATTAAAAATAGGATTGATTTGCCATGCATGGTGAATCAATCCCAATGGCTATTAATAGTGACTTCTAGAACATTCCAAAACCTTCCAACAATAGTAATCTGCTTCTAGGTGCACTTTGTTCAGTTTCATCAATTTTTGTTTTCATCTATTTAAGTTTCTAGTTCATACTTGCAATCAACACTATGTTTTCTAGCATCTTGCATTAGATTAGTTTACATTCATTAATTTGCATTTGTAAGCATTCCAACATATCCACACACACTTCAAATCAATATCCCATTCATCCCAACATTAATCTTGAGTGAAACATTTGTGCATGTTGGCCCTCCTTTCTCCTTCTAGGTGAAAAACCCTAGGAGTGATAGAAAGCAAGTAGGTGCCAAAATCTTTCATTTCATTTTGGTGAACTTGTTGTTTTAATCCCTTCTTTTCTAATTTTAGAGTTCATTAATCATCCTAGAGGTGCTTGTCTTGCATTATGCATTAGTTAACTTGCATTCTAAGATTTCATTTTTGCATGTGTAAAAGTGCATAATAGGTTGCCTTTTATGCATCTTTCATCATTGAATAGTTCTAAAATTCTGCATTTTTCAATTAGCTCTACATGATAGCACTCAGAATTCATAAAAAATTAGTCACAAATTTATGAAAATTTTAAACAAGGTCCATACTGGGACTCATTCACCACCCTGGGCGAATTAGTCCCTCTTGACCCCTAAAACAACATTTTACAAAATTTAAAAATTTGTTTTTAGGCTTCTATTTGATGTCTTAACTTGTATATATCAGTTAGTTGCATTTTTGTAGCATGAATTTGATAAAATCTAGTCTAAATTAGCTCATTTCATGTGTGTTTTCCATTTCAAGTTTGCATTCTCATCATGTTACATCTCATAATTAGTCAATTGTCATCTTTGAAATCTGAAACATTATTCTTCAATTGTATCTTTGCTTTAGTATTTGTTACATTTCAAGGTTGTAGATTAATCTTTCCATCATGTTTTCATTACAAAATTCTATAGTTCTCATCTCGCATGTTCTCTTTGTAGATATTATTTCACGTTGTAAGCAATTTTTGTCAAAAGCATATGAATATGAGGTCCTTTCCCCTCTCTTTTTGTTCATCATAGATCCCTCTCATAGTTCCCCTTTTAGGGATGAGGTTAGTGGGTATGTGGACGATCATGATGGGCCAAAAAGTGGCAATATGATGGGTATTTGTAGAGTACGTGGCTGACGACATTTTTTAACCCAAAATTGATGAAATGAAAAGGGTTTTTAAAGGAGATTCTCAACTTTCCACCAATATAAATTATGCTTTAATTTGAATTTAATAAATAATTATTATTCATTTTCTATTTGAATTACAACTAAACTCCTGATTGATAGGTTGATTGAAAAACATCTATAGCTTTCAAATGGTATCACATTTTTGGAATCCAAAGCATGCATCACATTCTATGTTTTTCATATTATAGGATGAATAAAAGGAAAAATTGAATTTCATGAAATTTTGACCAAGTTAAGGTGGTCAGACATACAAATTTTTATATTTTTTAAAAGTTGTAATAAAAAATTCATAATTAATTATTTACTTGGAAAAAAATTACAAAAAAATATACATCACATCGAGACATGAGTCCTCTAATTATGTCTAAAACCTTATAAAAAAATATTAACATTTTATTGTGGTTAGGGTTCGGATAGACACCTACTTCTTATGTTTTCCTGAAAATTTAAGTACTATTGCATTGAAATTTCAAATTTTTCACCAAATAGATTTTTTTATTTTAAAATAAACCTAGTATTTTAGAAACTACATTCAATTTTCTACAGATTCTATTCTTACATATTTTTGAAGTAATATAGATAACTTATTCAAAATTTTATGTCAATTTTCCTAACTCTGATTTTTCTAAATTTTTTGCCACTTAAGGGCCTGTTTTTACCATGATGATCCTACACATACCCTAGTTTAGTGAAAGAAACCTTGGATACTCATAACACTTACATTTTTTCTTCTCCCATTATCTCTCACACTTGTGAAAAAAATATTTTAGTGCTAGAAGAACTAATTGATGAGAGTTGTGATAATATGAGTTGTTTCTCTCCTCTTACCTCTCCTATTAGACATAACATTACTAAAGTAGAGGAAATAACACTAAGTAATCATGATTATCACACAACACAACACAATGATGAGACCATAGATTCATCTCCCAACTCCTCCCCTATTTGTGAATTTTTTTTTTTGAGTAATCATGGTAATCACATTATCTATGAGGAGGATATGTTGACATTAGATGATCAAATCTGTAAGACATATGATAATCCTCTTTATTTTTCTTCCCCTATTTAGGAAGACATTATTGGATATGAGGTAATCAAAGATAATCATGATAATTTTATTTCTCCCTTTCCTAATGATCCCCCCATCCAAGCATACATACCTAATCAAAAGGATCCAATCATTGAAAAACAAGAATGTGATGATTTTTCTTCTATTGATGCTTCTACCACTTGTGATGAAGCTACTTTGCACATTTCAACCTTATATGAACATATTACAAGTTCTCCGAGTAGGGTGGATAATATGGAACAAGAGAATGAGACATTACAAGCACCGAATGATTGCATAAAGTCTTCCCCTAATCTCCCCATTATCAATAATCAAACACATTCAACCTGTTGGAACTATAAAAATTTGGTGTTTTTACATGAGTTTTCACTCATGAATTTCCTGATTTGGTCCTACCGTATGCATATTTCATCTATTGTTTGCCATATTTTCCCATTGAATCAATCGAGTTATGCATTTTTCATGTCTAGGTCCATATCGGCATAGGTCCTTTACTGTCTCCCCGACCCATGTTGCTTGTGAGTTAACATTCATTTGTTGTAGGTGTTTGGGCAAGACCTTTTCTTTGTTACAACGACTGGATTTTTCCTATGGGTGGCTATCGGCATGACATTCGTGCTATTTTGACGACCGAGGATGGGCATATCAACATAAGTTTGGCCATTGGGTTGAGGTCTTAGCGATTTCTAATTGTCTTGGCGACCGGCAACTGATGGATGCATTTCGGGGGGAGTCATTGCTATCGTTGTAAAGTCTTGGTGAGTGACCTTCGATCTTGCTGACCTTACACATGGATTTTCTTCGAAAGACTTTCGGTGTGAGACATGGCTTTTGGCGGGATGTCATGGCGATCTTTGTATGTCTTACTGACTTTGCATGGGTGTTCACTTCGGCCAGAGTCATAATTTTTAGGATATGGTCATAGCAAAAAGGCCAGGTCTTGCCGACAATGTTCAAATGGTTTTCTTTCGGTGAGATATTGGCTATGTCTTGGCGAACTGGTGTGAGCTCGGTTGTTTTGATATAACAAAATGCTCTACAAGATGTCTCGTCGAGGGTTGAAGGTTATAGCGATGAGACCTTGTCGGCATAAGAAATGTTTTGTCTTAGCGACTCTCAAGGATGGTTGAGGTCTTTTGGTACAACAAGGTGCATTCTATATGATGTCTCACTGATAGTGGAAAGTCACAGCGACATGGGATGGATGGACGCGTCGGTAAGATAAAGCATGTGTCATGGTGACTCAAAATGCATAAAGGACTTTCGGCTTGACATACTGAATTTGGTATGTTGTCTCTCCGATATCATAGATCTATAGAAAAACATAAAGAGGAAAAAAGGATGCTTCCTGACTTTGGCATGTGAACTATTGGTCACGACGAAAGCGAATAACACAGGGAACAAAGGGACATGGGTAGATAGCGATTGACATTATTTTTCCTTCAGCATACTTACAGGCTGTCCTGGTGACTGTTCCATTGATGATTAATATTCAAACATTGTGGGCCAACATATGGAATTTTGACCGTTGCAAGCCGACTTGGTTTTTCCCGAATTCCATGGTGGCCAACATGGAGTTTCAAAATGATTTATTTTTTAATGCTGGTGTATAAATAGGCACCCCGGTTGTAATTTAAACATCATGAGATTTTAGATTACATATAGTAGAATAATTTCTCTTAACAGAGACTATGTGCATGTTTTAAAATGGCGAGTTTAATGAAAATCAGCTGGTGTGGTAGGTTATTTCTAGTATCAATTGTATGTTGAACTTATTGAAAAGTAATGCTAAAGCTATCTCCAACTTGATTCTTTCTGGTTGTTTAAATTGATGTAATAAGTTTGCTTTTAGTTTATCAATGCACATTTGCTATATTTTTGTGATTAATTGACTAGTTCTCTCAAGTAGAGATTAAATCATTTTTGTTGATCATAGTAATCAAGAAGATTCATCTAGATTATTAAAGAAGAGCTCAGTGGTCATAGTCTTGCATTGTTTATACAAGTTATGAATAGATCATATGCCTGCAATTTGATTTTCTTCCAGAATAAGTTGCCTACTTCTATTTCATTTGACTTCGCATACCCAATAAAGCACTGGTCTCTGCAATTTCATCATTTAAATTCATTCAATTTCTTTACATCTGTTTATTAAGCATTTTATGATTTTAGATTAGAAGCTTGCTATCAAGTTGGATTTCATTTGTTCACTATCATATGCCATTGTGGACAAAGCATTTCAAGAAGATAATTACAAGTTAAGCCTGCATTGTTCAAGAGAGGTACACCTGCCTAGGTTTTGCAGCACCTAAAGAGTAGAAGGTTGAATTCTTTCGACCTTGTCTATTTCCCTAAACCATATCAAGAGATTGTCAATCCCTTGAGGCATTCAACCTATGTTTTTGAGAGCTAAAAAATTGGCGACTCTACTGGGGATTACATCAGAAAATTCAGTTGAAGACCATCATATAGAGTCAGTGTAGAAAAAGAATTTGTAATTTGAGAAGATTCAGAAAGAGTGATTATGCTAGGAGAAGATCAGAAAGAATAATCATTTTCCTACTTTTGGAAAAGTAGGTGATGACTCTGAAAGATTTTTTGCAGCTATTAATCATGAATGGAAGAAGATCTCAATTCAGGGGAGGTCATACTAGAGCTCCTCTTAGCAGTAGTAGGTTGACATACAATGATCTGAAAATGGAGGGTAATCAGGGCGGACCTATTGATCATGATACTCCTCAAGTTGATTATGAATCTTTAACTTATGAAGAGGTTAAAGCACTGTATGAGTCTTAGAGAAAGGAAATAGAAGAATGGAAAAGGAAAAAGAGCACTTATCCTCCACAGCCATCAGAGCAAGTAAGTGTTTATCCAGTCCCTCTTGGACAAAGGTTGGCAAGTTATCAAGAATGCCAATGTGATCAATGTCATATGTAGCATAATTCTAGCCCACTTGAAGATGTCAGTCAGAATCTGCAACAAGGTATGTATCAAAACCAAAAATCTAATGCTAATGAATATGTTAGAAATCTTTTGGATGCATTTTTTGGCATAAGGAGGTATGAAGGAGAAGATTTGACTTCTCTGTATAATAGGATGATAAGTTTCTTCATGCAATTTCCTCCTAACTGTAAGCCTACAAGACCCTTTTTTGTTGCACAGTTCATAAAAGTATGGAAGCCTAAATCAACTTATTGGTCATGGTCATCAATATAGCATGCATGTGGTCACTTGAATAAGTTCATTGATGCCATGGAGGAGATAGGGTATGAGAACACTGTCAATGTTGATTCCAATGATTGTATTTCTGATGAATATAGAGAAATTGATCAATCAATGCATCCAACAAATGATGAGATATGTGCAAGTCAGTATGATTCCTATGATAGCTTGCATCGTGAAGATGAAGGTACAAGCTATCTCTCTTGCTTAATAGATTGTGATAGGGAGAACAGTGTGTGTTATGAGGGATCCAATGAACATTTAGATTTTGATCTGCAGCAAGGGGATTTTTCTTTCTCTTATGTAGATCAAGATGAAGAGGCAATGGGAGATGTTGATAGTGAATATACAATGCCTCCAACTACAGTTGAAAGCTACAAAGATACATTCGATGAAGAGGAGGGTTGCAAATTTAAGAATGGTTTCCAATTTTTTTTAGGCCCATTGCATGATGAAGATTTAAAAGAGGATCAGGTAATGTTTTGCAAAGGTTTTCTCATAATGAATTTCAGGTATTTTCAGATCCACTTGATGCTGAGCAAGAGGTATTTTTAGATAAACAAAGGGATGTGTCAAGTTATGGAGCAAATTACTGTGTTGGTAATTTTTCATTCTTTGATGATCCTGGGCCTCTTTTTGATGATGACAAAAGTGATGAGTATGACTGTAATAATGAAAATATGGAAACTTGTTTTCTTAGCTATGAACAAATTTTAGATTTTTTAACTCTTGATTATCAGAAATATATACATAAGGGTGATCTTGAAACTCTGTGTCCAGTTGATGGTGAAACTTTTGGAGTTGACCAAATGCATGTGTCTATTCAAGAAGAGGTATGTGATTTTGAAATTTCTAATTCATGTGGAGAAGACATTTTCCTGCATACCAAGGATGATAGTGTTCTAGATTTGATTGGTTCATATATGCTTAATATTGAAGATTTGAGTCATGGGGGTATCAAAGAGGTGCAAAAGGTTTCAAATTTGTATGTTTCAAACAATGTTGGTCTAACAGAATTTTTTGATTCTCAAGAGTGGTACTCTGATGATGAATTTTCAATGCAGTTGAATGAGTATTTTACAATACACAATAGAGAGAAAGATAATGAGGAATTTTTCATTGAATATATGTATATTTCATATGTTTGGGGTTTGTCCCAAGATGTTGAAGAATTTGAATTATAGGATGATGTAGGGATTTTGGGCCAAACTGAGC
This sequence comes from Sequoia sempervirens, assembly GCA_007258455.2. Classification (NCBI taxonomy): domain Eukaryota; kingdom Viridiplantae; phylum Streptophyta; class Pinopsida; order Cupressales; family Cupressaceae; genus Sequoia; species Sequoia sempervirens. Next base: position 205,764,238 of record VDFB02373365.1, read on the forward strand.
ATGATGATACTCTAAGAACTTGCAATAACAGTGACAGGAAAGATTGCATGAGTATCTTCAAGAAGAATTTGATAAACTCGATACAAAACTAGGTGTTTGATAGGGGAAAGCTTGGTTTGAGTTTCAGATTGTAACAGCTCAGAACAGGTGAAACCAAAGCACAAAGGATTAAGGGTTGCCAGTGCATGGACAACTCTTTCTTGTCCTCTTTAAAGTTATTTTCCATACACAGTAGTTTAGGATTCTGGTTCATCTCCATCTTGCATTCATTTTGCATGCATTCCTTCATGCTTCATTTCCATTTCCATTCTGCTCGCTGACTCATCATTTTGTGTCTGGTCTGCTCACCCAAAGATTATGGATCCTTGTAATGATCTCACTATCATTCATCCCCAGATGGAGCCACTGTTGGAACTATAAAAATTTGGTGTTTTTACATGAGTTTTCACTCATGAATTTCCTGATTTGGTCCTATCGTATGCATATTTCATCTATAGTTTGCCATATTATCCCATTGAATCAATCGAGTTATGCATTTTTCATATCTAGGTCCATATCGGCATAGGTCCTTTACTGTCTCCCCAACCCATGTTGCTTGTGAGTTAACATTTGTTTGTTGCAGGTGTTTTGGCAAGACCTTTTCTCTATTACAGTGACTTTTTTCCTATGGGTGGCTATCGGCATGACATTCGTGCTATTTCGGCGACTGAGGATGGGCATATCAGCATAAGTTTGGCCATCGGGCTGAGGTCTTAGTGATTTCTAATTTTCTTCACGACTGACAACTAATGGATGCATTTTTGAGGAAGTCATTGCTATCGTTGTAAGGTCTTGGCGAGTGACCTTTGGTCTCACTGACCTTACACATGGATTTTGTTCAAAAGACTTTTGATGTGAGACATGGCTTTCGGCGGGATGTCATGGCAATCTCCATATGTCTTCCCGACTTTGCACGAGTGTTCACTTTAGCCAAAGTCTTAATTTTCGGGATATGGTCATAGCAAAAAGGTCGGGTCTTGCCAACAATGTTCAAATGGTTTTCTTTCGGTGAGATATTGGCTATGTCTTGGTGAACAGGTGTGAGCTAGGTTGTTTTGGTATAAAAAAATGCTCTACAAGATGTCTCGCCAAGGGTTGAAGGTTATAGCGACAGAGACCTTGTTGGCATAAGATATGTTTTGTCTCAATGACTCCCGAGGATGGTTTAGGTCTTTCAGTATAACGAGGTGAATTCTATATGATGTCTCGCTGATAGTGGAAAGTCACAGCGACATGGGATGAATGGAATCGTTGGCAAGATTAAGCATGTGTCACGGAAACTCAGAATGCATAAAGGACTTTCAGCCTGACATACTGAATTCGGTATGTTGTCTCTCTGATATCATAGAGCTATAGTGAAACATAAAGAGGACAAAAGGATTCTTCCTGACTTCGGTGTAGTGAACTATTGGTCAGAGGGAAATCAAATAACATAGGGAACAATGGGACGCGGGCAGATAGCGATTGACATTATTTTTCCTTCGGCATACTTATAAGTTGTCCTAGCGACTGTTCCATTGATGATTAATATTCAAACACTATGGGCTGACATATGGAATTTTGACCATTGTAGGCCGACTTGGTTTTGCCTAAATTCCACGGTGGCCAACATGGAGTTTCAAAATAATTTATTTTCTAATGCTAGTGTATAAATAGGCATCCCAATTGTAATTGAAACATCATGAGATTTTAGATTACATATAGTAGATTTGAAATGGCTACAGTAGAATAATTTCTCTTATCAGAGACTATGTGCATGTTTTAAAATGGCGAGTTCAATGAAAATCAGCTGGTGTGGTAGGTTATTTCTAGTGTCAATTGTATGTTGAACTTATTGAAAAGTATTGCTGAAGCTGTCTCCAACTTGATTCTTTCTGGTTGTTTAAATTGATGTAACAAGTTTACTTTTGTTTTATCAATGCACATTTGTTATATTTGTGTGATTAATTGATTGGTTCTCTCAAGTAGAGATTAAATCCTTTTTGTTGATCACAGTAATCAGGAAGATTCATCTAGATTATTAAAGAAGATCTCAGTGGTCATAGTCTTGCATTGCTTATACAAGTTATGAATAGATCATATGCCTGCAATTTGATTTTTTGCCAGAATAAGTTGCCCACTTCTATTTCATTTGAGTTTGCATACCCAATAAGGCACTAGTCTCTACAATTTCATCATTTGAATTCATTTAGTTTCTTTATGTCTGTTTATTAAGCATTTTAGGATTTTAGATTAGAAGATTGTTATCAAGTTGGATTCCATTTGTTCACTGTCATCTTCCATTGTGGACAAAGTATTTCAAGAAGATAATTACAAGTTAAGCCTGCATTGTTCAAGAGAGGTACACCTGCCCAGGTTTTGCAACACCTAAAGAGTAGAAGGTTGAATTCTTTCGACCTTATCTGTTTCCCTAAAGCGTATCAAGATATTGGCAATCCCCTGAGGCATTTAGCCTTCATTTTGAGAGCTAACAAAACCATCCATAACTCCCTTAGTTGTGACGAAGTTATTTTGGATGAACCGAACCTTAATTGTCACAAACATGCAGTTTTTTTTCTCCTATGAACCCTTCAAAGACAATGAAGACTCTCACTTGTTACAAGATGTTAACATTATTTAGCCTCAACTCATCCTTTATCCCCCTTCACATAAACCTTCACCTGAACCCAAGTTTACTCTCTATCTACCTTCACACAAACAACAAACTCAAAATAAACCTCAACTCATTCTTTACCCACCTTCACATCTACTTCATCCTTCCATTAAACCTCAACTCATTCTTTACCCACCTTCACATCCACTTCATCCTTCCAATAAACCTCACCACACCCTCCACCCACCTCAAACCAATGTGTTGCAGCAGTCTAGTATTGATATTGTTTCTCATACATATAACACTCAAAATAATTTGCAACTGCCGCAACCAATCCCACCCTCCTTAACTTTACCCAATCCACCTAGTGCTTGGTGTAGGAGCACCTAAGGAGCAACAAGCAGTTTCATTAGGTAAATAGGAAATCTAGAAGGGTAATTTTGGTTTTTTTTCATAAAGGTCATGTTGAACATTGTGTATTTAGCATAGAGGTGTTTTTGATCTTTAGGAAAGAAGTTGTCATGAGATAAATAAGTTTGGAAGCTCATCTTGTTGAGTTTTCAAAAGTTGGCACCGGTTGCAAAACACAGGGGGTTTTATAATTTTGATCATTGGGTCTTCAATAGGTTCGAAAAAAAATAGCTTAACTATTTTTGGAGCCTATTTATGATGTGCTTCGATAATGGAGTGGGGTTGGAAGTACTGATATTGTAGTGGCATTTTGTGAAATTGAAAGAAATAGCGTTTTGTGAGGCAATTTTTGATTTTTTCATCTAAATAGCGCTTTCATGGAATAAACCTGCTATTATTTTTTATCATAGAATGTAGTGTGAATAGAGTACAAGCTTTTTGTGCCATCCATTTTCCTTTGTGATTCATTTTCATCCTTTGTTTGTAAATAGTTTGATTTCTTTCTTTTTCTGGCCTGAACTAGGCAGTCTTGAGAAAATGGAGTGCTAGAGCACTTTCCCACCGTACAAATTGTATGACCCTTTGGGAATAGTGGCTAGGCTCCATGAGTGTAAATATGGTAGATTGTAGGGCTTGTGTGTGTGCAAGAGTTACTAGCAACGTCTTTCCCTAGGTGAGCTAGGCAGAGTTCGACTAGGGGAGACAAGGAGTACAAGGCTCATTACTTGCAAGGGTGCTAAGATTTTGGAAAATTTCCTTTTGGAGAATTTAGTTGAGGGTCTTAGCAAGGCTTGGTGGTTAAGAGGATGCTCCATCAACCCATCTGGTGTGAGAAGACTCTGACAGTTTGAAATCAGCCTGGAAAAGGCTTATAAACCCTAGTTTTTGGCCATTTTTGAGTAAAGGCAATGTACGGATTGTACAGGCTCAAAACCCCAAAAATATTCAAGGTGTGGGCATGGGAAACACAAAACCCAAGTGAAGAACCTTGGTAGTTTGGAGGGTTTTGGAGTAAATTTCATTTTTCTCGAGTTAAGAGGCCTAATTAGGACTCTAGGCTTGTAGCCTTTTCTAACCCTAGGAGAGGGTTTGGTGGCAACGATGGAGAATTGGAGTTTTGTAATTGAACAAGAACCCTAATAGGCTGCTTTGAAGCTGTTTACTTCATCTTTACACCCCTTCAAAAGCCTAACTGAATGTTGAGGGTAATTGGCCTTTAGGGAAGAGTAAGGGTCAAGGGTGAGATAGTGGCAAGGCATCAAGATTGGCTTGGTGGAATGAAAGAAGGTTGATAGTAGGGTTGGCCAGGAGAACCAGGGGTGCCTAACAAGCATTAGGGCCTATAGGTTAAGAAGGTGGAGAGTGACACCAAAGGGTTTGCCAAGGTGAGACCTAAAGCATGGGACAATGAGTGTTCCATCTAACCCTACCCTATCAGATTGGTATCAGAGCAAGTAAAAGATTTGGGAAGAATCTTGTATGTCTGAGGTTGAGTCTAGTGATTCTTCCATCATGGTGACAAATGCAGAATTGGCTAAGATGGTTGAAGAGCAGGAGGAAGATAACAAACTATTAAGGGAAAGAATAGCCCAACTGGAACAAGCAGTGAGGAGTGCACAATTTGAAGAGAGGATACCAAAGGAAGAAGAGGTTGTAAAGGAAGACAAGACCCCTAAACCTGACCCTGTTCTAAAAGAAGAACCTTTCTTGAAAGCATTGAAGGCTTTGAGTGGAAAATCACTTGAAGGCATACCACTATTTAGTGGAAAAATGGAAGTTGATCTAGTCATGGATTGGATAGAGGGAATGGAACACCATTTTGAATGTGATGGAGTCATTAAGGCATAGAAGGTAAAGGTGGCCAAATCAAGACTAAGAGGTTTTGCCTTGACATGGTGGAAATTTGTTCAGATAGAGAGGGAAAAGGAAGGCAAGCAGCCTATTTCAACTTGGAAGGGTATGGTTGCCAAAGTAAGAGAAGAATACATGCTAGATGACTATGAGATTCAGTTACACAAGAAAAGATAGAGCTTGAGGCAAAGAGACCAAGATGTAAACACTTACACTAAGGAGTTTCAAAAACTTTGCATGAGGTCTAATGTGATAGAGGATGAGAGTCTCAAGGTGGCTAGATACCTTAACGGTTTGAAGTGGAACATTCAAGAGGAGATGACTCTTCTAAGTCCCAAGACAGTGCACCAATGCTATCAATTAGCCATAAAGATTGAGGAAAGAAGCAAGAGGAAACAAGAATAGGCTTCTAAGGGAAGAGGCAAAGCAAAGATCAAAGGATCAAAGAGGGCAGTGAGGTACTACCAAGGCAGGGAAATGAACCAAAGAAACTAAGGAGAGTCTAAACTCACAGAGTATGGAGGAGAAACATTTCTAGAGGAGGATATAACAGAGGTAGAGGACCTCAAGGAGGTTTAAACAGAGGAAGAGGAGCAGGCCAGAGTAGTTCTTATTTTCAAAACATGAAATGCTACCATTGTGGTCAAGTAGGTCATCCTGCTTATAGGTGCCCAAAGAAAGCATCTTCATCAAGCAATGAGAAGAGAGTGGCTTATGCACAAGAGGACACCATGAGTCCTAAGTCACCTGAGGTTAGTCATATTGAATCTGAGGTAGGAGAGAATCTGATGTTCAATAGAGTTTTGATTAGACAACTGATCAAGGAAGAACCAAAACAAAGGAGAGCTCTATTTAGAGTAAGGTGCAAGATACTTGGTAAAGTATGCAAGATCATAATAGATTATAGTTCAATAGACAATATAATCTCATAGGAGGCAGTAATGAAACTGAAATTGGAGAAGGTACCCCACACTAACCCCTACAAGGTCACATGGCTAAACAAAGGGCAAAGTGTTTTAGTAAATGAGCAAGTAACGGTGGAGTTTTCCATTGGAGGGTACAAGGACAAGCTAGTTTTTGATGTGTTACCCATGGATGCATGTCATCTATTATTGGGTAGCCCATGGCAGTATGACAGAAGTGCCATATATGATGGGAAAGAGAACACCATCTCATTCAAAAAGGATGGAAAGACTTTTAAGTTGTAGTCACTGTCAGAAGAAGAAGAGGGACAGTCAAAGACACCTAGTGTCTTGTTGAGTAGTGGTAAAGAGTTCCTTAATAACCTACATCAAGGGAGTGAAGGATATGTGGTTATGTTGCAGCCTAAAGAAGAAGACAAGGCTGAAAAGATAGTCATACCAGAAACAGTCCAAAAGTTGCTTGAGAAGCACAAGGACATAGTGAGTGATGGAACACCAGCAACCCTACCTCCACAAAGAGCCATTAGTCATCAGATTGACTTCATACCAGGGGCTTCATTACAAAAAAAGTAGCATACAAGCTTACACCAGATCAAAATCTAGAGGTAGCTAGACAAGTGCAAGAGTTGTTGGATCAAGGATTGATTCAAAAGAACATCAGCCCATGTGTAGTACTAGTGGTTTTAGCAACAAAGAAAGATGGTAAGTGGAGACTTTGCACTGACTCTAGAGCTATAAATAGAATTACAATCAGATATAGATTCCCTATCCTTAAGATTGAAGATTTAATGGATTGTCTTGGAGGAGCTCAGTACTTCACCAAGTTGGATCTCAAGAGTGGATACCATCAGATTAGAATCAAGGATGGAGATGAGTGGAAGATAGCTTTTAAGACAAATGATGGTTTATATGAGTGGAAAGTTATGCCATTTGGCCTCTCTAATGCCCCTAGAACATTCATGAGGCTCATGAATGAAGTGCTTAAAGACTTTACAGGGATATTTGTGGTAGTGTATCTTGATGACATCCTCATATACAACAAGATAGTAGAAGAGCATTTAAAACATGTGGAGTTGGTTCTTAGAAGGTTGCAAGAGGAGAAGTTGGCAATCAATCTAGAGAAGTGTGAGTTCTTTAAACAAGAGCTAGTATATTTGGGTCTTATAGTGTCCAAAGGATCATTGAAGATGGATCCAAGCAAGGTGGAAGCCATCCTAAACTGGCCTACACCAACCACAAGGACAGAGGTAAGAATTTTTCATGGATTGGCTCAATTCTATAGAAAATTTATAAGAAACTTTAGTGGTATATGTGCACCAGTCCTAGATACAATCAAAGGAGGTTTAAAAACTAAGTTTGTGTGGATTCAAGAAGTTGAGAAAGGGTTTGAGAAACTGAAACAAGAAGTGGCAACTCAACCTATTCTCTTGTTGCCTAGCTTTGACAAGTTGTTCACTGTCGAATGTGATGCAAGTAGAGTGGTAGTAGGAGGAGTCTTAAGTCAAGAGGGTAGGCCTATAGCCTTCTTTAGTGAGAAGCTCAATGAAGCAAAGAAGAAATATTCAACCTATGACTTATAACTTTATTCTTTGGTTCAGTCATTTAGAAAATGGAGGCATTACCTTCTACCCAAGGAGTTTGTAGTCTTTACTGACAATCAGGCACTTAGTTTTATCAACACTCAAGAGAAGATGAGTAATAGGCATTTGAAATGGATGGAATATATCCAAGATTTTACCTTCACCATCAAGCACAAGAAGGGACAACTAAACAAAGTAGCAGATGCATTGAGCAGGATGTTGTTGACAGTGCAGGAGATACAAGTGAAGAGCATAGGGATTGATAGTTTCAAAGATCTCTATGTGGAAGATGAAGAATTTTCAGAGGCCTACAAGGTATGTTTAGATTTTGAGAATCATTTTCATAGCCAGTATTTTGAGTATACTTTCCAAAGTGGGTTATTGTTTAAGGGAAATCAGTTATGTGTTCCAAGAGGGTCAATGAGGGAAAATCTGATTCAGGAAAAGCATAATGGCAGTCTTAGTGGACATTTTGGCATCAACAAGACTTTAGAACTAGTGCAAAGATTCTATTACTGGCCTAAGTTGGCAAGAGATGTTAGGAAGTATGTGGAACAATGTGTTGTGTGCATGAAAGCTAAGAGAGGAGCTAGTAATGCTGGTCTATATCAACCCCTACTCATTCCTAACAGACCATGGGAGTGTGTGAGCATGGATTTTGTGGTAGGCCTCCCTAAGACCAAGACTAGTTTTGACAGTGTCTATGTAGTGGTAGACAGATTTAGTAAGATGAGTCATTTTATTCCCTACAAAACTACTCATGATGCAAGTTACATAGCTCATCTCTTCTTCAAGGAAGTTGTAAGGATCCATGGATTGCCTTTGAGCATTGTTTCAGACAGAGATGTGAAGTTCATGAGTCACTTTTGGAAGACTCTATGGAGTAGATTGGGAACCAACCTGTCATTTGGATCAGCTTACCATCCTCAGACCAATGGTCAAATAGAGGTGGTTAACAAGGTGTTAGGTAATCTTCTAAGGTGCCTAACTAAGGAGTATGGACAGACATGGGATATGGTTATCTCACAAGTTGAGTATGCTTACAATGATAGTGTGAACCGGACCACATGGAAGAATCCTTTTGAAGTTGTGTATGGGATGCACCCAAGAGGCATATGTGAGCTTAGAGATCTTGGAGCTATGGAACAAAGAAGTGGACATGCAGAAGACTTCAATCAGACCATGAAGGAGATTTAGGAGCAGGTAAAGAGGACAATCACTGAGGTTACACAAAATTTGAAGGAGAAAGCAAATTTTTCAAGGAAGGATGTGCAATTTGCAGTAGGAGACTATGTCAGGGTCCACCTCAAAAAATCAAGGTTGTAGAGGGGTACATCAACCAAGTTGTAGATGAAGAGTGTGGGTCCATGTAAAGTGTTAGCCAAGTATGGGAAAAATGCATACAAGATAGAGTTACCAGCAGATCTAGGGATTTCACCAATGTTCAACATTGTTGATTTGATCAAGTACAAGGGATTAGTCAATGATGTGGATTAGAACAGTAAGGAGATCTTCAAGGACATCAGCAATGTATCCTTACCTAATCAAGATAAGCCTCAGGCAGAGAAGATCTTGGAGTCAAGAGTGCAAAAGTCTACAAGGCATAAGGTGTACATGGAGCACCTTGTCAAGTGGAAGAACAAGCATGAATCAAAAGCCACATGGGTACACAAAGATCAATTCAAGAAGTTTGGTATTGACCTATCATTGATCTCTCCTTCCGTTCCTTAGTGTTTGGGCTGAGAGGGGGAGAATGGTGCAGGAGCACCTAAGGAAAAACAGGCAATTTCATTAGGTAAATAGGAAATCTAGAAGGGTAATTTTTTTTTGTTTTCATAAAGGTCATGTTGACCATTGTGTAGTTAGCTTAGAGATTTTTTTGATCTTTAGGAAAGAAGTTGTCAAGAGATAAATAAGTTTGGAAGCTCATTTTGCTGAGTTTTCAAAAGTTGCCAAGGGTTGCAAAACATAGGGGGTTTTATAATTTTGATCATTGGGTCTTCAATAGGTTCGAAAAAAAAAGAGCTTAACTATTTTTGTAGCCTATTTATGGTGTGCTTCGACCATGGAGCAGGGTTGGAAGTACTGATATTGTAGTGACATTTTGTGAAATTGAAAGAAACAACGTTTTGTGAGGAAATTTCTGAATTTTGCATCTAAATAATGCTTTGATGGAATAAACATGCTATTATTTTTTATTGTAGAATGTAGTGTGAATAGAGTACAAGCTTTGTGTGCCATCCATTTTCCTTTGTGATTCATTTTCATCCTTTGTTTGTAAATAGTTTGATTTCTTTCTTTTTCTAGCCTTAACCAGGCAGTCTTGAGAAAATGGAGTGCTAGAGTACTTTCCCACCGTACAAATTGTATGGCCCTTTGGGAATAGTGACTAGGCTCCATGAGTGTAAATCTGGTAGATTTTAGGGCTTGTTTGTGTGCAGGAGCGGCTAGCAATGTCTTGCCCTAGGTGATCCAGGCAAAGTCCGGGTAGGGGAGACAAGGAGTGCAATGCACATAATTTGTAGGGGTGCTAAGATTTTGGAAAAATTCCTTTTGTAGAATTTAGTTGAGGGTCTTGGCAAGGCCTGGTGGTTAGAAGGAGGCTCCATCAACCCATTTGGTGTGAGAAGACTCTGATAGTTTGAAATCAGCCTGGAAAAGGCTTATAAACCCTAGTTTTTGGCCATTTTTGAGTAAAGGCAATGTACGAACTATACAGGCTCAAAACCCCAAAAATATTCAAGGTGTGGGCATGGGAAACACAAACCCCAAGTGAAGAACCTTGGTCATTTGGAGGGTTTTGGAGTAAATTTCATTTTTCTCGAGTTAAGAGGCCTAATTAGGACTCTAGGCTTGTAGCCTTTTCTAACCCTAGGAGAGGGTTTGGTGGCAACGATGGAGAATTGGAGTTTAGTAATTGAACAATAACTCTAATAGGATTCTATGAAGCTTTTTACTTCATCTTTACACCCCTGCAAAAACCTAACTGAATGTTGAGGGTAATTGGCCTTTAGGGAAGGGTAAGGGTCAAGGGTGAGATAGTGGCAAGGCATCAAGATTGGCTTGGTGGAATGAACAAAGGTTGATAGTAGGGTTGACCAAGAGAACCAGGGGTGCCTAACAAGCATTAGTGCCTATAGGTTAAGAAGGTGGAGAGTGACACCAAAGGGTTTACCAAGGTGAGACCCAGAGCATGGGAGAGTGAGTGTTCCATCCAACCCTACCCTATCAGTGCTCCTTGTTACATCCCATACATAAAGTTGTATGATCTTGTTGAACAATTAAAGAATACTCCTATAAATATTTCCCTTTGAGATTTACTTCAAAAATCACCAAATTACAACAACATTCTTCAAACAACCTTAAAAATAATCACAATTGCTCCTGGTACCACTCTGAATGATGTGGCAGCTCTCATCCACAAAAATAACCTTGACATTACCTTCCATCAACATGAGCTCCCTCCTTTTGAGTTGTGTAAACAACATGATGCCTTTATGATAATTGCTCAATTCAATTGCACAAGTATCAAACACACTCTCATGGATAATCGTTCTTCCCTTAATGTGTGTAGTGTGAGTCTCCTTGATCAATTACAAGTTGATAGGTCACAAATAATACTTGATTATGTCTCTATTCAAGGATTTTATAATACAACAAAGCAACCACTTGGTGTAATCACTGTGCCTATTACGGTTGGGGTGGTTACTTTGTAAAATCCTATTCATGTCATGCATTATGATCTTTTGTACAATTTTCTTTTAGGCTGACCATGGATTCATGAGAAGAATGCAGTGCCTTCAACCCTTCATCATATCATGAAATATGTCTATAACAATCACATCTATCAAGTTGCAATTGATCCCAAACTTGAAAGTTTCTTGTACCTTGAAAAAGGAGCTACAAGTCCTCTGAAAACATTGATTCCAACATCATACATCAACCCGCTTGAAATTTAACACAATGATGAGGAATCACCATCTAAATTATTTGGTGACAATTAGGGATCCTTAGAATTCACACCATCGTTTATGGGTGAATACATATTTACACAAAACAAAGGTGAGACACAAGAACAACCAACCATCATTTCAAGGCAACATTCAAACAACCCTTTGAAAGCATCTGCCTCAACTACTTTAGAGAACAACACAAACTCCACAACAACCCTTGACAAACACAATAATGAACAACAACCCGATTCCAAATCCATGAAACAACTTTATGGAAAAGAGTATGAACTCATTAAACAACAAGGATATCATGGAAAAGGATGTGGTGCTTGAGAATAAGGTATCCACAACCCTATAGAGCTTAACACAAAACAAATGACTCATGGTATTGGCTATTGTTGTATGATTGAGATCACCAAAACCTCACTCCACATCAAAAATCCCACAAAACACACTCTTAAATCATACTTATTAGTCTTAAAAATCATCCTTTACCAAACATACAACACACACCTACAACTACACCTTCACTTAAAGTCAATGTCATCTCTCAAAATGCTCATGATTTGAATTCATTAGATTTTATACCTTCTTATAATGGAAAGAATAAAATCTCACAATCTAGATACACTTGTGAACATATGACATATACTACTAAGCAAGATGTATCTTTGAAACACACCACAAGACCACCTTCTCCCATTGATCAAGAGGGTATTTTGTCAAGACTCCTCCAAGATCACTCGATCACCCTCCCTTCAAGAACTCAAAACAAATGTTATGATTGTTAACACTATGATTTGCACCCAAGCTAAAACTTAACACAGCTAATCATGTGTAACATGGGACTTTTCTGAGGCTATGGGTCACCTATAGCAGAAAAGGAGATCTAGAGAAAGTTGGTTCTTTAATAGATATCACCTAAACTACTATCTTTATTTACTAAGGAAAGGGTAAGAAAGATGAAACTTTAAAAATGAAACTAGAACTACTATCCTATGGTGATACACCATACTGAAAAAAAGCCATGCAAACCTAGTTTAGCTACACTTTTCAATTAACAACTTGAAAGAAGCTTACACAAATATTTTATAAGAGGGTGTTGACACAAGGTCCTAGAAAGAAAAAATGTATTTCATAAATAGAAATCTTTCATTTTTTTTCACACAACTCATAACCTATAAACATATATCTTCTTACAACAAGGTGCTTTCAGTGAGACATAAATACAAGGAAAAATGTAGATTTCACAAGTAGTTCAATCAATCACCATAAAGAAATGCACACAAGAAAGCAAGCAGTGAGAGGGAAAAATAACTCAATACTATTAAGTTATTAACATCCAAGGTACTCACTATTTTACATGAAAAGACGAGTTACTAAGAGTGTTGAAGTTTGATGAAGGATTGTAGAATCACTATCTCAAAAAATCTGCGAATTTAGAACTCCCCTAAAATGAACTACAAGAGTGAATATATGACTCAACCCAAGTGGTTGCACCAAAATAGGGGCAAGAAACTACCTTGGGTCAGATCCACCAGAAAAACCTAAAAATGAGGCACTAGATTCCCCTCAAAACTAACTCCAACATGTGGGGAAAGTGGTTTTGACCATGCCAAACATCTAGGCATGTAAAACCACCGCTATATTATTGAAATTTCACAATAAGAAGCATAAATGCTCCTAAAAATGTGGGTACATTCCTCCAAACTGAAAAAAACCCTCTAATATGCTTGCAACTTCATAAATTCAAGCATAACCCCCATGACTTGATCATATATTTTTTTATTTTCATTTAAAATAATGACTTAATTTAAGTGATTTTTAAAACATCACTTGAATTAAGCATTTTACAATATAGAATAATAAAAAATAAAGAAACACATATATTAAGTGATATACATAGCCAAAAGACTTTATGATCACATGCCTAAGTTATAAGGCAAAAAGCATAAATAGTCATAGACATAAAGTCTTGACTCATAGGGTATTAGTTGGTGATCATTTTTTTAAAAACAAAGGCTAAAATACCATTCCATTGAACATCACAATAGGTTTAACCCTAAGTAAAAACAAAAATGAAACTTCACTTTATTCATTACTTCAAGCTTTGAGAAGAAGCTAACACCACCATTGGGGTTCCATCTATGGAGTTTGAAGTTTTGATGGTGCCCTGTGCACAAACAACGATAGTTTCCAACAGATTTCTCAACAAATTCATCATGAGAAAACCTATGGTAACTTTCTGTAAACATATTTTCCATTTTCTTATTCATTTTCAATGGATAAAATCTACAAAAGATGAGGATATTTGATTGTTCTACTCATTCCATCTTGTAATAAGCATCTCATTCAGTATTATCTCTATATTTTCTTGGCATTATGAGTAAGAACCTCGGGTTATTCTATATACTACTCCTATTTGCAAATTTAAAAAAAAAAGGAAAATCCATTCCTATGGCCATGGCCATACATTTTGCAGGTACCCAATACTCATGGCATCTTCTGTTACTTTCGTGCATTCTTTTGGTATATAGGTATTTGTATTTGAGCATTTCTACTCTTCAATGATTGTCATTTTTCTCCATTTCATTGTGTTGAAACTCGAGGGTCTGGAAACAAAACCCTAGAGAATGAAACCTTGAATTTCCTGCATTTTTATTTATATTCTTCCTGAAAGGCCTAGTTTCAACACTCCTTTGGTCTCCCACTTTAGAGGTTTTAATAGTACAGAGCACAGTGGGCTTTATGGTTGCATCTATATTCATGTACATATCCTTCTTTTTTAGAAACTTGAAGGCATTGAAACCCTTTAGTTTTTTTTTCTTCTGACCAAGGGTTTGTATTTCCTCCACTTTCTGGGTATTTCACTTGAACAACCCGTGGCCATGATTTGCAAGAATTTCTTATAGATTTCAGACCATTTTCTTCATTTGCATTCTTCTAAAAATTTCATCTTCCCACTCAAAGTGTTTTTTATAGCTATAAGACTGGGGATTTCATGAAACTTGTCCTCTTGCATCTCTTTTTTAATAGATGAGAGTAAAAACCCAAATGGGTTTTCATCTTTTGATAAGAAAATTTATTTCTTTTCAGTGGATTTCAACTCAACTTTTCTTTCTAGATTAGACATTTTATGGTTCTCTACATACCCATGGCTTCATTGTGTACTCATTTCCTTTAAGAAGTTCTACTTCTAAACATTTTGTTTTAATTCTAAAACTAGACATTCTGAAGCTTAGTTTTAATACTTAAGTTTTTCAAACTTTTTAGGTATTCCTCTCATACTGTACTGCAACATTTCTGCAACTATAACTCATTAGGCATCATGGCTTTGATTCAAAATGGATTTCATTTTCTTGAATATGCCAGTAATATGTGCTCTTAATACACCTTTCTAGTCCTCTCTTGACTGCATATGGTGCAGATGTAAATATGTTTTGACAACAAAATTACCTTAACTCCACTACACTATTCAATGTTAGTTAACCATACATTTAGGGTATTATTTTGCACCAGTCTATGCACTGTTGTTCTCTCTCACTGGCAATGTCTGATTTGGGGAAAAAAAAAATAGGATCTTGGGATTTGCACCATGAACAAAAAAAATGATTATAGAACCATTTCCAAATGATAAACACCCATCTATTTCCTATTATTCCTACTAAAAGTGTTTTATTAGTATATTCAGGGGTATAATGACTATCCTTTACTTTTGTTATGACTATCATTTCATTACATAGCTTCACAGAAACCCCTGGTCTGTCTCTGCCTCATGACCATATCTATGCAAAGGATGTTACTGTGACATTTAGTTAATGCATTATGATTGTCTCTTTAATACCTGGTATACTTCTTTGAATTTTCATTAAGAAAACTAGAACCATGTTGTCTTACCATCATGTTGTCTTCACAAACAAAACTAATTCTTGTAACTATTCATTTGTTTGCACCTTTGAAAACTACATGTATTCTATTTCATCAAGTACTACATATGTGTCTTTCAAACTATGTCCACGTTATACTATTATGTTGCATTATTTGTCCATAGGACTGATGATTCTTGCACAATAGATTATCTTTCTTATGATCTATCCATAGTTTATGTGTTAATTAAGCTCTATTCTGAAATCCTCTAAATACTGTCTCTAGTTTTTGACACTTATACTACAATATGTGAAGTCATTATTCATTTCATACCTATGGCATATCCATCATTCCTCATGCATCTCTAATACAAAACACTTGACTCCCAGGTAAATCGCCTCCTTTGGGAATTATTCCAATGTTTAAAGGTGATACAATTTCTTTTGGCATTTTCTTCCCTTTTCTTTAGAGATATTTCCTTCTTGTTGGCACGAAAAATGCTATATTAGTAATCTCTAGAGGAAAGGAAGCCAATGCCAAGAAAAAATCATATGATGAGGCAACAAAAGCATAACTATGACACATACTTGGTATTGCTCATATGCATATCAAAAACAAGGTATAAGTAAAGAACCACCCTAAATATCTCATTTCCTCAAGCATGTTGGGCTCAACTCTTGTATGAGCCTCATTTTACCCCACATGTTGAATTAAGATGAATAAAACAAAGATGTGATTACACCTGTAGTTGCACATGAAGCAAACAAGTTAGAAAAAAAATGTATATTTTAGGTGTTTTTTATGACTCCAATGGTTTTTTGGATATGTATGCTTATTTAATTTATTTGAGGGGTAGTTTATACATTCATGGGTGCATGTACATGTAGTGTTAGAGTCCAACATTTCTTAGAGCATTGCTCTAACATCATTGCAATTTCCAGATGCAGGGGCAGGGAGTAGAGAGCTATAGAGGATGCAAGATAGCTCAAAGTAGGAGACAAAGCAAGATAGTAGACACTGAGTAGTCATCAAGCAATGAATGACATCTTCCCCTATATGTGCATTTTTTTTTCTTTTTATCCATCAATATATAAATTGTCTTTCAATTCCATTGAACAAGTTAAGTCTCACAGCTTGTGTGAGACAAATATGTACTTTTGAATCAATAAAGATTAATTTCAAAAATATTTGTGCAAATATTTTCAATATTGTATGCACTTGTATAAATGCAATAATCTGTTACTAAAACTTGTAATCTCTTTGATTTTTATGTTTATACAAATGAATGCAATATAGGGAAGATAGATAACAAATGTACTTCACATTTAGTTTTCAAACACTCTGAACTCAATCAACTTGAGTAAATAAAAAAATGAGTAACATTTCTGGCAACATCTGCTATATGTTTGCTTGCTAAACACTAAGACCAGCTTCCTAGACTATTCATTATGCACGGGGTCACTCATAAACTCAAAACAGATTTGATAGCAACTTGACTGAATGTTGTAACTCAATGAAGATGACTTAGAACAGCTTGGAAACTTATTGAAAACCAAACTTATAGGAAGAAAACTATGTAACTGTGCTGAAAAGCACTTAGGGAATCTAAAAAAAACAACTAAACTAAGGTGCAACAACACTTATTGAAAACAAAACTTCTAAACTAGCATAAGTGGTATATATCAAACCTCAAAGAAACACTTGAGGTGTATCCCATTGACTGGATAGGAAGAATCTCTCCATCCATCTTGGACAAGTGGAATGCATTGTGCTCCTTGCACTCTATGAAACAAATGGTCCACTCCAAAAGCTATCAAACTTTTTATGCTTCCCTAGCCTACTTTTCAGCTCATCCCATTTGAGTACATCACCCTCTCTGAAAACTCTTGCATTTTCCCTTTTATCAAAAACTCTTTTAGTTTGGAATTGATGATACTCCAAAGACTTCATAGCTTTGTTTCTTGTCTCTTCCAACTCCATGAGTTGAGCATATATGACCGCTAATGGATCTTGTTCTTCAAACATTTCCAACTGATGTATAATGTTAAGAGTTGGTAGCTCTATAGACAAAGGTAATTTGGCTTCCTTTCCATAAGTTAGTACATATGGAGAATTTCCAATAGACTATTTGGGAGCTATCATATCTTCCCATAAGGAAGATTTCAACTTGGTGTGCCAAGCTCTCTAATTATCCTACATTATTCGTTTGATGATTCAAATCAGGTTCTTGTTTGTGCTTTCAGCCAAACCATTACCTTGACGGTAATAGTTAGATGATTTTTTCAAACATATGCCATTCTTAACTACCCAATCACACACTTTGAGTCCTGACAATGCCAAGGCATTATTTGAAATGATTGATTCTGGAACACCAAACCTAGTTATTACATCATCATAAAAGTTCAAAACAAATGTTTCATTGGATTCTTTCAAAGCCATTTCCTCAATCCACCTTGTGAAATAATCGGTAGTAGTCAGTACCCACTTGTGCCCTACACTGGAAGGTGGGTTTATCAGTCCAATAAAGTCAATGCCCCATCTCATGAAGGGTTATTCCACTTGAATTGGCAACAAAGGTAATGCTAGAAGCTTTTCCTTTCCTACAAATATTGCACACTTCACACACTTTCTAGCCCATGCATGGGCATCCTTAAACATGGTTGGCCAATAATAGCCAACTCTCATAATTTTCCATGTTGTTCTTGGGGAAAAATGACCCCTTGTAGCACCTTTTCAATCTAATCTTGATCAATACATCTTAGCAGAAAACCATTTAGATCTTTCCTAAAAAGAATATTATCAATCAAGACATATGGAATTGACTATAACCTGAAATATCTTCTCTTAGCTTTGTCTAAACATGGTGGACATTCACCAGTCTACAGAAAATGTGTCATATCATGCACCCATCCTGATGCTAATGTAGGTGCAACATTCTTATCCTAATTAACAATGACTAAAACTGCCTCTATTTCTATTTTTCTTCACTTCCTGGTGTTGAAGCAAGCTGCTCACAGAGTCCTTTACCTCTTACCAACTTTGTGATCTTGATATCAACATCAAATTCCATGACTTTAATGATCCATTCAGCTCTCTTTTCATTGAGATCTTTACTCAATAGAAACTCTTTCACACTCAAATTTGCTACCACTAAATGAATCTTATTATTGGAAATTAATGGCTTAAACTTTTTCAAGCTCCTTATGACAACAAGAACATGTTTCTCCACAAATGAATATCTTTGCTCATAATCTGCCAAACCTTGGCTAAAAAATGCAATGGGTTGTTCTAATCCCTCATTATTTTGTTGTACAAGCATTACAGAAACAGAATCTATACTACCAAATGCATACTGAATTAAGTATTTCGATAAATCTGTATTTACCAGTGTGGGAGCTAATGCTAAGGCTTCCTTAATGGCTTC
Source organism: Sequoia sempervirens (assembly GCA_007258455.2). NCBI lineage: Eukaryota > Viridiplantae > Streptophyta > Pinopsida > Cupressales > Cupressaceae > Sequoia > Sequoia sempervirens. Next base: position 205,782,879 of record VDFB02373365.1, read on the forward strand.
AAAACTACATTTAGCTTATCTATTCCAACTGAAAACTGCATTCTTTCTCAATATAGTAGTCAAAGGTTGTAAAATATTTGTAACATCAAGTATGAACCTTCTCAAAAAGTTAATTTTACCGAAGAAACTTTGTAGCCCTTTCTTGTGATTGGGTAAATGCAGTTCTAATATGCCTTTGACTCTCTCTGGGTCAATAGTAATAGCTTGTTTTGACACTATGTGTCCTAACAACTTACCCTCATAAACAACAAAGATACTCTTCTTGGGATTAAGGGATATTCCATATTGCCTACATCTTTCAAACACTTGTTTTAAATGCAACAGATGTTCATCAACATTTTTGGAGAATACTGTTACATCATCTAAATAAATAAGCACAATCTTGTTGATTAAGCCTTGAAAATCCATGTTCATAGCCCTTTGAAAAGTGGCTCCAGTGTTGGATAGGCTGAAAGGCATTCTCTTATAGGCCATAGTACCCCATTTTGTTGTAAAGGCAGTCTTGTATTGATCCTCTTCTTTGACCAATACTTGGTTATAACTAGAATATCCATCAAGCAAGGAAAACCTCTTAGAACCAACAACCACTTCAAGGATCTGCTCCATGGAGGGCAGTGGGTAATGATCCTTCAAAGAAGCCCTATTTAGATCTCTAAAATCCACGAAAATCCTTATCTCACCATTTTTCTTTCTAACTTGAACAACGTTAGAAACCTAGGAGGTTGTTTAATTGGAAATATAATACCCCCTTCAACTAACTTAGTCATTTCTTTAATCATTAAAGGTTCAAGCTTGGGGTTCAAAGGTCTTTGCTTTTTTATTATAGGATTTGCATTGGGTTCAAGTTCTACTATGTGTTGAGCAATTCTAGGATCAAATCATTTCAAATTAGAATAGTCCCAAGCAAAAACATCCTAAAATTCTTGGCATAAAGCAATGAAAGCCTTCCTATCTTTAGCTAAACAAATTTTTCCTTTCTTAAGAATCTTACATTTAAAGATCTCCAACTCTTCGTAATGCTCTTCTATAATCTGAATCTAGTCTTGTTCCTTTTCAGCTAGTCATCAATGTTGAAGATGGATTCTAACATAACCAGACCCCTGGGTAGCTTATTTTTCCTTAGCTAGATAATCTTATCCTCATATTGTTGTTTTAACTTTTCCCAGTTTACAATAGAAAATTGATCTTCCTCAAGCAAAAATCTTAAAATTTTCTCATCACTTTCAAAGACTTTCTAATTAATATTGTTGTTAGGGATAGAGGGCCTAACAACTATTTTAACATGTTGTTATACCTTCTCTTTCCTAATCTAATTAGGTATGTCAAATTGAGCACCAATTGCAGCCAATCTATATACATGCTTATTTTGACTCCTAGGGGTTGAAATCATATTAAAGGCATTGAACTCCTCTATCATATCCCATACCCTATGTTTATAAGATTTCAAGGTATCATTTTCTATCACATTTAACCCTCTCACCTAATTAACAATCAGTTCACTATCCCCAAACACTTGCAAGAAACTGATTCCTCTTCTTCTTACCCATTCTAAGCCCTGGATCAGACCTTCATACTCAATAGTATTATTAGAACAAGAAAAAGCAAATCTGAAAGTGACATAATACCTATCACCTTGTTGAGAAATCAACATTGCACCTCCACCAGCTCCATTTTTGCTTCTAGAGCCATCAAAGTACATTTGCCATAGTTCATCTTGTTGTGGTAATTATTGTTCTACCTTCTTTTCAAGGTTTGGCATCTCTGTTTCTGGTTCATGCAGTACATAAATACCCAATCCAACTTCCTGAATGAGCTCATTTAGATTATCCACTATGTTTTTTGTTACCCACTCATTTAGAAACACCTTTGGTATACTTTCAGCTTGTAGCTCCTATGCTATAACAAGCTCACTATCTTCAAAAACAACACAGTTAGCATTAACTGCACTTGGCACATAAGGTTCAATGTGATCCTTTTCCAATGACTCTAACTTTATTGTCACTTTTGTTCCATACCTAGTCCTAAAAAACATATGGAAACAGATAACCTCCAATTTTTGCAATGAAGTCCATTGATAAACATAGGGCGAAGAATGGAGGTAAATCAATAATGAAGAGATCCTGAGGAATTGAAAAATTCAGACAGGCATGTAATATGAGACCCAAATCTTTGATAACACCAATATTATTAACTATTATCCCATCTAATTGAAGCACTCCTTTCTCAAGGTGTTGGTATTTCAATCCTAATTGGTCTGCAATCTTTTTTGGCATGACTGAACTATTGGCTCCACTATCAACCATACAATTATGAACTAATTTTTCTCCTAAAAACAATGTTACATAGAAAGGAAGAGGCTTGACATCCTTTTCAAACTCTTTACTCAGCTATTTACTTTGTTGTTTATCATTATCCTGGGGCACATTTGTGAAAATAGCCTTAACTATATCAACTAAAGCTTCACTAGTCACTGCTTTTTCAGTCAAGGCTGATTGCAACAACTCTTTTTGCCCTGGGATTTCCAAAGAGTCCCACATTGACATTGTGATATTCATTTTTTTCATATTCTCAACAATATTGAAGGGATCAGCAGAATTTACCTTTTGTTGTATCCTTGCAGCAACAGGTTCAGTTTGCAAGTGGGGTTGCTCCCTAGAAGCAACTTCTGTATTTCTCTACAAAATGTGGGGTACTTGTGATGTAGATGATTCTGTAGCTATTGTTTTTCCTTTATTATATTCTTTCTCAAGTTTAAAGGCTTTGTTCTTTGCTCTTGTGTTTTTAGCAATTGGAAAATCATTTGCATTAACTCCACAAAACTCTTCTCCCTGCGAGTTTAATAGAGTAGCATCACTTGAAGGTTGATCTTGCTGCTATGGGGCTCCATCATTAGGTGTGTTATGTTGTGAATTTGAAGCACTCTACACCATTAATGATTGATTTATAAGTACATTTGAGCATGTGGTATGATTATGTGGTTGGTTGCACAAATAACACCATTCATAATTTGCGGCCAAGTTGTTATGAACAAGGACAACATCCCTAGCTGCATTAATAGTAGCAAGATTATATATTTGAAAAGGCCTTGTATTAATATTCTATCTTGGACCTTGGTGGTTACTTTGATATTGTTTCCTATTTCCTTAGTACTACTGTTGCTAACCTTGATAAGGTTAATTTGTAACCTAGTTGTGTTGTTGATAAGGTCTGTTATATGATTGTTGCTTCTCTAAGCTTACCAACTTATTACCAAAAGTATAAAGCAGGCTTTTGATCTCTTGTGGCTCCTGAGATGAGCTTGGAACAACAATTTATTGACTAATAGGAGATGGAACAATAGCTGGTAACACTGGTATAGCGAGAAAAGGTGCAAAAGGTGGTATTTGTAGAGGCATACTAGGTTGAATTTCTAGAAAGATAGGCATTGGTAGCCTAGGAGAAATCTTACATGCCTGAATTAAACAATTTTCTACTCTAATTGCTACACCATATGCATCTAGTAAAGACACTCCTCCCATTGACTGTGTCATGACCACTATTTCATTGTTTAAAACTTTTAGTTAGTATAAGAAGGCATGCTTAGTAGAAGGCCTCACCGTAGCTCAGATTATGTCCCAAGTCTTCTGAAATTTGAAATTAAAGTCTATCATTTGCTCCTGAGGAGCTCTCTTTATAGTTGTTAACAACTCTACCAGTGATAGGTGGTCAGACTTGTCTTGAAACTGCTTATGCAACTTGTCTCCTAATTCATCCCAAGTTGCAATAGACCCAACTTGCAGACCTCTAAACAACTACAATGCCTTTCCTTTCAATGAGGCTGCAAATAATCTCACTACATTCTCTTGGGTTATATGATGAACCCCACACAGAGATGCTACATCTCTAATGTGTTCAATGGGGGTTGTTTTATCTTCTCCTACAAAAAATGGCAAAATTTTTAAAGCTGTTATAAGGATATCATCATGTTGGGCCAAATTCAATAGACTAGCTCCATTAAATGGCACAAAAGGCTAATTTCTAGCCATTTGCACAGTTGGAGGTTCACTAACTTGAACTGGAACAATAAGGATTGAAGTTGTAGGTACAGCTGAACTAGCTATAAAAGTTAGTCTAAAACTTGGTGGGGCTGATTGAACCCTTTTTGAAATTGAAGATCTTTTTATAGACCTTCTCTACCTTCTAGGTGGAGACAATTGCAAATATTCAAAGGAATGTGAGCTCCTAATTTGAATCTTTTTCATGTAAAGCTTCAAAGAACTAGTCTTTAAAATCTACTCATAGTGGAAGTCACCAGATATGCAAAAATCTTCCTCTTAAAGGCTTGAAAATGTTGGCAACATATCAAAACTAGCAATAACTTATGTTTTTCTCAACTTTCTAATTTGACAATCCCACTAAGCATGCCAAAACTGTTAACACTATGATTTGCACCCAAGCTAAAACTTAACATAGCTAATCATGTGTAACATGGGAACTTTTCTAAGGCTGTGGGTCACCTATAGCAGAAAAGGACCTCCAAAGAAAGTTGGTTCTTTAATGGATATCACCTAAACTATTATCACTCTTTACTAAGGAAAGGGTAAGAAAAATGAAACTAGAACTACTATCCTATGGTGATACACCAAACTGACAAAAAAGCATGCAAACTAAATTTAGCTACACTTTTTAGTTAACAGCTTGAAAGAAGCTTACACAACCCATTTTTTGCATATTGTTTACACAAATATTTTATAAGAGGGTGTTGACACAAGATCCTAGAAAGAAAAAATATATTTCATAACTAGAACTCTTGCATTTTTTTTCACACAACTCATAACCTGTAAACATATATCTTCTTGCAACAAGGTTCTTTCAATGAGATAGAAATATAAGGAAAAATGTAGATTTCACAAGTAGTTCAATCAATCACCATAAATAAATGCACATAAGAAAGCAAGCAATGAGAAGGAAAAATAACTCAATACTATTAACATCCAAGGTACTCATTGTTTTACATGACAAGATGAGTTACTAGGAGTACTAAAGTCTGATGATGGAATGTAGAATCACTCTCTCCAAAAATCTGCCAATTTAGAACTCCCCTAAAATGAATTACAAGAGTGAATACATAACTCAACCCAAGTGGTTGCACCAAAATAGGGGAAAGCAACTACCTTGGGTTGGATCCACCAAAAAAACCTAAAAATGAGGCACTAGATTCCCCTCAAAACTAACTCCAACATGTGGGGAAAGTGGTTTTGACCATGCAAAACATCTAGGCATGCAAAACGACCCCTAGATTCTTGCAATTTCACAATAAGAAGCATAAATGCTCCTACAAATGTGGGTACATGCCTCCAAACTAAAAACAACCCTCCAATATGCTTGCAACTTCATAAATTCAAGCATAACTCCCATGACTTGATCATATGTTTTTTATTTGCATTTAAAATAATGGCTTAATTTAAGTGATTTATAAAACATCACTTGAATTAAACATTTTACAATATAGAATAATGAAAAATAAAGAAACACATATATTCAGTGATATAAATAGGAAAAATACTTTATGATCACATGCCTAAGTTATAAGGAAAAAAGCATAAACAGTCATAGACATAAAGTCTTGACTCATAGGGTATTATTTGGTGATCATTTTTTAAAAAACTAAGGATAAAATACCCTTCCATCGAACATCACAAAGGGTTTAACCCTAAGTAAAAACAAAAATGAAACTTCATTTTATTCATTACTTCAAGCTTTGAGAAGAAGCTAACACTGCCACTAGGGTTCCATCTGTGGAGTTTGAAGTTTTGATGGTGGCATGTGCACAAACAGTGACAGTTTCTAACAGATTTCTCAGCAAATTCATCATGAGAAAACCTATGGTAACTTTCTGTAAGCATATTTTCCATTTTCTTGTTCATTTTCAATGGATAAAATCTACAAAAGATGAGGATATTTGATTGTTCTACTCATTCCCTCTTGTAATAAGCATCTCATTCAGTATTATCTCTATATTTTCTTGGCATTATGAGTAAGAACCTTAGGTTATTCTATATACTACAGCTTCTATTTGCAAATAAAAAAAAGGAAAATCCATTCCTATGGCCATGGCCATACATTTTGTAGGTACCTAAAACTCATGCCATCTTCTGTTACTTTCATGCACTCTTTTGGTATACAAGGCTTTGTATTTGAGCTTTTTGACTCTTCAATGATTGTGATTTTTCTCCATTTCATTGTGTTGAGACTCGAGAGTCTAGAAACAAAACCCTAGAGCACAAAACCTTGAAATTCCTGCACTTTTGTTTTATATTCTTCCTGAAAGGCTTGGTTTCAACACTCCTTTGGTCTCCCACTTTGGAGGTTTTGATAATATAGAGCAAAGTGGGCTTTATGGTCATAGCTATATTCCTGTACATATCCTTTTTTTTGCAGAAACTCAAAGGAATTGAAACCCTTTAGTTTTTTTTTTCTTCTAACCGAGGGTTTGTATTTCCTAACTTCACTTTCTATCTATTTCACTTGAACAACCCATGGCCATGATTTGTAGGAATTTCTTATAGATTTCAGACCATTTTCTTCATTCTCATTCCTCTGAAAATTTCATCTTCCCCCTCAAAGTGATTTTTGTAGCTATAAGACCAAGGATTTCATGAAACTTGTCCTCTTGCATCTATGTTTTAATAGATGAGATTAAAACTCCAAATGGGTTTTCATGTTTTTATAAGAAAATTTATTTCTTTTCAATGGATTTCGACTCAACTTTTCTTTCTAGGTTAGACATTTTATGGGTCTCTACATACCCATAGCTAATTCATTGTGTACTCATTTCCTTTCAGAAATTCTTCTACTTTTGAACATTTTGTTTTACTTTTGAAACTAGACATTTTGAAGCTGAGTTTTAATACCTAATTTTTTCAAACTTTATAGGTATTCCTCTCACACTATACTGCAACATTTCTGCAATTATCACTCATTAGGCATCATGGCTTTGATTCAAAATGGATTTCATTTTCTTGAAGATGCCAGTAATCTGTGCTTTTAATACACCTTTCTGGTCCTCTCTTGATTGCATATGGTGCAAATGTAGATATGTTTTGACAACAAAATTACCTTAACTCCACTACACTATTCAATGCTAGTTCACCATACATTCAGGGTATTTTTTTGCACCAGTCTATGCACTGTTGTTCTCTCTCACTGGAAATGTCTAATTTGGAGAGAAAACAAAATATAGGAGCCTAGGATTTGCACCATGAACAAAAAAAATGATTATAGAACCATTTCCAGATCAAAAACACCCATCTGTTGCCCTTTATTCATACTAAAAGTGTTGTATTATTATATTCAGGGGCATAATGACTATCCTTTATTTTTGCTATGATTGTCCTTTCATTAAGTAGCTTCACAAAAACCCCTGGTCTGTCTTTTCCTCATGACCATATCTATGCAAAGGATGTTACTGTGACATTTATTCAATGCATTGTGATTGTCTCTTTAATGCCTGGTATACTTCTTTGAATTTTCATTAAGAAAACTAGAACCATGTTGTCTTATCATCGTGTTGTCTTCACAAACAAAACTAATTCTTGTGACTTCATTTGTTTGCACCTTTGAAAACTATATGTATTTTCTTTCATCAGGTACTGCATATGTTTCATTCAAACTATGTCCACAGTATATTGTTTTGTTGCATTATTTGTCCATAGGAATGATCATTCTTGCACAATAGATTATCTTTCTTCTAATCTATCCATAGTTTATGTGTTGATTAAGCTCTGTTATGAAATCCTTATAATATTGTCTCTAGTTTTTGACACTTATATTGCAATATGTGAAGTCATTATTCATTTCATACCTATCACATATCCATCTTTCCTCATGCATCTCTAATACACAACACTTGACTCCTAGGTGCATCACCTCCTTTGGGAATTATGCCAATGTTTAAAGGTTATACAATTTCTTTTGGCATTTTCTGCCCCTTTCTTTAGAGATATTTCCTTCTTGTTGGCACTAAAACTCTAGTTTGGGAATCTCTAGAGGAAAGGCAACCAATGTCAAGACAAAATTGTATGATGAGGCAACAAAAGCATAAATGTGACACATACCTAGTATTGCTCATATGCAAAATAAAAAATAAGGGATAAGTAAAGAACCACCCTGAATATCTCATTTCCTTAAGCATGTTGGGCTCAAATCTTGTAGGAGCCTCATTTTACCCAACATGTTGATTTAAGATGATTAAAACAAAGACATGATTACACCTATAGCTGCACATGAACCAAACAAGTTAGAAAAAACATGTATTTTAGGTGTTTTTGATGACTGCAATGGTTTTCTGGATATGCATGCTTATTTGATGTATTTGAGGGGAAATTTGTACATTCATGGGTGCATGTACATGTAGTGTTAGATACCATCATTCCTTAGAGCACTACTCTAACATCATTGCAATTTCCAAATGCAAGGGCTAGGAGCAGAAAGCTACGGAGGATGTGAGAAAGCTCAAAGTAGGAGACAGAGCAAGACAGTAGACACTAACTAGTCATTAGGAAATGATTGGCCTCTTCTCCTATATGTGCATTTTTTTTCCTTTTATCCATCAATGTATAAATTGTCTTTCAATTCCATTGAACAAGTTGAGTCTCATGGCTTGTGTGAGACAAATATGTACTTTTGAATCAATAAAGATTACTTTTAGAAAGATTTGTGCAAATCTTTTCAATATTGTATGCACTTGTATAAATGCAATAATCTGTTACTAAAACTTGTAATCTCTTAAATTTTTATGTTTATACAATTAAATTTAATATAGGGAAGATAGATAAAAAAAATGTACTTCACTTTTCATTTGCAAACATTCTGAACTCAATCAACTTGAGTAAATAACAAAAATGAGTAACAATGACACATTTTTCGCCCATCATAGAGTTCATGGACATTCCACTAATGAATGCAAAGCTTTATGTCATAAAATCCATCATTTTTGGGATTTTGGTATGCTTCCCTATGTGCGAGCACCTAGTTCCTCTAATTGCCATTGATTTTCACTCTAGCATGCATCTCATCAACAATTTTGGCTCACCTTTGTCCTACACTCAGTGGGGGAAAGGGATTTGTTATCCTTGTCCTTTTATGTCACTTGTCCTTGTCTGTTTTGACTAATCGTTAACCTTTCATGGACATATAAGAGCAAGCTTGAGATGTGGACAAGATGTCTTAATATTGACTCACTTGTGACATACTCTCTTCATGATGCAACTTATCAGAAACATATGACTTTCCATAGAGCTTTTCAAATAATCTTTAATCTTCTCTTCTACTTTAAAGCAATTGCTCATAGTACTGGTGTTAGAAATTCCTTTAAAGTGGGAGGCATACAATACCATAATTCATTTGCATTCTTGGTTCCTAGTGTAGACTTGTCGTTTATATGATGTGTTTGTCACTTTGTAGATGACATTGGATGTGATGTCCTTCATAAGTGTGATCTATCTCAACATATTACATTCCTCTTGGTGGCCTGATGCAATGTATTGCATCCCCTAAATTGTGAATATACTATTCTTTGATTGGTCCTCTCTTGGAGACATTAGACACAATGTTCCCTAAGTAACTGACCTTGCATGAACTAAAGAAGACTCCTTTGAACATCCTTTACATTTTTTACATTTTCACATTTTTTCCACCTTGCATAACACAACTTGCATGATTGCGATACTTTGTATTTTTGTTCATAGCATTTTCCTTGTGGCACCTTACAAAAGTTATCAGTAGGTATAACTTTGATATGGTTGAGTGGGAAGCCCACCTATCAACATGACTTTTCCCCATAGCCACCTTTGTGTTTGTGAGTGCATACCAACTAGCATATGTATCTTACCTTTTTGGGCTTTCTGACCCCATGAACGACTAGGAGTTCCATGGCCCCAAAGTGAATACATTTGGGCCTTCTCACTTGGTAGACCGTCATGAGTTCTGTCACCCCAGAATGAGTACACATTTCCTCTCAACAAGCCTAGATCTGATCCACAACTAGCTAAACAAACGATCAAAGCCTAATTCATCCTTTCTCCTTCATCTTGTTTCTTGCCATTGCATAATTTTGTATCTAGGGGACTTGACTTAGGATCTTCAATCCTGGGGATTGTGCAACCTCCTTTGATCTTTTTCATTCTTTTTTGTCTACATCTATACATGATGATCTCTCTTCAATGTCTACTTTAGTGTGAGTTTAAAGGAAGTTCATCCTCTCACTAAAGTGGGGGCTAAAAGTGTTGTAGAAACAAGTACCCTTCACTTGACATGGGATTAGTTCATAATAAATTAGATTTAACAAGGTCTTAATCTAATGTTGTGAGGCATTTTATGCATCCACACTAGGTCTTGGACCTTGAATATGCATTTAATGATGTCTTGTAGAGGTGTTGTAAATTCTTGTAAAGGACTCACACTTTTATAGACTTAATAAACCTATTTTTCCCTAATTCAACATTATAAAATGTATTTAAATACATTATCACATAAATTTAAAGTAAACTTAATGTTAAACCATTGTTGTAATCTGTCTTGCACGTTCACATTGGTTTTTGTGCCTTCCTAGGCTATGTGGACCTCATTTTAGTGTTGTAAAGTGTATTTAATCACACTTTCACATTAAATTTTGTGTCCCAAGCCTTATTTTACATTTACATCATCACTAATAGGCCTCTATTAATCCTTATTGTGCATTTTAAGGCTTAAATTGATCAAATACCCAACAAAGTTGCAATTTAAACCTTATTTCCTTATCTCCTAGCTTCTTAGCTACCAAAATGGCCCTTGTGGGACCCATTCATCATGCATGGTGAATCAGTCCCATCTAGGTGGGACCCATTTTCTATCTATGGCAAATGAGTCCTATATGGCCCCATTTTAACCTTTGAGTGGGAAAAAGTGAAATTTAAAGTTTAAGTTCACTTCATGTCAGCTTGTGATGAGGTATAATCAGGATACTAAGGCACAATTGTCTATAAATAAGTTTTTTTATCCTAATTTCACATCTAACAACTCATTTTTACATCCCTCATCATTAATTCATCATCTATCTTCTCATCCAAGTCAAGCAAGCTACAGGTTTCTTCATTAAAAGTCATCAAGTTAGCTTTCTAAAGCATTCAAGGGTTGAATCTTCATGCATTGCTACAGAATTTCAAGATAAATCATCATGGCAAGGTAATATATTCCATTATTGCATGTCTCATTACTTTCTTTCATCATTTTTGTTTAATTACTTAAACAGAGTTTGACCAAGGCAAACCCCCATGTCTTAACATTCAACATAACTCTCTCTTGTTTTGTTTATATGCAGATTTAGGTCCTTTGGAAGCTTAGAAATCATTTAAGATCAAGTTGCAAAGTCATTCAATCCATCTCTTCATCATTCAAGTCAAAATATCAACAAAAAGGCACTTTCAAACCTAAATATGACAATTTCAGAAGTGGACACCCGCAGGAAACATAAGTATAGATCTAGCTCCACATAATCTACTCTTGAATTTGTAGATTCTTGTATGTGGACTAATTTTCCACCCATAGTGATTGAGTCCCACCTATAGGCCTAAAAAGTGATTTTGTCAAGATTTAGCTCCTGGCAGTTAGAAACCTATTCTTTGGACTTTTCATCAGAAACATGACTAATTCGCCATGCATGGCGAATCAGTCTTAGTGGCTATTAACAGTGTCTTTTGGAACATTCCAAAACCATCCAGCAATAGTAATCTGCCTCTAAGTGCAATTTGTTTAGTTTCATCAATTTTTGTTTTCATCTATTTAAGTTTCTAGTTCATACTTGTAATCAACACTATGTTTTCTAGCATCTTGCATTAGATTAGTTTACAATTCATGCATTTGCATTTGTAAGCATTCCAACATATTCACACACACTTCACATCAATATCCCATTCATCCCAAAATTAATCTTGAGTGAAACATTTGTACATTTTGGCCCTCCTTTCTCCTTCTAGGTGAAAAACCCTAGGAGTGATAGAAAGCAAGTAGATTCCAAAATCCTTCGTTTCAAGGATCAACAAAAAAAACTCTTTGATTGAATTTCTCTTGAATCTAAGAAGGGGCTTGCAGATCAAAGCATACCATGTTATATTTTCCAATAAACTCCATAAAATAAAGATCACCTGCAAAACCTAGATTAACCTTCTATACAGAGAAAAAATAAAGATGCAAGAGTGATTTGCAAAAGATGTGCAAATAATATTATGAGAATAATGAATTACATGAGATGACTTGTTTTTATAAAGCAATATGCAAAACCCTAAAGGTAAAACCGAATTAGGATCTAAGTAAACTTAATAAAATGTAATTAAATATTTAATTACACCAACAGTTATGTGTTTTTGTTATGTTTTTTATTTGTGCATATTTGCTTCAATCTTATGTTGGTGTTATTGTTTATTTATTGTACCTAAAAATTCACATAAGTTGGTGTTATTAAGCATGACATGTTGGCTAATTTTTAGCATTATAAAGAAGATGGATCTAATCATGGTAATACCAAATTAGGAAATTTAATTTTCAATTTATCTATAAGTTTCATATTTTCATATTATAGTAGTCTAAGCCTTGTATCTCATCCATTGAAGTCATATTTGGATATAGATTGAATTTCACAACAATTGGTATTTGAACTTGTATATTTCTCATTATTTGGTATCAAAGCTTAAGGTGAATTTTGTTTTGGGTATTCTTTTTTTTTAATTTCTTAGCCTGGCAAGAATGTGGGAATTTGTTAGAAGGAATTTAAGCTTGTTAGAAGTATTTTGGGTATGTAATGAATTTTCTATGCATTAAATTTATTTTGTATATTTGTGAGATTGAAATCCATGGATATTATTAATGTGATCTATATTGGGTATTAGGAGTTCATGAGTATGGATATTTATGGATTTGGTTATGTTTTGGCTCTTATTTGGTGGTTTTTTTCCTTTACCTTGTGGTCATGTGTAGTAAGAAGATGTTCACTTAGATGGGTAGATTTGACATCATGGTCACATGTAAAAACATCCACTATTTGGACTATGGAATGGAGTGCTTATATTCGCTTCATGGTTTTAGTCTTTGGTTATATGAACACATTGGAAGATAAATCACTCAACTCTTTGTGAGTTGTAGAGATGGTATGTTTGATATGTTATAAGGTCTTGGACAACTTTAATTTCTTATTTGATTGTATTTTACTCTTTTTTTCTATTGTGGGTTTGTAGATTTGTGGAGATGACATGTTTGATGTGAATGTAGGGATGTTGAAGTGGATTTTAGATTCATAGAGATGGTTTTACATGTTTTTCATGTTAAAAAAAAAAAATTATGGTATGTATATATGTGATAAGACGATATTCAAGGTGTTCTAGATGAAGGTAATTACAAGTTTTCATGGATTTTTGGAGGGTTCTTATTGATCTATGGTTACTCTTATGCAAGTTTTTTGGAAAAATAGATCTAGCATTGATCTTGGTGTTTAAGTCTTGGAAATCCACATGTTATACCTGATTATCTCTATTCTACATATTATTGATGTGGAGTTGAATATATATTTGAGTTATTTGAGATTGGAGCACTAATTATGTCTTTATCCTTTGAAATGTTGCATATGTGTAGATCTTGTAAAATTGTTTGATGTGGATTTTGTTCGATAGGCCATACTTTTGTCACCATTATTACATTGGTATGTGTATTGCAGTGAGAGATGGTGATTAGGAGTACCTGATATATTTGCTCATTTGAATCTATAGTAGTAGTTTATGGTTCATGACAATCTCTATTCACTTTCAGAAGACTGTTGGAAATGATATTGGTACCATTCCATGTATAACTTCGTATTACTTTTATTGTGAGAATTTTTGTATTTACATAATATGTTCTATCTTATTTTTTTTAGGATTTTGGTTCTAAAATGTTGTTGTTGCAATATGTAGTGAGCCATAGATAATATTTGATTATAAAATGGATGGTATTTTGTAATAATTTTTCATGTTATCAAGAGCTTTTGAATTCTACCTTTAGATAGAAATAAGAGTTTAAAATGGAATCTTTGGTTCTATTAATAAAGGATGTGTGGCATTTGTATTTTCTTGGTTTGGAGATTGTGGTTTGAATTTACCTTTTGGGAACTCATGGTGTTGATTTATTTGATTGTGTTGGGGCTATGGAAGATCTTAAATTAGGAGATGGTTATCATAGTTCCTAGAAAACTTGGTTACATAGTTTCAGTGGGAGCTTTGGAAGTGATGTGGATTCGTAATTTGATGATGGATGTTTATCTTCATGTGATTGGAGATGTTTTTCTTAGTTTAGAGTATTCCTTTATTATTTCATGATGTACTATTGATTCTAGATTAAAGTTTTCACATGATATAGATTCTCTTGAGACAATGATAAGTTCTTTTAGAGTATATTATCTTCCTTTGAGGAGATTTTAGATCATGATATCATGATATGTGTCTAATTATATAGTTCAAACTTTGACAATGTTCATGTTTTCTCTCTTTGGTTTTGAGTATTAATCATTTTCTTGGATCTTCAAGATTTTGTATTGTTGCATTTGAAGTTTGCATGGATTTATGGGTGGATTCTCAGGGAGACTAGAGAGACTTGGGTGAGGCTAAGAGATCTCTTATTTTATGGGATTATATGTTGAGATAGTTTTTTATTATGTGTAAAAAAAGTTTTGATGGGGCCCCAAAACCCAGTACATACAGTTTTGAAGGGATCCTAAACCCTATCCAAAGCAAGCAAGCTGTGAAAAGATAAAAATCAGCAAATCATCGACAACCAAACAACACAATCCATCAAAGATCAACAAGATAGCATACGCGGTAAATAGCTATCAAGAAGAAAAGGGACCTTAAAGCCTAAAAAATAGGTTTTGATGGTAGAATCCACCTAAATTGGTCAGGAAACAATGAATTTGGGTTGCAGCAAACCATCTACTAAGTAACAACACTAAACCCAACAAATCTAAACTTCCCACCTCAATAGGGAAGCTAGAGAGAACAAAAAAAACTAATAACCATCCACCTCCTTGCATATACATCCCACATGAAAAGACAATCCAATCTCCTCCTCAATAGGAGAGGGCTCCCTTCTAATGAAGAGGAAGGAAAAGAAAGCCTTACCACCAAATCCCACCCTCTCCTGCACACATGAGTTCCACCTCAATAGAAACAAGTATTAAAGAAGAGAACTTCCCTCCAAGTCTACAGCAACCAACTCCACCTCAAAAGGAGAGGGCTCCACCTTAAAAAGAGTAGTCTTCACGTCCATAGAAGACACCATCTATAGAACCTAGAAGAAATAAAGAACTTTGATAGAAAGGACAATCACATCCTCCTTTGGCATGGTAAGGTATCAAAGCTTGAAAGAAGAAACAACCATCAACATTAAATACAACCACGATAGATCCTTTAGAATAAACCATTGTGATAGCTCAATAGCAACAACATCAGCCTTCTCAAGAAGAAAATACATCAGGGTTTTCCAAAACAACCTTGAACACCTCCAAGCCAACAACACCCTCACATAAAAAAGGGAAAAAAAACTCCCCCATAGAGAACTTCAAATAGAGGACTAGAAAGATCACCTCCAAATAGGAAAAGGGCCAAAAGAGACCAGAACCCAACCTCCTCAAGGACCATGAAGGGACCAACCTCACTCCTTTAAGGAAGAAAAACAATTGGGTTAGAAGTTAAAACAAAAAATTCAACCCAACCAACAACCAACAACCTTCAACATGGAAAAATTCCACCACCAACCAACAAAGACCCAAGGTCTTTGACACCAAATTGGTAGCCACCAGAAATAGAATAAGCCCTTTAAGAAAAACAACATCCTAAACCCTAAGAAACAACTTGAGCATAAGGGAAAGGAACCACTGAAACAGATGAAAGAGAGAACCAAAATATCACTCCCCATCCCACCCAAAAAAGCCAAACAATAGGTAGCAAGAAACTTTGCACTCATTTCCAAGATCAAAGAAAGGAGAAGGAAAAAACCATCCCCCAACCCCAACCTCAACACCTCAACAAGCACCATGCACAGAAATGAATGGACTATGTTCCAATAGGAAGGAGGGTGAGGAGAAAAAGGGAGAAGAAGAACTAAACTACAGAATTAATAGAGAAGCTAGTACATAGAAATCCATCACCACAAAGAATAGAGACAATAAAGGCCATAAAGCAAACAAAGCTAATGCTAGAAAAAGTAGTAGACAACTTCCTCAAATTGTAAGAAATGCTCCAGAAAGGAAACCTAGATGGAAAAAAAAAACACTAGGCCACACAGAGGGAAAAGAAAGACCTCCAACAGCCCCACAAGAGGCACCTACAACAAACAATGAATGTACTTTGCATTTGTATCATTTTCCTCCTTACACGCACTCTCCTTACTATTCAAACTCATCCTACCACCTGAACTCCCTCTCATCACCCTCCTCTAATCTTAACTCAAAATGATATAGTTACTCTTTGATGAGTATTTCAATAAAAATACCTAGGATCCTACACCTAGTTATGGATGTGAATCCATTATGGACCTAAAGAGAATATTTCCATTAATTGGTGTTGTGTGTACATGACAATCTTGTATTCCACTCTTGGTCTATTTTGTAGGTGAATGATCTGAGAGGTATTAACCCTCTATATATCATATGCATTATTTATTTCTTATCTTCTCTTCTCATATGATTTAGTATTGAATATAGAAATGTTGAGGACTTGTTAAGAATAAGATGCATGGTTATATGGATTTCCATTATTTTCCTTTTTTCTCTTGAGCTATGGATATAGTTTTGAGGAACCATTTGGTGAACTTGGGAGTGGTGGATGCTCTTTGTTACATTTTTAGTGAACCCAATGTGAACCTTCCTTTTCTCATTATCTTTTTTTTTTTTAAATTCTCTTAGATTTGGACATTCAGCTGATAATGTGCCATGACATTATTTATCAGCTTCACGATCCAATTTTTTAGATTTCAACAAAATGGAAGGAAGCAAATTTTAAAATTTAGATATTTTAAAAATGAAAAGGATTACAAAATAACAATCTTCAATTTCCCTATGAATCTAATAGAGATATATTATCCTAAACTTTGATTAAATTACACAAAAAATGGTACTTTAGGTAAATTATTGACCAAAAAACTAAATGTCATAGACTTGTTGTCTCCTAATATTGTGCCCCTGCTAAGTTGCATAACTTAGCATATTGGAGAAACATGGGAACTTTTCTAACATTGTGGGTCACCTAAAGTAGAAAATAACCTCCAAAAAAAGCCAGCTCTTATGGTACTCACCTAAACTACTTCTTGTTGGGAAAAGTGTAAGAAAGATTACATGAAAATGAGCCTAACTCCTAAGGTGATACACCAAACTCAATTCAAGCATATACTGTTGTCTTAACACACAATTTTCTCAATAGCTCAACTTAACTTAACACAACTCATATATTTTAATATATCCATGCATACGCTTTTTGCAAGGAGGATTGATTCTCTTAACACTTTTGAAGGAAAAGAGTACTTTCACAACTAAAGTATTTATCTGAAGCGCCGCACAACTTACAACTTGCAAAAATATATGTTTCTTCTACCTAAAGGTGATAAAATGAGACAAACGTTAAAGGAATTATCAAAAATCACAAGAAAATTCATCAATCACATACTTCACACTATGAGACAACTTCTGAGAAGGTAAAAAATGCTAAATTTCATTGATAAAAGGTGTTACAAACTCTACACATGCCTGATATTTAGATGCAATGCTATCTTTTTTTTGAAAGAGCTCCAAAATAATCTACAATACATCTTGAGAAGAAGAAAGAACTGCCTCCAAAATTGAACTCTCAAGTTACTTTATCCTTTCCAAGAAGCTCCACAAAGAAAGGAAACTCAAACTCCCTTGGTCGTGCACAACAATAAAACCTATTTTTTAGCCCTTCAAAACACTCCAAAAAGGCTTTAAAATGAAGAAAAGGTCAAGGCCTGACCTCTCCTACCATAAAGGTGTTAAATGTCCAAGATACTAAAAGGGGGAGGTGAATTAATATCTTCTTAAATCTCCTGATTAGATACCATCCAATTATTCCAACACACACAATAGCAAAGATAAATAAAAGCATCAACAAAACATGGAATCACATAACACATGAACACCAATATTTTTTATGGAAAACCCAAAATGGAAAAAACCAATGTGAGTGTTAGCTCACAATATAGTATAATTGGTTATAAAATATTACAAAATAGGTGGCTCACTATCAGGACTCACTATCCAGAAACAAAGGCTCATTGCCTACAAAATTACAATGACAAAAATGGCTTACAACCAAAAAATGAACTAATGGAGTACACCTAGTGAGCGTAGATTCAGTTCCAATGTAGCTCAGTAAAATGACTTGACACACTTCATCATATTCACTCTTCTTCACATTCATATTCACATCATCATAAAAAACTATATTAAACTTCAAACACTATCTGATATATATATCTGATCTCTTCACAAACATCAATTAGGTCAACCTAATTAGATGCACTTCTTATTCACTAAAAATACCAACTATTGGATTCAATCTTTCACAAAATATTCTCAAAAAGAAATTCACACATCCAACATGCTACATCAAGTTGGAATAGACCAAAAATAGGTCGCACATTTATCCGCATGACAATTATTAATTCACCATTCCATTAGGTCAGCCAAGGATAGACCTAATAACACATTTGCAAATACCAATGTAATGTTGATATGCCATATGAGCATTTGGATACACGAGATCTTGAATGTACATGCTCATGACGATTACAAACCATTTCCCAAAACTGCAAGCAACAACAATCACCAACAAACATATGTGGACCAAAATACCAAAGGACGTAAGCAAAATACTCGTTCAGATACTAGACTAGAATACTGGAACAACTTCATTCTTGATCTTGTAGTCGCTACTGATATATCATGGTGACATCAATGACAAAAAAATAACAAAATGAGATGTTCTTCCATTTTTCCAACAATCTCCCCCTTTGTTATTGATGGCAACATGTGCCAAAAAAAATTAAAAAAATTAAAAAACTTCTTATTTACAACACTTCTCCCCTTAACACCAGCATTTCACCATTCTTCACTCCCCCTTTGACATCAAGGAAAAAGGGTGTCCCAAAAACAACTAAAAACATTAAAACAAAGAAAAAATAGAAACATGTATCAACCAAAGGGTGGTGAGCCTTGAAGCTCCTTTAAAATACCTTCCCATACCACTTTTCCATTCTCCCAACAATCCTTTGCAGCAATCAACATCTTATTCAAAGATTCCAACTAAATCAGAGTTTCTTCTGCACTATCTAAAATATTAGGAGTCAGGTTTATCTTTTCAAGTTTTTCAATGCAAGCCAGAGCCTTGCCAACCAGAGTGAATTCAATTCTTAAAATGTCACTCAACCAATCAAATTTTCTAATAATTTCTTCCTTCTACTTCTACAAAACAAATAATTTTTCTTTATGCGTTGATATTGCATTCCAGGTTGAGTTGTCTCTATCTTTAGATAGGCTATAAGTACCAAAGATGGTTGACAACTGAGACTTAGTGGAATCCATAACAATCTTAATATTTTGAGTGGCATCCGACCACCTTAAGCAATAAGCAAGGATGACATTAACTTCTAACTCACAAACCTTCATGGCTTCTAGGTTCTTTTCAACTCTTGAGTGTGCAAGAGCACACTTGTCATGTAGTACCAATAATCTTCTTTCTCCCAAATTCTCCTCAACCTCTTGTTTTGATTTTTCATTAAACCCAGAGGTATACTCCTTGAGAGAGTCTAGCAACAATCTTAGATTTTCAACAGGGGTGAGAGATGTATCAATGGATGAACTAGGTATGACTTCCTGCAATTCCTTGTGGGAATCTTCTAAAAGTTATGTTCCTCTTTGATGTGCTTCCAAAATTTCCTTCATTTCAGATGCTTGCATAGCATCTCCAAACATCACTTAATGCTTTGGAGACATCTTCTCCATATCCACCAACCCTTCAATCATAGGAATTTGTAAAATCTCCTGGGGAATTATCAGTTGAAATTTGATTTGCTTGAAAAGTAACCCTTTCAGAACATTCATTATAACTGGAGGAAAATTCTCCGAGAATCTTAAGTGATTTTACAATTTTCTTTTCACTTTCTTCATTTTTCCCAACAATTTCTTCATTTTTCTTTTCTTCCTCTCCTTTTTCTTTCTCTTCTTCCTTCTTCTCTTCTTCTTCCTCTTCTTTCTTCTCTTCCTCTTTATCTTCATCTTTATCTTTATCATTATTGTCCTCTTCATCATTTCCATGCTTTTCATCTTTATTTTTCTCTTCCTCTGGATTGTCTTTTCCTTCTTCAGCATTGTCTTGATCATTATTCCTTTTTATCCTTTAGTGTGCTCCAGAGGAGCATCAGTATGCATCTTAGACTCAACTTCTCCTTCATTATGCTCATCATTTTCACCATCAACATTAATTTCAACATCAAAATTCCTAGAAATATCTTCATTACCTATATCAAGAGGATTATTCTCCTTAGCTTTTTCATCATCTTCATCAGCCTTAAGCATGCCATATTTTAATGTTTTCTCCCAGATTACTTTTGTTGTTTCCTTTCTTACATTATTTCTCATCCTTTTATTTCTTTTCATTAAAATGTTTACTCTACTCTTCATCTGAAAAATGTTTGCATAAATCTTCTTTGTTGATTTCAAATCATTAGGGGTCAGGGAAGACCCAATCTTTTTATGTGCAACATTTCTAATTTTCTCTTCAAATATAATGGCCTTTGATCTCCTTTTCATCAGATCATCCCACATGCTTTTAGGTACATCTTTCCTTATATCATCCCATTTGACTTATATAATTATAACATATTCAATAACAACTAAAAGAAGAGTTTTATTGTCTTTTTCTCCATCCTTATCATAATATTCAGTTGTGGGTTGAATCATATTCTAAAAATGTAGCAAGGAATTGAGAGTAGATTCTAGTTTAAAGTGGGGACCAGAACATGCCATATTATCCTATTCTTCTTTCTAGTCGACAGAGGCTTCACCAGACATTTTGGTCTTCTTTGATTCTGGTTTGGTGTGCACATGTATACCAAAATCTTGCTTTTCATCATTGTCAGAAGATGATACAAGATGCACTCTCTTGGAACCAATAGCTTCTTTAGAAGCACCTTCACCATAGGGTAAACCTCCTCTTTTTCTCCTCACCAACTTTGCATTAGGATCTTCTTCTTCCTCATCTTGATCATTTGTAGTTCTAAGATTCTTCTCCCTTGTTTCTTTCTCTTTCCTTCCTTTTTTTGCAGGGGCTACGAGAGGGGCTTCTTTTCTCTTGCCAGATCTAGTAGTTGGTCTAGTGGAAATAGGACCTTTACCTTTATCAATAGTACTGGGTTCAACCTTTGCTATAGGGGTTGTAGAGGGATTTACAGAGGTGGTCCTTCAAGATCTCCTCGGGCTAGATGATCCTGCCTCCAATTTCTCTCCCCAAGCCCTTCCAAGGGAAATTTCCTCATCAGTGAATTTGGCTTCTTTAAGCATTTTCTCCACCTTCTTTCTATTTTTAGGCTTTTGCTGCTCCTGATGAATTTCCTTAGAATTTTTAGCATATGTCCCAATTTTAGGTTCATTCAGATCCTTCAGATTCTTTACCAATAATTGCACATAACCTTTAGCTTCTTCTATCACCTCATATCCTAGAGGCTGAATCCACATGGTTTGGGGTTCTACCACCACAATCATGCATTCATTAGAGGAAACATGGAATATGATTTCATCTTTATACTTCTCAATAATTTTCCTTGGAATTCTTTCCCTTTAATTCATATTTCTCTTGAATACAACAAAGAATGTTGTTAGAGCATCATCTTGAGCATCCATATTACCCATACTATGCATATAATCAAAAATTTGATGACCTACTAGCCTGGATGAGTCCCAATGTACTTCATTATTCCTTCCCAAAATTCTCTTCATGAAATAAATTAGTAGACATATAATAAATGAACCAAACTTGAAAGCATACTTCCTTTCCTTTTTCGATTTCAAGTTCTCTAGCAACTATAATTGAAGAAGCTCACAAAGATCATAATCAGCACCATTTATAACCATATCAAAACCAGTATAGATTTTTGTAGCCAAAATAGAGTTCTCTCTATTTGTGAAGTATAATTTATGTCTGATCATCATAGCTACATACTTCACAATAGGATTAGTGATGGTTTTCATTGCTAAGGCTCTCTTGTCATATGTGGCTCCTGTAAGATCCATTACAACCTCATTCTTCATAGATTTTAACATAGGTATTGTACCTTTATCCCAAAGCCCAGATATAGCCCTAATTGCTTCCTTAGTTATCACGTGTGGTTGGTCAGTCCATAAAAAATTATCATGGATTCTACTTAGGACTGATTTCACAAGTTTTTCATCATAGTTGAATTTAGGAAAATTATTCCATCTATCTAACCTCTTTGTTTCCAAGTTCGAGTACTTAGGTTTTATCAAGAAATTATCACCAGTAAGCTCCTTATCCCATATGTTATTCAACTTTGTGTGGTTGAATTCCTCAAATTTTACATGAATATACATCCTTGTATCCTCGATCGGCATCACTCCATGAGGGATTGACGAAAATGAACCCATGTGATCACCTTCAAAAAATTTTGAGGAATATTTTTTAGAAGAGGGCCTCAGCCTCTCTAACACTTTCATGAATATAGGAGTTGCCATTCTTCCAATTATGAATTCAAGCTACTCAGAAAACACAAAACACAACTGCTCAAAAGATTAAAGTACCTTTTTCTTCACAAAGACCCACAACTAGGGTTTGCACAACACAAACTCCAATTCTCTTCAAGAATGCTCCAAATATCTGTTCGACTTCTTCAAATGCATGAATGATAAAAATTCCTTAAATGCTTCCTTTATAAAACAATGATCTACCCTAATTCACATTAATTGTGGTAGATTTCAAAAAGATGCTAAAAAATCTTCTCTTTTGCTCAAAAAAACCCTAATTCACTCTACAAAAGATCATCCCTTCATATTTTCTTCTAGTTCCTTTTCCAAAACCTCTACAAATTCATTCTTCATATTTCATCCTTGTGTCAACCTCTCACACATTATCTATCAATGGGTTCTCACAATTTTTTGATAATGCTCCCCCTACAACCTTGCTAGGTCTAATTTCCAAATAAATCATTTGCACCAGATGAGGGTACAAACTCATCAGTAGTCTCTAGTTCTTATTTCTTCCTCCAAATCTTATTCATTTATTGCTTAATCTCATCTTTGCCAAATTTCTTCACAAATTCACTCTTTTCTACCAAATTGTTCTCCTTACTCTTCTTGCTTCTGCAAACTCTTGAAACATGTCTTAGTTTGTTGCAGTTATAGCAAACAATATTTCTCTAATTAGATTAACTTCCAATGATTCTTGTTCTACACTGATTAGCTTTATGTCCATACTTGTTTCAAGTATAGCAATAGCCATTAAAGGATTGATTCATTCTTCTTCCATTAAACTGATTCATCATCAAAGTTTTGCATTCACTTGCCCTATGTCCAATTCTTTTGCATGCAAAACATTGACTAGTAAAAGGACTAGGGAATAGATTCATCCTACTCCTACATTTTGTTGCATGAAAAACAAGTGCCATTAAAAGAAGGATACCTTTGTGCATTGCGTTGTCTCACTAGAGGTCTCCTAGCAAAGTTCCTTGTAATTCCTTTCTACTTTCCTTTATTCTGAGTCTTTTGATTGTCCACGGCTTTAGAACTTTCACCGGAATCATTTCCTATACCACCTTTTTCTTTAATTAACTTTTGTACTACAATTAATTCATCAAGCCTATTTGAGATAGATTTGAAATTGTTTTCACAAAGTTTTTCCTTCTTCAAATCCACTTTCAGGTTCACAACTTCTTGTTCAAGCTTGGTGCAATCTTCAAACTTGCTCTGTATTAGCTTGTTCATACACTCTTCAATTTTTTTCTTCTCCTCTACTTGTACTTTCAAACTAGAAATGTCTTCATTAGACTTCTTCAACTAATCAGTTACTTCCTTATGTCTGTCTTTGAAAATTTTCAATTGCTCCTTAATTTTTGGACACGGTCATTCACATCTTCAATATTCTCTTTTAGATCTCTATTTTCTCCTTCAACTTTATCAAGATCCTCAAGGGTACTCTGAAGCTCTCCTTTATCATTCATTTCTTCCATATTTAGGATCTCCCTCAAGCTGTTAAGCCTATCCGTAGGAACCAAGCTCTGATACCAATTGTTAAATTTCCAAGATATTGAGAGGGGGGGTGAATCAGTAACTTCTTAAATCTTCTGATTAGATACCATCCAATTATTCCAACACACACAATAACAAAGATAAATAAAATCATTAATAGAACATGGAATCACATAACACATGAACACCAAGATTTTTCATGGCAAATCCAAAATGGGAAAAACCACTGTGAGTGTTAGCTCACAATATAGTATAATCAGTTATAAAATATTACAAAATGGGTGGCTCATTGCTAGGACTCACTGCCTACAAAATTACGATGACAAAAATGGATTATAGCTAAAAAACAAACTGATTGAGTACACATAGTGAATGCAGATTCAGTTCCAATGTAGCTCAACAAACTGACTTGACACACTTCATCATATTCGCTCTTCTTCGCATTTGCATTCACATCATCCTACACAACTATATTAAACTTCAAACACTGTCTGATATATATATCTGATCTCTTCGCAAGCATCAATTAGGTCAGCCTAATTAGATGCACTTCTTATTCACCAAAAATACCAACTGTCAGCTTCAATATTTCACAAAATCTTCTCAAAAATCAATTCACACATACAACACACTACATTAAGTCGACATAGACCAAAAATAGGTCGCACATATATCTGCATGACAGATTAATTCACCATTCCATTAGGTCGGCCAAGGATAGACCTAATAATATATTTGCAAATACCAATGTAATGTTGATACACCATAGGAGCATTTGGATACGTGAGATCTTGAATGTACATGCTCCCAAAGATTACAAACCATTTCCCAAAACTGCAAGCAATAGTAATCACCAGCAAACAGATGTGGACCAAAATACCAGAGGACGTAAGAAAAATACTAGAGGACATAAGAAAAATACCAGTTCAGCTACTAGACCATAATACCAAAACAACTTCAGTCTTGATCTTGTAGTTGCAACTCATATATCACAATGACACCAATCACAACAAAATAACAAAATGAGATGTTCTTCATTTTTCCAACAAAAGGCACTTAAAAATGCTCCTAGATGCCCTCAAAGTGCTACAAATTGGTCAAAATAGCGTCTTATATTCTCTCCACTTGTTTGCTAACCTCTCCAACCTCCCATAAATGCTTGGCACACATAAATCTTCACCCCTTTGACTCATCATTTAGAAAGATTCCTCTTTAGCTTTGCACTTATAATGTTATTTAAAGTGATTTATAAATCATCACTTAAATAATTTTTTGCATTTTTCAATTTGATGTAAAATAAAGAAAGAGACTCGACCATGTTTTGGTTACATATACAAAAAGGGACATTTGATAACCTTTTAAAGTATGCAAGGAAGGCATAAAAGCATAAATAAAGTTTTAAGGAAAAAAATGCCTAAGTGATAGTCAGCCAAAGCTAGGGTTAAAACCCTAACACAAAAAACCATGGCCAAAACATTTCACTTCACCCATTTTGACTTTGCATCTTTTGAAAAATACTCAAGCTGCCAACAAGGGCTTCACCTAGTGCTTTCATGGAGGTTTTGACCTGGAAGTTTCATGCATATTCTTGAAGGTTCTCATGGTGGATTCTGGAAAATATAGAGGCTACTATTTAAAAATCTCATGCCAAAATGGCAACACCAAGCTTGGGTAAGCTTTTGTATGTGTTAAATTTGCACTTCCTTTCCATTTTCTTTCAATAAAATGCTCATTTTGAGCTCAATAAGTGCAAAAATGATGGATATGTTTTTCCTTTTTGTGCATTTTCTAATTTTCATTCACTCTGTGAAGAAGGCATTCTTTATTTTGTGAAGAAATAATACACTCCCTTCGCTTCTTTGGCATAGAAGCTTCTTGAGTTCTATATTCTTGTAAATAAAGAAAATTCATTTTATTCCATGGCTATGGCTTTGCAGTCTCCTTGTGGGTATCAAGGGATTTTTCTATCCAGGTCGTGACTTTTCCTTTGCATATTCACTAACCAAAGTTTCTCCATACTCTATTTTGGGTGTCTTTTTCTTTGCAACCTCTATTAACTTGGTTTTTCTATACTTAGTTATATTCAAAACCCTAAGATTAACCTAATGATCCTATAGAGTTTCACTTTGAAATAAAGGAAAACACTTGCATTTGATTGTATGAACACATTCTAAAATTAGAGAACATCCATTTTGATAGTGATTTTACTCTGTGAAAAAATTCCATTATCTTTTCAGAGAGACAAAGTTGAACTCGCTAACCTTAGCATTTGGTTTCTTATTTGAGTACTTCATCTAAAGCAAGTAACTCCCCTTTTGCTCTTGAAATCACTGTTCACAGTCCCTTTTTTCTATCCTCTATTCTTCAATACATGTCTCTATCAACTAAACCCTTATTTCCATCTTTAATTGCATCTACACTATTTGAAGATTCTAGAACATCTTATTTGGCAGAGATAAAAGCTTCTACAAAAGAACCTTAATGTTACTACTTGTTGTCCTTCCAAGACGACTATCAAAACTCCTTTAAATTTCTCTTTAGGACAGTCATCAAAAGCTAGTGACATAAAAGGTCATTGTCATCTCTTGACAACTTGACCATGCATGAAATTGACCTGTGTAGTGATGTTGAAGAATTCTTTCCTTATCATTTCCATAGAACAGATGCCTCTTTTAATTTGCCACCCTGAAATTTTATGAAAACCATTCAACATGGTTCAATATCTCCTCCAAGGTTTCTTATCTCTTTGTGTTGGATCACAATTCTTTGAGGAATTCTATTGAATAATATGTCTACCTTTTAGAGGCCATGGTCCATTACTCATTACTGCTTCAATTTCTCA
The DNA here is from genome assembly GCA_007258455.2 of Sequoia sempervirens. NCBI lineage: Eukaryota > Viridiplantae > Streptophyta > Pinopsida > Cupressales > Cupressaceae > Sequoia > Sequoia sempervirens. The sequence goes on from VDFB02373365.1 coordinate 205,810,028, forward strand.
ATTATCTTGAGGTTAGTTACAATCCATTTGTAGTTACAATCTTTATCAAATGAGAGCATGTTTCTCAAATTCATTACTAAACAACTATGGTATCATGACTGCAATTTAGAATCAATCCTATAGTCCCAAATCAACCTCAATTAGCACTCCTCCAAAATCTTCAGACTTGGCAATGGCTTGCTTGTTTATGAAGCATGATGTATTTGAGTTCTCCATAGTTGAATTCAATGTTACACTATTATGAAAGACCATTCCTTCACAAAGAACACAAACAGTCCATAGTGTTCTCAATCCAGGTTCTTTAGGTCTCTCCAATTCCTCTAAAAAAAACCTCCTAGATCATGAGTGTGAAGCCCAAGGAAATGTATAATACCATGTAGCATGAACACTACCCCCCTCACTTGACAGTCAAGGATAACTTTTCTTTCATCATTTGATGTCCTTCTAGTGCAAGTAATGGTTGCCACTGTCATGTGATGGCATGTATTGTATGATAGATTTGGGATTTCTCCCCTATTGCTTGAAGAGCACTATCATCAGGTTATCAATAAGACTATATTTTCAATAGTCTTTGTGACTAATTCTATGCATAGGATCATTGCCTCCTTACTCAATTTAACAAGTATTTGTCATTTACAAGAGTGACTTACTATTTCACTATCATGAGTTATATGTACTTGTTCAATTGATGAAAAATGAAATGAATTTACATTCTTACCCCTCTTAAAACACTAGAGTGTAGCATGTTGGGCTCAACCATTTTAGGAGCCCATTTTACTCAACATGCTATGATGTCAAATAAAAATGATCAAGCAATGAAATTTCACCTATACCTGTATAGTGAACAAAAATGTTAGATAAAATAATGAGGCATGATATATGATGGATGTTGATGATAATCCTCTACTTTCTTGGTCTTTGTGATATTGCAAACTATTTCAATGCTTTATGATAATAGACTATATATTTGTTGATGTGGCATATGTAGAGGTTATGGGTCCTAGGCTCTAACACAACAACTGTCATCTTATGCAACAATTTATGGAGAAATGGAGCAACCTTCTAGAGGACTCAGGAGCACTCAGGAGCTAAAACAAAGATGTAGCCATTCAACTTGGGTTTCAACATTTAGTCTATGACGAATCCCTAGTCTTTTCATATTCTTTTTCCTTTTTTTATCTTCAAATATATAGTTTACTCTTTTTATTGTGTAGAAATAGTCATTCCCACGGCTTGTGTGGGACATTGTACACTTGTGATTATCAATAAAGACAAATTTTATGCAAAATTTGTTCACTCTCTTCTCTTGTATACATTTGCATAATGGAATGCAATCTATTTGATAATTCTTTTGTGCATATGAATGAAACATAATAGTTTTAAATGTGTGCCTTTTATCTTTGTTTTGCAAACAATATCTTAGCTCTACCTAGAAGCTAAATTAGGTAACATTTTTGGCGACATCTTCTAAATGTTTGCCTAAAGCTATCCGTTGGGCATGGATTTAATAAAAACCTAAGAAGACTTGAAAAAAAATCTTGTATATTGTTGTAACTCATCAAAATAGTGCATGACACCTTGAAAACTTATTCCATCTACCCAAAACTCAATACAAACTGACTAATTGTGCAAGACAACACTTAGAGGAATGAATAACTAAACTGAAGCCTACTCTAACCTACTCTAACCAGCAAAGAAGCTAGTCAAATAAACCCATTAACTGGTTTTCTAAAATAACTTCCTTTCTTCACGAGCTTACAATCCTTCACATGTTTATGAGCAAATAAGAGGAGGTAGAGAAATGACAAAATTTCAACTAGTTTCTACCATACCTCTTTGAAAATGAAAATGCCTCAACTTACCTCCTCATCTTGTTCAAACAAACTGTTGTTTCAAATTTGATGGATAGGCTGAATGCTTTCATCTCCAATTGCATTTTTATGCTTGGGTGCAAGCATAACTTGTGGAACTTTAGTGGCCTCTAGTCTTGCTAGGTGTCTAACAGAACAACCTCTTGAAAGGTTAAACTTAGAGGTATCCTTTCTAGTTTCTTGTTTATGATTTTTCACAAACACCTCTTGTGATTGTTTTGGACAAAATGAAGAAATTTATGCCTCTTATTCCTACTGCTCATGATTTTCATCTTCTATAGATGTTGTTTCACCTTCTAATTGTGAAAAAGATAGCACAATGTTATCTTCAAATTGGTCCTCTTTGTGGTAACCCTCTTGAGGAAACAAAACATGAATGTGCTCCTCATGTTTGTTTACTTCTTCCTACTACTCAAACACTTGTCCAAGATTGTGAACTTGTTGTTTTGATTTATCATGATTGGCAACATCTTCCAACAGGTTTGATTCTTTGTCATCCAATTTGGAGACAAAAGCTTCAAGGTCATCCCAAATGAATCTTCCTCACACTATTCATGAGATTCTAATGGAGGACTATTTGATACCTCATAATAGCTCCCATCCAGCTATGTAGGATCCATGAAAGGCTTTCTTTCACACTCTTCAACTTGATCCAAGTCCCCATTATCAGATTGCTTAGCTTCAATCAGCAACTCCTCATATTGTTGAGCATCTTCTTGTTGTTCTAAAACTATTGTTAGTAAAAATAGAATCACACCCTCTTCATCATTTTGAATGAAAGAAGGTAACTCATCATTACAAGTTGTGAACTTCTCTTCTTCATCAGCCTCTTTCATCTTTTCACCCTGATGTCCTATTAAAACATTTTTACCATCTTTATCAAAACAAGGAAGATCATAAGTTAGAGCATTCAAAGATAAATCTTGAAAGGTCTTTTCTTATCCAATATTCTCCTATTCTAATCAATAATTCTCTATAGATATTTGCAATAGGTTTGCATCTCTAGCCTCCTCCATGGTGAGTTGTCCTAATCAAGGGTTTTCTCTTCTACTTTCCAGATGCTAGATCATTGTTCCATTTGTATGGTTGGTGGAAGAACCTCACAAGGTGGAGTAGACGGACCTTTCCAAATGGGAATCTTAAGGGTAGAAAGCTGCTTGAAACTTGGAATTTCAAACATTGGGTAAGGCTCATTGGTAGGCTCACTATGCGGCATTATGGACTACTCTTGGTTATGAATTAGTTATTAGATTGAAAGAGCACTCCTAAAACTTGGAATTTTGACACAAGAAGGCTTACTTGAGGACTCAAAAGGTTTATCTTGCTTAAAACTAGTGATTTCAGACTTGGAAACCTCTTCATTCAAAGGATGATTCATCATTACAGGAAGAGTTGAACTAAAACTAGGAATGCAATGGGTTGGCTGGGTTGTATACTTTGTACTTGTGCAAGCAAATATTTTATTTGTTCTTCTTTGGCTACAACTTGTCCAGCAAGAATCTCCCACTCATAACTTTATACCTCCACCTCCCTCTAATGAATATGAGCTTGATGAGAAATCTCTTCCTTCTGCATATTATACTGTGTTTCTCTATCTATTTTTGAAATTTTCCTTTAGAAATCCAAGATCAAACTCTTAATGCTACCCAAATCAGTATCATTTTAGGACTAACCATGGAGGTTGGATCTTTGATTTAGAGCATAATGGGTTTCACAAGGCTTACTATAGGCATGAAAAGGGTGTAAACAAGGATAAGCAAGAGTGGTTTGAAAATGCTCTGATTGGTAATGATGATTGCAATGAGGAGAAAGGTTGTTTGGAGTCCAAAAGCATGAATTTTCATGAAATGGAGGAGAATAACCATTGTGGTGTTGATAACTACACATTGCAAGGGTAAAACATGAAGTATAGGCATTTCTAGATAGAAATATTGGAATGAAAATAGACAACAAGGTCTTGAAACATTGGACAGTTGGTCAAAATACCAATTAGAGTCACCAAGTGCTGAGAAAAGACTTAAAATGATAAAAAAATAAAGAGTAGCACCAACCTCATTTAATTGTAGGTATCTAGATTGCTAAAACTAGCTAATATATGATTGGAGTCACCATGGTGTTGTCTGTACTTCCTCTAAAGGTTGATAATACTAAGAGAAACACCAAATATTTTAGTATTTTGATGACAAGTTCATCGAACTAGTCCCACCAGGCATACCAAAAATTGTTGTCTCCTAATATTCTACCCCTACTAATTTGCAGAACTTAGCATATTGGTCGATTCCACAAAAGGATATAAAAGTCATGGAAAATCCTAACCTGGGAATTGGACATTCCAACAGGTGACTAACATCTTCTTATGGTCATTCATTTACATTGTCAAACCAGGGAATGTATACTTGAAATGGAGTGGCACTGTATGTGCACTAAGAACTAGTTTTAGTCACAATTTACCATAAATAAATGCTTGGAAGGAATTCTACTTATGCTGCAGGAATTTAATGTAAAGTCTTCTTAACTTAAGCATAACTTAATCAAAGCAGAAATTATGACAACTATTACTAAGAAACAAACTATGAACTGACTTTATGCTGTAGGAACAAACACAGGGATGGATTCCCAGTGCTGCAGGAACAATATAAGACTAAGTTTGTGCTAAAACCTTCAAGAATGAAATGTAACTTATAATCAATAGGAGATAAATAACTAACTACAGATACTCACTAAGTGGGCCCCCTTAGCAAGCATCAACTAGTTTATGCAAGAATTGAACTCAAAACTTCAAAAACTTTTATTCATAAACTTGGAATCATATACATTGATTGTTCTGCTTGTAAGAAAAATAACACAAAACACCATTTCTCATTATAATACTAACTTTAACACACTCTATTTCTCACTCACATAGGAGGAACACTTATTTATATTAGAAAAGAAACTAACTACCTAACTCTCATAGAGAAAGACGTGGACATAAATGCATCCTAAAACCGAGGAACAAACTTCTCATAAATGAAGGTATATTTGTTCAACACGATTAAGAGAGAATTTAGTATTCCACTCTTCTTAGATTAATGATCATTTAGATTTCCTCCCAACGACCTGGTCAGAGATTCTTTGCTGGAACAACTTCCTAGATGTCGTGCTGGAAATGGACTTTACTGCAAGGCCGAGATCTGCTACGCTTTGACTTGTTCATGCTTCCTTCAACAACCTGCGATGCACCTGGTGACATAAGAAAAAGAAAGCACATGTGGCAAATAACACGATACACATTCATTAAACACATATTAAATCCATTTCATTATCCAAAAACCACATGCATTATATCAGTCATTCGGGAGGTCAAACAGGGCAATTAATACAGACACATAGAGATGTTAAGCTGCAGGAATATAGGAATGTGTTTCTACAGGATACTACTCGATTTTAGATAAAAAGCCTTTAATCAAAGAGTTAAAACAACCATTAGAAATAAGATTAAGGGTATTAAAAATACATCGTAGTATTCAAATTATGAGCATATTTTGAGCTAATCATTTTCTCCCTAGTTATCCTAATGACGGTCCTCTAGCATTAAGCTTTCTAGTTGTTTCTCTAAAATCAGTAGGAGTAGTATGGCCCTGTAATGAAGTTCCAAATTTGTAGTAGAAACCTCTAAAAAAATTTCATCTCTCATACCTGCAGGTTTCTGCATCCTCATTAACATCTATAGCCCAATAAGGGTAAAGTGGCCACATCAAAACTGGAGGTCAAAATGTTAATGGTAACTATAACTCAAACCTTCTCTGGAGACCAAGTTGCATATACTTCTTTGTCCTTCTGATGGCTGCCTTAAAGTTTAGAGGGCTATGAGGCTCAAATTTCCTTAGACCAATAGTCAATTTTTCCCATCTTGTTTCAATTATGAAAGATGAAAGCTTCCAAAATAGATATGTTTGGTCTTTGAACTCATCATACACCTACTTCCTAATATGAAATGTTTTCATTATTTATATCTGGTCATTGAATCCATACACAACAGTAAGCCAAGTTCTTAGAATTGTGTGGGGAGCTGAGCTTTCAGGTCACAGTGGAATAGGTTCATTCCTTTCAGCCTCTAATTGTCTTCCATAGTTAGTTTCATTGGTCGCCCAAGACATGAGTGACCTTAGATGAATGTCACCAATGTAGAGAAGCAGATTCCACTATGTTTCAAAGGGAATTAGCAAACCATGCAAATAAAACTCACATAAGGGATTTTTCAGCCAACTGGGTGCTACTTGATATGCATCATAAAATTCCTTAGCTATGTGAATGACAGGGTCTAAGTTTCTTGAAATTCTCATCAATTGGAACCAAAGAAATTGCTCTTTAAGGCACATAGCATATACCCTAGGTGGTGGTCTACATTCCATAATTTTACCAATTATCTTCACCATTTCATCCATTTTCTCTTTCATTTCTTGAATTTCCTATTTTTGTCTTTCAATTTCCCTTTTCAATTTCTTCTTTTCTTCTTCCCAAAGACTTTGTTGAATATTAGTTCTAGCTAAATGGCAGAAACTCAAAGTTTCAAATGTAACAGGCCTCCATGTAGTCCTAAGATATTCCAAATATTCAATCAACAGTGTCCTTTTATAAACAACCAATGCTCGACAAGTTTCAAGGGGTAATAGAGTTTCATTGGACACTTCAGATTGTTCAAGTTGTTCTTCCTCTTGTTGCAGGATGGAATCTTATTGCTGCTCAAGAGGAGATTGTGTTTCTTCTGAAACTTGCCTAACTGCTTCAGCCAATTCATCAAGACTTGGCATCCCCCTTTCATTACCACTACCATGTTATGCTTCCTCAACTTCCACTATCTCAGTTTGCACTTCCCTACGAATAACAAATGGACTTTTTGGAACATTCTCAGATACATTCTGAGAAACATCATGACTGAATTATTCAGATTCCTTAGGAATTACTATAATTTCAGGTTGAATGAAGGTTGAGGTAACTTTATGTTGTTTCCTTGATGAAACTCTTTTTGGAAATGTTTCTAAAGTAACACCTACAGGAGACACTTTTGTGGCTTTCCTCTTTCTAACCTGCCTAGAGGATTCAGACTCACCAGGAGAAGATGATAGTGAAACTCCAGTGGCAATAGACATTGCTGTAGGAGAAACTGCTACAGGGGAAGATACTATAGGAAAGAATGGAGTAGAACATTTTCGCTTTTGAACATGAGGGTCAGATTCTGGGGTTTGTTCTTCCCTAGATGACTCTCCTACCTTCATTTTCCTTTTTTCTTTTCTACCAGTAGGCCTCATTTGTACTTGGGTAGAGGGCTCTGGTGTGGAGGTTGCAGGACTAAGTGTTGCAGGAGCAGATGATTCTTGCTCTGCTTCCCTACTTGTAGATTCTACTCTCTTTTTATTTTTCTTGTGCTATGCAGGGAGTGCTCTAGGAGGCTCTGGAGGTTGCAGACCCTTCTGGGCAAAAAATTCTTTCCAAGAAAGGGGTGATACATCCCTCAGGGAATGCTCGCTCAAGAATTTAATGAGGGCATGATGGGTGATAGAGTTGTCCCTACCCCTCTGGGTTTCATGGGCACAATGTTTCAAAAGGTTTAACAAAAAAATTGGAACATTGACAGCTAAACTATGCCTCATATGACTCAATAGTTTAAAATGATAGGAATGCAAATAGGAAAAACATCCCTCACAAGTCAAATACCTAATTATGAAGGTGACATATTTTGAGTATGGAGGAGGCAATGACACCCGTTTGCATCCTTGTTTGGAAACCTCCAAGGGTCCATCTGTTGGTATTGTGAATTCTGCCCTAGCAGAGACAACATCTCTCCCTGAAGCAAAAATTTTCTCTTACCTCCGAAAGCCCAGTTACTTCTGCAATCTGCTCTTCTATAATGGCTACTGTCAAACCCCACACTGTAGCTTCTCCCTCTAAAAAAGTTCTCAAAAACTCACCTACAGCTTCCTCATTATAGGAATCTATCCTTAGAAAATAATTCAGCCAACCGCAATTGCTGAATGCCTGAACCGCTTGAGGATTTTGTGTCAAGGGTTCATGAACTATAGGCTCATGTCTTACTAACTAGCCACCCATATTCAAAAATTATCCCTACTGAGATTCCTGAAACTCAAACTTCTTCTAAAAATTTGAAAAACTTCTTCTTCCCTTCTTCTTTCTGCCCTGCTGTCACTTTTCTTTACTTTTCCAAGAATGACACAAAGAATAATTGCATGGAATGATTGTTAAAAACTACTCAAATCAAGAAGTTAATTGTTGTTTAGGATGAAAGTACGCAGTCGTACTTGGTAAGTACAAGAAAAATAAAAATGTCTTAACAGTTGTGACAGTGACATAAGAAAAAGTTGAAATGGATTATCCCTGCCCCCTACTAAAAATTTGGCATGTGTCCACACATGTGTGAAAGGATAGGTGAAGAACAAGCAATGATGACTGATATGTACATAGCAATTAATGAATAAATGAATTAAATAAATGATGTGACAGTAAAATATATCACGTACCTTGTAATGAGTGCTTGTACATGTTGGGACATATCATAGCTCAGCATGAAATGACGGCTAGAATTGAAACCATAAATGAGGGCGGTACGGTAGGATGGATGACATGGATGGGTGACATGGAAGAAGAGGAAATGAATGGTGGTGATGGATGAAAAATGGAGAAAGTGGCTTCTTTAAAAAATAAACCTTTATTATGGGCATGCAACATAGAATTTTAAAGAGATGCTACAGGAGAGTCTGAATCCTTTTGCTGCAGGAAGATCAGTGGCTGCATTTGAAAAAAACTGCTTCATAAATTCTTCTTTGGACGTTGACTTATGATACAACCTAAGATGGTGTCCATTAACTAGTAGCTTGAATCAAATAGGATATATTGTAGCTAACTGAACTGAACCATTATCAAACAAATTTTCTATTTCATAAGGACCAAGCCATCTTGTGGTGAGTTTGCCTTGATTTTCCTTGTACCTAGAGTCATAGAGTAGCGTCCAATCATCGGCAGAGAATTGCTTAGTTCTGATATGGTGGTCATGCCATTTTTTTCTTTGCTACTGGATAGCTTCAGTATGCTACAGGGAAGCTTTCCTTATCTCATTCAATGCATTTAGTTGCAGGAGGCATTCTTTTTGGGCTTCTGAAATATCAATGTTAAGTTGGAGAGCAATCCTTAAGGTCTTATGGTCAAACTCTATTGGCAACATGGTAGTTTTTCCATAGAGTAACTCAAAAGGAGTGAACCTTGTAGTTGTTTTCCATGTTTTCCTATAGGCCCAGACTGCTTCAGGAAGGTGACTGCTCTAATCCTTCTTGTGTAATTATACTGCCTTAGTAAGGATTGTCTCAATTTCTCTATTGGTAACCTCTGCCTGACCATTGGCTTGAGGGTGATAGGGGCTAGACTTTTTGTGCCTAATATTGTAATCATTCATCAATACAGTGATTAAGTTTGATGTAAATTGAGCTCCTTGATTAGTAACAAGTTCCCTTGGGACTCCAAACTAAGTAAAAATATGCTCATACAAGAACTCAACAACTTTATTGTCACAGGCATGTGTCATTGCTTTCACTTCCACCCACTTGGTTACATAATCAGTGCAAACCAAAATGTATGATTTCTTATTGGAAGGAGGATCAATAGGCCCAACAAAATCCATGCCCTACTTGTCAAAGGGACTGACTACCACTTGAGGATATAGGGGCATTTCATCAGACCTTGTTGGTCTCCCCATGCATTGACATCTGTCACATTTTCTGGTGTAAGCTGCAACATCTTTGTGTAGTGTGGGCCAATAGTATCTTGTAGCAAGCACTTTCATAGATTTTCTCTTGGCTGGAAAGTTCCCACCACATGGCTCATCATGATAGGCATGCAGAATGTCATAGGTCTCATCTTAACTAACACACCTTCTCATGACTTGGTCAGGTCCTGTGTAAAATAAATAGTCTGCAATCCATGAAAAGTTAAAACTTTTCTCTACCAACAATTGTCTTTCCTTTGGTGAGAAGTGTGCTAGGATCTTGTTGGCTACTAAATAATTTGCAATATCTACATACCATGGAGTTTGAGTAGCAATAAAAAATAGATTTTCATCAAGAAAGCTATCATCAATTACCTCAGAGGTGGCAGGTGTAGTTGTTTGAAGTCTTGACAAGAAATCAGCCACCACATTAGTTCGGCCTGGCTTATCAATAATTATGATATCAAATTCCTACAACAATAGGAACCATCTTGCTAATCTGCCAGATATGGCAGACTTATTCATGAGGTACCTTATTGCTATATGATCTGTATGGAAAAATATTTGGTAATCGGTGACATAATATCGAAACTTGTTCAGGGCATACACAACTGCTAGCAATTCTTTCTCTGTGATAGTATAGTTTAATTCAGGGCCTTGAAGGTTTTTGCTAATGAAATATATGGCATGCTCTATGGAATTCTCTTTATGTCCTAAAACTTCCCCTATGGCATAATCAAAAGCATCTGTGTGTTTATGAAAGGGTAGACTCCACTTCGATCCTTGAAGAATAGGTGTTTGAGTAAGTAGGTTCTTAAGCTGTAGGAAAGATTTGTCATAGGCCTTAGTCCAGTTAAATTCGGAATCCTTAGTCAATAAGGCATATAATGGACTGGCTATTTTGCTAAAATATTTGATAAATCTTCTATAATACCTAGCATGTCCTAGGAAGCTTCTAACATCTTTTTGTTTCATAGGTGTTTGCAAAGTTAGAATGACTTCTAGTTTTGCAGGATCAACTTGAATTTCTGCTTGAGAGATATGATGGCCTAAAACAATTCCCTTTTGCATTATTATAAAGCACTTTTCACTATTCAAAGAAAAATTTTGTTTCTTACATCTTTTCAACACTTTCTCCAAATTTTCTAATGCTTCTTCATAAGTAACTCCCTAAGTGGTGAAGTCATCCATGTAGATCTCCATAGAATCATGAGAAATGTCAACAAAAATATTGATCACTACCATTTGAAATGTTGTAGGTGCATTACACAGGCCAAAAGGTAAGACAAAGTAGGAAAAAGTGCCCCATGGACTGGTAAAAGTTATTTTGGCTTGATCCTTAGGGGCAATTCTAATTTGATTATACCCATTATATCCATTTAAAAAGGAGAAATACTTTTTACCAGACAATAAGCCTAGGACTTGGTCAACAAATGGCAGTGGAAAGTGATCCTTTTTAGTTGTTGTGTTCAGCTCCCTGTAGTCTACACAAACTCTCCATTTTCCACCTTTTTTAGGAACAATCACCAATGGAGATACCCATTGACTGTCTAAAATGGGGTAGATAAAACCAACATCAAGCAATTTTTGGAGCTTTTTTTAACTATTTCCATGAGTGTTGGGTTTATCCTTCTTTGAGGCTACCTAACAGGTGAACAGTCTTCCATAATATAGATCCTATGAGTACAGAGTTGAGGATCTATTCCCTTCATATCCCCATAGTCCCATGCAAAAGCTCTGTGTTGATCTTGCAACATTGTGACTAGGGTAGTTTTTTGAGATTGAGGTAGCTTATTATTGATGTTCAGATAGTGGCCTGGAGACACTTCTACTTGCTTGGTAAGATCATTCATGAAGGCTGCTGATAAAGGTGGTGTCTGTATTTCATATGGAAGCAAATTGTGATAAACTGCAAGAAATTTAGGTGGCAGGCTCTTAGGATTCAGTTGTTATAGGAAACACTACTGAAGATAGCTATCTAGAACAGATGGGCTACTCAGATCAGAGTTGGACTACAAAATGTGTAAAAGAAGGCCATCTTCACTCTGAAGCTGGGAAAATAGATTAGTTTGCAACATCATTAGCTGATCCAATGAATTGACTTCTTCAGTTTCTTCTCCTAAATCTAGCCAAATTGGTTGAGACAAGTCTGGCAGAGGCTAGGCAGGTGGGTATAAAGCCAATTTCTTACTTGACTAACCATAAAAAATTATCATGTCTCCTGAATAGAATCCTATCAAAGCATCAGTTGTGGCTAACCATGGTCTACCTAGGATGATAGGATATCCTCCCAAAGTTTCCTTAGTGGACAATATGGTGAAATCTATTGGGTATTCCCAAGACTCAAGTATGACAATGACATCTTCTAACACTCCATTAGGTGTTACTGTGGAACTATCAGCAAGCTGCAGGATGGTAGGTGTAGACCGAATGGTTAGAATATTCAAATACTCCATAGTATGCTTGGTCATTACATTGATGGCTGCACCAAGGTCAATCAAAAAATTCTTTACTATCTGGCCATTAATATTTATTTTTACTACAGGACTCACAAGGTCAGTATATTTTAGAATGAATACCTTCCCTAACATAATATCTACCAACTATCCTAAAACATGGATAGTTTGGGGATCCTTTTTCTTTCTTCCTGGTTTCTTTAAACATGCCTCCTTAATGGCTTTTCCATAAATTGAGACATCTTTAATGGCTCGAAAAAGGGGAATTTGAATGTGTACATTCTTTAGCTGATCCAAAATATCAAAGGTAGGCTCTTCCATAGACTTGGATGTAGTAATTTCCAATCTCTGAGGAAAATGTGGTTTCGCATAATGTTGTAGGACAGGCTCCTTAGCAATAGTATCTGATACAGATATATGTTCTATAGGATGAGTAGGTTGTTTAGAGGTAGAGTCTGGAATCTCTGTAATTACAGGTGGTTGTGGAGCAGGGAGAGTGGTTCCAGACCTAAGATGGATATCATTAATATTCAGGGCATAAGATGGATATTGATTGACTTCTACAAAATACAGAGGTTGTTGTTGTTGCTGCTGCTTATTATTAGGATTTTGCAATGGTTGAGCAGGCATAGGAATTTGTTTTGGAGGGCTAGTATTTGTTGTAGGTGTTGTAGGAGGTGGCATAAGGGCTGGAGGTTGTGGCTGTTAAAGCTGTAGGGATCCAGGGGATTGGTTCTACATTACTGAGAACCTCTCCATTAAGGATTCTACTACCAATTACCTTGGGGTGGATTCCATTGTCCTTGTGGCCACTGCCAACCTCCTTGAGGAGATTTCCATTGAGGACTCTGATAATTAGGCCAGTGTGGTTGAGAAGTATTCCAAAGTGGTGATGGGCCATATGTAGGTTGCCATTGGTTATTGTAATTAGAATAAGGATTACCAAAAGTCAAAGGGTCTTGAGACATACCTTGTCTTTGAGCCTATGGTCTCCTTTGTGCAACGAATAATACTTGGTCATCAGCACCCTCTACTATCTTAAAATCAGTAGGTAATTGCTTAGCCTCCAAGTTAGCCACCATCTTACATCTACAGTCACGTTTCTTCTGTCTGTAATGTAGATAGAACTCAACCAAGATTGCTTCAGTTTCCTTATGTTTCTTCTGAGCTTGCATAGTATCCAACTGTGTAGCCATGTTGTTTATGATATCCTACTTGAAATCAGATAGCAAATGTGTGATCTCCATCCGTGAAACTCCATTAGTAGAAGACTTTCCCACTGTGGCTTGATGACCTCTACCCTTCTTAACAATTTCTCGAGAGTAGTTGCAACATATGTTCTTGATATCATCCCAAGGCACTTGGGTTATATCTCCTCCTCCTATCAGATCCAGGGGATCTATATAGGTGTCACTGATTCCCCTTAGAAAAAGTAGTTTATGAGATTCTTCATTGAGAGTATGGTCTGAATTCTTTTTTAGGGAAAACAAGAATCTTGAGATATAGTCTTCTAGACTTTCATCATCCTTTTGTTGAATTCTGAATATATCATCACCCTTACTACCACTCTTACAATATTCCTTGTATTTCTCAAGAATTTTTTTTTACATAGCTACCCAACTATCAACAACATCCCTTCCCAAACTCATAAACCATCTAAGAGCTCCCTCCTTGAAAGTAGCAGGAAACAACTTAGCCTGTGAGCATCTGAAGTGTAATCATAGCTGGACAGAGGATGTCAAACTCAAACAAGAAAGTGTATGGGTCCTCTGTAACTAGTCCATAGAACTTGGGAAGTAATGAAGAAGGAATATTTTTAAGGTTATCATTATCTTGCTGAGCAATGATGGGGAATTCAAAAGCAGGAGGTTGATTAGGTGGATTACGTGCCATATTTGCTTGATGGAGTATCAAAGCAAATGGATTTTCTTGAGGTTCTTCGTCAACTAGGGAAAATGACAATTTAGCAAGCAGGTTTTTAGCAAATGGATTGATATCTTGGTATCCTCCTTCCTCAAATAGATTATAAGTTGGTTTAGAATTGTTATCAATGAATGGAAGGTTAGGGAGGAATCTTCCCAGAGCATCTCTTCTTCTATGCATGCAATAGAATTAACCGTAAATTGAAGGAATTTGAAAATGCTTGAATAAGCACACTAATTTACTGCTAACAATGACTATGACAAGTTCTTAGCTTGACACCATCCCTGGAAACAGCACCAAAAATGGTCGATTCCACAAAAGGATATAAAATTCATGGAAAATCCTAACCTGGGAATTGGACATTCTAGTAGGTGACTAACATCTTCTTATGGTTGTTCACTTACATTGTCAAACCAGAGAACGTATACTTGAAATGGAGCGGCACTGTATGTGCACTAAGAACCAGTTTCAGTCACAATTTACCATAAATAAATGCTTGGAAGGAATTCTACTTATGTTGCAGGAATGTAATGTAAAGTCTTCTTAACTTAAGCATAACTTAATCAAAGAAAAAACCATGACAACTATTACTAAGAAACAAACTATGAACTGGCCTTATGCTGTAGGAGCAAACATAGGGATGGATTCCCAGTGCTACAGGAACAATATAAGACTGAGTTTGTGTTGAAAATTTCAAGAATGAAATCTAACTTATAATCAATAGGAGATAATTAACTAAGTACATATACTCACTAAGTGGGCCCCCTTAGCAATCATCAACTAGTTTATGCAAGAATTGAACTCAAAACTACATCAGCTTTTATTCATAAACTTGGAATCATATACATTGATTGTTCTACTTGTAAGAAAACTAACACAAAACACTATTTCTCATTATAGTACTAACTTTAACACACTTTGTTGCTCACTCACGCAGGAGGAACACTTATTTATATTAGAAAAGCAACTAACTATGTAACTCTAATAGAGAAAGACGTGGACATAAATGCATCCTAAAACTGAGGAATAAACTTCTCATAAATGAAGGCATATTTGTTCAACATGATTCAAAGAGAATTTAGTATTCCACTATTCCTAGATTAATGATCATTTAGATTTCCTCCCAACGACCCGGTTAGAGATTCTTTGCTGGAACAACTTCCTCGATGTTGTGCTAGAAATGGACTTTACTGCAGGGCTGAGATCTGTTGCGCCTTGAATCGTTCATGCTTCCTTCAACAACCTGCGATGCACATGGCAACAGAAGCGAAAGAAAGCACGTGTGGTAAATAACACGATACACATTCATTAATCACATATTAAATCCATTTCATTATCCAAAAACCACATGAATTATATCAATCATTCGGGAGGTCAAACAGGGCAATTAATACAGACACATAGAGATGTTAAGCTGCAGGAATATAGGAATGTGTTTCTATAGGATACTACCCGATTTTAAATAAAAATATTTTAATCAAAGAGTTAAAACAACCATCAGCAATAAGAGTAAGGGTATTAAAAATACATCATAATATTCAAATTATGAGCATATTTGGAGCTCATCACATATTAGAGAAACATGGAAACTTTTCTAAGGATGTGTGTCACCTAAAGTAGAAAAGAACCTCCAAAGAAAGTTGGCTCTTATGGTACTCACCTAAACTACTTCTTGTTGGGAAAAGGGTAAGAAATATTGCATGAAAATGAACCTAACTCCTAAGGTGATACACCAAATTTGATTCAAGCCTATACTATTGTCTTAACACACAATTTTATCAATAGCTCAACTTAACTTAACCCAACTCAAATATTTTAATATATCCATGCATAAGTATTTTTCAAGGAGGCTTTCTTCTCTTAACACTTTTGAGGGAAAAGAGTTCTTTCACAACTAAAGTATCTATCTAAACCACTGCATAACTTACAACCTACCAAAATATATGTTTCTTCTGCCTAAAGGTGCTAAAATGAGACAAACATTAATGGAATTATCAAAACTCACAAGAACATTCATCAATCATGCACTTCACACTATTAGACAACTTTTGAGAAGGTAAAAAATGCTAAATTTCATCGATAAAAGGTGTTACAAACTCTGCACATGCCTAAGATTTAGTTACAATGCTATCTTTTTTCTAAAAGAACTCCAAAATAAGCTACAATACATCTAAAAAGGAGAAAGAATTGCCTCCAAAACTGAACTTTGAAGTTACTTTATACTTCTTAAGAAGCTCCACAAAGAAAGGAAACTCAAACTCCTATGGTCGTGCACAACAATAAAGACTACTTTTTAGCCCTTCAAAAGACTCCAAAAAGGCTTTAAAATGAAGAAATGGTCAAGGCTTGACCTCTCCTACCATAAAGGCACTTAAAAATGCTCCTAGATGCCCTCAAAGTGGCTTCCAATTGGTCAAAACAGCCTCCTATATTCTCTCCACTTGTGTTCTAACCTCTCCAACCTCCCTTATATGCTTGGAACACATAAATTTTCACCCCTTTGACTCATCATTTAGAACAAAGACTCTTTAGCTTTGCACTTATAACATTATTTAAAGTGGTTTATAAACCATCACTTAAATAAAGTTTTACATTTTTCAATTTGATGCAAAATAAAGAAAGAGACTCGACCATGTTTTGGTTACATATACAAAAAGGGACATTTGATAATCTTTTAAAGTATGCAAGGAAGGCATAAAGCATAAATAAAGTTTTAAGGAAAAATTCCCTAAGCGATAGTCAACCAAAGCTAGGGTTAAAACCCTAACAAACCACGACCAAAACATTTCACTTCACCCATTTTGACTTTGAATCTTTGCAAAAATACTCAAGCCACCAACAAGGGCCTCACCTGGTGCTTTCATAGAGTTTTCGACCTAGAAGTTTCATGATTATTCCTGAAGGTTTTCATGGTGGATTCTAGAAAATACAGAGGCTACTCTTTAAAAATCTCATTCCAAAAAGGCAACATTGAGCTTGGGTAAGCTTTTGTATGTGTTAACTTTGCACTTCCTTTTCATTTTCTTTCAATAAAATGCTCATTTCAAGCTCAATAAATGCACAAATGATGAATATATTTTTCCTTTCTATGCATTTTCTAACTATCATTCACTCTGTGAAGAAGGCATTCTTTATTGTGTGAAGAAATAATACACTCCCTTCGCTTCTTTGGCATAGAAGATTCATGAGCTCCATATTCTTGTAAATAAAGAAACTTCATTGTATTCCATGGCTACCACTTTGCAGTCTCATTGTGGGTATCGAGGGCTTTGTTTATCTAGGTCTTCACTTTGTCTTTGCATATTCACTAACCAAAGTTTCTCCATACTCTATTTTGGGCATCTTTTTCTTTGTGACCTCTGTTAACTTTGATTTTCTATACTTTGTTTATTTCAAAACCCTAAGATAAACATGATGATCCTATAGGGTTTCACTTTGACTAAAAGTAAAATGCTTGCATTTGATTGTATGAACACATTCTAAAATTAAAGAACATCCATTCTGATAGTGATTTTACTCTATGAGAAAATGTCATTATCTTTTATAGAGAGATAGAGTTTAATGCACTAACCTTAGCATCTGGTTTCTTATTTTAGTGCTTCATTTGAAGCATGTAATTCCCCTTTTGCTCCTAAAATCACTATTCATAGTCCCCTTTTGATGTCATATACACTTCAATACATGTCTCTATCAACTAAATCCTTATTTCCATCTTCAACTGCATTTGCACTATTTGAAGACTATAGAACACCTTATTTGGCAGAGATTAAAACTTCTACAAAAGGACCTTAATGTTACTACTTGTTGTCCTCTCAAGATGACTATCAAAACTCCTTCAAATTTCTCTTCAAGCTAGTCATCAAAACCTAGTGGCATAAAAGCTCACTTCCATCTCTTGAAAACTTAACCATGCATAAAATTGACCTGTGTAGTGATGTTGAAGAACGCTTTCCTTATCATTTCCATAGAATAGATGCCTATTTTCATTTTCCACCCTGACATTTTATGAAAACCATTCAACATGGTTCAATATCTCCTCCAAGGTTTCTTATCTCTTTGTGTTGGATCACAATCCTTTGAGGAAATCTATCAAATAATATGTCTGCCTTTTAGAGGCCATGGTCCATTACTCATTACTACTTCAATTTCTCAAGTATCTCAAGGGTAGTTACAATCCATGATCTACAATTACAATCTTTATCAAATGAGAGCATGTTTCTCAAATTCATTTCTAAACAACTATGGTATCATGATTGAAATTTAGAATCAAGCCTATATTCCCACATCACTCTCAATTAGCACTTCTCCAAAATATTGAGACTTGGTAATGGCTTGCTTGTTTATGAAGCATGATGTATCTAAGTTCTCCATAGTCAAATTCAATGTTACACTATTATGAATGACTATTCCTTCACAAAGAACACAAACAGTCCACACTGATCTCAATCCAAGTTCTCTAGGTCTCTCCAATACCTCTAAAAATGTCACCTGGATCATGAGTGTGAAGCCTAAGGAAATTTCTAATATCATGTTGCAAAAAGACTTCCCCCCTTACCTAAAAATCAAAGATGATTGTTCTTTCATTGTTTGTTGTCACTCTAGTGCAAGTAATGGTTGCCACTATCATGTGATGGCATGCACTATATTGTAGATTTGGGACTACTCCCCTATTGCTTGAAGAGCACTATCATCTGGTTATCAATAAAAATATCTTTTGAATAGTCTTTGTGACTGATTCTATGCATAGGATCATTTCCTCCTTACTCAATTCAATAGGTATTTTTCATTTAGGACAGTGACTTACCAACTCACTGTCATGAGTGATATGTACTTGTTCAATTGATGACAAATGAGATGAATTTACATTCTTACCCCTCTTAAAACACAAGAGGGAAGCATGTTGGGATCAACCCTTGTAGGAGCCCATTTTACTCCACATGCTATGATATCAAATAAAAATGATCAAGTAATGAAATTCACCT
Organism: Sequoia sempervirens; assembly: GCA_007258455.2. Classification (NCBI taxonomy): domain Eukaryota; kingdom Viridiplantae; phylum Streptophyta; class Pinopsida; order Cupressales; family Cupressaceae; genus Sequoia; species Sequoia sempervirens. Next base: position 205,829,016 of record VDFB02373365.1, read on the forward strand.
ATACCTACATAGTGAACAAACATGCTAGATAAAACAATAAGGCACTATAAATGATGGAAGTTGATGATAATCGTCTACTTTCTTGGTCTCTGTGATATCCAAAACTATTTCAATTCCTTATGAGAATAGACTAGATATTTGTTGATGTGGCATATGTAGATATTACGGGTCCAGATCTCTAACACAACCACTCTCATCTTATGTAGGCACTTCAACAACCTTCGGGAGGACTCATGAGCACTAGGGAGCTGAAAAAAATATGCAACCATTCAACCTAGGATTCATCATTCAAGAAATGAGAGATCCCTACTCTTTCCATATGATTTTTCCTTTCTGTATCTTCAAATTCATAGTTTACTATTTTTATTGTGTTGGAATAGTCATCCCCGTGGCTTGTGTGGGACACCATACATTTGTGATTATCAATAAAGACAAATTTTATGAAAAATTTGTTCACTCTCTTCTCTTGTATACATTTGCATAATGGAATTCAATCTATTTGATAATTCTTTTGTTCATATGAATGAAACATAGTATAATTAAATGTGTACCTTTTATCTTTTCTTTTCAAACAATATCTCAGCTCTACCTGGAAGCTAAATTAGGTAACAAGACTTATATTTCTTCCAAAAAAAAATTACAATGTTCTCTTTGTCTAGAAGGCTATGGTGATATATCCTTGATTCCAAAAGGTTATTATAACAAATAATTCCTTATAATAGCATAAAACACCTTTTAAAATAACTTGAATAGAAAAAAAAAGTCTTATTAAAGAAAAAAAACACCTTTAGAAATACCTTCTAACAACAAAGATGCCTTCACTAGTGCCTTGTACTTCAAAAAACAAACACCTTCAATAGTGTCTTCTATTTCAAAAAATTCCTTCAACAATTTGAATGTGAAACACAACCAAAGAGGAATAATGACAAATGGAAAAAGCCTATGCTCTAATACCAATTTTAGGACTGAGAATGTAATGCAAAATAAAATTGATAAATTAATGGTACTTAGAGAACCAAAAAAAATTCAATGAAACATTCACCCATTCGATCAAAATATACATATTTAACATTATGAAAATGAATGTTAAATTCATCTTCTTGTGTAGCTAGAAAATGTAAAATATAAAATATTATCCTACTAGACTCCTAAGATTATGTACATTATTGTTACACCAAGTAGTCAACAATAAAAAGAGAACTCATAAAATATGTCTAGGAGTTACAAACATCTTTTTACAAGATTTGAGACCTTTATCATGAACAGGAGAAGCTAAAATCCTGACAAAAAGCACCTATGTATGTAACATTATATCATAACACCCATCCCCCTTCCCACGTGCTGGAAAAAATGCCTTGATGGAAAGACTTGATGGATGGAAAAAAAGCACAAACAAAAAGACTTGATGAACCATGTTGATGGACGAACATTTCAGGTGCATTTTGTCACCTATCCCATCACCAGGAAAATGTGGTAGTGCCGATGAATTTTCAAAATCATATTTTGGAATGGAAAAGAAGCCCAAAAAGTGGTCATTTGAAATCATAATTTGGAAATAGAAAAAAACCCAAATAGTCACCATTTTGGCCACCATTTTCGACATTCACATTTTGGAGGTTGTTGGAGAGCATCGTAACGAGTTGTAGGCATTTAGAGGCTGAAGCAGAGTGGCCATTCTCCATACCAAAATGCATTTGATAGGCATGGGAAGCTAGCTAACTAGCAGGTATGTATACCTACCAAAAATATGTCATTTTTCCATTCTTCCTAACAACTATGAAGAAATGAATGGTTATTCATTATGAAGATGGATTTTCCTTGGGAAAAGAGGTTTTCATTTGAAATGCAAAGATTTTTATGTGTTTTTATGTTGAGGGTGTTTTAATTTTGGTTTCCTCTCATATGTTGCTTTTGAAATTTTTTCATTTGAATGCTCTCACAATACAAAATTTTAAGAGGAAGCCAAATGAAATAACTGACAATCTTGTGGAAATATGAGTGAAATAACTAAATAATGTTTAGAGAAACCAAAAACCATGAAAAATATATAGCCAAGTTGGAAAATGCAATGTGGGTTCTTCAATGAAATGATATATTTTGGAAACCACATAAAGCCCATAACGTCACCATTTTTTACATTCTCATTTTGAAGGTTGCAAGGTTTGGAGGGGTTCAAATTCTAAAATAGAGCGATCATTCTCTCCTGCCATAACACATGTGATATGCACAAGAAGCTAGCTAGTAGGTATGTATATCTAACAAAAATATGTCATTTTTCCATTGTGCATAGGGGTTGTGAAGAATTGAATGGTTATTTGTTGTGAAGATGGGTTTTCATTAATGAGAAAATAAGGGTTTTCATTTGCCCTCAATGTGTAGAAGTTTTTACAACATTGTGTGAGTTGGAAGTTTCATAAATTATGTACTCACCTCCCACCATGTTTTCCAACCTATAATCATACTATGCATGTGTTGGAATATGGCTTCTAGTGTTGTCATTGATCTGATCTGCATTGTAGTATCTAACTATACTGGAAGGAAGAATGAAGAATAGGGTATCTAGTAGAAGGTTGAATTTGTCAAGTGGTTCGCATTACCAATTTATCAGTTTTGGTTGTGGATATTAGGGAAGTTCTTTGGGTATCTAAAATGTTTTACTCTCAAGTTTTGTGTTGTTGCATCAATGGGTGTATGAGTTGGGAGATCCGGTCGTTTGATTTTTCGTTCATCAATGTATGAAGGCCAACTAAGTGAATGTTAGGTGTTGCAGATTTCTAAAGCGAAATTGTTTGAAATATTTTTGTGTTCGAATTTTTTTTTTTGGGTCCCAACAGTGCTATGGCCGACTTTGGTCAATGCACATTAAAAGTTATTCATGGAGTGATTGAAATTTTAGTAGCGGATATATATATATATATATATATGAGATCGATTAATTCATTTTGATATGGATGGATGTGTGTGTGTGAGTGTTTGAAATTTGTTGATGTGTGTTCGAATATCAGAAGAGAAGTTGAGAAATTTTCTCTTGTGCAAAAGAATGTTTTTTTGAAGTGAATTAAGGCAGAGCAAAGTGAAGTATAGAATCAAATAGAAGGTTTAGAATCTGATCTATGAGCTTAACCAGAACTGTAACTAGACATTTTTAGATGCTATCTTCTCAGTTCAACCTTTTGATGTAATCTAAATATTTTTTAAGGAAATGAGCCTTCCTATTTTGAGCAATGAGCTCTAGGTAGTGTGCCTAAATTCAAGTGCATTCCCATTTTGTAAGACTATATTTTGAGTACTCAAAATTATGGATTCACCTCCACCATGGTTTTTCCCCTAACAGGGTTTCCACGTAAAAATCCTTGTGTTATGGTGTTTTGGCTTATTGGTTCATGTTCATGCATCTTTATTTTGATTGAATGTTTTAAGTACTTGAGAGGACAGATTAATAAAGTTAAACATTGTAGAACATTGATTCACCCCCCTCTCAGTGTTGCTTGAGTCCAACAATTAGTATCAGAGCTAAGTTCCCCGGAAGAAGTTTAACAGCTTGAGGTGGATCTTGGAATATAATGGACTCTGGTAGTCTTCAACAGTAGCTTGTGGTGGCACTTGATGATCTTGATCACTCTAAAGAAAAAGTACAAGAATTGAAAGAAAATCTTAAGGATGTTGAGAAATTCATTCAAAAGTTGAAGGATCAGATTATTAAATCCAGAGAGAAGAGAAAGGATCTATGTGATCAGATTAAGAAGAAAGAGAAAAATCATGGATGATGTTCACTTGAATCAAACCTTAAAGGAAATAACTGAAGAATGTGAAAATCTTGCTAGAGACAATGCTACCCTAAAGCATGAGATTGAATCTATGGCGATAAAGATGACTAAGGAGATTGAAGAAAGAAAGAAGAATGAGGAAAAACATGCCCAGTCCCTAAAAGAGAGATATTATGAATGCAATAGAGTTAATGGATAAATCATTTAGTTGGAAATAGAACTGCAACAATCCAGAGACAATGAAGAAGAGCTTGAAAAACAAATTGTTATTCTTAGAGATGAGCTAGCTACTGCAAATGAATACAAGGAAAAGTTCAAGATTAGCTCAGTTAAGTTTGATGAACTAACTCAAGGATAGAAGAATGCAAATGATAAGTGAGGCCTTGGTTATGAAAAAGGAGAAATTTTTGGATCTAGACAAAGGAATTTTAAGCAAAGAAATTTGATGGACAAAGCAAAAAAGTGTTTGGTAAGACAACCTAATGCTCAAAATTTTAATAGATATTATTTTTCTTGTAACAAATTTGGTCATATGGTTGCTCAATGTAGAAGTAAAATGAAATCAAGTGATTCATCATTTTCTGGCCAGTGTTTCAATTACAATAATTTTGGTCATAAGTCAATTGAATGTAGAAATGTGTCAAACAACTTTGTCAATAGAAGGAATGATAAATGTTATACCTATGGAAGATTTGGGCATATTGCTAATCAATGCAGATTGAGAAGAAATCAATGGAATGACTGGTCTGGACAAGGAAATGTTGTGTGTTTCAATTGCAACAAATATGGTCACATTCCAAGATTTTGTAGAAACAAGAATATGGATAGAAGAGGTCCAGTATACAAAGATAGAAATATGTAGATAAATGATAAAGGAAAAGGGAAAGTGACTATGGATGAAATAATAGATCAAATGAAGAAGACATGGGTGAAGAAGAATTCCTCTGTTATAGGAAATGAGCCAGCACTAGAACCTGCTTCTAGTAATTCCTTCAGGAACTAGTTTTAGGCCCTTTGGCCTAGGGAGAACTATCAAGAAAAATTCTTCAAACCCCTTGCCAGTATTTGACATCAGGATGTAGATGAGTGTAGTAAATTTTTTGGTGGAATAGTTTGAAAGGATATTATGTTGAGTTGAAGATCTATAGAGGTTTTTGGTTGACAACTGAGAAAATAGGGTATCTGAATGTGTTAGGGAAAAAACATTTATTGCAACAAAACTTAGGTGTGTGAAATATAAAAAGCAACTTGAACCCCTCATTTGCTACTTTATGTCAAAGAGAAGAAGAAAGAGAGAACCCTACATTAGAATTTTGAAAGTGTGAGGAGAATTCAGTGACAAAACCCTAATTCATCAAGTACTGTAGTTGTATTGAAAGAATTTAGTTTAATTTGGTGTGCATATGGAAGGGAAAATGGAACAAATAAAAGGGAAGGTAAACCTAGATGAATATAGTAGTGAGAAGATTAGATTTGAAAGAAACAAGTTGTTGCACGATGAATTAAAGCAAGTGAATGGAGCAAAGCACAAAAGCTTGGACATTTGGAGTGAATTCCCCTATTTCGGAAACACAAAAAATCATCGAGTTTATTCTGGACAAAATGAATGATGATATTCTAACTTTGGATAAACCACACCATATCTCGAAAGAAGTGATTGCAGCAATAACTGGGCTATGGAAGGTTGGGGATGTGCTGAGGAAGAAATCAATTCAGAATAAAGCAAATGAAACCCTAATTGGAGTAACTAGAGATCAAAGGGAATTGATAATATCCACAATTGAAGACTCAGTGACAAGGTACATTGTGCATGGAATATACTACAAAATATTTTTTAGGAACATAGAAGGTGCAACTTCGGCTGGAGCTATTTACATTTCACACAAAATGATAATGGAAGATCGGGATTTTGATCTTTGTGGATTGCTAAAAGATCAATTGATGGAGAATGTGCAATTGACAAAGGAGATAGGTTACCCTTTTGGGTTTTGTACTTTGGTTATATGCCTTGTGATGTATTTTCTAAATTGCTTGCCCCTAAATAACAATGTATTATGGGAAGAGAGTGAACTAGTTTGCAAGTAGATTTACATATACTCTAATAATTTGGAAAACTATGATAAAGTATATGAAAGTTTCTTTAAGGGTTTTCTCCACTAGCATGCAAGACTCCAAAATTTGAAGGGAAAGGTAAAGGACAAGTGATTGTGGACATACTAGATGAGGAATCCAATAAGGAATCTAAGGGAACTCTAGGAAAATAACTAGAAATAGCTAAATTAGAATAGGGAAAGATAAAAGCAGAAGGAAGTGAAGAAGAAGGTGATCTAACCAAGGAAGAACTAATGCAGTTTATTCATGAGGAAGATGGAATGCAAAAGATTGTGAACATGTGGTCTATCAAAGCTTCATATGAATAGGATTTGATCTTAAGCGTACTAAGTGCTAATTTTGTGCACAATCATATTAATTTGGAGAGTTTGCAGAATAAGTTGCTAGAAGAGATGGTTGAATGCATCAAGGATATTATGAACTTTGAGTCTCAAAATAAGGAAGAAGAAGTTATCTTACACCTCAAGAAGTAGTACAAATTGTCACTTACCAAGCTGAGAAAGCACATGAATCAACTAAGGAAATGTATAAGCACAAGAAATAGCATTTATAACTATTGTCTTCAATGGCCTTATGCAATCAACAAGTACAAAGAGAAGTTGGAAAAAATTGAAATAGAGCTTAACAGTATTGGTCAAAACTTTGACATGTCTCAAGATCAAGATGGTGCAATCAGGAAAAGGATTTAGGAACTATAGTCAAAGCATACAAGTGTTCAGTACACTAGAAACATGACTGTCAACACTTTTTGGAAAGTGCAGGACATAACCGAATGCAGGATGGAACAATTGATTGAGATATTGAGGAAGGGAGAAGTATTGGAAGATGCCTTCACCATTTCAGAATCCCTCATCAAAATTATCAATCAGACATCTGAGAACGACAACATGATCATAATCATCAGGATTGCAGTGGAAGCATGGAAGAAGTTTCTTCTAGAGATGAAGGAAAAGCACAAAATAATCTTCAATTAGTGATTGTATTTCTTCAAGTTTTTTAATCAATTTTTGCACAAGTTCTGGTTATACTTCATAGGGGGAGAAATAAATCTTTTTTTCATTGATGTCAAAGGGGGAGAGAGAGTAGTGAAAAATTCCTTCTCAAACTTAGGGGTAGTTTTGTTGAAGTTTTGTCACCTATGGCGTTTTAAAGTTTTGAAGGTTCCAACACTTAGTTATTTTTCACTAAGTGTTGCCATTAATGCCAAAGGGGGAGATTGTTGGCATATGGCTTCTAGTGTTGTCATTGATGGAAACTAAAGTCATTGATCCGGTCCGCACTATAGTATTTGACTATGCCGGAAGGTAAAATGAAGAATAGGGTATCTAGTAGAAGGTTGAATCTGTCAAGTGGTTTGCATTACCAAGTTATCAGTTTTCATTGTGGATCTCAAGGAAGGTCTGTGGGTATCTGAAATGTCTTACTCTCTAGTTTTTTTCTATTGCATCAATGGGTGTATGAGTTGGGAGATCCAGTCATTCAATTTTTTGTTCATCAATGTATGAAGGTCGACCAAGTGAATGTTAGGTGTTGCGGATGTCTAAAGCATAATTGTTTGAAATATTTTTTTGTTCAAATATTTTGTTTTGGGTCCTAACTATGCTATGGCCAAATTTGGTGGTTGTGCATTAAAATTTATTCATGATTTGAGCCGGCAGTTGGAAGATATTTTCTATTTTATTAAAGACGACATGGAGTGATTAAAATTTTGGTAGCAAATATATATATATATATATATGAGATTGGTTAATTCATTTTGATATGGATGGATGTGTGTGTGTGAGTTTTTGACATGTGTTGATGTGTGTGTGAATATCAGAAGAGCAGTTGAGCAATTTTCTCTTATGCATAAGAATATTTTTGTGAAGTGAATTAAGGCAGAGCAGAGCAAAGTGTAGAATCAGACAAAAGGTCCAGAATCTGATCTATGAGCTTAACCAAAACTATAACCAAGAATTTTTAGATGCTATCTTCGTAGTTCAACCTTTTTATGTCATCTAAATCTTTTCTAAGGAAGTGATTCTTCCTATTTTGAGTCGTGAGCTCTATGTAGTATTCCTGAATGCAAGTGCATTCCCATTTTGTAAGACACTATATTTTGAGTACTCAAAATTATGGATTGACCTCCATCGTGGTTTTTCCCCTAACAGGATTTCCATGTAAAAATGCTTGTGTTATGGTGTTGTGGCTTATTGGTTCATGTTCATGCATCTTTATTTGGATTGAATGTTTTAAGTACTTGAGAGGACATATTAATAAAGTAAAAAATTGCACAACACTAATTCACCCGCCCTCTAAGTGTTGCTTGATTCCAACAACATGTATGTTTGGATCATATTAAGAAATTGAAATACAATTTTTACTCTACATAAGATTTGTTATAAATTTTGAATCTACCTTTCATTACATTCGTACTATCTTAATAACAAAATATTTTTAAGACATTCATACTATTCTATAAAATTCTAGGTTGGAAAACATTAGGTGTTATAAAACCTATAATTCACATGCTATTCTAAAACCCTTTACAAGTAACAACCCAAATACTAAGTCACCCCTCACCTTAATTTGGTATGTATTTTAATTGTCTTGTGAACCTTTTGTGAATTAGATAGTAAGAATGTAATTAAATTGGAAAATAGTAGGTATTATGAAACTTGCAACCCACAGTGTTGCTATACATTATTTGCAGTGTTTGAAAACACTCTATCTCCTATTAGTTGTTTCCTCATGAAAATATTTTGTTTAATACACTCCAAAATTTTAATGAAGTCCACCTTAAAATTTTAGAATGACTCTTTCGTACACTCAAAATGGAATTTCCCTTTTTTGATCTGATTGGAATACATAAAATGCTCACATTGTTTGCAGTATTGGAAAAGGACATTGTCTCCTCTTAGTTATTACCTCATGAATTTTATTTTTTTCATATGCTCCAAAAATGTAATGAAGTCCACCTTCAATTTTAAGAACAACTCTCTGGTACACCCAAAATGGCATTTCCCTTTTTTTATCTGATTGGAACAGATAAAATGCTCACATTGTTTACAATGTTGGAAAACACACTGTCTCCTCACAGTTATTTCCTCATGAAAAGGTTTTGTTTCATATGCTCCAAAAATGTAATGAAGTCCACCTTCAAATTTTAGAACAACTCTTTCTTACACTCAAAATGGCATTTCCCTTTTTTCATCTGAATGAAATAGATAAAATGCTCACATTATTTGCAGTGTTGAAAAACACACTATCTTATCTCAGTTGTTTCCTCGTGAAATTTATTTGTTTATTACGCTCCAAAAATTTAATTAAGTCTACCTTCAATTTTTAGAACAACTCTTTTGTACACTCAAAATAGCATTTCCATTTTTTCATCTGATTGGAATAGATAAAATGCTCACATTGTTTTCAATGTTGGAAAACACACTTTCTAAATTCATGTGAGCTTGGAAGGGAGTGGCAAGTGTTTGAAAGCTAAATTAGAATGGCCATTCTCCATACCATAACACATGTGATAGGCGTGGGTAGCGAGCTAGTAGGTATTGTGAAGAATTGAATGGCTTTTCACTCTGCTTCAACTTCTAAATCCGTACAACTCCCTTCTGAGCATGCATACATAGTAGGAGTGTAATGAAAGTGTTGACAACACAAGGGAAGACAACTGAGAGGGGGGATGAATCAGTTGTCACATAATTTCAAACTTATTAAACTTATTAACCTTATTTTCAGATATGATCAATAACCATGAAAGCATAAATCAACAACACATCAGAAACATACATAGCACCAAGATTTTTTACATGGAAACCCTATTAGTGGAAAAACCATGGTGGAGGTCAGTCCACAAGATTATACCCTGTTAAAAGGATAAATAAATGTGAATGGGGAATGCACATGCATTCAAGCACACTACCTAGACCTCACTACTCAATTAAAACAAGGATTACTTCCCAAGGAAGGCTCGCTGTCTTATAGAAAGATTCAAATTACATCTGTAGGGATTTGAACTGAAAAAATAGCATCTGCTAATGCCTTATTACAGTTCTGGTAAAGCACATGAACACTTATTCACTCTTCTTCACTCTTCTTCACACTCTACTCTACCTTTGAATGATTTAGAACATTATTTGCACACATGCCACCTTCAAATGGAATAAACAATCACTCATGTATATCCACAACAAGAAATTACATCACTACATGTCGGCTTCAAAAAAATAATAAAATGATAACAAACTGTCAGCCTAAAAAAATAAATAATTTCCAATGCAAATCGACCAAGGTCACCCACAACATAGTGAAGACCAAAAACAAAATACTCAACCACAAAACACCTTCAAAAATTATTCCTCGAAGATCCACAACACGCTTCAACACCCTGTCAGCCAAGAACATGAAAAACATGAACACGCAAGAGAAAATATCCAATCACGAGCACAATGATCAATTCAAACATGTAACACAGATAGAGCATGATCTAGAAACATCCACAAACATCATGAATCACCAAAGAGGCATCCACAATAATTGAACTTACTAAAATCACCTCATCTTCATTCAAAAAGACCAACTAAAGCAACAAAATGACTATCAGAACACAACTGCTCATAACTCGATCAAATCTTCACGTAGATCTCTAAAACTTAACATGGATAAACTAGATATACTCAACAAAAAACCCTTTAATCCAAAACCTTTGATCATCAACGTACTGAACTAACCAACATACTGAACTTCACCTCACCACTAACAACCTGTAACTTACTTTATTACAATCTTCTCAATATCCTCGACATATACAACTTCTAAAGTCTTCAAGGCCAATAGTGTTGACTTCAATGACAACCACATATCAGCAACACAACCACAACATCCAAAAATCTCCCCCTTTGGCATTGATGGCAACACATGATGTGAAAAACACCATCAACACAACTATCTTTAGCACTTACTCCCCCTTAGGTTTTGACTCTTTCTTCCTCAATTGTTTTATACAACTCTTCTCCCTAGATAATTCACAATTTTTCACATGACTCTTCTCCTCCTTTGGAATCAATGACAAAGATCTCTTTTCTCCACACAAGCTCTGAACCACATATCTAAACATCTAACTACTCCCCCTGAGTAGTAGCCACCACAACGTCAATTTTGATCAAGATATGACTATGAAATGCATGGACTAATGCAAATCAATGCATCTTAGTTCTGATTAGGAGGGGTAATCACCCCTAGCTTCCCTCTTAGATACTCAAAAGTATCCTTAGGCAATGGTTTTGCAAAGATGTCTGTAATTTATTCCTTAGTAGGCACATACTCCAATCTAACTTCCTTTTAACTCACCTTCTCTCTCAAAAAGTGAAACTTGATAGATATATGCTTGGTCTTTGAATGCAGCACTGGATTCTTAGAAATGTTAATTTCGCTTGAATTATCATAGAATATAACAATAGGTTCATCATACACAACTCTAATATCTTTCAACATCTATTTCATCCACAATACTTGAGTACAATTGTTAGCAATAGAAATGTATTTTTTCTCTACAGTAGATAAAGAAATGGAATTTTGCTTCTTACTTAACCATGAAATCAGATTCTTACCCAAGAAAAATGCACCACCACTAGTACTCTTTCTATCATTCACATCACCTGCCCAATCAGCATTAGTAAAGGCACTCAAAGTAAGATAATCATATTTAGGATACCATAGGCCAAAATCAACTTTCCCCTTCAAGTATCTGAAAATCCTCTTCACAACAGTTACATGAGATTCCTTAGGATCAACTTAAAATTTTGCAACAATGCATACAACATTCATGATATCAAGTCTAGTTTGAGTCAAATAAAGAAATCCACCAATCAATGATCTATATCTAGTCTGATTTTCTTTAAGAGAATCACCATCTTGTGTCAACTTGCATCCGGTCACCATAGGTGTACCAAGTGGCTTTGAATCTACCACACCAAGCCTCTTTAGCAATTCTTTCACATACTTGGACTAAGATATGAAGATCCCTTTATCTAACTGAGTAATTTGCAATCCCAAAAAGAATTTCATCTATCCAATCATAGACATCTCAAACTCATTTTTCATCTCATCAGAAAAATTCATGCACAAACCATCATCTCCTCAAAAAATGATATCATCAACAAAGACTTCAACAATCAAATATTTATCATGATCAATCTTGAAATACATATTACTATCAGCAGTACCTTTATTGAATCCAAGCTTCAACAAATAGTTGTCCAATTGGGCATACCATGCTCTTGGGGCTTGCTTAAGTCCATACAATGCTTTCTTTAACCGAAAAACCATAACTCCCTGATCAGTCAATTGAAATCCATCAGGTTGCTCAACATACACTTCTTCTTCCAATTCACCATTTAAAAATGTTGACTTGAAATCCATCTGATAAACCTTGTAGTTTTTGTAAGCAACATAAGCAAGAAATAATCTCACAGATTCAATCCTAGCAATAGGGAAAAAGTCTCTTCAAAGTCAATTCCTTCCATCTAAGAATATCCTTTACACACCAGTCTTTCTTTGTTTCTAACAACTTCACCTTGCTCATTTAGCTTGTTTCTAAAGACCCATTTAGTTCCAATTACATTTTTGTTTTTAGGTCTAGGAACAAGAATCCATGTATTATTCTTCTCAATTTTTTGTAGTTATTATTTCATTTCTTCCACCCAACGTTCATCTTTAAATGCTTCATTGACATTACTAGGCTCGGTCTTTGAAATCAAATAGTATTCTTCTAGAATTTTTCTCCAAGTATGAACACCTTTGTTCTTATCACCTATAATATGATCTTTTGAATGATTTAGTCTTACATACCTTGGAGTCTTAGGATGTTCTTGAACTTATGGCTCTTGTGATCTCTCTTCTGCACTTTCACTTGTTCCTTCCTCTTGATTTTCTTGATTCACCTGAATGATATGAACTTGATTTTGAGTCTAAACTTTCTTTCCTATGATTGAACTATTATTTTGATCATCTAAATCATATCCATAGGTTCTATATGGTCTATCTATGTCTTCATCAACCTTGACATTTGCATTTTCAACTACTTTCCTTAATCTCTTATTGTAGCACCAGTAGGCCTTGCTTTTAGTAGAATAACCAAGAAAGATTCCTTCATCACTCCTAGCATCAAGCTTTCCTATATCTTCACCTCTTTTGATATATCATCTACTCCCAAAATTTTTGAAATATCTAATAGTAGTCTTATGACCAGATCATAGCTCAAAAGGGGTCTTACCAGTATCACCTTTGACTTGTACCTGAATGATAATGTAAATAGCAGTACTCATAGCTTCTCTCAAATAGATATCAAGAACATTTCCTTCCACCATCATAGTCCTAGCAACATCTTGAACTGCCATGTTCTTCCTTTCCACAACTCCATTTTGTTGAGGGGCCCATGGGGCAAATAATTGTCTCTTTATCCCATGCACTTCACAAAAATAATTAAACTAATGGGAAGTGAATTCACCACCTCTATCTGATCTCAAACATTTAATCTTCAAACCTATCTCTGTCTCAATCATAGCCTTAAAAATCTTGAATTTCTCCAGAGCTTCAAATTTCTCCCTTAATAAAGTACCGATAAGTAACATGAAGTACCTGTAAGCTTTTTGACTCTAGAAAGACACACACAAATCAGTGAAAAAGCTCCAACACTTTTCAAACAATGTTGTTTGCTTCGAAATGAAATTCTAGTTGCTTTCCCTAACTGGCATTCTTTGCATATAGTATTAGTAGGCTTCACCAACTTAGGAAGATCTCTCACTACCTAAGTAGAACTTATCTTGATAATATTGTCAAAATTTACATGACACATTCTCCTATAGCACAACCAACTTTCATCAACTTGAGCAATCAGACAACTTTTACTAATAGCATTCGAGTGAAAGATGTTACCTTTTATTTTTGTACCTAGAGCAATCACTTTTCCTAAACTCCCCAATATTCTACACCTTCCATTCTTGAAGATTGTATCCCTTGTCAACCATTTGTCCAACACTTAAGAGATTATGCTTCAAACCTTCCACATAAAGAACATCATCAGTATTATTCTTACCATCACAATAAATACATCATTTACCATAGATTACACCAGCGTTGTCATCACCAAATATTACAACACCACCATCATACTTTTCCAGGCTCACAAATTTTATTTTATCACCTATCATGTGATGAGAGAATCCACTTTCAATCACCCATTCATCTTTCTCTTCAACTCTGGCTGCTAGAGCTTTCTCCACATTTGTACAACTAGCAAATTCAATAAACATAGGATTATTTTCCTTGATAGCAATAAATACCCATTCATCTTCACTTGCATTCCCTTTATCAAATTCATCATATGTCACACCTTCATCAGCAGTATAATAACACTTTCTTTGCATTCTAGGCTTGTTATGTATTGACTTAGGAACTCTTTCCAGACACCTTGATGCAAAATGACCTATCTTATTACAAGAAAAACATTTAATAGGAAATTTCCCTTTATACGTACCTTCTCCTTTGGCTTCTCTTTTGACAATAAGTGCTTCAAGCTCATTCAATTCTCTTTCTTATTTTTCAATATGTCTCATTTCTTCCTCATACTTGAATACCTTTCTAGAAGAAATTTCTCCTAGATCATATCTTTTTTATCTCTTCTGGAAGTATTAGCCTTGAATGCAGATTCTATCTTAGGAAGAGCATCACCAAACTCACTCAATTCAAAAGCAGTAAGCTTACCAATCAACATGTCTTTGGTTACATTTGTTACAGTTCGGAGCTCCTCAATAGTTGTAGCTTTGACTTTATATGCAGTAGGAAAGGATCTAAGGACTTTAGCAACAATCTCTAATTCTTCCAATCATCCACCAGTACATCTGATACCGCACGCAAGTTCATTCACTCTTTGCATAGAAGTAATGTTCTCATCATCACTCATTCTCAACATTTCATATTTCCCTTTCAAACTTTGCAACGTAGCAATCTTCATATTAGCATCACCTTCATACAAAGTTTCCAACTTCTTCTAGATCTCATAAGCAGTCATTAGATCCATAACATTTGTCATCTCAAAATCAATCAAAGCACTCAACAATGCTTCCTTAGCCCCGATAGTACTCTTCCTTAATCTCATTTTGAGTAGGAAAATTTTGTGGAATGATATACCTATTCTTTGTAATTTTCTAGTAGGGTTCACCAATGAATCTCAGATGACACTCCATTCGAGCTTTCCATAGAGAATAATTTGTTCCATCAAATCTCAGATTGTCCTTCTTGTAGTTCCCCATCCCAGATCACCTCAATGTGTTAAACTTCTTCTAAGGAACATACTCTGATACCAATTGTTGGGAACAAAAGCTTAGACAATTTAGAGGGGGGTGAATCAACTGTCACAGAATCTCAAACTTATTAAACTTATTAACCTTGTTCTCATATTTTATCAATAACCATTAAAGCATAAATCAACAACACATCAGAAACACACATAACACCAAGATTTTTTTGTGGAAACCCTATTAGGGGAAAAACCACGGTGGAGGTCAACCCACAAGATTATACATTGTTAAAAGTATAAAGATATGTGAATGGGGAATGCACATGCATTCAGGTGCACTACCTAGATCTCACTACTCAATTAAAACAAGGCTTACTACCCAAGGAAGACTCACTATGTTACAGAAACATTCAGATTACATCCACAGGGATTTGAACTAAAAAAATAGCATCTGCTAATACCTGATTATAGTTTCGATTAAGCACATGAAAAATTTTGTACTCTTCTTCACTCTTCTTCACACTCTACTCTACCTTCAAATTATTTAGAACATTAGTCATGCACACACCACCTTCAAATGGAATAAACAATTTCTCATATATATCTACAACAAGAAATTACATCGCTACATGTCAGCTTCAACAAAATAATAAAATGATAACAAACTGTTGGTCCAAAACAATAAATAATTTCCAATGCAAATCAACCAAGGTTGGCCAAAACATAGTGAAGACCAAACAAAAAATACTCAACCATGAAACACCTTCAAAAATTATTCCTCGAAGATACACAACAAGCTTCAACACCCTATCAGCCAAGAACATGAAAAACATGAACATGCAAGAGAAAATCTCCAATCATGAGCATAACGATCAATGAAGATGTACAACATAGATAGAGAATGATCTAGAAACATCCACAAACACCATGAATCACTGGAGAGGCATCCAAAATAACTGAACTTACTAAAATTACATTATCTTCATTCAAAAACACCAACTGAAGCAACATAATGACTATCAAAAAACAACTACTCATAACTTGATCAAATCTTCACACAGATCTCTAAAAATTAATGTGGATAAACTAGATATACTTGAAAATAAACCCTTTAATCCATAACCTATGATCATCAATGTACTAAACGAACCAACAGACTGAACTTCACCTCACTACTAACAACTTGCAACTTACTTTATTACAATTTTCTCAATATCCTCAACATATACAACTTCTAAAGTCTTCAAGGCCAATAGTGTTGAAATCAATGACAACCACATATCATAAACACAACCACAACATCCAATAGAAAGGAACCTTCAATATTTACCATTCATGTAATTTAGAATTTTATAAGTTGTGCAACACCACATTAGAGTTTTGATGTTTCAATATGCTTTACAGGATCATTATTGGTAAGTTCAACATTTAGTAATTGAGCCTTAAGGTGCATGATATTAGACTTAAAATTTTGAATGCCTTCAAATTCTTACAAATGTTTATTTTCTAATCTCTCAACAACTCTAATTAATCTCCTTTTCTTTTGACAATAAAATCATCTTCTTATCTCTTAATTCCTCTTATAAGTGGTTAATTGTAATCTTGTGTTGTGTTACTTCAGTTTTAGCACTGTTCTAGTGCTTTTGTATCTTCAAGTTGACCATCCATTCATTTTTCCTCATCCCCACTATTCTTACCTATTAACAACTCCCTAGTATTTTCATAGGACTTTCATTTCACTACCTTCTTTTCATCCTTTTCCAATTCTATGTGTTCCATGGAATTCCTCTGTTCAAGAATCTATGAATTTACATGTTCAACTCCACCCATAGCATCACCTCTCACTTTCTTTGCTTGCACAAATTATTGTGCAATTTAAAACCTCTTCAATTTTTCCACTTGTGCATTGCCATTTTCCCATTGCATATATTGCACATGAACCACTTTCCTTGACTTCTCAAGAGATTGAAGGATCTCCTCATTCAATACATTATCCATCTCAGTCACTCTGATCTACTTCTTTTCAATTGTTTTCATAGAAGATTCCTTTTTCATTCCATGCATTCTAGTACTTGCTACCATTAGTCCTGCATTGGAATTTTCCCATTGATAGAACAAATAAAATTCTCACATTATTTGCAATGTTGGAAAACACACTATCCCATACCAATTATTCCCTCATAGAAAGTTTTTGTTTCATAGGTTCCAAAAATGTAATGAATTCCACCTTCAAATTTTAGAACAACTCTTTGGCGATGTAAATATGGCATTTCCCTTTTCTCACTTGAATGGAACAAATAAAATGTTTTCATTATTTGCAGAGTTGGGAAACACACTATCCTATGTCAGTTAGTTCGTTATGAAAAGTTTTGTTTCATTACACTCCAAGAATGTAATTAAGACCACTTTCAAATTTTTGAACAACTCTTTGGTGCAGTTGAAATGGAAATTGACTTTCTTCATCTAATTGGAACAAAAATAATGCTCACATTATTTGCAGTGTTGGAAAACCACTATCTCCTCTTAGTTATTCCTTCATGAAATTTTTTTGTTTCATTATGACCAAGAATGTAATGAAATCCACTTTCAATTTTTTGAACAACTCTTTGGTATAGTCAAAATGGAATTTCGCTTTCCTCATCTGATTGGACCAAATAAAATGCTCACATTATTTGTAGTGTTGGAAAACACATTTTCTCCTCTTAGTTATTACCTCATGAATTTTTTTTATTTTGTATGCTCCAAAAATGTAATGAATTCTGCCATTATATTTTAGAACAAATCTTTGGTGACATAAATATGAAATTTTCCTTTTTTCATCTGATTGGAACAAATAAAATTCTCGCATTACTTGTAGTGTTGGAAAACACACTATCCCATGTCAGTTAGTTCATTATGAAAAGTTTTGTTTCGTTATACTCCAAAAATGTAGTGAAGTCCACTTTCAAAATTTTAAACAAATCTTTCCTACAGTCAAAATGTCATTTCACTTTCTTCATTTGATTGGAACAAATAAAATGCTCACATTATTTGCAGTATTGGAAAACACATTGTCTCCTCTTAGTTATTCCCTCATGAAATTTTTTTGTTTCGTATGCTTAAAAAATGTAATGAAGTCCACCTTCATATTTTAGAACAACTCTTTGTTGACGTAAATATGGCATTTCCCTTGTTTCATATGATTGGAAAAAATAAAATGTTTACATTATTTGTAGTGTTGGAAAGCACACAGTGCCATGCTAGTTAGTTCATTATGAAAAGTTTTGTTTCGTTACAACCAAGAATGTAATGAAGTCCACTTTCAATTTTTTGAACAACTCTTTAATACAGTTAAAATGACATTTCACTTTCTTCATCTGATTGGAACAAATAAAATGCTTGCTTATTTGTAGTGTTGGAAAACAGACTATCTCCTCTTAGTTATTCCGTCATGAAAATATTTTGTTTTGTAT
Organism: Sequoia sempervirens; assembly: GCA_007258455.2. Taxonomy (NCBI): domain Eukaryota; kingdom Viridiplantae; phylum Streptophyta; class Pinopsida; order Cupressales; family Cupressaceae; genus Sequoia; species Sequoia sempervirens. Next base: position 205,847,633 of record VDFB02373365.1, read on the forward strand.
GCTCCAAAAATGTAATGAAGTCCACCTTCATATTTTAGAACAACTCTTTGGTGATGTAAATATGGCATTTCCCTTTTTTCATTTGATTAGAACAAATAAAATGATCACATTATTTAGAGTGTTGGAAAACACATTGTCCCATGCCAATTAGTTCATTATGAAAAGATTTGTTTGAGTATTTTGGACCTAAAAAATTAATTTAGTAAACACATTGTCTTGTGTTAGTTATTTTTGTCTAAGAATTTTATTTGCTAGAAACATATATATTGTATGCAGTGTTGGAAAACATAATGTCCCATGTTAGTTAGTTTAGTGCAAGCATTTTATTTGTCCTAAATTATATTCTACATTTATTTTTAAATCATAAGAGGAAATTGAAATCCAACTTTTAGTGTAAGTAAGAGTTGATTTAAATTGTGAAGGTGAATGGACTTCACTACATTCTTACTGTCTACAAAACTAAAGGTTTTCATTAGATTTATGTTGTCTACATTTAATTATGTCAAACTAATAGCTTGTAATTTTCCTAGGAAAAAAATCACCTAAGTTGTCTTGTCCATCAAATCTTTTTCAATAACTTCCCTAATATTATTCTCCTATTTAGAGAGAGCACAATGTTAGAAATTGTGCCTCAACTTATTGGTTTGTGTTTCTACCTTCGCAACATTGAGTTTTTATTCCTTATTGGGGTGACATTGTGATTTCACTAGGACTTTGAAGTCATTCTCCTCGATGTGTCAATAGAACCTCTGTTGGGGTAACTTGAAGTTTTCGAGGGGACTTCTTCTAGGGTCTCCTCGATAGACCAACAAAACTATGTGAGCACGGTGTTAATGGCTCTTGCCGATAGGACTTCATGACATTGATGGGACCCTAAATAAAGTCCCTCCGATGGGTCAATAAGCCAATAGTCTATGGTAGTGACATGGTAGTGGGGACCACATGGAGCAGTATGATCCTCATCAAAGTGACATCCTTATATCGATGGGAGATGATGTATTGTCTCATCGATATGGTGATAATTATATTTTGGTTAATGGTTGTAATTAGAATAATCCAACGACACTTGCTAGTTTGTGCCTCTTGTGGTGGGTCTTGAGTGACTCCCGTAGGAGAGCGGGGATTAGCTAAGTGATGTACGATTTGGAAAATAGTGTGGATGTTGATGTGACTTTGAAAGATCGGGGAGATTTTGGATGTTGTCTCCTTGATGGTTTGACATGTTGTTGACAGTTGAACAGTGTTGAGACCGTTTAAGAACTGAATCGACTAGTTCCTTGTATTGCTTGGAATGTTGTAATTGAACAAATTTTGTATGGAATTTTAACATTCTAAAAATATTGGGCTATGTTGTTTGAATTGAATTGAAGCAAGGTTGATAAGGGAAATGTAATGTTGCTGAAGTAGAAACTATGAATTTGCATTTGGAAGCATACTCTGTAACTTTGTATGTAATCATTATTTATTGTAATACAAAGTGACTTTGCTTGGTGTGTGGGTTTTTCTCCCATAAGGGTTTTCCCATGTAAATCCGGTGTTCATTATGCGATTGTGTTAAATTTTTCTACTTTGTTATTCTGTTAATGTGCATCATAATGAACTATAACTTGAAATTGAATGACATATTTGCATTTATCTTCTAAGAATTGGAATTAGGAAGGCATTTTCGCACTTAGCTTTCCCTTTCAAGTGGTATTAGAGCTTGAATATTTTTGTTATCCTTGTGTGTAGGATGGGTTTTTTGTGCTAATTCTATAGTGGGAGTCTTACAGAGGAAACTGGTAATCTAGATTACAAATTGAGATGGCAAGCACATCAGGAAGAGTAGAAATTGAAAAGTTTAATGGTGGAAATTTTGAGTTGTGGAAACTCAAAATGGAAGACCTATTGGTGGATAGAGATCTCTAGATTACTATATCTAGAACTAAACCATCAGGAATGAAAAAATAAGATTGGGACCTCACTGATAGAAAAGCTAGAGGGTTGATAAGACTATGTCTGGTAGACTCTATTCTCCTAAATGTCCATGAGGAGAAAACTACATCTTCATTATGGAAGAAACTTGGTGATATTTATCATAGCAAGGCATTGGTAAATAAGTTATTCCTAAGGAAGAAGTTATATTCCTTGAATATGGAGGAAGGTGCATTTGTAGTAGACCATATGAATTCATTTAAGATGATTGTTGCTTAGTTAGCATATATAGGTGTAAATATTGATGATGAGGATTGTTGTAGGCTTTTTTTGTGTTCCTTGCCTAACATGTGGGACCATCTGCTGATGGCTATTGGAAGTACAACAACCATTTTCAAAATGGAAGATGTGGTTACTTTATTATTGTCAGAATAAATGTGAAGGAAATCTTCTTAGATGGCCAAAGAGGCTCTCGTTATTCAAGGTAGATCAAAGGATAGAACCAAGAAGAAAGGAAAAAAGTATAAATCCAATTTGGAATGAGATCAAAGTCTCTAGGCAAGAAATCCAAAGTGAACTGTTGGAATTATGGGTAGAATGGACATATTCGAAAGGATTGCAAAGAGGAGAAAAAGAAGAACAACAACAACTCTTCGGATAATGATTCTTATCAAAGCAATGTGGATGCTTTCATTGTTGCCTTGGAAACCCAAGCATCGGATGATGTTTGGTTGATTGTCTTAGGTGCATCTTTTCACATGACATCTCACAGAGATTGGTTCATAAAATATGAAAAGTATGCTGGTGGAAAGGTGTATCTAGAAAGTGACTCATCTCTTGAAATTGTTGGTCGTGGAAGAGTTAGAATTCAATTTCCTAATGGAAGAATCAAAGGAATTGATGGTGTAATGCACATACCAAGTCTGGCTTGTAATTTTATTTTTGTTAGTAAGTTGAATTATGTTGGCGTGCTACTTTCATTCTCGAGTGGTGGCTACAAAATTACTACAAGCTCAGTGGTGTTGGCCAAGGGTGCACGCATTGGCACTTTGTACAATATGGATGCACATGTTATTCAATGTAACAGTTTCTCTACAAAATCAAATAAAGATGCTCGTGTAGGAAAGGAGAATGTTGTTCCTTTGGGTGCAAACTCTTTGGATGTGAAACTCACAATAGAGAAAACCATGTTGTGGCATCATAGACTCAATCACATAGGAGAAAAGGGCTTGAAAGCCTTGAAAAATAAAAAACCTAGTTGAAGGGCTTGATGATTGTAACCTAGAATTTGATTTTTGTGAACATCGCATTTATGTAAAGTAACACCATGTTTCTTTTTATTCTAGTACTCATAAATCTTCTAAAATACTAGATTATGGTCACTCTGATGTATTTGGTCTAGTCAATGTTCCTTCGTTATTGAAGTCTAAATATTATGTTTCATTTATAGATGATTATTCAAGAAGGGAATTTGTAGATTTTTAAAAAATTAAATTAGAAATGTTTAGTTGGTTTAAGGAGTTTAAAAAATTGGTAGAAAATTAGATTGGAAGGAAAATTAAATGCTTGAGGATGGATAATGGCGGCGAATTTTTTTCTACAAATTTTGAAAGTTATTGCAAAGACCATGGGATTAAAAGGCATAAAACTACACCTTACCCTCCATAGCAGAAGGGAGTCCCTAAAAGGTTAAACAAAATAATGATGGAAAGGGCGAGACGTGTGTTGAGCAATGTTGGTCTGGAGCAGAAGTTCTAGGTTTAGGCAGTGGCTACATGTTACTTGGTAAATCAATCTCCCTCTTTGGTGCTTGTGGACAAAATGCATATGGAAGAATGGTCTAGTAAGAAGCCCTCTCTGAGACATATTCAAGTCTTTGGCTATGAGGTGTATGCATATGTGTCAGTGAGAAAAGATCTAAATTGGAGAACAAGGTTGTTAAATGTATCTTCATTGGCTATGGCATTGGTGTGAAAGGATACAATCTTTGGAATCCTATTACTGAGAAGGTAGTATACTTGACAGAAGTGTAATCTTTTGTGAGCTGAAACCTTCTATAGTGGATCTGCAATCAGAGATGAAAGAGAAGGAAAGAGATGTAGTTAAAATTCCTCTAACTCTAGAAAAAGAGGAACTATGAATACCAAGTGTACCTAAATCTGAGGAGAGATCAAGTAGTTTTGAAAGTTCTAAACAAGAAGAAGAACCAAAACCTCATTCTTAGCTTGTGAGGAGATCTACACCTGAACAACCTGAAAGTTATGGATATTTTATGTTGGATTCAAGTTGTGCCTATGCTTTGATTACTAGCACTGATGAGCCTAGGACTATGAAAGAGGCAATTAAAATGTCTAATTCAAATTCATGGTTGGAGTCCATGAATGAAGAAATGGAATCATTGAAAAAGAATGAAACTTGGGATTTAGTACATTTTCCTGAAGGTTGAAAGCCTGTTGGTTGTAAATGGGTATTTAAAAAAAAAATGGTTTGGATGGTAGTGTGGAGAAGTATAAATCTAGGTTGGACACGAAAGGTTATTCCTAGATAGAGGGAATTGATTATGGAGAATTTTTTTTCCTATAGCTAAGCTCACATCTATCAGATCTCTATTGTCACTTGCAACTACCTATGACTTAGAGATTGAGCAGATGGATGTGAAGACAACATTTCTTCATGGAAGTTTGGAAGAAGAAATTTATATATCCTAGCTTGAGAACTTCATTAAAAGAGGTAAAGAAAATCTAGTTTGCAAGTTAAAGAAGTCTTTGTATGGTTTAAAACAATTTCCTAGAATGTGGTACCAGAAGTTTGACACATTTTTGTTATCATTGGGATTTGTAAGATCAAAATTATATCATTGTGTGTATTTTAAATTTGAAAATGATCAGTTACTTATTATAGCCTTATATGTGGATGATATGTTATTCTTTGGGAATAGCAAGGGTATGATTTCTAATTTAAAATCTTAGTTGTTAGCACAATTTGAAATGAAAGATTTAGGTGTAGCAAAGTTTATTCTAGGGATGGAAATCAAAAGGGATAGAGATGGTAGAAAAATTTGGCTCAGTCAAAGTAAATATATCAATGTTGTCCTTTAGAGGTTTAACATGACATATTGTAAACAATTAGTTGTTCCAATGTTACAGGGAATGAAACTATCTATTGAAGATTGTCCAAAATCTCCTAATGAGATGGAGGACTTGACCAAAGTGCCTTATGCAAGTGTGGTTGGTAGTTTAATTTACTTGATGGTCTATACTAGTCCAGATATTTCCCAAGCAATGGGAGTACTTAGTCAATTTATAGCTAATCCAGGAAGGTCGTATTGGTATGTTGTGAAACAAGTCTTGAGATATTTAAAAGGTACTTCTCACTATGCTTTATGTTATCATGGTAACTTGGTTGGGTCACAAATATCTATTAGTATTTGTGGATATGTAGATTATGATTGGATAGGGGAAATTGACAATAAAAGGTCTTCCAATGGATACATCTTCAAGTTATATGGTGGTGCTATTAGTTGGATGAGCAAGCAGCAAGCTATAGTCACTTTATCTACTACTAAAGCAGAGTACATGGTAGTAACACACACCTGCAAGGAAGTTTTTTCACTTAGACGTTTGTGTTCTAATATTGAATTTAATGTAGGACAGATTACTATTTGTTGTGATAGTCAGATTGCTCTTTGTTTGGTGAAAAATCCAACCTCCTAGGCTAGGATGAAGCATATCAATGTTTAGTATCATTTCATTCATGATTTGGTGGAGGATAGAAAGGTTAACCTAGGAAAAGTGGATACTCAGATTCATTGAATAAACTTGTGAGCACAAATAAGTATAGGTGGTGTGCTAGCTAGATGGGCCTTTGGGGCCTATGATATTCAGTAAATTCAAGTTTTGAAGAAGCCAGTAAGTGTTCATCAAGTGGGAGCATGTTGGAAATCATGCCTCAACTTACTAGTTTGTGTTTCTACCTTTGTAGTATTGATTTTTTCTTCCTTATCGGGGTGACATTGTGATTTTTTCAATACTTTGAAGTTAGTCTCCTTGATGTTCTGATAGAACATTCATCAGGGTGACTTGAAGTTTTCGAGAGGACTTCTTCTAGGGTCTCCTTGATGGACTAACAAAATAGTGTGAGTGCGATGTTAATGTCTATTATCCATAGGACTTTATGACATTGATGGGACCCTAACTAAAGTCCCTTCAATAGGTCGATAAGCCAATAGTCTATGGTAGTGACATGGAAGTGGGGACCACATGGAGTGGTATGATCCTCATCAAAGTGATATCATTATATCAATGGGAGATGATGTATTGTCTCATTGATATGGCAATATATATATATTGGTCAGCGGTTGTGATTAGAATAATCCAATGGTGCCCACTAGCTTGCGCCTCTTGTGGTGGGTCCTAAGTGACTCTCAAAGGAGAGCAGGGATTGGCTAAGTGATGTACGATTTGGTGAATAGTGTGGATTTTGATGTGACTTTGAAAGATCGAGGAGAGTTTGGATGTTGTCTCTTTGATGGTTCGACATGTCATTGACAATTGAATAGTGTTGATACCATTTGGGAATTGAATCAACTAGTTCCTTGTATTTCTTAGAATGTTGTAATTGAATGAATGTTGTATGGCATTGTAATGTTTGAAAATATTGGACTATGTTGTTCAAGAATGGAATTGAAGCAAGGTTGATTAGGGAAATGTAATGTTGTTGAAGTAGAAACTATGAATTTACATCTGGAAGCATACTCTATAACTTTGTACGTAATCATTATTTACTGCAATACAAAGTGACTTTTGTTGGTGTGTGGATTTTTCTCTCATAAGTTTTTTCCCACGTAAATTTGGTGTTCGTTCTTTGATTGTGTTAAATTTTTCTACTTTGTTTTCTATTAATGTGCATCTTAATGAACTATAACTTGAAATTGAAAGGCATATATGCATTTCTCTTCTAAGAATTGGCATTAGGAAGGCATTTTCAGACTTAGCTTTCCCTACATACAAAAATAATATGAATAATATTCCTCTTGAAGCACAACTTTTAATGCACTTCCACTCAATGTTCACCACAGTTTCGATTATTCCTCTTTTATCTCATTTAATTGAAATGAGGAAAGTGGAGTTAGAGAAGGTGTGGTGAAAATAAAGTGGAATGCATTAAAATTTTCTTCAAGAGCAAGAATATACAAATTCCTATGTATTTTTTTTTTAAATGATAATAAGTTAGGGAAGTTCGAGAAAAACTTTTGATGGACAAGACAATTTCATGTAATGTGTCACAGGAAAATTACAAGTTATTAGACTGGAAAGTGACACTTGTAAAGCTTCAAAACTAATAGATAAAATTGTTATTATAGTTCATAGTGGAAAATATATTGTGTTGTAGAAGTTATGCATGATAGAATTTACTTGTTCAACTCCATTCATAGCAACATCTCTTAGTTTCTTTTCCTGCACAAATTGTTGTGCAATACAAAACCTCTTCAATCTTTCCACTTGTGCATTGCCATTTACCCTTTGCTTATATTGTGCATGCACCTTCCTTGACTTCTCAAGAGTATGGAGGATATTTCATTCAATCCATTATGTATCTCACTCAGTCTGCTCTACTTCTTTTCAAGTGTTTTTAGAGAAGATTCATTTTTGATTGCATGCATTCTAGTACTTGCTACCTTCGGTTCTTCATTGCCATTTTCCAATTTCACATAGTTCACATGCTCCTTTGTCAACTTCTAAAGAGGAGGAACAATCTCTTCAGTCAATACATTATCTATCTCATTCACTTTGGTTTTCTTCTTTTCAAGTGTTTTTAGAGTAGATTCCTTTTCGATTACATACTTTTTACTACTTGTTGCTCGAGTTCCGTGTTGTCATTTTCCCAATGTGCATACTGCACATGCACCTTCCTCAACTTCTCAACAACAAGAAGAATCTCTTCACTCAATACATTATCTTTTATCTATCTCATTCAATGTGGTTTGCATAAATTTTAAAGGTGATCTTCATTACATTCTTATTGTGTACTAAAAAAATCTTTTCATTATGTTCATACAATCTATATATGATTGCATATTGGAAAACACTAGGTGTCTAATCAAATTAAGGTGAGGGGTGACAAACCAGTTGGCTTGTTACTACATTAATCAGAAAAGGTTTTGATTACATTCATACTATTTTCTAAAATTCCAAGTTGGAAAAAATTAGGTGCTATAAAACCTACAACCCACATACCGTTCTAAAACCTTTTACAAACAACAACCCAATTGCTTAGTCACCCCTCACCTTAATTTGGTATTTTTTTTGTATTCTCCATCTACAACTCCTTATGCTCATGTAAGCCACAGGGCCTAGTTTTATCGACCAGAGGGAGGTGGGAAAACCAACCTGATCGTGTCATTATCTCCTTGCTACCGTTTCCCTAACATTTGCTCCCATACGTCGATTTTTTCACTTTTATCCCCTGTTCGACGGCCCCCACACTATTTCATATCATCATGTTATGTGTGTTTCTATGTATTATTTTATGTATGGTTTTATGCATTTTGTATGTACATAGGTGCATTTTTTTGGGAGATAAGTTGCATCGCATTACATTATTACTGTGTAGTAAACAAAACTTTTTCATTACATTCTTATTGTCTATAAATAAATGCTTGTTGGAAAACAATGGGTGTCTAATCAAATAGAGCCGAGGGGTGACAAACCAATTGGTTTGTTACTGCATTCATTAAAAAAGGTTTTAATTACATTTATACTATTTTCTATAATTTCAAGTTGGAAAACACTAGGTGTTATAAAACCTGTAACTGAGGGTATTTTCTAGGTTATTAGATTATATCAATTAAATTGAAAGGAAAATAATAAAAACCCAAAGTAGCTACAAAACACAATGGAAATACATAAAAGAACGATTATACCTGATCGCCAAAGTCTCCATGATTCACTTTTGTAGCACCTTCTTACTTGCTGGATAATATTGCCCTCAGATTCATCGTTCGAGCAACCTGGAAATGCCTAAGTCGTACAACAAGTCTTGAAGGATTTGATGTGTCTAAATGCCTATGTCTAAAAGCCAATGCCTATGTCTAAAACAAATGTCAAAATTGAATACTAAAATTGCCTATGACAAAATATGTGAAAACAAATGCCTATAATAACTATGCAAAATGTCAGCATGTGTGTGTGTTCGAAAAATGAGAAGAAGATGGCATTTTATAGAAAAGGCCATTTCGAATGGATGGACGAGATAAATTAATGAAGAGAGCCTAAAATGAACGATCCAGATTAAACATGAGAATCCCTAATTAGGGTTAGGGAAAAATACTTAATCGCAAGGTCAAAATAAAATCAGATCGACGGTGGAGAATAAATGAGACAAATTAATTAGAAATAAAGATTTTCGAAAAATTAAGAAGATAAGATTGCCTGATTTGCCAGATTCAAAAAATCAAAGAGATAAGATTTGGACTGAAGATAAGATTTGGAAAATCAAGAATCTACTTGATTGCTTGATTTTTGGAAGATTAATTACGAATTTGAATTAAATTAATTCAAATTATGGATTTTGAGAGATAATAAATAATCTTTTTCATATTATTTATCAAAAAGGACTGACAGTTAAGATTGCGATAACATTTTAAATAATTTAATTTAGTTAAAATGAGAGGAATATTAAATTGGCAATTAAATAATTAAATTTAATTATTTAATTTAGAAGATAAGACTAATTAATTAAATAAATTAATCAATTTATTTAATTAAGACAGTTAGTGACATTAAATAAATAAATAAAATTTATTTATTTAATAATCATGAAGAATAAATGACATGAATTAATTAAATAATTATGAATTCTTTAATCAATAGTCGAATGTGGACCAAGGACATAATTAAATGTCTTAATTATGCTAGGATGAAAGTGGTAAAAATGAAGCTTGCAGGCCTAAGTCATTTATAGGTGTCTACATTTTGCCCCTCTTTGTCATAATGTAGCATGTCACATTGTGACAAAGAAAATAAGAAAAAAAAATGCCCCAGTGCAAAATAAGATGAGGAAGAATGACGAGGAGGGTTATGGTATGCCCCCTCGAGAGGAAAGACATGTTCCAAGAACATGGGTGTGCTCTCGAAATGGATGAGAAGACTAGAATATGAAGAGACAAAGAAAATGTTAGTGCAAAAGATATGGATAATGATATGGATGCAATACCTATATGAGATGGGTGAGAGAAAATGACAAAACTAAAGAAGATGCATGTTAGTTCCTAGACCAAATCCTTCAAAACATTGCCATAGGACTTTAATATTTATTGCTCTTAATCATCATTGGGCGGTCTGTTGTAATGGCCAACAAACACCATGATATGACATAGATTAACGTGCGCAAGGTCGTACCATTATGTAAGACAAACAGTCACAGACAAGGATGATCATGACTTATACCAAGAGCATGACTGCCCCAGCCTTTTTGTCATAATCAACCACAAGCAGAAAAAGACAAGTACAAAACATGACACATCGTTGCTTCTCTAAATCCTGTTTCCAAGACATCCTTTAAAAATTATTGACATGATTGCCAAAATACAAAAATAGAGTCTCTATCATGATATGTCATTGTTTTTCTAAATCCCAGAATTAGGACCTCGCTGAGAAGCTAGTAGTCATGCGTGTCAATTGTCATGCTACGTCGCTGCTTCTCTAAATCTTGCTTAATGGGATCTTGCTGAAAAACTAATAACATGATAAAAGATCAAAAGATAATTGTCAAGTGTTTGCCAAGTGCATCTGGATATCCATTGTTCTGATGTCAAGATGCCATGTTTGATAATGTCGAGATGTCCGAATGTTTAAAGTTTTGATAACCTTGAAAAATGTCGAGACTTGGTGAATTCAGGAATGAAACATCTTGAATAAAGCCGATGTCGAGAGGATTTGATCCCTAATGGTCGTAAGGCATCCCTCGAAATAATGACGATGCCTAGGAAGGACACATCCTAAGGCATAAATGACAGAGTTGGTTCTTCAGAAGGACACATTTGAAGAATACTTATGTTAGGAAGAGTGATCTTTAGATGTCAAGAAGATTGCTCAAAATGTCAAAATGATGATGATGACGCCTAGGAAGGACACATCCTAAGGCGTAAATGACAGAGGTTACCGTTCAGAAGGACCCATCTAAAGACTAACCGAAATTTGATAGTTTGACTGGTTTCTGATGATTTGACTTGCTCTGACCGAATTTGACTTGTGTTTGACTATATGCTGATATTACCTTGATGATATGAGCGATGCACTAATGAGATTGCCATGTTGAATAAATGATTGTTTTACTCTATTTTAGGAGTTTTCCCATGTGGAAAATGATTGAAGACCTTTGACGTGTGTGCCAGTGTAGTGCCATGAACCCTAATGGACTGACCTAGTGCGGCCTCGGGGGCCCATCGATAGATGGCCTTGCCTACGTCATACACTCAGAGACCTCGTAGTTCAACACGACCAATGACATTGTCTTGATGACCAAAGATTGTGCCATGATTTATTTTGACAAACCTAAAAGGACTGACCTAATGTCTCAGGGACTCAAGTATGAGTCTTGCCTACGTAGAAAATGCGTAGAGACAACGTAGTTCGACAGTAACATGGACTGATTGACTTGATTGATTTTGACAAGAGATGACATTGTGCTTGCGTGCTTCGAGCAGTCTGATGCTTTGTTTGGTTTTCTTTAGGACGTTTTATGATTTTTAGGTCTTTTTTCAGGACATTTTATGATGTTTTTGTCTTTTTTCAGGACATTTTGCGATGTTTTGGTATTTTTTTAGGACATTTTGTGATGTTTTTGTGATTTGTTCAGGACTTTTTGCCAATGTTTTTGTATTTTTTTTTCAAGACTTTTTATGATGTTTTTTGTCTTTTTTTAGGACTTTTTATGATGTTTTTTGTCTTTTTTTTCAGGACTTTTTATGATGTTTTTTGTCTTTTTTTCAGGACATTTTATGATGTTTTTGTGATCATATGTGACATCCACTGCAGTTGCATGATAAAAATTTTGCCCCCAGTTAGGTCTAAGACTTAGCCATTTGCAAGGAATATGGACAGGATACTGTTGACTTGCTAGACGGACAGTCATTAGGACTTGATGTCAAACATTTATCCACTATGACAGGTCGGGTAGGATGTGATAGCAATTTGCAGAATAATGGTAGAAAATACCTTTCATCCTAGGCCAAGTTAGACAAAGTGACAGTAGATGGCAGAGCAATGATTGATTACACATGGCGCCTATTTGCCAGGTTTTCACCATGGTACTTGTCCAAAGTTCCTGTTTGCCAGGTTTTCACTATTGAACGAATCATTTTTTTCTTTACTATTTTCTTGGTCTTTTTTATTTTTGTGGTGTCACCAAGACACCTGTTTTCTAGGTTTTCATCAAGGTGACGATTTTTATCATTTTTAAATTTTTTTGTATTTTATGGCTTTCAGCTCCATCCTCTGATGCTATGCGTAGAACTTTTGGAGATGTAAACTGTTGATGGGCTCAGTCAACTGTTCCCCATCTGGAGTTTCCAATTGATATGCCCCAAAACCAAAGGAAGATATGATAATATAGGGACCCAACCAGTTTGGTTCAAATTTTCCTAGCTTTTCTCTGTCTGCTTGGTTCTTGGGGTTCTACATGAGAACTAGATCGCCAATGTCAAACTTTCTAACCATAACCTTTTTATTGTAGCTGTGACAAAGGCGGTTTTGATATGCTTGGAGATGATTTAGTGAGTTTTGTCATCTTTCTTCCAACATTTCCAGCTCGTGCAAGCATGATTGTCGGTACTCCTCTTCATTAGTTAGACCCTTCAAGGAAACTCATAGCGAAGGAATTTCGACCTCAATGGGTAAGATGGCTTCAGTGCCAAAGACTAGGATGAATAGGGTAGCTCCTGTAGGTGTACGAATGCTAGTTCGATAAGCCCACAGAGCAGGGTTAAGTTGTATGTGCCAGTCACAGCCAACATCATTGACAGTCTTTTTTAAGATCTTGACAATGGTTTTATTGGACACCTCAGCTTGGCCATTTCCTTGGGGGTAGTATGGAGATGAAAAGTGGTGTTGGATATGGAATCATTCACATAACTCACGTACGTCTTAGTTTTTGAATGGACGTCCGTTGTTAGTGATGATTGACTGTGGAAGGCCATACCAGCAAATGATGTAGTTGAGGATGAACTTTGATATTTGCTTGCCGGTAATGTATGTCAATGGGATGGCTTCAATCCACTTTGTGAAATACTCAGTGGCGGTAATAATGAATTTATGGCCGTTGGATGAGGTTGGATGAATCTTACCCACGAGGTCGAGTACCCATTGAGCGAAGGGCCAAGGAGAAGTGATCAGTCGAGTTCCTGTGCTGGAGCATGGACCAAGTCACTGTGTATTTGACATTTGCGACAAGTCCTAACATAGTCAATTACATCCTTTTCCATGGTCGGCCAATAATATCCAAGTCTCGTTAGTTTCTTAGCCAGAGTAGGACCACTCGAATGAGATCCACATATACCGTCATGTACTTCTTGTAAGGTCGTACATGCTTCGTCGGTGTCAAGACATCTAAGGAGGGTATCGTCGAAACTACGATGGTATCTAGGGTGTCACTAACAATGGCATACCTTGCAGATTTCCTAATGAAGGACTTCTTTTAGTTATTTGACAGGTTCAGTGGAAGGGTTTGGGACTTTAGGTAGTCATAAATGTCCTGATACTAAGGAGAGTTGGGACCAACAAGTTCGCAAACCATTTTTGACTCTGGGATATCATATGCTGGTATCAAAAGCTACTCTACTAAGAATTCAAATTGTGACACACTTTTAGGGATGTCCAAGAGAGAACTAATAGTAGCCATTGCGTTAGCTACCTTATTCTGTGCCCTGGGGATTTGTTCAAAAGAAATCAATTGGAAGTTTGTCAAGAAACTGTCCACCATCCTCTTGTAGGGAAGCAACTTCTCATCCTTTGTTTCATAGTCATCATTTACTTGGTTGATTACTAGCTGGGAATCCACGAAAACAAGCAATGTTTGAATTTTCCATTTAATTACCAACTTGAGACCTGTGACTAGTGCTTCATATTCGGAAATGTTATTTGTACAAGGGAAAGCGATCCTGAATGACTTAGGAATTGAATCTCCCTGTGGTGTGATAAACAAGATTCCAGTGCCTGAGCCATGACCAGTATGAGACCCATCAAAATATAGCTTCCATGGTGTTGCCGGTTCTGCATTAAAAATGGACTCATCGGGAAAATTAGTTACTAATGGATGAGTGACTTGAATTGGTGCATCTGCTAGTTGATTTGCTATTACCTGCCCTTTTATTGCCTTACATTCAACATACTATATGTCATACTCGCTTAGTATCATGACCCATTTTGCCAACCGGCCTGTTAATGCTGCTCGACTTAGTAGATATTTCAATGGATCAATCTTGGCAACCAGTTGTGTTTGATGACTAAGCATATAGTGTCTTAGTTTTTGGTATGAAAAGACAATAGCGAGGCATGCCCATTCAATGTATGTGTAGTTCAACTCATAGCCTATTAGTGTGTGGCTGATGTAATAGATTGCTCTTTCTTTTACTTCATGATCATTTTGGGCTAGCAATGCCCCCAGTGCTGAACTAGTAGTTAAGATGTATAGAATCAATGGCTTTCCATGAATGGGAGGAATGAGGACTGGTGTTGACAGTAGGTAATCTTTGATTTGCTAGAAGGCCTCTTGACATTTATCCATCCATACAAAGGGGACCCCTTTGCGCAACAGGTACTGGAATGGGTGGCACTTATCTGCCAATTGGGCTATGAAACAACGAATAGATTGTACTTTGCCTTGCAGAGTTCTGAGTTCACTAATCCCTCTGGGGGGAGGCATGTCTATGATTGCTTTGACTTTTTTCGGATCAACCTCTATGCCTCTTCGAAAAACTATGTACCCCAATAGTTTACCTGACATTACCCCAAAAACACACTTCTTAGGATTTAGCCAAACTTTGTACTCTTCAAGTCTCTTGAAAATTATGTCGAGTACCTTCAAATGATCTTTCCTTGTTACTGATTTGGCCAATAGGTCATCTACATAATCCTCCATTATTTTGTGCATCATGTCATGGAAGATCGTGGTCATAGCCCTTGATATGTGGCACCTAAATTTTTGAGACCGAAGGGCATGACATTCCAACAGTATGTACCCCATGGGCAAGTAAATGTTGTTTTGTGTTGATCCTCAGGAGCAATGCGGATTTGATTATAGCCGGAGAAACCATTCATGAGGGATAGCATCTCATGTCCTGCAGTTAGGTCAACTATGATGTCAATGTTGGGCAAAGGAAAATCATCCTTTGGAAATGCTTTATTTAGATCCCAAAAGTTTGTACATACTCGAATCAACCCATTTGGCTTTGTCACCGGCACTAGGTTGGAAATCCATTCAGCATAATTTATAGACCTTATGAATCTGACATCTAGTAATTTCTTTAACTCTTCCTTGACCAATAGAGCAACTTGAGGGTGCATTTTGCGCAACTTCTGCTTGACTGGTTTAGCATTGGGTCATAGTGGCAGATGATGCAAAACCAGTTTGGGGTCCAATCCTAGCATGTCAGCATAGGACCATGCGAACTTGATTTTCCGTTCTGCAAAGAATTTATGAAATTATGGTTTCTCTTCATCAGTCAATGATGCTGCAAATAGGACCATCTTGGGGTCTTTTGCAGTTGAAATGTTATCCTTTATTGTGTCCTCAATAAGCATGGCCGATTTCTCCTGTTGCACGGGGAGAAAGTCTAGTCCTCCATCTTTGGGTGCCTCAGAGAGGTTTTCACCCGTCGATTCATACTTTATTTTTACTATTTTATCATTAAGAGGTGCCTTTCGGTTTTCACCTAGAGATGTTTCATTTTTTACTTTATTTTTACTTTTGCGACTAGAGGACTGAATAGTCTCGCCGAAGTATGTCGTGCAGTCTAAATGAATGGAAAATCCTGATTTGTGGTCCCCACTAGGTATGCCTTCTCGTAATCCCATGAATTCGGAAATGGCCTCATCATTTTGGAATGTGTCCAGAACTGGTGGTCCTTATTGGTCCCAATCGACCTGTTCAAGGTAAACTAACGAAATGCCATCATCAAGGCTAGTGAATTGGGGTGAGGATGCAGACAGCATGCAGATGGACTCTATGATGTTGTAGATGAGGTTATCATCATCCAACTCTACATCAGACTCTATCCAATATTCACTTTCACTAGTGTCATATTCGTTGTCGTAATAAGGAGTGAAGGCTTTAGAGTCCTAGTTATCAATGTCGTCTAACACTTCAGACTGATTGGACTTATTGGACTGATGGGGTTCAGATGAAGGGTGTTGTATGGCATGGGAGGAGGTAGTAGGACTTTGACTGTTTGGTGCCTGTTTAATTTTGAATGTTTGCCAAAATCATTGTTCAGAGGTCAGTTCCCCTGGTTTGACAAACAAATCATCAAGACAACAGTCACTTAGGGATCGTTCTAAGCCAAATTCCCACTCATGGGAGTCTATTTCGGTGAGGGTTTCCCT
Organism: Sequoia sempervirens; assembly: GCA_007258455.2. Classification (NCBI taxonomy): domain Eukaryota; kingdom Viridiplantae; phylum Streptophyta; class Pinopsida; order Cupressales; family Cupressaceae; genus Sequoia; species Sequoia sempervirens. The sequence goes on from VDFB02373365.1 coordinate 205,864,147, forward strand.
AGTAGTCTCAACAATGTTAGAAGCATGTACTCGCTCATTTGAAATTCCCGAGGTACGTCAATCGTCATTGTTGAGTGATCCAAACCCTAATCCAAGATACTTAAGAGTTTGAAAATTTTCTATGGGTTCCCTTCAGCCAGTTTTTTTTTTCCAAGGCCACTAGTACCATCGTAGCCTTTAGCCTTCATGATGTTGTAACCTTTTCCATATCTGTGAACTAGTAATGGAGGTAATGCGACTGTATCCTTATAGATCCATCCTATGATGTCAGCAAGTTCTTCATCACTCATGTCTCCCCACTTGATAAAAACTATATTCAATGGAACTTTGAAGGTTTCTTGAGGTTCCATTCTGAAACATGGCTGACCATATATCTTTGGAGGAGTGGGTATTGTAGTTATGTTGTATGTTGTATTTAGTTTGAACTCTCCATAGCTGAGGTCCTAGATTTTGATAGTTGATTCAGTCTTAGTGCTGGTGGAAGGTGGTGGTACGACAGAAGATGTGGATGGAGTGGATGTGGAAGATGACGTGAGTGTGGAAGGGTCGATGTACTTGGATGACGAGGAGCCAGGTGCTTCTTGGTTAATAGGTACTCGGTTTTCGGAGATACCCCTTAAGTTGGTAGAATATTGGAAAGGGTCGGGGTCTCCGTATATGGTTACTTCTGTGCCGTCAAATGGAAACTTGAGGCATTGGTGGTATGTAGATGGAACGGATTTTAAAGTGTGAATCCATGGATGGCCAAGTAAGATGTTATATGGTAGTTCCAAATCCAGGACCTGGCAGGTTGTGTCTATAATGACCAGTCCCACTCTGATAGGGAGAGAGATAACACCTTGTGAAGAGCATTCCTCGTCATCGTATGCTTTGATCACTATACTTTTTGTTGGGTCTACGCACGCATCAGAGAACCCAAGAGCCTTAACCAATTTGAGGGAGCATATATTCAACCCTGCTCTGCCATCTACTAAAACCTGTCTAACTTTGTGCTTGTGGACAAAAGTTTCTATGTGTAATGCATCATTGTGGTTGGTTTTATGTGATGAGTAATCTTGATCCGAGAAAGTGACATGGTGCGGTGTGGTGAGATATCCCACCATAGTTTCAAACTGATTGACATCGATGTCCTTGGGGATCGACGACTCTAGGAAAGTTTTTTCTAGGATTTCTTTGTGCGCAAGAGAGATACGGAGTAGCTCAAGGATAGATATTTGTGCGAGAGTCTTTCCTAGTTGGTCAATGAGGTTGAACTGACTTTTGGGTTTCCACTATTGTGGGGTTGAGATAGGTTTTGGCTGTTTAGCCGATGAAGCAGGTTGTGATTATTTAGCTGATGGGCCCGGTATAGTGATTTTGGCTTGTCTAGGGGGAGGCGGACCAGCTATAGTAACCTTTCCACTTTGTGTAGTAGCATTACACTAGGGTGCTCTCTTGACCGTAATGGTATTGATGTACTCATCGTCAATTCTGACATTATTTATAATTGGTCCACTAGAATAATCATACTTGGCTTGAGTGAAGTTAGCTTGGTTCTGTGAACCTAAAGTGGAAGCATTATGAGAACCATGGTCCTATAGTGGATTCTTGTGGATAGTATGATCCAAATTGGAGGTGAATTGCAATCCACCTACTTCAATGGTGAGATTTTTTATAAGGTCTTGTATTATGTTTTTTAATTGTCGACAGTTGGAGGTTGTGTGCCCTTTTGCTCGATGGTATTCGCAAAGTGCATTGTCATTCCACCATGCTGGTTTGAATTGTCCTAGGTCATATGGTTTTATTTCCAGAAGTGTGATGACCCCATGCTAGAGGCATTTCTTAAGGACTTCTTCAATTGGTTCACCCAAATGGGTGTATGTGCGACCCTTAGGAAATTGTCTCATCTGACGGTATTGTCCCTGATTGTTTTGACCACTTTGGTTGTTTGAATAAGTATTGGGAGGAGGTGTCAATGTCGTTGTTGGTCTATTTTGTTGTTGAACCCCTTTCAGGGCCAATACAGGGCCCACAGTGTTTGCAGTCTTGGCATCAACAACACCGTCATTTGTGACATGCTTATTTTTAACTCAATATTTGTTTTTGTCAGCGGGTGGATTGACATTCGTGTTTTTGGAACCATATCTCAGTTCTCCCTTTGTGATAAGGGCTTTCTCAATCTGCACCCCCTTTTTGACCAATTCTATGAAGTTTGTGCAACAATGTATTTGCAATGCGAATTTTAGTGGTCCCAGAAGTGTTTGGACAAACATGTCGACTTTTTCCCTTTCGTGGATGTCAATGTGACATCGACTATCGAGACTTCTCCATTTTTGAAAGAACGGGATAAATGTCTCACCTGAATCTTCTTGTGTGATATTGCACAAGCTAGTGATAGAGGTATCCATGTCAATGTTGTGCGCGTAATTTCTTATGAATTTGTGTTTAAGCTCATCCCATGTCTGGATATCTTTTTGCATTGAAAACCATTCAAGGGCTTGACCTGCCAGACTTTTGGAAAAAAGTCTCATCAAGTATGTTGGTTCGTAAGCAATGTCCATACAGTTGGTTGCGAATCCGTGAACATGTTCAATGGGATTTGTCTTGCCTCTATATTTTGTGAAGTTAGGTGACACGTATCCTGGCGGAAATGCAGGCATGTATAAGCTTGTGTCAAATGGGTATACATTCAGGTCATGATATTTCTGATTTCTTGCCTGAAATGTACATGTTTTGGATAGTTTTCTCCATGTCCCTCACTCTTGCTTTGAGGTCATCCATGGTAGGGTTGTTTATATTTCCGTATGTTGGATTACCTGGTACACCATGTATTCTTGTCTGGTGTGCGTAAGGATTGATGTATTGTGGCAGTATGGATTGTTGTTGTAAGTGTGACATGTGTGGGTTGATATGTTGTTGGTATTGGAAATTTATGATTGGGTGCATGTTGATGAGTATGAATGTTAGATGAATATGTTGGGATGTGTCCCCCAGCCATGTGTGTCATTATTTGGGGGATGTTGCGACCATGACTGTTATAGTGTGTCAATGATGTCATGGGTTGTGTTATTTGGCCACCTTGTGTAAATTGTTGGTTTTGTACAAGGGGAACGTTTGTGTTTGTACCTTGGGAGGCAATGACATTTGACTGTGTTGTCGTGTTGACGTTTTGTTGTTTTCCTTTGATAAAGATACGTCATGTGGCTCCTCCCAAAGGATTTTGTGAAATACCACTGGATGGATATGTTGAAGTTGTGTTCATGGTAGTAAATGAAGTTGTACAGGGGGGATTGTTGTGACTTGATGATGCCCCCATGGCATTTACTGTTGTGGCATTGATTGTCGTCGTATTTGTGGTGTTGGGGATGTTGGGGGTGTTTGGGATGTTGGGAGTGGTATGCACTATCGTTGTGGTCCCAAAGGAAGTATTGTTCGTAGTATTTAGAAGTTGACCACTATTTGACATGTTATGTGCATTGTTGGTATTAGGGTTGTGAAGTGTCAAATTTAGCGTGTTAGTGTCGAATCCTAGTGGTAACTTAGTTCCTTCACTCAAGAGCATAGCTAAGAATCTTTCTCTGTCCTGACGGACCATAACTTCAGCAAGCTGGCAGGCCTCGGGGTCTTGTGTCAATGCCTTTATGTTTTCCTAAAGTAGTTGTCCATTTTCATCTTTTTGCAAAAATTGTTCGTGTAATCAAGGGCAAATCCTAATTATTATTAAGTGGGGGTTAGCACAATAACAATTAAATTCCTATGAAAATAACAAAGTACAAAGGAAGTGAAGTGAAGACAAAAGGGATGAAGTTACCCTAAGTCTCCACCTTCCATGATTAACCTTTGTTACACCTCCTAGCTTGCAGTAAATAAAATGCCCTCAGATTTGTGTGAGCAACTATGACTAAAGACTAAGCCCTATGCAAGTGTTGAAGGATTTGCAGAAAATAAAAATAACCCTACAATGAGCTAAAATGACTATGACTGTTAATGGCTATGACCCTAAGTTGACAGCAAGTTGACATAGACTAAGAGTGCAAGAAGTCAAATGAGCTAGAGACTGAGAGATCTGCAAATGAGGTCAAAATTGCCCTTTTATGAAAATTGCAATTTTGAATGTGTGGCCAGGATGAAAAGATGACAAGAACCCTAAGATCAATGCTTAAGATTGAATGTTGATGTGTGCATTAGGGTTAGGTCAAAATTAGGGCAACAGGTAAGAATGAAGGGTGGAGATTGAATTATGAAATAATTCAATCAACGGTCGAAATTAAATGAGAAGTCAAAAGTCAAGAATTAAATTGGAAGATAAGGCTGGCACGGACAAAGAGGTTGCTGGAGAAATTAAATAATAAAATTTATTTACTCCAGGTAACTAGTAAGTAATTAAATAATAAAGATATTATTTAATTATGGAGGAATGTGATAAGAATTATTTTGAAATTAAATAATGATTTTAATTCAAAATTCAAGAATGGCTAAATTAAATAAATCAAATTTATTTAATTTTTAATGGGAGAAAAGCTAATGAAATAAATAATAAATAAATTATTTAATTATAGTAGAAAATGAAATTAAATAAATAAGGAATTTTTAGAAGAAGGGGACTTAATTAGTGACGTAATTAAATAAATAAAATTTATTTAATTAATCAAGAAGACATAAATGGTAAAGGGAAATTAAATAAATTATGAAATTTATTTAATCAAAGGAAGACTTTAGATAATTAGTGATGTATTAAATAAATAAATATTATTTATTTATTTAATAATCAAGGAGGAACAAATGACATGAATTAATTAAATAATTATGAATTATTTAATCAATAGTGAATGTGGACCAAGGACATAATTAAATAGCTTAATTATGCTAGGACGAAAGTGGTAAAAATGAAGCTTGCAGGCCTAAGTCATTTTTAGGTGTCTACATTTTGCCCCTCTTTGTCATAATGTCGCTTGTTGTATTGTGACAAAGAAAATTAAGTCAAAAATATTCCCAGTGAAGGTACGGATAATTCTTGCCCCCTCGGGAAATTTTCAAATTTTGGGTCCAGAAAAATTTGCAAAAGGTCCCGATAAATCAATTTGATGGCCAGAAAAATAGCGGCGCAGTCGGTTTCAAATTCTGACATGTTTAAAGCAACTTACGGAGAGGTCAAAGGTGCGGAAATGAGCCTCTAGTATTAACTGCAGTTGAAAAAATGTCACTTTCACCCTATAAATAGATGGTCAAAGGGGTAAAAGTCAATTCACTTTCACTATTCACCTTATAAATCTTGAGAGCTCAGAGCAAAAGGCGCAGCAGCGACAATGGTGATTCCAGTGACAGAGCACCGCGGAGAGATCGTGAGGACCTTCAGACGGCCAGAGGGCTCAGGACCTGCGGTATGTACCCTAAACTTGCTTTGTCATTTTCTTGATTTACGTGTTTTTTTATGTTTTCTAGGATAGTGAACGAATGCGCCGCGACCCATATGCGTTCGCGTAAGCTGCAACTGACTTCGCGTTCGCCACATTTGATGCGTCGCGACGCAAGTGCAAAAACCAAATGAGCCGCGCCACCGGTTTGCGCCGCATTCGATTTTTGGTGCGACGCAAGTGCTTAACCGCATTGCATTTGACCTATCAAAAGCCGCAATCGCAATTCTGTGACGCAACTGATTATTTGAATGCCGCAAATGAATTTTTGCGCCACATTCGTAATGTGGCGACGCAAATGCCTAAATTCACGACGCAAGTGTAATATAGCAACGCACTTGACTTGGTGGAACACATTTGATTTTTCGAACGACGCATTTGCGTTTTTGAGACGCAATTGCTATTTTGTGACGCATGTGCCTGTTTTCTTACTTCAACTTGTTTTAATGCTTTCATGCCTTGAGTTATTTTCCATGACGGTCACAGTTGTCCAAAAAGGTGCTGATGTCGTGTTCGTCTTTTTGCAGAGACAACTTGCCCCTATTTACACGAGGGTGAGCAGACCGAGGACCTTTCGGTTTGGCAATCAGCTAGGCCCGCGAGAGCGGTGATGACTGATGAGACTCGGCTTATTCCATGCTGCATTCATGCCCGCCATTCAGGCGAACAGGGGTTTACTGACGGCGCTATGCGAGAGGTGGCATTCGGAGACCTGTTCCTTTCACCTGCCGACAGGTGAGGCTACCATCACTTTGGAGGACGTCTACCGCATTCTCCAGATTCTGATTCGAGGGGAGCGGATCGTGTACGATCCCCACCATGGCGAGCAAACCTTTCGGGCGTACTACCAGGATCAGGGTGTCGGACTCGGCATTGAGGGTTACGAGATCCATTGGGATTTCCTAGCGGAGCATTACAATCACTTTGATGCATTCCTGGCGACTCTGATTGGTGGCATCTTGGTTCCACACTGATGAGGACACGGATTTCCGATTGGTTGGGGGGATGTCATGGTCAGCATGCGACGAGATAGGACAGTTTATGCATGGGGTCCTTGTTTGCTGGGGAAACTTTATCATCAGCTGCATGACGTTGTGTACAGGAGAGGAGAGAGTATCTCCTGTGGGACCACACTGATGATGATCTGGGCATGGGAGCGTATTGCCATATTTCGCCCTCCTATCGACAGACCACAGCTGGCCACGGGGATGCCTTACTCCTACTACTATGCTGGCGCATTACAGTAGACCCGTATGGGTGAGACAGGGTGGTGGCGGCATCGGATTGATACCATGGTGACCTTCATCTGGAGACCCTACAAAGATTGTGAGGTATGGGATGATGAGGACGAGCATCTCAGTTTTTGCAGGCAGTATCGATACCTGATTGGCAGGACAGTACAGACGTCGTTGATTATTGAGATGTATCTGCCACAATGTGTACTAAGACAGTTCGGGGAGTAGCAGGATGTACCCATGGGGACGACAGAGTATGCCCGATCATCTAGAGAGTATGCATGGGGGTCGGCCATCCCAGTGGCCTTTGTGATGCAGCAGATTGACGGGCTAGTAGCCCAGGCTTGGGGTTGGAGAGGTGGAGTGGCAGATCCAGGTACCACGCCAGCCTATGAGCTATGGTGGCAGGCACGTCGACCCGTGCCATTGACAGATCCTGACGGGCCAGCACCAGTTGACAGGCGGTTAGTGATTCCACGAGTGTCGTGAGCCAGACGAGGGGGCAAAGGCAGAGATGGGGGCAGAGGCAGAGGTAGAGGCAGGGGCAGGCATGGAGATGGAGGGAGGGGTGGTGATGGAGGGAGGGACGGAGGCAGGGGTGATGATGGAGGACGAGGTGGAGACGGAGGTCGGGGTGATGATTGAGGTCGAGGTGGAGACGGAGGTCGAGGTGGAGATGACAGAGGAGATGGCAGGAGGCGACGGTGGGACAGACAGGTACTAGGTTGCAGGGTGCGACAACGCGTGGCGAGGGTAGCATTAGATGCTATCCCCGAGGTTGGTGAGGAGGGGGAGATGGAGGAGCAGCCCAGATAGGAGAGAGAGGGCGAGGGGAGACAGGAGGGGGAGCCAGAGGTGGGGGGATGGGAGGAGGTGGAGGGGGAGAGACAGGAGGAGGATGTCAGGGCCCCAGAGGTGGATGTGGCAAGGGAGGAGGAGGCGGAGGGGGAGAGACAGGAGATGGAGGTGGCAGGAGAGGAGGAGACGGCGGTGGCAGGAGAGGAGGAGATACCATCTTCAGAGTTGCCACCGGATGCGACAGCTGATCAGCGAGTGGCCGATCTGCAGTAGAGGTTAGATGCCAGCCTGGCACAGGTGAGATCCTTACAGTCAGCACTAGAGGTAGCCCGTGTGGAGCGGGATCAGGCGATGATCCGCCAGTAGGATTCAGTGCGATGGTGCACAGAGTTCGCGGCCCTATGTTCAGGACCCATAGGGGACATGGCTCGGGAGTTGGCCAGGGTGAGCACGAGGCTAGGTCAGTACAGGACATTATATGAGCAGGCAGTGCCACCAGAGCAGCGAGATCCTACCATGTCTCGATCACAGACGAGGACAGGCAGTGGACACAGGTCGGGTAGTGGCAGTGGTACCAGGAGCCACAGCAGTGTCGGAGGGTCGACTTCCACAGGACACACATCGGGCCACAGATCACATCACTCCCACAGGCATACTCCGAGTCATCATTCGGGGCACAGTCAGGGTTCTATTGGTTCAGCTCAGAGGTCAGTACAGGGTCAGCCACCAGTGACAGATCCTACCGCTTCTCAGAGTCCAGCAGCAGTGACCTCAGAGGTGTTCCCTGCTGTCACGATGATACCTTCATTCGCAGTTCCCTCGTCCTCATAGCCACAGGGCACTACAGGACCGTCCATTGCTTCAGAGCTAGTGACAGGGCCTCAGCCACCACCACATTCTTCACCCCGAGGGGATGATGAGAGCCTACCTTAGGGGCATATTTGTATTTGGACACATTATGTTTATTGTTGAGCCTGCGAGCTCCATTTTTGGGATATCCATTGACTCTATCCTGTGACATTGCCTATTTTTGAGATGATATTTATATGATGATGCAGTCTTGATGCGGCCTATATGTGTTATGTGATGTTCTATGCATGATGTGTATGATGTATGATGCTTAATTTATGATACCATTTATGTATTATGATGTCGATGTGGTGATTATGTTAATGCAATGTTTGTGATTATGTATATGATGTAATGCCATGTATGATACTATTTAATGCCATGGATGATGTATGTATGGACCTAATGCAATGGATATATCATGTATGCACTTATGTTTTTGAATGACACAGGATATCATCGCAGGATGGACGAGAGAAGATGGCGGGACTGACGAGAGAAGATGACCAGACCAAAGAGGAGAAGATATGAGACCTATGAGAACATACAAATCCTTCAAAACTTTACTATAGGACTTTTAATATCCGTTGCTCTTTAATCATCATTGGGCAAACTGTCGTAATGGTCAACAAACACCAAGATATGACATAGATCCAGGTGTGCAAAGTCGTACCATTACCCAAGACAGAACAGTCACAAACAAGGATGAGTATGACTCATACTAGGAGCGTGCTTGCCCCAGTCTTGTTGTCATCATCAACCACAAGTAGAAAAAGACAAATGACAGATCATGAAACGTTGTTGCTTCTCTAAATCCTGTTGCTAGGACATCCTTGAGAAACTAGTGACATGGTTGTCAAACTATAAAAATTTAGTCTCTATCATGATATTTCGTTGCTTTTCTAAATCCCAAGATCAGGATCTCGCTGAGAAGCTAGTAGTCATGTGTGTCAATTGTCATGCTACATCGCTGCTTCTCTAAATCCTGCTTAGTGGGATCTCGCTGAAAAACTAATAACATGATAAGAGATAAAAAGACAGTTGCCAAGTGTTTGTCAAGTGCATCTGGATAGCCATTGTTTTGATGCCAAGGTGTCATGTTTGACGATGTCAAGATGTCTGGGTGTTTAAAGTTTTGATGACCTTGAAAATGTCGAGACTTGGTGAATTCAGGAAGGACACATCCTGAATGATGCCGAATGACGGGAGGATTTGATCCCTAATGGTCGTAAGGGGTCCCTCAAAATAATGACGATGCCTAGGAAGGACACATCCTAAAGCATAAATGACAGAGTTGGTTCTTCAGAAGGACTCATCTGAAGAACGCTAGTGTCAGGAAGAGTGATCCTTAGATGTCAGGAGGATCGCTCGAAAGGCCGGATGACAATGACGACGCCTAGGAAGGACACATCCTAAGGCATAAAGGACAGAGGTTATCTTCTAGAAGGACTAATATGAAGACTAACCAAAATTTGACAGTTTGACCGATTATAATGATTTGACTTGCTTTGACTTTTGACTGAGGTTAACCTGTTGTGACTGAGGTTGACTTGTGTTTGATTATATGCCGATATTGTCCTGATGCGAGTGTCATGTTGAATAAAAGATTGCTTTACTTTGTTTCAGGAGTTTTCTTATCTGACGATTGATTGAAGATTTTTGACGTGTGTGCCATTTTAGTGTCATGAACCCTAATGGACTGACCTAGTGCGGCCTCGGGGGCTCATCGATAGATGGCCTTGCCTACGTCATACACTCAGAGACCTCGTAGTTCGACACGACCAATGACTTTGTCTTGATGAGCAAAGATTGTGCCATGATTTATTTTGACAAACCTAATAGGACTAACCTAATGTCTCGGGGACTCAAGTATGAGTCTTGCCTACGTAGCAAATGCGCAGAGACAACGTAGTTCGGACAAATGACATGGACTTATTGACTTGATTGACTTAGACTAGAGATGACAGTGCACTTGTGTGCCTTGTGCGGTCGACTATTTTGTTTGGTTTTCTTCAGGACGTTTTATGATTTTTTTGTCTTTTTTTTTCAAGACATTTTGCAATGTTTTTGGTCTTTTTTCAGGACATTTTATGATGTTTTTGTCCTTTTTCAGGACATTTTATGATGTTTTTGTCTTTTCAAGACATTTTACGATGTTTCTTTGTCTCTTTCGACATTTTATGATGTTTCTTTTGTTCCTTTCGTGACATTTTATGATGTTTTGTCTTCTTTTCAAGACATTTTATGATGTTTTTGCCCTTTTCAGACATTTTATGATGTTTTGTCTTTTCGTGACATTTTAAGATGTTTTGTCTCTTTTAGGACATTTTATGCTTTTTGCCCGTCATTTTATGATTTTTTGGATTTTTTCAGACTTTTATGACGTTTTCATCTTTTCATTTTATGATGTTGCGGATAAACATTTTGGTTCCCCAGCTAGGGTTTAAGACTTAGCCATTTGTAAGGATACGATGAGATGTTGACTTTGCTAAATAGTCGCGGACTTGATGTCAATCGTTCATCCACTATGACAGGTAGAGTAGGATGTGATGGTGACTTGCGGAATAATGGCGAAGATAGCTTTCATCCCAAGCCAAGTTTAGACCAAGTGACAATAGATGGCCGAGCAATGATTGACTACACATGGCGCTTGTTCGCCAGGTTTTCACCATGGTACCTGTCCAAAGCGCCTATTTGCCAGGTTTTCACTATTGGACGAATTATTTCTCTTTGTACTATTTTTATGATGTTTTGATTTTTTTGGTGTCACCAAGACGCCTGTTTGCCAGGTTTTCATCAAGGTGACAATTTTTTTCCATTTTTCAATTTTTTTTTGTATTTTAGGGCCCTCCAGCCTTGTCCTCTGATGCTATGCGTAGAACTTTCGGAGGTGTAAACTGTTGATGGGTTCAGTCAATTGTTCCCCATCTGGAGTCACTAGTTGATATGCTCCAGAACCAAAAGAAGATATGATGATATATGGACCCAGCCAGTTTGGTTCAAACTTGCCTGGCTTTTCTCTGTCTGCTTGGTTCTTAGGGTTCTGCATGAGAACCAGGTCGCCAATGTCGAACTTTCTGACCATGACCTTTTTATTGTAGCTGCGAAAAAGGCGATTTTGATATGCCTGGAGGTGATTCAATGAGTTTTGTCTTCTTTCGTCCAGCATTTCCAGCTCGTGCAAGCGTGACTGTCGGTATTCCTCTTCATTAGCTAGACCCTTCAAAGAGACCCGTAGTGAAGGAATTTCGACCTCAATGGGTAAGATGGCTTCCGCGCCAAAAACCAGGGCGAATGGGGTAGCTCCTGTAGGTGTTCGAATGCTAGTTCGGTAAGCCCACAGAGCAAGGTTAAGTTGTATGTGCCAATCGTGGCCAGCGTCATTGACAGTCTTTTTAAGGATCTTGATAATGGTTTTATTCAACGCCTCAGCTTGGCCATTTCCTTGGGGGTAATATGGGGATGAAAAGTGGTGTTGGATATGGAATTGCTCACATAACTCACGTACGTCTTGGTTTTTGAACGGACGTCCGTTGTCAGTGATGATGGACTGTGGGAGGCCATACCGGCAAATGATGTAATTGAGGATAAACTTTGATATTTGTTTGCCAGTAATGTATGTCAATGGAATGGCTTCGATCCACTTTGTGAAATACTCAGTGGCGGTGATAATGAATTTGGCGGTCAGTTTGGAGGAAGTTGATGGATCTTACCCAATGCAGGTCGAACCCCATTGGATGGCGCGGGGCTGGGCCACGAGAAGTGGATTGGTCAAGTTCCTGCGGCCGGAGCATGACCAAATCACTATGGATATGACACTTGGCGACAGGTTCCTCGACATATTCTATTGCATCTTTTTCCATTGTCGACCAATAATATCCAAGTCTCATTAGTTTCTTAGCCAGAGTAGGACCACTTGAATGAGATCCACATATACCATCGTGCACTTCTCGTAAGGTCGTACATGCTTCATCGGTGTCAAGACATCTAAGGAGGGTATTGTCGAAACTACGGCGGTATAGGGTGTCACTGATAATGGCATACCTTGCAAATTTCCTAATGAAGGACTTCCTTTGGTTATTGGATAGGTTCGATGGAAGGGTGTGAGTCTTTAGATAGTCATAAATGTCCTGATACCAAGGAGAGTTGGGACCAACAAGTTCGCAAACCATTTCTGACTCTGGGATATCATATGCTGGTATCAACAGCTATTCTACTAGGAACTCAAATTGCGACACATTTTTAGGGATGTCCAAGAGAGAACTAATAGTAGCCATTGCGTCTGCTGCCTTATTCTGTACCCTGGGGATTTGTTCAAAAGACACCGACAGGTATGTTAGGAAACCGTCACGTATCCTCGGTAAGGAAGCAACTTCTCATCCTTTGTTCAGCCCATTCACTTTGTTTGATTACTTCAGTTAAACTCAATACAAGCAATGTCTGAATTTTCCATTTGATTGCCAACTTGAGACCTGTAACTAGTGCTTCGTATTCGGCGATGTTGTTTGTGCAAGGGAAAGAAATTCGAAATGACTTAGGAATTGAATCCCCTTGTGGTGTGATGAATAAGATTCCAGCTCCTGAGCCATGACCAGTGTGAGACCCATCAAAATACAGCTTCCATGGTGTTGCTGGTTCCGTATGAAAAATGGATTCGTCAGGAAAGTCAGTTACCAATGGATGAGAGGCTTGCATTGGTGCATCTGCCAGTTGATCTGCTATTACTTGCCCTTTTATTGCCTTGCGTTCAACATACTGTATGTCGTACTCACTTAGGATCATGACCCATTTTGCCAATCGGCCTGTTAACGCTGCTCGACTTAATAGGTATTTCAATGGGTCAATTTTGGCAACTAGTTGTGTCTGATGATTGAGCATGTAATGCCTTAGTTTTTAGGCTGCAAAGACAACTGCGAGGCATGCACGTTCAATGTATGGTTAATTCAAATCCATAACCCACGGTGGTTGATGTAGTAGATTTCTCTTTCTTTCCCTTCATGATCATTTTGAGCCAAGAATGCCCCCAAAGGTTGAATTAGTGGCCAGATGTATAGAATTAATGCTTCCGCCAACAAATATGGTACCTGGTGTTGATAGCAGGTAATCTTTGATTTGCTGAAAGGCCTGTTGACATTTATCTATCCATACGAAGGGGACACCTTTGCGTAACAGATACTGGAATGGGTGGCACTTATCTGCCAATTGAGCTATGAATTGGTGAATAGATTGTACTCTGCCTTGCAGGGTTCTGAGTTCACTGATCCCTCTAGGTGGGGGCATGTCTATGATTGCTTTAACCTTTGCCGAATCGACCTCTATGCCTCTTTGGGAAACTATATACCCCAATAGCTTACCTGACGTGACCCCAAAAACACATTTATTTGGGTTTAACCACAGCTTGTACTCTTCTAGTCTCTTGAAAATTTTGTCAAGTACCTTCAAATGATCTTTCCTTGTTGCTAATTTGGCCAATAAGTCATCTACATAATCTTCCATTATATTGTGCATCATATCATGGAAGATCGTGGTCATAGCCCTTTGATACGTGGCACCTCGCATTTTTGAGGCCTCTGCAAGCATCGCTCCAACAAGATAAAATTCTATGGACAAGTAAATGTTTTGTGTTGGTCCCTCGAGAAATGCGGATTTGATTATAACCCAAGAAACCATCCATGAGGGATAGCATCTCATGTCTACGATCGACACTATGATGTCAATGTTGGGCAAAGGAGTCATCCTTGACATGCTTTGTTTAGGTCCTGCAACTGCATATACCCATCCTCAACTACCGCTTACCAGGTTGGAAATCCATTCAGCATAATCTATAGACCTTATGAATCCAGTATCTCGAATTTCTTTAACTCGGCCTTAACCAATAGAGCAACTTGAGGGTGCATTTTGCGCAACTTCTGCTTGACTGGTTTAGCATTGGGTACTAGTGGCAGATGATGTAGAACCATTGTGGGGTCCAATCCTGGCATGTCAGCGTAGGACCATGCAAAGTTTATTTTCCGTTCTGCAAAGAATTTATGAAATTCCGGTTTCTCTTCATCAGTCAATGATGCCGCAAATAGGACCATCTTGGGGTCTTCTGGAGTCGAAATGTTATCCTCTATGGTGTTCTCAACAAGCATGGCCGATCTCTCTTGTTGCACGGGGAGAAAGTCCATTCCTCCATCTTTGGGCGCCTCCGAGAGGTTTTCGCCCGCAGATACGTCCTTTGTTTTTACTATTTTACCGTCAAGAGGTGCCTTTTGGTTTTCACCTAGAGACGTTTCATTTTTTACTTTATGTTTACTTTTGTGACTAGAGGACTGAACCGTCTCACCAAAGTATGCCGCGCAATCCAAATCAATAGTAAATCCTGATCTGTGGTCCCCACTTGGTATACCCTCACGTAATCCCATGAATTCAGCAATGGCTTCATCATTTTGGAACGTGTCTAGAACTGGCGGTCCTTGTTGGTCCCAATCAACTAGTTCAGGGTAGACTAAGGAAATGCCATCGTCAAGGCTAGTGAATTCGGGTGAGGATGCTGATAGCATACAGATGGATGCATTGATGTTGTAGATGAGGTTATCATCGTCCAACTCGACATCGGACTCTATCCAGTATTCTCCTTCACTAGTGTCATATTCGTTATCATAATAAGGGGTGAAGGTTTGAGAGCCCTGGTTATCAATATCATTTGATACTTTGGATAGATTAGACTGAGGGGGTTTGGATGGTGGTTGTTGCGTGTCATGAGCTGTGGTAGTGGGATTTTGACTGTTTGGTGCCCGCTCAATTTTGAATGTTTGCCAAAATCGTTGTTCAGAGGTCAATTCCCCTGGTTTGACAAACAAATCATCAAGACAACAGTCACTTAGGCATCGTTCGGAGCCAAATTCCCACTCGTGGGAGTCTGTTTCGGTTAGATATTCCCCGGTAGTCTCAACACTTTCAGAAGCATGTACTCGCTCACTGGAAAGTTCATGGGTACGTCGATCGTCATTGTCGAGTGAGCCAAACCCTAATCCAAGATACTTCAGAGTTTGGAAAGTTTCTATGGGTTCTCTTCAACCAGTTTTATTTTTTCCAAGGCCACTAGTACCATCATAGCCTTTAGCCTTCATGATATTGTAACCCTTGCCATATTTCTGGACTGGTAGTGGAGGTAGTGAGACTGTATCCTTGCAGATCCATCTTGTGATGTCAGTAAGATCTTCATCACTCATGTCTCCCCACTTGATGAAAACTGTATTCGGTGGAACTTTGATTATTTCTTGCGGTTCCATTTTGAAACATGGTCGACCATATATCTTTGGAGGAGTAGGTATTGTAGTTATGTTGTATGTTGTATTTAGTTTGAACTCTCCGCAGCCGAGGTCCTGGATTTTATCAGTTGATTCGGGCTTAGGGTTGGTGGAGGGTTGTGATATGTCAGAAGATGTGGATGGAGTGGATGTGGAAGATGACCCGAGCATGGAAGGGTCGATGTATTTGGACGAGGAGCCAGGTGCTTCCCGGTTAATAGGTACTTGGTTTTCAGAGATACCCCTTAAATTGGTGCAATATTGGAAAGGGTCAGGGTCTCCGTATATTGTGATTTCTGTACCGTCAAAAGGGAACTTGAGGCATTGGTGGTATGTTGATGGAACGGCTTTCAAAGCGTGGATCCATGGACGGCCAAGTAAAATGTTATATGGTAGTTCCAAATCCAGGACCTGGCAAGTTGTGTCGACAATGAGTGGTCCCACTCTAATAGGGAGAGAGATAACACCTCGCGAAGAGCGTTCCTCGTCATCATATGCTTTGATCACTATGCTTTTTGTTGGGTCTACACATGCATCAAAGAATCCAAGAGCCTTAACCAGTTTAAGGGAGCATATATTCAACCCTACTCCGCCATCTATTAAAACCCATCTAACCTTGTGCTTGTGAACAAAAACTTCTATGTGTAACGCATCATTGTGATTGGTTTTTGATGATGAGTAATCCTGATCTGAGAACGTGACATGGTGCGGCGTGGTGAGATATCCCACCATAGTTTCAAACTGATTGACATCGATGTCCTTTGGGACCGACGACTCTAAGAGAGTTTTATCCAGGATTTCTTTGTGTGCGGGAGAAATACGAAGCAGCTCAAGGATAGATATTTGCGCAGGAGTCTTTCCTAGTTGGTCAATGAGATTGAACTAACTTTTCGGTTTTCCCTGTTGTGGGGTTAAGATAGGTTTTGGTTGTTTAGCTGATGGAGCTGGTTGTGATTGCTTAGCAGATGGGCCTCCTATAATAATCTTGGCTTGTCTAGGGGGAGGCGGATCAGCTATAGTGACCTTGCCACTTCGCTTAGTAGCATTGCACTGTGGTGCTCTCTTGATCGTGATGGTGTGGATGTACTCCTCGTTTGTTCTAACATTATTTATTATTGGTCCCCCAGAGTAATCATACTTGGCTCGGGTGAAGTTAGCTTGGTTTTGTGGACCTAAAGTGGAAGCATTATGGGGACCATGATCCTGCAGTGGATTCTTGTGTATAGTATGATCTGAGTTGGAATTGAATTGCGATCCACCTACTTCAATAGTGCGATTGTCAATAAGGTCTTGAATTACGTTTTTCAGTTGTCTACAGTTGGAGGTTGTATGCCCTTTGACCCGATGGTATTCACAAATTGCATTGTCATCCCACCATGCTGGTTTGAATTGTCCGGGGTCATAAGGTTTTATTTTCGGAAGTGTGATGACCCCATGTTGGATGCATTTCTTGAGGACGTCTGCAATGGGTTCACCTAAATTGGTGTATGTGCGACCCCTAGGGAATTATCTTGGTTGACGATATTGTCCTTGACGGTTTTGACCATTTTGACTATTCAAAGGAGTATTGGGGGGAGGTGTCAATTTCGTTGTTGGTCTATTTTGTTGTTGTACCCCTTTCAGAGCCAATATGGGACTTGCAGTCTTGGCGTCTACAACACCATCGTTTGTGACATGTTTATTCTTGACCCAATATTTTTTTTTGTCAGCGGGTGTGTTGGTGTTTGTATTTTTGGAGCCATACCTCAGTTCTCCCTTTGCAATAAGGGCTTTCTCAATTTGGACCCCTTTTTCCACTAATTCTGTGAAGGTTGTGCAACAATGTATTTGTAATGCAAATTTGAGGGGCCCTAGAAGTGTTTGGACAAACATGTCGACCTTTTCCCGTTCAGGAATGTCAATGTGACATCGACTAGCTAGGCTTCTCCATTTTTGGAAGAACGGGATAAATGTCTCACCCGACTCTTCTTGTGTGAGATTGCACAAGCTAGTGATAGAGGTGTCCATGTCAATATTGTATGCGTAATTTTTTATGAACCTTCTTTTGAGCTCATCCCATGATTGGATATCTTTTTGCGTTGAAAACCATTCAAGGGCTTGACCTGCCAAACTTTTGGAAAAGAGTCTCATCAGGTATGTGGGTTCGTAGGCGATATCCATACAGTTAGTTGCGAATTCGCGAAGATGTTCAATGGGATTTGTCTTGCCTTTATATTTAGTGAAGTTGGGGGACACATATCCTGGCGGAAATGCGGGCATACATAAGTTTGTGTTGAATGGGTATACGTCCAAGTCATATGATATTTCAGATTTCCCGCCTGTAATGAGCATGTTTTGCATTTGCTTCGCCATATCCCGCACTGTTGCTTTGAGTTCATCTATGGTGGGGTCATTTACATTTCCATACATTGGGTTTCCTGGTACACCATGTGTTCCTGTGTGAGTATAGGTGTATTGTGGCGGTATGGGTTGTTGTGGTATGTATGATGTGTGTTGTTGGTATTGGAAGTTGTGGTTAGGTGTATGTTGATGAGTGTGAACGTTGGATGAATATGTTGGAATGTGTCCCCCAGCTATGCGTGTCATTATTTGGGGGATGTTGTGACCATGAATGTTATGATGTATTAACGATGTCATGGGTTGAGTTATTTGGCCACTTTGTGTGAATTGTTGATTTTGGGCACATTGGCAGTTGTACCTTGGGAGGTAGTGACATTTGACTGTGTTGTCGTGTTAACGTTTTGTTGTTGTCCTTGTATAAAGATACGTCTTGTGGCTCCTCCCAAAGGATGTTGTGAACTACTACTGAATGCTTTTGTTGAAGTTGTGTTCATGGTAGTAGATGTAGTTGTCAAGGGGGAGTTGTGATGACTTGATGATGCCCCTGTGGTATTTGTTGTTGTGATGACAGGAGGATTGGAATGATTTGTCGATGATGTCACGGAACCAAGAGTGGTTGTATTTAATTGGGGTAGTGTTGTGGATGTTGTGGATGATTGTGATCCCCCAATAGATGTAGCATTTATTGTATTGGAGATGTTTGGGATGTTGGATGTGGTATGCAATGTCGTTGTGTCAAAAGGGATGTTGCTTGTAGTATTTAGAACTTGACCACTGTGTGAGATGTTGTGAACATTGTTGGCATTAGGATCATGTAATGTGTTAATGTCAAATCCTGGTGGTAACCTAGCTCCTTCACTCAAGAGCATAGCTACGAATCTGTCCCTGTCGTGACGTGCTATTGTTTCAGCCAACTGGTAGGCCTCTGGGTCTTGTGTCAATGCTTCTATGTGTTCTTTAAGAAGTTGACCGTTTTCATCTCTTTGCATGTAGCACTCGAATGAGTTGTTAGGTAAGGATTGTGTTGTCACTAGAGGCTGATTGTCTAGATTGGTAAAGGGATCATTCGCGGTCCAGTTTGAGTCATGTGGAGGACTGTTGGGATCTTGCATGAAGTTTTCCATTTGTCTTTTTTGCTTTTGAAGTCTGGTTTCGACCATAAATGAGCTTGCTCAAAGGGGATGTCCACTAAATGCAAGTATGACACTAGGTGAAATCTAAGGTTCAAATTGACGACTAAAATGACCACTGTTTTTTGGATTTTTGTGAGTAAGGTATGTAATGTGGATGCAATGTAAGATGAGGCTATCTAAGCACTTCTAAGCTTGAACTTTATTTTCGATTTGGATTGCTAGAGGACTTTGTTGTTAATGACAAGGTGACAAGATGACTAATGAGTCTTCCTAACTAGACTTTTGAGTTGGAAGAAATCTCACAAAAGAGGACAATGACTAAAAGGATGTTTGATAACTTGGTCCAAAAGGGTCTAATTTCAAAAACAATGATTTTGCCAAGGGGTGCTTAAGATTTTCCTACTCCTAAGTATGCAAGATATGAGCCTAGGGACACGTAATGTTAAATGTATGATACTAAATGGGGTGAGGTATGAAACCTAAGGTGATCAATGCAAGCTAAGGGACAAAACTTTGAGCAATTTCAAATTGGGTTTCTGGCAGAATCCTTCTGATGACAGAGTTTGACAAATGGTTGACAGTTTGGAGGTCTCTGGTTTTGACTGTGTAATTGAAAAATTTTGACAGGCAGATGCGTCTCAGTTTGGCAATTGCGTCGCAGTTAAACAACTGCGGTTCAGTTTTTCACTTGCGGCTTTCTGACTGTCAGATGCGTCACGGTTTAACAGATGCGGCTTTCAGGGTAACAGATGCGTCGCTTCGCCTACAGATGCGTTGTTTAGAACTTCAGATGCAGTTTATCAGAGCAGTTGTGTTTCAGAATGTCAGTTGCGGTTTGACAGATATGACAGTTTTGTTTCAAAGTGATTTTCATGGTATGTTGATGGAAGTTTTTGATCTGTTTGATGACTATTTTGTTTGGACTGTGACAAAACCATAATGCACTTGACAAACACAGCGTTTTAAGGGATAACCAAACACACATGAGATAAGCACAATCCTAGAAAGGCCACTAGGCCTTGGGTTTGTATACTTGATATAGCCCACCAGTTATACCCCGGATTGATGATGAACACCTTTCCTTCTCGAGAGCGGATAGCTTAGAATTTGGTGGCAATGGCTCCCCTCCACGGCTCATTAACGTCATTCGAGCACACCAAATTCGGATTCATTGGGTAGTGACATCCCAAGAATTGCTATCTCTACTCAAGGGGATCAGTAGTGAGTAATCTTCGGGCATGATA
>VDFB02373365.1:205884533-205918719 GCA_007258455.2 Sequoia sempervirens
TCTATCTCCTATTAGTTGTTTCCTCATGAAAATATTTTGTTTAATACACTCCAAAATTTTAATGAAGTCCACCTTAAAATTTTAGAATGACTCTTTCGTACACTCAAAATGGAATTTCCCTTTTTTGATCTGATTGGAATACATAAAATGCTCACATTGTTTGCAGTATTGGAAAAGGACATTGTCTCCTCTTAGTTATTACCTCATGAATTTTATTTTTTTCATATGCTCCAAAAATGTAATGAAGTCCACCTTCAATTTTAAGAACAACTCTCTGGTACACCCAAAATGGCATTTCCCTTTTTTTATCTGATTGGAACAGATAAAATGCTCACATTGTTTACAATGTTGGAAAACACACTGTCTCCTCACAGTTATTTCCTCATGAAAAGGTTTTGTTTCATATGCTCCAAAAATGTAATGAAGTCCACCTTCAAATTTTAGAACAACTCTTTCTTACACTCAAAATGGCATTTCCCTTTTTTCATCTGAATGAAATAGATAAAATGCTCACATTATTTGCAGTGTTGAAAAACACACTATCTTATCTCAGTTGTTTCCTCGTGAAATTTATTTGTTTATTACGCTCCAAAAATTTAATTAAGTCTACCTTCAATTTTTAGAACAACTCTTTTGTACACTCAAAATAGCATTTCCATTTTTTCATCTGATTGGAATAGATAAAATGCTCACATTGTTTTCAATGTTGGAAAACACACTTTCTAAATTCATGTGAGCTTGGAAGGGAGTGGCAAGTGTTTGAAAGCTAAATTAGAATGGCCATTCTCCATACCATAACACATGTGATAGGCGTGGGTAGCGAGCTAGTAGGTATTGTGAAGAATTGAATGGCTTTTCACTCTGCTTCAACTTCTAAATCCGTACAACTCCCTTCTGAGCATGCATACATAGTAGGAGTGTAATGAAAGTGTTGACAACACAAGGGAAGACAACTGAGAGGGGGGATGAATCAGTTGTCACATAATTTCAAACTTATTAAACTTATTAACCTTATTTTCAGATATGATCAATAACCATGAAAGCATAAATCAACAACACATCAGAAACATACATAGCACCAAGATTTTTTACATGGAAACCCTATTAGTGGAAAAACCATGGTGGAGGTCAGTCCACAAGATTATACCCTGTTAAAAGGATAAATAAATGTGAATGGGGAATGCACATGCATTCAAGCACACTACCTAGACCTCATTACTCAATTAAAACAAGGATTACCACCCAAGGAAGGCTCGCTGTATTATAGAAAGATTCAAATTACATCTGTAGGGATTTGAACTGAAAAAATAGCATCTGCTAATGCTTTATTATAGTTCTGGTAAAGCACATGAACACTTATTCACTCTTCTTCACTCTTCTTCACACTCTACTCTACCTTTGAATGATTTAGAACATTATTTGCACACACACCACCTTCATATGGAATAAACAATCGCTCATGTATATCCACAACAAGAAATTACATCACTACATGTCGGCTTCAAAAAAATAATAAAATGATAACAAACTGTCAGCCTAAAAAAAAAAATTCCAATGCAAATCGACCAAGGTCACCCACAACATAGTGAAGACTAAAAACAAAATACTCAACCATAAAACACCTTCAAAAATTATTCCTCGAAGATCCACAACACGCTTCAACACCCTGTCAGCCAAGAACATGAAAAACATGAACATGTAAGAGAAAATATCCAATCACGAGCACAATGATCAATTCAAACATGTAACACAGATAGAGCATGATCTAGAAACATCCACAAACATCATGAATCACCAAAGAGGCATCCACAATAATTGAACTTACTAAAATCACCTCATCTTCATTCAAAAAGACCAACTAAAGCAACAAAATGACTATCAGAACACAACTGCTCATAACTCGATCAAATCTTCACGTAGATCTCTAAAACTTAACATGGATAAACTAGATATACTCAACAAAAAACCCTTTAATCCAAAACCTTTGATCATCAACGTACTGAACTAACCAACATACTGAACTTCACCTCACCACTAACAACCTGTAACTTACTTTATTACAATCTTCTCAATATCCTCGACATATACAACTTCTAAAGTCTTCAAGGCCAATAGTGTTGACTTCAATGACAACCACATATCAGCAACACAACCACAACATCCAAAAATCTCCCCCTTTGGCATTGATGGCAACACATGATGTGAAAAACACCATCAACACAACTATCTTTAGCACTTACTCCCCCTTAGGTTTTGACTCTTTCTTCCTCAATTGTTTTATACAACTCTTCTCCCTAGATAATTCACAATTTTTCACATGACTCTTCTCCTCCTTTGGAATCAATGACAAAGATCTCTTTTCTCCACACAAGCTCTGAACCACATATCTAAACATCTAACTACTCCCCCTGAGTAGTAGCCACCACAACGTCAATTTTGATCAAGATATGACTATGAAATGCATGGACTAATGCAAATCAATGCATCTTAGTTCTGATTAGGAGGGGTAATCACCCCTAGCTTCCCTCTTAGATACTCAAAAGTATCCTTAGGCAATGGTTTTGCAAAGATGTCTGTAATTTATTCCTTAGTAGGCACATACTCCAATCTAACTTCCTTTTAACTCACCTTCTCTCTCAAAAAGTGAAACTTGATAGATATATGCTTGGTCTTTGAATGCAGCACTGGATTCTTAGAAATGTTAATTTCGCTTGAATTATCATAGAATATAACAATAGGTTCATCATACACAACTCTAATATCTTTCAACATCTATTTCATCCACAATACTTGAGTACAATTGTTAGCAATAGAAATGTATTTTTTCTCTACAGTAGATAAAGAAATGGAATTTTGCTTCTTACTTAACCATGAAATCAGATTCTTACCCAAGAAAAATGCACCACCACTAGTACTCTTTCTATCATTCACATCACCTGCCCAATCAGCATTAGTAAAGGCACTCAAAGTAAGATAATCATATTTAGGATACCATAGGCCAAAATCAACTTTCCCCTTCAAGTATCTGAAAATCCTCTTCACAACAGTTACATGAGATTCCTTAGGATCAACTTAAAATTTTGCAACAATGCATACAACATTCATGATATCAAGTCTAGTTTGAGTCAAATAAAGAAATCCACCAATCAATGATCTATATCTAGTCTGATTTTCTTTAAGAGAATCACCATCTTGTGTCAACTTGCATCCGGTCACCATAGGTGTACCAAGTGGCTTTGAATCTACCACACCAAGCCTCTTTAGCAATTCTTTCACATACTTGGACTAAGATATGAAGATCCCTTTATCTAACTGAGTAATTTGCAATCCCAAAAAGAATTTCATCTATCCAATCATAGACATCTCAAACTCATTTTTCATCTCATCAGAAAAATTCATGCACAAACCATCATCTCCTCAAAAAATGATATCATCAACAAAGACTTCAACAATCAAATATTTATCATGATCAATCTTGAAATACATATTACTATCAGCAGTACCTTTATTGAATCCAAGCTTCAACAAATAGTTGTCCAATTGGGCATACCATGCTCTTGGGGCTTGCTTAAGTCCATACAATGCTTTCTTTAACCGAAAAACCATAACTCCCTGATCAGTCAATTGAAATCCATCAGGTTGCTCAACATACACTTCTTCTTCCAATTCACCATTTAAAAATGTTGACTTGAAATCCATCTGATAAACCTTGTAGTTTTTGTAAGCAACATAAGCAAGAAATAATCTCACAGATTCAATCCTAGCAATAGGGAAAAAGTCTCTTCAAAGTCAATTCCTTCCATCTAAGAATATCCTTTACACACCAGTCTTTCTTTGTTTCTAACAACTTCACCTTGCTCATTTAGCTTGTTTCTAAAGACCCATTTAGTTCCAATTACATTTTTGTTTTTAGGTCTAGGAACAAGAATCCATGTATTATTCTTCTCAATTTTTTGTAGTTATTATTTCATTTCTTCCACCCAACGTTCATCTTTAAATGCTTCATTGACATTACTAGGCTCGGTCTTTGAAATCAAATAGTATTCTTCTAGAATTTTTCTCCAAGTATGAACACCTTTGTTCTTATCACCTATAATATGATCTTTTGAATGATTTAGTCTTACATACCTTGGAGTCTTAGGATGTTCTTGAACTTATGGCTCTTGTGATCTCTCTTCTGCACTTTCACTTGTTCCTTCCTCTTGATTTTCTTGATTCACCTGAATGATATGAACTTGATTTTGAGTCTAAACTTTCTTTCCTATGATTGAACTATTATTTTGATCATCTAAATCATATCCATAGGTTCTATATGGTCTATCTATGTCTTCATCAACCTTGACATTTGCATTTTCAACTACTTTCCTTAATCTCTTATTGTAGCACCAGTAGGCCTTGCTTTTAGTAGAATAACCAAGAAAGATTCCTTCATCACTCCTAGCATCAAGCTTTCCTATATCTTCACCTCTTTTGATATATCATCTACTCCCAAAATTTTTGAAATATCTAATAGTAGTCTTATGACCAGATCATAGCTCAAAAGGGGTCTTACCAGTATCACCTTTGACTTGTACCTGAATGATAATGTAAATAGCAGTACTCATAGCTTCTCTCAAATAGATATCAAGAACATTTCCTTCCACCATCATAGTCCTAGCAACATCTTGAACTGCCATGTTCTTCCTTTCCACAACTCCATTTTGTTGAGGGGCCCATGGGGCAAATAATTGTCTCTTTATCCCATGCACTTCACAAAAATAATTAAACTAATGGGAAGTGAATTCACCACCTCTATCTGATCTCAAACATTTAATCTTCAAACCTATCTCTGTCTCAATCATAGCCTTAAAAATCTTGAATTTCTCCAGAGCTTCAAATTTCTCCCTTAATAAAGTAACCCACATCAATCTAGAGTAATCATCGATAAGTAACATGAAGTACCTATCTCCTTGTAAGCTTTTGACTCTAGAAAGACCACACAAATCAGTATGAACAAGCTCCAACACTTCATTTCAACAATGTTGTTTGCTTCGAAATGAAATTCTAGTTTGCTTCCCTAACTGGCATTCTTTGCATATAGTATTAGTTGTTGGTGTAATTAATTAATTAATTATTACACTAGCATAAGTTAACTTAGGTCTTG
Organism: Sequoia sempervirens; assembly: GCA_007258455.2. NCBI lineage: Eukaryota > Viridiplantae > Streptophyta > Pinopsida > Cupressales > Cupressaceae > Sequoia > Sequoia sempervirens. Next base: position 205,889,677 of record VDFB02373365.1, read on the forward strand.
CATTTAATCATTTAGTCCTAGGTTGCAATCATTTAATAAATGGGATAATATTCCCTTTCCTAGTTTGTGGGATAAGATTCCTTCTAGAACTTATCTCATCATTTAATGATCATATAGATAGGGTTCACATGTTGTCACATGTTGTTAGATCAAGACACATGGCAACATCTCATGCATATTAGGGTTTACCTCTTGCATATATAATTAGGCATCTTGTTCATTTGTAATATATCAATCAGATATCATATCATATCAATATCATTTTCATCATATCAATAGAATCTTTAATCAGCATTCCATTGTTGCAACACTTCTCTTTGTGGTTGATTATCTTTCATGGCTAAAGTCCTTCATTGAAGATTCTGGAGCTTCAGGGGCTGTGCAATCTATCATCTCAACATGGTATCAGAGCTATTCCATTGAAACATCAACCCTAGATCCAGGAAGTTAGAATGCGAGATTCTTTGTAGGCTTGGAGTTTTATGTTGCTGGCTAGTTGGTTCTACCCAAGAGCCAAGCTGATTTTTGGTACAGATCAGGCTCTCTCCGACCTCTCCATTGTGTCCAAAAGGCCTCAAAACCCATAGATCGCCTATCCATTCGTCAAAATCAGAGACATATCATCCGGGAGCCTTCGAGGTATTATCTAGGGTTTGCAATTTTTTGTACTTTCCATACAATTTTGCAAAAAAAAATCTTCCCTCTCTATCGTCCATAAAGGTAATTTTTTTTTAGAAAAATCAAAAAAATATTTGGCTATTTTCGGCATTTTTTTTTTATAGTTCCGGCAAAAATTTCATCCTACATAGTTCGACCTGCAATTTTATTATAAGGTCGGCAGAAAAATTTATTTCACAGGCTATAGTTTTTGGTCGGTCGACATTCAATATTCTATCGGCTTTTATTAAATTATTTGAATTGCAATTTTTGCAATATTCAAATATTTTTTGTCGGCATATCCACCGATAGACCATAGACCTCGACGACATCCTCTGCATAATCCTCTGCGTCATCTGCCACCGACCGTTCATTTCCTGGATCCCATCCGTCAAGATCACCGAACACCAACTTCCAGTCACCGATGCTCTCCACTCTCCATTCTGGAAACCATCCCATCACCTGCCAAAGATTGTAGCCCTTGCACAGGTCCTATCCATGACCGAGGGCCCCTCTATCCCGAGTGGTGGCTCCTTCACCGACTGCGCCACCAATCTTGCCACCCGTCTGCCACCCTGCCACTGCTAATCCAGTGGTGGGTTTTTTTAAACTGCCAACTTGCCCCACGGTCATATGAGCGACTGGGGGCAAAATTTTTTTTCCCTAGGGTGCTACATTCTTGCACCTAGTTAGCCAGTCCACATCCAATCAGGCAGAAATCTTCCGAAGGTCGTATCTTCCACATACGATATCAAAAATTCACAAATGATATACCGTTGGAAAGCTATTGAAGTCTACTTTTTAGTGGTACACTCTATTTCTCAAGATTTTTCTATCATCAAATATTAAATTCAACTGAATTCAACCCTCCATTCTAGACTCAAAAGTGCATATCTTCGCATCAAATTGTCGGATTTCAGAGATTCCAGCGGCATTCAAGAGATATTTCAGTGCATTTTTCATCACTCTAGTCACCTTCTTTGGTTTCAGCTCCAGGTATCTTTTTTTTTGGTTTTTTGATTCTTGAGACATCCTGAAGATTGAAGAAGAATTGCTTGATCTCGAAGGCATATTCTCAGTTGCATATATATTTGGAGGTCTTCTATTTTCTTTTGAAGGTCCGTGTCTTTGTTTTCTTTAAGAAATCTTCATTGTAGGGCTTGCATATTACTCTCCTTCTTTGGTTATGTTGCACAAGGGTAACTATCAGCAATGGTGAGATGGGATCTACCACCATCTTCATTCACATGATTTGTTCCCATATCTATTTGGTATAGTTTCTCATCTGAGTGAAGGTATTCATGAACTTGCTTGGAGTTGCAGCAGGTACATTATTTTGGAGATCCTTGAGATGCAAGTTGATTGCGATGTTTTGAGATCTATTGATCATTGTGATTGTCCTCACATTCTTTGGACTAAGCTTTGGGAACTATACGGAGATTCAGATACTCCACCATTCCATGATGATCATGCTTCAGAATGTCATTCTTCAGATCAAGTACCCCATGATGCTATTGTTGTGCAAGAAGTTGATTACCTTGATCCTTCCAAAGAGGTTGACAAGGTCCATTTCCGTGCTTCTTCTTCATCAGAGACAATTGGTATCCCTTCATGTTTAGTGATTCCTTGTATAGAATCATTGATTGAGGCTTCCACCATCATCTCTATCCATCAGGACACATTATTTTTTTAGACTTGACATCATAGGATGGATTTGTTTCATGTATCACTGCCTTGGCCACTTCTACAGGTTTGGAGGAAATTCTTGAGGGGATATCACTCCTCTATTCAGATTTCACTTTGGAGAGTTGTTTTAAGTCTCCTCATTTCTTTGTCTCAACCTTGATTGGGAATTTAGAGACCATCTTGGAGGTGCTTGGTTTCTCTTCAGAGATTTCATATCTGAGACTTCTTCCTTGTTATTCCATTCAGGATTTGAGGTTTCTTCAGTATCCACCATTGGATTTACTTCAGACTTCCTTCAGTGGTTTTGAGGACACTTCATTCAAGGGGGGCTATCAAGTCTCCATCACATCCATCATATCCATTCTATCTTTTTCTTTGGATATTGTTCAGCATCAATTTCTGCATCATCCTAGTTTGTCACCCTCTTCATTGATTATGGCATCTTCATCAGGAAAGGATACATTTGAGCAGAGTTCAGAGACGTCATCAACATCCATCTTCATCCTTCCTTCCTTCAATTCCTATCCGGAATGGGAAGCATCTTGCACTTGCATTTGGTTTTGTTTCTTCCGAAAGGGAGACAAGTTGTTTGCCAACATTGGATCTTGTTCTGTCTTCAGACACTTACCTTTTTTGCAGGTAATATCATCTTCTGGGAGGGCTATATTGTCTCTCTCTTTCCTCCCTATGGGGGGGTTTTTGATTGTATTGTATCCATGTCATGAATGGTGTGCTTGGGAGGTATTTGGGAGTCCTCCATCCTTCCCATCCTATCTCACATTTATGCATTTTCATCTCCTTTTTGGGGAGGGGTTTTGTTCCTTCTAGGTTTTCCCCTTTTCTTCAGTTGTGGGAGATTCTCTACATCTTCATGTACATGGGTACCTAACATGGCCTCATATCCGAGACCCATCATCATCATCATCATCTTGCATAATCATTGCATTTTCCTCCCTAAGTTGCACTTATGGGGGGATGCTGGTGTAATAAATTAATTAATTATTACACTAGCATAAGTTAACTTAGGTCTTGCATTTAATCATTTAGTCCTAGGTTGCAATCATTTAATAAATGGGATAATATTCCCTTTCCTAGTTTGTGGGATAAGATTCCTTCTAGAACTTATCTCATCATTTAATGATCATATAGATAGGGTTCACATGTTGTCACATGTTGTTAGATCAAGACACATGGCAACATCTCATGCATATTAGGGTTTACCTCTTGCCTATATAATTAGGCATCTTGTTCATTTGTAATATATCAATTAGATATCATATCATATCAATATCATTTTCATCATATCAATAGAATCTTTAATCAGCATTCCATTGTTGCAACACTTCTCTTCATGGTTGATTATCTTTCATGGCTAAAGTCCTTCATTGAAGATTCTGGAGCTTCAGGGGTTGTGCAATCCATCATCTCAACATGGTATCAGAGCTAGTCCATTGAAACATCAACCCTAGATCTAGGAAGTTGGAATGTGAGATTCTTTGCAGGCTTGGAGTTTTATGTTGCAGGCTAGTTGGTTCTACCCGGGAGCTAAGCTGATTTATAGTGTAGATCAGGCTCTCTCCAACCTCTCCATTGTGTCCAGAAGGCCTCAAAACCCATAGATCGACTGTCCACTCATCAAAATCGGAGACATATCATCCAGGAGCCTTCGAGGTATTATCTAGGGTTTGCAATTTTTTGTACTATCTGCACAATTTTGCAAAAATAAATCTTCCCTCTCTGTCATCCATCAAGGTAAATTTTTTTTAGAAAAATCAAAAAAATATTTGGCTATTTTGGACTTTTTTGTTTGTATAGTTCCGAAAAAAATTTCATCGTACACAGTTCGACCTGCAATTTTATTATAGGGTCGGCAAAAAAATTTATTTCACAGGCTATAGTTTTTGGTTTGTCGACATTCAATATTCTATCAGCTTTTATTAAATTATTTGAATTGCAATTTTTGTAATATTCAAATATTTTTTGTCAGCATATCCACCGACAGACTGTAGACCTCGATGACATCCTCTGCGTCATCCGCCGTCGACTGTTCATTTCCTGACTCCCGTTCGTCAAGATCATCGACCACTAGCTTCCAGTCACCGGTGCTCTCCACTCTTCATTCTGGCGACCATCCTGTCACCTGCCGAAGGTTGTAGCCCTTGCCTCAGTCCAATCCATGACCGAGGGCCCCTCTATCCTGAGCGGTGGCTCCTTCGTCGATTGCGCCACCAATCTCGCCACCCGTTTGCCACCTGACTACCGCTGATCCAACGGTGGGTTTTTTTAAACTGCTAGCTTGCCATGTGGTCATATGAGCGACTGGGGGCCGAAATTTTTTTTCCCTAGGGTGCTAGATTCTTGCACCTAGTTAGCCAATCCACATCCAATCAGGCAAAAATCTTTCGGAGGCCGTATCTTCCACATACAATATCGAAAATTCACAAATGATATACCGTTAGAAAGCTATTGAAGTATACTTTTTAGTGGTACACTATGTCTTCAAGATTTTTCTATCATCAAATATTAAATTCAACTAAATTCAACCCTCCATTCTGGACTCAAAAGTGCATATCTTCACATCAGATTGTCGGATTTCAGAGATTCCAGCGGCATTCGAGAGATATTTCAGTGCATTTTTCATTAGTCTAGTCACCTTCTTTGGTTTCAGCTCCAGGTATCTTTTTTTTTGGTTTTTTGATTCTTGAGACATCTTGAAGATTGAAGAAGAATTGCTTGATCTCAGAGGCATATTCTCAGTTGCATATCTATTTGGAGGTCTTCTATTTTCTATTGAAGGTCTGTGTCTTTGTTTTCTTGGAGAAATCTTCGTTATGGGGCTTGCATATTACTCTCCTTCTTTGGTTATGTTGCACAAGGGTAACTATCAGCAATGGCGCGATGGGATCTGCCACCATCTTCATTCACTTGATTTGTTGCCATATCTATTTGGTATAGTTCCTCATCCAAGTGAAGGTATTCATGAACTTTCTTGGAGTTGCAACAGGTACACTATTTTGGAGATCCTTGAGATGCAAGTTGATTGCGATGTTTTGAGATCTATTGATCAGTGTAATTGTCCTCACATTCTTTGGACTAAGCTTTGGGAACTATACGAAGATTCAGATACTCCACCATTCCCCGATGATCATGCTTCAGAATGTCATTCTTCAGATCAAGTACCCCATGATGCTATTGTTGTGTAGGAAGTTGATTACCTTGATCCTTCTGAAGAGGTTGACAAGGTCCCTTTCTGTGCTTCTTCTTCATCAGAGACAGTTGGTATCCCTTCATGTTTAGTGATTCCTTGTCCAGACTCATTGATTGAGGCTTCCACCATCATCTCTATCCATCAGGACACATTATGTTTTTCAGACTTGACATCACAGGATGGCTTTGTTTCAGGTATCACTCCCTTGGCCACTTCTATAGGTTTGGAGGACATTCTTGAGGGGATATCACTCCTCTATTCAGATTTCACTTTGGAGAGTTGTTTTGAGTCTCCTCATTTCTTTGTCTCAACCTTGATTGGGAATTCAGAGACCATCTTGGAGGTGCTTGGTTTCTCTTTAGAGATTTCAAATCCAAGACTTCTTCCTTGTTATTCCATTCAGGATTTGAGGTTTCTTCAGCATCCACCATTGGATTTGCTTCAAACTTCTTTCAGTGGTTTTGAGGACACTTCATTCAGGGGGGGCTATCAAGTCTCCATCATATCCATTCTATCTTTGTCTTTGGATATTGTTCAGCATCAGTTTCTGCATCATCCTGGTTTGTCACCCTCTTCATTGATTATGGAATCTTCATTAGGCAAGGAGACATTTGAGTCGAGTTCAGAGACATCATCAACATCCATCTTCATCCTTCCTTCCTTCAATTCCTATCTGGAATGGGAAGCATCTTTGCACTTGCATTTGGTTTTGTTTCTTCTGAAAGGGAGACATGTTGTTTGCCGACATTGGATCTTGTTCTATCTTCAGACACTTACCTTTTTTGCAGGTAATATCATCTTCTAGGAGGGCTATATTTTCTCTCTCTTTCCTCCCTATGGGGGAGTTTTTGATTGTATTGTATCCATGTGATGGATGGTGTACTTGGGGGGTATTTGGGAGTCCTCCATCCTTCCCATCCTATCTCAAATTTCTGCATTTTCGTCTCCTTTTTGGGGAGGGGTTTTATTCCTACTAGGTTTTCCCCTTTTCTCTGGTTGTGGGAGATTCTCTACATCTTCATGTACATGGGTACCTAACATGGCCTCATATTCGGGACCCATCATCATCGTCATCTTGCATAATCATTGCATTTTCCTTCCTAAGTTGCACTTATGGGGGGGTGTTGGTGTAATTAATTAATTAAATATTACACTAGCATAAGTTAGCTTAGGTCTTGCATTTAATCATTTAGTCCTAGGTTGCAATCATTTAATAAATGGGATAATATTCCCTTTCCTAGTTTGTGGGATAATATTCCTTCTAGAACTTATCTCATCATTTAATGATCATATAGATAGGGTTCACATGTTGTCACATGTTGTTAGATCAAGACACATGGAAACATCTCATGCATATTAGGGTTTACCTCTTGCCTATATAATCAGGCATCTTGTTCATTTGTAATATATCAATCAGATATCATATCATATCAATATCATTTTCATCATATCAATAGAATCTTTAATCATCATTCCATTGTTGCAATACTTCTCTTTGTGGTTGATTATCTTTCATGGCTAAAGTCCATTGAAGACTCTGTTGCTTCAGGGGCTGTGCAATCCATCATCTCAACATTAGTAGGCTTCACCAACTTAGGAAGATCTCTCACTACCTAAGTAGAACTTATCTTGATAATATTGTCAAAATTTACATGACACATTCTCCTATAGCACAACCAACTTTCATCAACTTGAGCAATCAGACAACTTTTACTAATAGCATTCGAGTGAAAGATGTTACCTTTTATTTTTGTACCTAGAGCAATCACTTTTCCTAAACTCCCCAATATTCTACACCTTCCATTCTTGAAGATTGTATCCCTTGTCAACCATTTGTCCAACACTTAAGAGATTATGCTTCAAACCTTCCACATAAAGAACATCATCAGTATTATTCTTACCATCACAATAAATACATCATTTACCATAGATTACACCAGCGTTGTCATCACCAAATATTACAACACCACCATCATACTTTTCCAGGCTCACAAATTTTATTTTATCACCTATCATGTGATGAGAGAATCCACTTTCAATCACCCATTCATCTTTCTCTTCAACTCTGGCTGCTAGAGCTTTCTCCACATTTGTACAACTAGCAAATTCAATAAACATAGGATTATTTTCCTTGATAGCAATAAATACCCATTCATCTTCACTTGCATTCCCTTTATCAAATTCATCATATGTCACACCTTCATCAGCAGTATAATAACACTTTCTTTGCATTCTAGGCTTGTTATGTATTGACTTAGGAACTCTTTCCAGACACCTTGATGCAAAATGACCTATCTTATTACAAGAAAAACATTTAATAGGAAATTTCCCTTTATACGTACCTTCTCCTTTGGCTTCTCTTTTGACAATAAGTGCTTCAAGCTCATTCAATTCTCTTTCTTATTTTTCAATATGTCTCATTTCTTCCTCATACTTGAATACCTTTCTAGAAGAAATTTCTCCTAGATCATATCTTTTTTATCTCTTCTGGAAGTATTAGCCTTGAATGCAGATTCTATCTTAGGAAGAGCATCACCAAACTCACTCAATTCAAAAGCAGTAAGCTTACCAATCAACATGTCTTTGGTTACATTTGTTACAGTTCGGAGCTCCTCAATAGTTGTAGCTTTGACTTTATATGCAGTAGGAAAGGATCTAAGGACTTTAGCAACAATCTCTAATTCTTCCAATCATCCACCAGTACATCTGATACCGCACGCAAGTTCATTCACTCTTTGCATAGAAGTAATGTTCTCATCATCACTCATTCTCAACATTTCATATTTCCCTTTCAAACTTTGCAACGTAGCAATCTTCATATTAGCATCACCTTCATACAAAGTTTCCAACTTCTTCTAGATCTCATAAGCAGTCATTAGATCCATAACATTTGTCATCTCAAAATCAATCAAAGCACTCAACAATGCTTCCTTAGCCCCGATAGTACTCTTCCTTAATCTCATTTTGAGTAGGAAAATTTTGTGGAATGATATACCTATTCTTTGTAATTTTCTAGTAGGGTTCACCAATGAATCTCAGATGACACTCCATTCGAGCTTTCCATAGAGAATAATTTGTTCCATCAAATCTCAGATTGTCCTTCTTGTAGTTCCCCATCCCAGATCACCTCAATGTGTTAAACTTCTTCTAAGGAACATACTCTGATACCAATTGTTGGGAACAAAAGCTTAGACAATTTAGAGGGGGGTGAATCAACTGTCACAGAATCTCAAACTTATTAAACTTATTAACCTTGTTCTCATATTTTATCAATAACCATTAAAGCATAAATCAACAACACATCAGAAACACACATAACACCAAGATTTTTTTGTGGAAACCCTATTAGGGGAAAAACCACGGTGGAGGTCAACCCACAAGATTATACATTGTTAAAAGTATAAAGATATGTGAATGGGGAATGCACATGCATTCAGGTGCACTACCTAGATCTCACTACTCAATTAAAACAAGGCTTACTACCCAAGGAAGACTCACTATGTTACAGAAACATTCAGATTACATCCACAGGGATTTGAACTAAAAAAATAGCATCTGCTAATACCTGATTATAGTTTCGATTAAGCACATGAAAAATTTTGTACTCTTCTTCACTCTTCTTCACACTCTACTCTACCTTCAAATTATTTAGAACATTAGTCATGCACACACCACCTTCAAATGGAATAAACAATTTCTCATATATATCTACAACAAGAAATTACATCGCTACATGTCAGCTTCAACAAAATAATAAAATGATAACAAACTGTTGGTCCAAAACAATAAATAATTTCCAATGCAAATCAACCAAGGTTGGCCAAAACATAGTGAAGACCAAACAAAAAATACTCAACCATGAAACACCTTCAAAAATTATTCCTCGAAGATACACAACAAGCTTCAACACCCTATCAGCCAAGAACATGAAAAACATGAACATGCAAGAGAAAATCTCCAATCATGAGCATAACGATCAATGAAGATGTACAACATAGATAGAGAATGATCTAGAAACATCCACAAACACCATGAATCACTGGAGAGGCATCCAAAATAACTGAACTTACTAAAATTACATTATCTTCATTCAAAAACACCAACTGAAGCAACATAATGACTATCAAAAAACAACTACTCATAACTTGATCAAATCTTCACACAGATCTCTAAAAATTAATGTGGATAAACTAGATATACTTGAAAATAAACCCTTTAATCCATAACCTATGATCATCAATGTACTAAACGAACCAACAGACTGAACTTCACCTCACTACTAACAACTTGCAACTTACTTTATTACAATTTTCTCAATATCCTCAACATATACAACTTCTAAAGTCTTCAAGGCCAATAGTGTTGAAATCAATGACAACCACATATCATAAACACAACCACAACATCCAATAGAAAGGAACCTTCAATATTTACCATTCATGTAATTTAGAATTTTATAAGTTGTGCAACACCACATTAGAGTTTTGATGTTTCAATATGCTTTACAGGATCATTATTGGTAAGTTCAACATTTAGTAATTGAGCCTTAAGGTGCATGATATTAGACTTAAAATTTTGAATGCCTTCAAATTCTTACAAATGTTTATTTTCTAATCTCTCAACAACTCTAATTAATCTCCTTTTCTTTTGACAATAAAATCATCTTCTTATCTCTTAATTCCTCTTATAAGTGGTTAATTGTAATCTTGTGTTGTGTTACTTCAGTTTTAGCACTGTTCTAGTGCTTTTGTATCTTCAAGTTGACCATCCATTCATTTTTCCTCATCCCCACTATTCTTACCTATTAACAACTCCCTAGTATTTTCATAGGACTTTCATTTCACTACCTTCTTTTCATCCTTTTCCAATTCTATGTGTTCCATGGAATTCCTCTGTTCAAGAATCTATGAATTTACATGTTCAACTCCACCCATAGCATCACCTCTCACTTTCTTTGCTTGCACAAATTATTGTGCAATTTAAAACCTCTTCAATTTTTCCACTTGTGCATTGCCATTTTCCCATTGCATATATTGCACATGAACCACTTTCCTTGACTTCTCAAGAGATTGAAGGATCTCCTCATTCAATACATTATCCATCTCAGTCACTCTGATCTACTTCTTTTCAATTGTTTTCATAGAAGATTCCTTTTTCATTCCATGCATTCTAGTACTTGCTACCATTAGTCCTGCATTGGAATTTTCCCATTGATAGAACAAATAAAATTCTCACATTATTTGCAATGTTGGAAAACACACTATCCCATACCAATTATTCCCTCATAGAAAGTTTTTGTTTCATAGGTTCCAAAAATGTAATGAATTCCACCTTCAAATTTTAGAACAACTCTTTGGCGATGTAAATATGGCATTTCCCTTTTCTCACTTGAATGGAACAAATAAAATGTTTTCATTATTTGCAGAGTTGGGAAACACACTATCCTATGTCAGTTAGTTCGTTATGAAAAGTTTTGTTTCATTACACTCCAAGAATGTAATTAAGACCACTTTCAAATTTTTGAACAACTCTTTGGTGCAGTTGAAATGGAAATTGACTTTCTTCATCTAATTGGAACAAAAATAATGCTCACATTATTTGCAGTGTTGGAAAACCACTATCTCCTCTTAGTTATTCCTTCATGAAATTTTTTTGTTTCATTATGACCAAGAATGTAATGAAATCCACTTTCAATTTTTTGAACAACTCTTTGGTATAGTCAAAATGGAATTTCGCTTTCCTCATCTGATTGGACCAAATAAAATGCTCACATTATTTGTAGTGTTGGAAAACACATTTTCTCCTCTTAGTTATTACCTCATGAATTTTTTTTATTTTGTATGCTCCAAAAATGTAATGAATTCTGCCATTATATTTTAGAACAAATCTTTGGTGACATAAATATGAAATTTTCCTTTTTTCATCTGATTGGAACAAATAAAATTCTCGCATTACTTGTAGTGTTGGAAAACACACTATCCCATGTCAGTTAGTTCATTATGAAAAGTTTTGTTTCGTTATACTCCAAAAATGTAGTGAAGTCCACTTTCAAAATTTTAAACAAATCTTTCCTACAGTCAAAATGTCATTTCACTTTCTTCATTTGATTGGAACAAATAAAATGCTCACATTATTTGCAGTATTGGAAAACACATTGTCTCCTCTTAGTTATTCCCTCATGAAATTTTTTTGTTTCGTATGCTTAAAAAATGTAATGAAGTCCACCTTCATATTTTAGAACAACTCTTTGTTGACGTAAATATGGCATTTCCCTTGTTTCATATGATTGGAAAAAATAAAATGTTTACATTATTTGTAGTGTTGGAAAGCACACAGTGCCATGCTAGTTAGTTCATTATGAAAAGTTTTGTTTCGTTACAACCAAGAATGTAATGAAGTCCACTTTCAATTTTTTGAACAACTCTTTAATACAGTTAAAATGACATTTCACTTTCTTCATCTGATTGGAACAAATAAAATGCTTGCTTATTTGTAGTGTTGGAAAACAGACTATCTCCTCTTAGTTATTCCGTCATGAAAATATTTTGTTTTGTATGCTCCAAAAATGTAATGAAGTCCACCTTCATATTTTAGAACAACTCTTTGGTGATGTAAATATGGCATTTCCCTTTTTTCATTTGATTAGAACAAATAAAATGATCACATTATTTAGAGTGTTGGAAAACACATTGTCCCATGCCAATTAGTTCATTATGAAAAGATTTGTTTGAGTATTTTGGACCTAAAAAATTAATTTAGTAAACACATTGTCTTGTGTTAGTTATTTTTGTCTAAGAATTTTATTTGCTAGAAACATATATATTGTATGCAGTGTTGGAAAACATAATGTCCCATGTTAGTTAGTTTAGTGCAAGCATTTTATTTGTCCTAAATTATATTCTACATTTATTTTTAAATCATAAGAGGAAATTGAAATCCAACTTTTAGTGTAAGTAAGAGTTGATTTAAATTGTGAAGGTGAATGGACTTCACTACATTCTTACTGTCTACAAAACTAAAGGTTTTCATTAGATTTATGTTGTCTACATTTAATTATGTCAAACTAATAGCTTGTAATTTTCCTAGGAAAAAAATCACCTAAGTTGTCTTGTCCATCAAATCTTTTTCAATAACTTCCCTAATATTATTCTCCTATTTAGAGAGAGCACAATGTTAGAAATTGTGCCTCAACTTATTGGTTTGTGTTTCTACCTTCGCAACATTGAGTTTTTATTCCTTATTGGGGTGACATTGTGATTTCACTAGGACTTTGAAGTCATTCTCCTCGATGTGTCAATAGAACCTCTGTTGGGGTAACTTGAAGTTTTCGAGGGGACTTCTTCTAGGGTCTCCTCGATAGACCAACAAAACTATGTGAGCACGGTGTTAATGGCTCTTGCCGATAGGACTTCATGACATTGATGGGACCCTAAATAAAGTCCCTCCGATGGGTCAATAAGCCAATAGTCTATGGTAGTGACATGGTAGTGGGGACCACATGGAGCAGTATGATCCTCATCAAAGTGACATCCTTATATCGATGGGAGATGATGTATTGTCTCATCGATATGGTGATAATTATATTTTGGTTAATGGTTGTAATTAGAATAATCCAACGACACTTGCTAGTTTGTGCCTCTTGTGGTGGGTCTTGAGTGACTCCCGTAGGAGAGCGGGGATTAGCTAAGTGATGTACGATTTGGAAAATAGTGTGGATGTTGATGTGACTTTGAAAGATCGGGGAGATTTTGGATGTTGTCTCCTTGATGGTTTGACATGTTGTTGACAGTTGAACAGTGTTGAGACCGTTTAAGAACTGAATCGACTAGTTCCTTGTATTGCTTGGAATGTTGTAATTGAACAAATTTTGTATGGAATTTTAACATTCTAAAAATATTGGGCTATGTTGTTTGAATTGAATTGAAGCAAGGTTGATAAGGGAAATGTAATGTTGCTGAAGTAGAAACTATGAATTTGCATTTGGAAGCATACTCTGTAACTTTGTATGTAATCATTATTTATTGTAATACAAAGTGACTTTGCTTGGTGTGTGGGTTTTTCTCCCATAAGGGTTTTCCCATGTAAATCCGGTGTTCATTATGCGATTGTGTTAAATTTTTCTACTTTGTTATTCTGTTAATGTGCATCATAATGAACTATAACTTGAAATTGAATGACATATTTGCATTTATCTTCTAAGAATTGGAATTAGGAAGGCATTTTCGCACTTAGCTTTCCCTTTCAAGTGGTATTAGAGCTTGAATATTTTTGTTATCCTTGTGTGTAGGATGGGTTTTTTGTGCTAATTCTATAGTGGGAGTCTTACAGAGGAAACTGGTAATCTAGATTACAAATTGAGATGGCAAGCACATCAGGAAGAGTAGAAATTGAAAAGTTTAATGGTGGAAATTTTGAGTTGTGGAAACTCAAAATGGAAGACCTATTGGTGGATAGAGATCTCTAGATTACTATATCTAGAACTAAACCATCAGGAATGAAAAAATAAGATTGGGACCTCACTGATAGAAAAGCTAGAGGGTTGATAAGACTATGTCTGGTAGACTCTATTCTCCTAAATGTCCATGAGGAGAAAACTACATCTTCATTATGGAAGAAACTTGGTGATATTTATCATAGCAAGGCATTGGTAAATAAGTTATTCCTAAGGAAGAAGTTATATTCCTTGAATATGGAGGAAGGTGCATTTGTAGTAGACCATATGAATTCATTTAAGATGATTGTTGCTTAGTTAGCATATATAGGTGTAAATATTGATGATGAGGATTGTTGTAGGCTTTTTTTGTGTTCCTTGCCTAACATGTGGGACCATCTGCTGATGGCTATTGGAAGTACAACAACCATTTTCAAAATGGAAGATGTGGTTACTTTATTATTGTCAGAATAAATGTGAAGGAAATCTTCTTAGATGGCCAAAGAGGCTCTCGTTATTCAAGGTAGATCAAAGGATAGAACCAAGAAGAAAGGAAAAAAGTATAAATCCAATTTGGAATGAGATCAAAGTCTCTAGGCAAGAAATCCAAAGTGAACTGTTGGAATTATGGGTAGAATGGACATATTCGAAAGGATTGCAAAGAGGAGAAAAAGAAGAACAACAACAACTCTTCGGATAATGATTCTTATCAAAGCAATGTGGATGCTTTCATTGTTGCCTTGGAAACCCAAGCATCGGATGATGTTTGGTTGATTGTCTTAGGTGCATCTTTTCACATGACATCTCACAGAGATTGGTTCATAAAATATGAAAAGTATGCTGGTGGAAAGGTGTATCTAGAAAGTGACTCATCTCTTGAAATTGTTGGTCGTGGAAGAGTTAGAATTCAATTTCCTAATGGAAGAATCAAAGGAATTGATGGTGTAATGCACATACCAAGTCTGGCTTGTAATTTTATTTTTGTTAGTAAGTTGAATTATGTTGGCGTGCTACTTTCATTCTCGAGTGGTGGCTACAAAATTACTACAAGCTCAGTGGTGTTGGCCAAGGGTGCACGCATTGGCACTTTGTACAATATGGATGCACATGTTATTCAATGTAACAGTTTCTCTACAAAATCAAATAAAGATGCTCGTGTAGGAAAGGAGAATGTTGTTCCTTTGGGTGCAAACTCTTTGGATGTGAAACTCACAATAGAGAAAACCATGTTGTGGCATCATAGACTCAATCACATAGGAGAAAAGGGCTTGAAAGCCTTGAAAAATAAAAAACCTAGTTGAAGGGCTTGATGATTGTAACCTAGAATTTGATTTTTGTGAACATCGCATTTATGTAAAGTAACACCATGTTTCTTTTTATTCTAGTACTCATAAATCTTCTAAAATACTAGATTATGGTCACTCTGATGTATTTGGTCTAGTCAATGTTCCTTCGTTATTGAAGTCTAAATATTATGTTTCATTTATAGATGATTATTCAAGAAGGGAATTTGTAGATTTTTAAAAAATTAAATTAGAAATGTTTAGTTGGTTTAAGGAGTTTAAAAAATTGGTAGAAAATTAGATTGGAAGGAAAATTAAATGCTTGAGGATGGATAATGGCGGCGAATTTTTTTCTACAAATTTTGAAAGTTATTGCAAAGACCATGGGATTAAAAGGCATAAAACTACACCTTACCCTCCATAGCAGAAGGGAGTCCCTAAAAGGTTAAACAAAATAATGATGGAAAGGGCGAGACGTGTGTTGAGCAATGTTGGTCTGGAGCAGAAGTTCTAGGTTTAGGCAGTGGCTACATGTTACTTGGTAAATCAATCTCCCTCTTTGGTGCTTGTGGACAAAATGCATATGGAAGAATGGTCTAGTAAGAAGCCCTCTCTGAGACATATTCAAGTCTTTGGCTATGAGGTGTATGCATATGTGTCAGTGAGAAAAGATCTAAATTGGAGAACAAGGTTGTTAAATGTATCTTCATTGGCTATGGCATTGGTGTGAAAGGATACAATCTTTGGAATCCTATTACTGAGAAGGTAGTATACTTGACAGAAGTGTAATCTTTTGTGAGCTGAAACCTTCTATAGTGGATCTGCAATCAGAGATGAAAGAGAAGGAAAGAGATGTAGTTAAAATTCCTCTAACTCTAGAAAAAGAGGAACTATGAATACCAAGTGTACCTAAATCTGAGGAGAGATCAAGTAGTTTTGAAAGTTCTAAACAAGAAGAAGAACCAAAACCTCATTCTTAGCTTGTGAGGAGATCTACACCTGAACAACCTGAAAGTTATGGATATTTTATGTTGGATTCAAGTTGTGCCTATGCTTTGATTACTAGCACTGATGAGCCTAGGACTATGAAAGAGGCAATTAAAATGTCTAATTCAAATTCATGGTTGGAGTCCATGAATGAAGAAATGGAATCATTGAAAAAGAATGAAACTTGGGATTTAGTACATTTTCCTGAAGGTTGAAAGCCTGTTGGTTGTAAATGGGTATTTAAAAAAAAAATGGTTTGGATGGTAGTGTGGAGAAGTATAAATCTAGGTTGGACACGAAAGGTTATTCCTAGATAGAGGGAATTGATTATGGAGAATTTTTTTTCCTATAGCTAAGCTCACATCTATCAGATCTCTATTGTCACTTGCAACTACCTATGACTTAGAGATTGAGCAGATGGATGTGAAGACAACATTTCTTCATGGAAGTTTGGAAGAAGAAATTTATATATCCTAGCTTGAGAACTTCATTAAAAGAGGTAAAGAAAATCTAGTTTGCAAGTTAAAGAAGTCTTTGTATGGTTTAAAACAATTTCCTAGAATGTGGTACCAGAAGTTTGACACATTTTTGTTATCATTGGGATTTGTAAGATCAAAATTATATCATTGTGTGTATTTTAAATTTGAAAATGATCAGTTACTTATTATAGCCTTATATGTGGATGATATGTTATTCTTTGGGAATAGCAAGGGTATGATTTCTAATTTAAAATCTTAGTTGTTAGCACAATTTGAAATGAAAGATTTAGGTGTAGCAAAGTTTATTCTAGGGATGGAAATCAAAAGGGATAGAGATGGTAGAAAAATTTGGCTCAGTCAAAGTAAATATATCAATGTTGTCCTTTAGAGGTTTAACATGACATATTGTAAACAATTAGTTGTTCCAATGTTACAGGGAATGAAACTATCTATTGAAGATTGTCCAAAATCTCCTAATGAGATGGAGGACTTGACCAAAGTGCCTTATGCAAGTGTGGTTGGTAGTTTAATTTACTTGATGGTCTATACTAGTCCAGATATTTCCCAAGCAATGGGAGTACTTAGTCAATTTATAGCTAATCCAGGAAGGTCGTATTGGTATGTTGTGAAACAAGTCTTGAGATATTTAAAAGGTACTTCTCACTATGCTTTATGTTATCATGGTAACTTGGTTGGGTCACAAATATCTATTAGTATTTGTGGATATGTAGATTATGATTGGATAGGGGAAATTGACAATAAAAGGTCTTCCAATGGATACATCTTCAAGTTATATGGTGGTGCTATTAGTTGGATGAGCAAGCAGCAAGCTATAGTCACTTTATCTACTACTAAAGCAGAGTACATGGTAGTAACACACACCTGCAAGGAAGTTTTTTCACTTAGACGTTTGTGTTCTAATATTGAATTTAATGTAGGACAGATTACTATTTGTTGTGATAGTCAGATTGCTCTTTGTTTGGTGAAAAATCCAACCTCCTAGGCTAGGATGAAGCATATCAATGTTTAGTATCATTTCATTCATGATTTGGTGGAGGATAGAAAGGTTAACCTAGGAAAAGTGGATACTCAGATTCATTGAATAAACTTGTGAGCACAAATAAGTATAGGTGGTGTGCTAGCTAGATGGGCCTTTGGGGCCTATGATATTCAGTAAATTCAAGTTTTGAAGAAGCCAGTAAGTGTTCATCAAGTGGGAGCATGTTGGAAATCATGCCTCAACTTACTAGTTTGTGTTTCTACCTTTGTAGTATTGATTTTTTCTTCCTTATCGGGGTGACATTGTGATTTTTTCAATACTTTGAAGTTAGTCTCCTTGATGTTCTGATAGAACATTCATCAGGGTGACTTGAAGTTTTCGAGAGGACTTCTTCTAGGGTCTCCTTGATGGACTAACAAAATAGTGTGAGTGCGATGTTAATGTCTATTATCCATAGGACTTTATGACATTGATGGGACCCTAACTAAAGTCCCTTCAATAGGTCGATAAGCCAATAGTCTATGGTAGTGACATGGAAGTGGGGACCACATGGAGTGGTATGATCCTCATCAAAGTGATATCATTATATCAATGGGAGATGATGTATTGTCTCATTGATATGGCAATATATATATATTGGTCAGCGGTTGTGATTAGAATAATCCAATGGTGCCCACTAGCTTGCGCCTCTTGTGGTGGGTCCTAAGTGACTCTCAAAGGAGAGCAGGGATTGGCTAAGTGATGTACGATTTGGTGAATAGTGTGGATTTTGATGTGACTTTGAAAGATCGAGGAGAGTTTGGATGTTGTCTCTTTGATGGTTCGACATGTCATTGACAATTGAATAGTGTTGATACCATTTGGGAATTGAATCAACTAGTTCCTTGTATTTCTTAGAATGTTGTAATTGAATGAATGTTGTATGGCATTGTAATGTTTGAAAATATTGGACTATGTTGTTCAAGAATGGAATTGAAGCAAGGTTGATTAGGGAAATGTAATGTTGTTGAAGTAGAAACTATGAATTTACATCTGGAAGCATACTCTATAACTTTGTACGTAATCATTATTTACTGCAATACAAAGTGACTTTTGTTGGTGTGTGGATTTTTCTCTCATAAGTTTTTTCCCACGTAAATTTGGTGTTCGTTCTTTGATTGTGTTAAATTTTTCTACTTTGTTTTCTATTAATGTGCATCTTAATGAACTATAACTTGAAATTGAAAGGCATATATGCATTTCTCTTCTAAGAATTGGCATTAGGAAGGCATTTTCAGACTTAGCTTTCCCTACATACAAAAATAATATGAATAATATTCCTCTTGAAGCACAACTTTTAATGCACTTCCACTCAATGTTCACCACAGTTTCGATTATTCCTCTTTTATCTCATTTAATTGAAATGAGGAAAGTGGAGTTAGAGAAGGTGTGGTGAAAATAAAGTGGAATGCATTAAAATTTTCTTCAAGAGCAAGAATATACAAATTCCTATGTATTTTTTTTTTAAATGATAATAAGTTAGGGAAGTTCGAGAAAAACTTTTGATGGACAAGACAATTTCATGTAATGTGTCACAGGAAAATTACAAGTTATTAGACTGGAAAGTGACACTTGTAAAGCTTCAAAACTAATAGATAAAATTGTTATTATAGTTCATAGTGGAAAATATATTGTGTTGTAGAAGTTATGCATGATAGAATTTACTTGTTCAACTCCATTCATAGCAACATCTCTTAGTTTCTTTTCCTGCACAAATTGTTGTGCAATACAAAACCTCTTCAATCTTTCCACTTGTGCATTGCCATTTACCCTTTGCTTATATTGTGCATGCACCTTCCTTGACTTCTCAAGAGTATGGAGGATATTTCATTCAATCCATTATGTATCTCACTCAGTCTGCTCTACTTCTTTTCAAGTGTTTTTAGAGAAGATTCATTTTTGATTGCATGCATTCTAGTACTTGCTACCTTCGGTTCTTCATTGCCATTTTCCAATTTCACATAGTTCACATGCTCCTTTGTCAACTTCTAAAGAGGAGGAACAATCTCTTCAGTCAATACATTATCTATCTCATTCACTTTGGTTTTCTTCTTTTCAAGTGTTTTTAGAGTAGATTCCTTTTCGATTACATACTTTTTACTACTTGTTGCTCGAGTTCCGTGTTGTCATTTTCCCAATGTGCATACTGCACATGCACCTTCCTCAACTTCTCAACAACAAGAAGAATCTCTTCACTCAATACATTATCTTTTATCTATCTCATTCAATGTGGTTTGCATAAATTTTAAAGGTGATCTTCATTACATTCTTATTGTGTACTAAAAAAATCTTTTCATTATGTTCATACAATCTATATATGATTGCATATTGGAAAACACTAGGTGTCTAATCAAATTAAGGTGAGGGGTGACAAACCAGTTGGCTTGTTACTACATTAATCAGAAAAGGTTTTGATTACATTCATACTATTTTCTAAAATTCCAAGTTGGAAAAAATTAGGTGCTATAAAACCTACAACCCACATACCGTTCTAAAACCTTTTACAAACAACAACCCAATTGCTTAGTCACCCCTCACCTTAATTTGGTATTTTTTTTGTATTCTCCATCTACAACTCCTTATGCTCATGTAAGCCACAGGGCCTAGTTTTATCGACCAGAGGGAGGTGGGAAAACCAACCTGATCGTGTCATTATCTCCTTGCTACCGTTTCCCTAACATTTGCTCCCATACGTCGATTTTTTCACTTTTATCCCCTGTTCGACGGCCCCCACACTATTTCATATCATCATGTTATGTGTGTTTCTATGTATTATTTTATGTATGGTTTTATGCATTTTGTATGTACATAGGTGCATTTTTTTGGGAGATAAGTTGCATCGCATTACATTATTACTGTGTAGTAAACAAAACTTTTTCATTACATTCTTATTGTCTATAAATAAATGCTTGTTGGAAAACAATGGGTGTCTAATCAAATAGAGCCGAGGGGTGACAAACCAATTGGTTTGTTACTGCATTCATTAAAAAAGGTTTTAATTACATTTATACTATTTTCTATAATTTCAAGTTGGAAAACACTAGGTGTTATAAAACCTGTAACTGAGGGTATTTTCTAGGTTATTAGATTATATCAATTAAATTGAAAGGAAAATAATAAAAACCCAAAGTAGCTACAAAACACAATGGAAATACATAAAAGAACGATTATACCTGATCGCCAAAGTCTCCATGATTCACTTTTGTAGCACCTTCTTACTTGCTGGATAATATTGCCCTCAGATTCATCGTTCGAGCAACCTGGAAATGCCTAAGTCGTACAACAAGTCTTGAAGGATTTGATGTGTCTAAATGCCTATGTCTAAAAGCCAATGCCTATGTCTAAAACAAATGTCAAAATTGAATACTAAAATTGCCTATGACAAAATATGTGAAAACAAATGCCTATAATAACTATGCAAAATGTCAGCATGTGTGTGTGTTCGAAAAATGAGAAGAAGATGGCATTTTATAGAAAAGGCCATTTCGAATGGATGGACGAGATAAATTAATGAAGAGAGCCTAAAATGAACGATCCAGATTAAACATGAGAATCCCTAATTAGGGTTAGGGAAAAATACTTAATCGCAAGGTCAAAATAAAATCAGATCGACGGTGGAGAATAAATGAGACAAATTAATTAGAAATAAAGATTTTCGAAAAATTAAGAAGATAAGATTGCCTGATTTGCCAGATTCAAAAAATCAAAGAGATAAGATTTGGACTGAAGATAAGATTTGGAAAATCAAGAATCTACTTGATTGCTTGATTTTTGGAAGATTAATTACGAATTTGAATTAAATTAATTCAAATTATGGATTTTGAGAGATAATAAATAATCTTTTTCATATTATTTATCAAAAAGGACTGACAGTTAAGATTGCGATAACATTTTAAATAATTTAATTTAGTTAAAATGAGAGGAATATTAAATTGGCAATTAAATAATTAAATTTAATTATTTAATTTAGAAGATAAGACTAATTAATTAAATAAATTAATCAATTTATTTAATTAAGACAGTTAGTGACATTAAATAAATAAATAAAATTTATTTATTTAATAATCATGAAGAATAAATGACATGAATTAATTAAATAATTATGAATTCTTTAATCAATAGTCGAATGTGGACCAAGGACATAATTAAATGTCTTAATTATGCTAGGATGAAAGTGGTAAAAATGAAGCTTGCAGGCCTAAGTCATTTATAGGTGTCTACATTTTGCCCCTCTTTGTCATAATGTAGCATGTCACATTGTGACAAAGAAAATAAGAAAAAAAAATGCCCCAGTGCAAAATAAGATGAGGAAGAATGACGAGGAGGGTTATGGTATGCCCCCTCGAGAGGAAAGACATGTTCCAAGAACATGGGTGTGCTCTCGAAATGGATGAGAAGACTAGAATATGAAGAGACAAAGAAAATGTTAGTGCAAAAGATATGGATAATGATATGGATGCAATACCTATATGAGATGGGTGAGAGAAAATGACAAAACTAAAGAAGATGCATGTTAGTTCCTAGACCAAATCCTTCAAAACATTGCCATAGGACTTTAATATTTATTGCTCTTAATCATCTTGGGCGTTCTGTTGTAATGGCCAACAAACACCATGATATGACATAGATTAACGTGCGCAAGGTCGTACCATTATGTAAGACAAACAGTCACAGACAAGGATGATCATGACTTATACCAAGAGCATGACTGCCCCAGTTTTTTGTCATAATCAACCACAAGCAGAAAAAGACAAGTACAAAACATGACACATCGTTGCTTCTCTAAATCCTGTTTCCAGGAAATCCTTGAGAAACTAGTGACATGACTTCCAAAATACAAAAATAGAGTCTCTATCATGATATGTCATTACTTTTCTAAATCCCAAGATCAGGACCTTGCTAAGAAACTAGTAGTCATGCGTGTCAATTTGTGTCTAGAAACCTTTCGTCATTTGCTTCTCTAAAATCTTGTAATGGGATCTTTATTTGAAAGAGCTAATAACATGATAAAGATCAAAGATGAACTGTCCAAGTGTTTGCCAAGTGCATCTGGATATCCATTGTTACGTCTCAAGATGCCATGTTTGATAATGTAGAGATGTCAGGATGTTTGAAGAGTTTGATAACCTTGAGAAAATGTATAGGGACTTGGTGATTCGAGAGATGAAACATCTTGGATAAAGCCCGATGTGGGAAGGATTTGATCCCTATTGGTGCGTGGGCATCCTCGAGAATGATGACGATAACTAGGAAGGACACATCCTAAGGCATAGATGATGGAGTTGGTCCTTCAAAAGGACACATTTGAAGAATACTGATGTCACAAGGAGTGATCCTTAGATGTCAAGAGGATCGCTCAAAATGTAGAATGACAATTACGATGCCTAGGAAAGACACATCCTAAAGTAAATGTGAGAGTTACCGTTGAGAAGGATTACATCTAAGACTAGCTTAGAAATTTGATGGTTTGGTGGTTTAGGTAATTTGACTTGCTCGTAGAATTTGACTTGTGTTTGACTATATGTTGATATTACCTTGATGATATGAGTGACGCACTGATGAGATTGCCATGTTGAATAAATGATTGTTTTACTCTATTTTAGGAGTTTTCCCATGTGGAAAATGATTGAAGACCTTTGACGTGTGTGCCAGTGTAGTGCCATGAACCCTAATGGACTGACCTAGTCTGACCTCGGGGCCCACATCGATAGATGGCCTTGCCACGTCATACACTTTCGAGACCTGCATTAGTTCAACACGACCAGCCAGCATTGTCTTGATGACCAAGATTGTGCCATGAGATTTATTTTGACAAACCTAAAAGAGTGACCTAATGTCTGGGGGACTCAAATTATGAGTCTTGCCCTAAAGTAGAAAATCTTGATAGAGACAGCGTGATTCATGATAACATGGAAGTGATTGACTTGATTGGATTTTGACAGAATGACATTGTGCTTGCTAGTGCTTAAAGCGGTCGATGCTGTTGGTTTTCTTTAGGAGCGTTTTATGATTTTAGGTCTTTTTAGGGACATTTATGATGTTTTTATCTTTTGAGGACATTTTACGATGTTTTGGTATTTTTTTTAGGACATTTTGTGATGTTTTGTGATTTGTTGGGGACTTTTTTGCCAATGTTTTTTGTGAAATTTTTTCAAAGACTTTATGATGTTTTGTCTTTTTAGGACTTTTTATGATGTTTTTTGTCTTTTTTTTCAGGACTTTTTATGATGTTTTTTGTCTTTTTTTCAGGACATTTTATGATGTTTTTGTGATCATATGTGACATCCACTGCAGTTGCATGATAAAAATTTTGCCCCCAGTTAGGTCTAAGACTTAGCCATTTGCAAGGAATATGGACAGGATACTGTTGACTTGCTAGACGGACAGTCATTAGGACTTGATGTCAAACATTTATCCACTATGACAGGTCGGGTAGGATGTGATAGCAATTTGCAGAATAATGGTAGAAAATACCTTTCATCCTAGGCCAAGTTAGACAAAGTGACAGTAGATGGCAGAGCAATGATTGATTACACATGGCGCCTATTTGCCAGGTTTTCACCATGGTACTTGTCCAAAGTTCCTGTTTGCCAGGTTTTCACTATTGAACGAATCATTTTTTTCTTTACTATTTTCTTGGTCTTTTTTATTTTTGTGGTGTCACCAAGACACCTGTTTTCTAGGTTTTCATCAAGGTGACGATTTTTATCATTTTTAAATTTTTTTGTATTTTATGGCTTTCAGCTCCATCCTCTGATGCTATGCGTAGAACTTTTGGAGATGTAAACTGTTGATGGGCTCAGTCAACTGTTCCCCATCTGGAGTTTCCAATTGATATGCCCCAAAACCAAAGGAAGATATGATAATATAGGGACCCAACCAGTTTGGTTCAAATTTTCCTAGCTTTTCTCTGTCTGCTTGGTTCTTGGGGTTCTACATGAGAACTAGATCGCCAATGTCAAACTTTCTAACCATAACCTTTTTATTGTAGCTGTGACAAAGGCGGTTTTGATATGCTTGGAGATGATTTAGTGAGTTTTGTCATCTTTCTTCCAACATTTCCAGCTCGTGCAAGCATGATTGTCGGTACTCCTCTTCATTAGTTAGACCCTTCAAGGAAACTCATAGCGAAGGAATTTCGACCTCAATGGGTAAGATGGCTTCAGTGCCAAAGACTAGGATGAATAGGGTAGCTCCTGTAGGTGTACGAATGCTAGTTCGATAAGCCCACAGAGCAGGGTTAAGTTGTATGTGCCAGTCACAGCCAACATCATTGACAGTCTTTTTTAAGATCTTGACAATGGTTTTATTGGACACCTCAGCTTGGCCATTTCCTTGGGGGTAGTATGGAGATGAAAAGTGGTGTTGGATATGGAATCATTCACATAACTCACGTACGTCTTAGTTTTTGAATGGACGTCCGTTGTTAGTGATGATTGACTGTGGAAGGCCATACCAGCAAATGATGTAGTTGAGGATGAACTTTGATATTTGCTTGCCGGTAATGTATGTCAATGGGATGGCTTCAATCCACTTTGTGAAATACTCAGTGGCGGTAATAATGAATTCCCTGTACGTTGGACAAAGTTGGATAAGATCTTGAAGAATTACCACATTGGCCCGAGAGACCAAGGAAAGTGTCCAGTCGAGAGTTCACATGCTGGAGCATGGACCAAGTCCTTTGTGTATTTGACATTCACGGTAAGTCCTAGCATAATCCAATTACATCCTTTCCATGAGTGGTAATAATATCCAAGTCTCGTTAGTTTTCTTAGCCAGAGTAGGACCACTCGAATGAGATCCACATATACCGTCATGTACTTCTTGTAAGGTCGTACATGCTTCGTCGGTGTCAAGACATCTAAGGAGGGTATCGTCGAAACTACGATGGTATCTAGGGTGTCACTAACAATGGCATACCTTGCAGATTTCCTAATGAAGGACTTCTTTTAGTTATTTGACAGGTTCAGTGGAAGGGTTTGGGACTTTAGGTAGTCATAAATGTCCTGATACTAAGGAGAGTTGGGACCAACAAGTTCGCAAACCATTTTTGACTCTGGGATATCATATGCTGGTATCAAAAGCTACTCTACTAAGAATTCAAATTGTGACACACTTTTAGGGATGTCCAAGAGAGAACTAATAGTAGCCATTGCGTTAGCTACCTTATTCTGTGCCCTGGGGATTTGTTCAAAAGAAATCAATTGGAAGTTTGTCAAGAAACTGTCCACCATCCTCTTGTAGGGAAGCAACTTCTCATCCTTTGTTTCATAGTCATCATTTACTTGGTTGATTACTAGCTGGGAATCCACGAAAACAAGCAATGTTTGAATTTTCCATTTAATTACCAACTTGAGACCTGTGACTAGTGCTTCATATTCGGAAATGTTATTTGTACAAGGGAAAGCGATCCTGAATGACTTAGGAATTGAATCTCCCTGTGGTGTGATAAACAAGATTCCAGTGCCTGAGCCATGACCAGTATGAGACCCATCAAAATATAGCTTCCATGGTGTTGCCGGTTCTGCATTAAAAATGGACTCATCGGGAAAATTAGTTACTAATGGATGAGTGACTTGAATTGGTGCATCTGCTAGTTGATTTGCTATTACCTGCCCTTTTATTGCCTTACATTCAACATACTATATGTCATACTCGCTTAGTATCATGACCCATTTTGCCAACCGGCCTGTTAATGCTGCTCGACTTAGTAGATATTTCAATGGATCAATCTTGGCAACCAGTTGTGTTTGATGACTAAGCATATAGTGTCTTAGTTTTTGGTATGAAAAGACAATAGCGAGGCATGCCCATTCAATGTATGTGTAGTTCAACTCATAGCCTATTAGTGTGTGGCTGATGTAATAGATTGCTCTTTCTTTTACTTCATGATCATTTTGGGCTAGCAATGCCCCCAGTGCTGAACTAGTAGTTAAGATGTATAGAATCAATGGCTTTCCATGAATGGGAGGAATGAGGACTGGTGTTGACAGTAGGTAATCTTTGATTTGCTAGAAGGCCTCTTGACATTTATCCATCCATACAAAGGGGACCCCTTTGCGCAACAGGTACTGGAATGGGTGGCACTTATCTGCCAATTGGGCTATGAAACAACGAATAGATTGTACTTTGCCTTGCAGAGTTCTGAGTTCACTAATCCCTCTGGGGGGAGGCATGTCTATGATTGCTTTGACTTTTTTCGGATCAACCTCTATGCCTCTTCGAAAAACTATGTACCCCAATAGTTTACCTGACATTACCCCAAAAACACACTTCTTAGGATTTAGCCAAACTTTGTACTCTTCAAGTCTCTTGAAAATTATGTCGAGTACCTTCAAATGATCTTTCCTTGTTACTGATTTGGCCAATAGGTCATCTACATAATCCTCCATTATTTTGTGCATCATGTCATGGAAGATCGTGGTCATAGCCCTTGATATGTGGCACCTAAATTTTTGAGACCGAAGGGCATGACATTCCAACAGTATGTACCCCATGGGCAAGTAAATGTTGTTTTGTGTTGATCCTCAGGAGCAATGCGGATTTGATTATAGCCGGAGAAACCATTCATGAGGGATAGCATCTCATGTCCTGCAGTTAGGTCAACTATGATGTCAATGTTGGGCAAAGGAAAATCATCCTTTGGAAATGCTTTATTTAGATCCCAAAAGTTTGTACATACTCGAATCAACCCATTTGGCTTTGTCACCGGCACTAGGTTGGAAATCCATTCAGCATAATTTATAGACCTTATGAATCTGACATCTAGTAATTTCTTTAACTCTTCCTTGACCAATAGAGCAACTTGAGGGTGCATTTTGCGCAACTTCTGCTTGACTGGTTTAGCATTGGGTCATAGTGGCAGATGATGCAAAACCAGTTTGGGGTCCAATCCTAGCATGTCAGCATAGGACCATGCGAACTTGATTTTCCGTTCTGCAAAGAATTTATGAAATTATGGTTTCTCTTCATCAGTCAATGATGCTGCAAATAGGACCATCTTGGGGTCTTTTGCAGTTGAAATGTTATCCTTTATTGTGTCCTCAATAAGCATGGCCGATTTCTCCTGTTGCACGGGGAGAAAGTCTAGTCCTCCATCTTTGGGTGCCTCAGAGAGGTTTTCACCCGTCGATTCATACTTTATTTTTACTATTTTATCATTAAGAGGTGCCTTTCGGTTTTCACCTAGAGATGTTTCATTTTTTACTTTATTTTTACTTTTGCGACTAGAGGACTGAATAGTCTCGCCGAAGTATGTCGTGCAGTCTAAATGAATGGAAAATCCTGATTTGTGGTCCCCACTAGGTATGCCTTCTCGTAATCCCATGAATTCGGAAATGGCCTCATCATTTTGGAATGTGTCCAGAACTGGTGGTCCTTATTGGTCCCAATCGACCTGTTCAAGGTAAACTAACGAAATGCCATCATCAAGGCTAGTGAATTGGGGTGAGGATGCAGACAGCATGCAGATGGACTCTATGATGTTGTAGATGAGGTTATCATCATCCAACTCTACATCAGACTCTATCCAATATTCACTTTCACTAGTGTCATATTCGTTGTCGTAATAAGGAGTGAAGGCTTTAGAGTCCTAGTTATCAATGTCGTCTAACACTTCAGACTGATTGGACTTATTGGACTGATGGGGTTCAGATGAAGGGTGTTGTATGGCATGGGAGGAGGTAGTAGGACTTTGACTGTTTGGTGCCTGTTTAATTTTGAATGTTTGCCAAAATCATTGTTCAGAGGTCAGTTCCCCTGGTTTGACAAACAAATCATCAAGACAACAGTCACTTAGGGATCGTTCTAAGCCAAATTCCCACTCATGGGAGTCTATTTCGGTGAGGGTTTCCCTAGTAGTCTCAACAATGTTAGAAGCATGTACTCGCTCATTTGAAATTCCCGAGGTACGTCAATCGTCATTGTTGAGTGATCCAAACCCTAATCCAAGATACTTAAGAGTTTGAAAATTTTCTATGGGTTCCCTTCAGCCAGTTTTTTTTTTCCAAGGCCACTAGTACCATCGTAGCCTTTAGCCTTCATGATGTTGTAACCTTTTCCATATCTGTGAACTAGTAATGGAGGTAATGCGACTGTATCCTTATAGATCCATCCTATGATGTCAGCAAGTTCTTCATCACTCATGTCTCCCCACTTGATAAAAACTATATTCAATGGAACTTTGAAGGTTTCTTGAGGTTCCATTCTGAAACATGGCTGACCATATATCTTTGGAGGAGTGGGTATTGTAGTTATGTTGTATGTTGTATTTA
>VDFB02373365.1:205918819-205982176 GCA_007258455.2 Sequoia sempervirens
GTTATTAATAAATAGAGAGATGGTTGTTTAGCAAGAAATAATGCGAGCGCATTTTTTATTGCACTAAAAATGGTTAAAAAACACAATATACCCGTGATGTCATCCCACATTCTGCACATTCTCCTGGTTTTGTGCGTGTTATGACAAAAAGTAGCTTTTTGGTGATTGAGTGAAGTGTGCATGCATGATTTTTAGATTCCACCACCTTTTTCATGGTATTTCCATCACCTTTGCATGAAATAGAAGATTTTTCACATTGAAAGACATGTAATATGAATTCAAGTTTGAATTGCAGTGATAATTTATATACAATTGAAGTTTGGAGGGGAACAAGCTTTTGAAAAAGTCAAAATTTTGAGGAATTTAAGGAAAGAAGAAGCAAAGGCTACATAATTGGGTAGAAATCCTCCATTTGAAACTTTGGTTTTTTAGGTATGTGAAGTCTTTGTACATTTTCTTTCATTCTATTATGGCTTTCTTTCATTTTTGTTGCTTTGCTTATTCCATGTTGATCAAATTGTTTGTTTGTCATGTTACAACCTTATGTTGCCAATGTACATTTTAAATTACACAATTCTATACACTTTCCTATTACATTTTTAAACCACATCTCTTTGTGGCATTTTGTTAAATTTAACAATTGACTTTCTTTGTGTATGCTTCCAAAGCTTTCATTGAGGTATATTTTCAAAAAGTTATACAAACCATCTGATTTCCTTGTCTATGCTACCAAATTTTCCATACATGTCTCTAAAAAATTGGAATATACTCCTAATTCATGCTCAAATAGGTTTCCAATACAAAAACCCTCAGTTTGCTCATAAATATCTAGGGTTTCTATATTTCACAACTCCAAGGCCTTCCAAGCCTCACCAAAGCATCAAACAAGTTTTTCAAGGTTTGTACAAACAAAATAAACATTCACTAGGCCTTTAGCCTCATTAGATTTCAAAAACACCACTTTGGTTCCCCCTTTTCATGCCAAAAACTCACATTTTCAACCTAAGATAACATCACCATCCCTATAGACACCTTACCACTATTAAAAGAAACATGAAACTTGAAAACAACATACTACAGTCCTTTCCTCTAAATCACAGGTCACCACAGTAGGAGGAAAGGCTCCATCTTTAAATTAAAGTAAAACTCATACCTTGCTGGTCTATACAGGCTGATCATGAACAATGGAGTTTTTCGTTCACTGAAACAACCAAAGGTGTCTCAAAATAGATTGAAGTCCAAGTTAAGACCTGCCACCACAGTGATTTGTTGTTCTACTTTCCTAGGACCATTTAGACACCTTTATTTTACCCATTACAAAGCCTTTCAACATATCCAACAATCACCAATGCTTGTTTTGTACCAAATTGCACAAATTATTAAGTTTTCTATGCTTTTAAGGGCCCAAATTAGCCCACTTTTACAAAGGGACCACCTTCAAAATGTGTCCAAATCTCCTGAAACCTTGGGAAAGCTTTTTATATCTATAAAAACTTCAAATTATAGCATTAGATTGCAAAGATTCAATCATTTACCACCCAAACCATAAAACCTCTCCCTAGGCTTAGAAACTGTATGTTTTATTGAAAGTAGCACTTTCCAAACACTCCAAAACTTGAAAACTATTGAAACAAGCCTAATATACCTTGTTCATGCTCAATCTAACATAGAATAATGCTTCCCAACTCAGAAACTCAATTTCAGTCACCAAAAGCTCAATTTTGTTAAGGAAAGCTCAACATTTCCTCATTTGGTTTGACGCCCAGTCCAAGATCATCCTCCATTCAAGTTTATCATGGCATTTTATAATTTTTCCCTCTTAAAACAAACCACTTCAACTTCAAAAACTAACATTTGAAAGAGGTGACTGTTGGTCACCCTCTTTAATAGACTTTTAGAACCCTTCACTATTAGTTAATTTGACTTGACTTAGCACTTTTTGCACAGGTAAAATTATTCGTCATGCCAAAGAAACAAACTATTAAAAGGAAAAAACTAACAGATGATCAGCTCCAAGCCTTCAGAGATAAAGAGAAAAAATGGATGAGGGAATATCGTGAAAAACAAAAATTGGGAATGATTGACGAAAACAAGCCAGTTGAAAAGGAACCTCAACTATCAAAAAGAGAAAATAAATTTGCAGCACAAAGGGCACGAATGCAAAAGAGTCATGCTAGAGGAGATGTAGCTACCATAGTTGGAGACACACCCTCTACTGCAAGTGAATACGAAGGGACAACATTAAGCACAAGCAAATATGGAGGGACACCATCTACCACAAGTGAATATGGTTGGACACCATCCACCACATCTGAAGTTGAGAGTACATCATTACTCAAATTTGATGAACAAGGTATGACATCATCCCCATGTGAACCTCAAGGTATGTATTTTATTCCACCCTCGGTCAAAGGTACGCAATCGATCCCACCTCAATTAAATATTGATGAAATTGCTAATGTTGAGATGCATGTACCTAAGAGAGCACCACCTAGAATTTTGCATAGAAAGCCAAATTTTTTGATTAATATTGATGATGATATTTTGCAACACATGGAAGGTAAGATTCTAGAATGCACTTGTAGAAGATATGTTGATAAGATTTGGCAAATGGTTTTTGAAAGGCTAAATGAGATTGAAAGATGTCAACTATTTGTTCAAATGATGTGGGGTTTAAAGTACATAAACATCATGAAGACTCCTGGGTTGAGAACATCGAATGCAACAAGTGAAAACACTGCTGTGAAGGATCTAATGGATTCTTATGAGAGTGTTGGTAAGACCTCATGCTCAAAGGATAGTAATGTCACCTGACGTGTCATTACAATGAATTTTGTAAGCTATCAAACAAAGAGATCTCGTCTCATTAAAAAGACAAGTAAACAAGTGGGAATTAGTAGAAAAACTTTATCAAAAGCCGTTCAAAGGTGGAAATGAATTGAGGGCACCGATTCAAATGAATTATGGGCATTCTCAAGAAGACTACCACATAAAGATAGAAAAATTGTTGAAGCATTGAAAACACTAATTGAATATTATTGCAAGAATAATACAAGGCCATCTCCAAATCAAAGGGATGTTGTAAGGAGAATCAGTAGTCAGAACCGTGAGCCACATCCAAAGCATTTTTTGGATACGACTCAAACCCAAGTTTTTCATAAATTTCAAAATGCTTATCCTCAAATCAGTATTTTTCAAAGATTTTTTTAAATGCTTAAACCTTTTTATGTCAAGATAAATCACACATGCACTACTTGTTGTTGTAGACTACATATTGAATTTGCTAGCCATTATGATGTTTATCGTTCTATATGTTTAGATTTGCATACTAATGATGTTTTGTAGGATTGTGGCATAGAAGCCCCACCAAAATCTTCAAGAGAGTTCTTATCAAAAAAATTATATCAAATAGAGGATGGCCAAATATTCTATAAGACAACATGCTTGGATGGTTCATGCGAGTGTTGCGGTGGCTTGCAACGAATGCCAGTATGTCAACATATGGAAAGCACATATGAGGTGGGGCATAAACTAGTAGATTTCAAGAAGTATAAAATAGTGGCATACGCTACAAAAGATGGGTCTCAAGAAAAAAGGTATGATTTGGTTATTGAGAAGATTCTAGTGTATCAATTTATGTCCATGTTTCGTGAGAATCTAGTGTATGAGTATGCAAGGAATACCCATAGAGCCAGATCATTGGACACACAATTCAAGCTATGCAAGGACACCTTTCCAATTGGCAGCATAGTATTAGTGGTTGAATTTGAAGAGAACTACACTCTACAACCATAGTGTGAGGTGCAGTCATAGTATTAAAACTCCACACAGGTTTCGATATTTGTACACATAGCATTCATTCATACAGCTAATAGTATAGGTGACCAAAGGAAGGTATTGAGGGAGTATCACTTTTATATTAGTGATGATCACACACATTCTCTAGAGTTCACACAAGGTTTCTTCTAGATGTTCTATAGTGATTTGGCTCAGAGGGGTATAGCATACGGTCGGCATATAATATGGTCGAATAACTGTGCAGCACAGTTCAAGAATGTGGGCATGTTCTACTAGTTGTGCAGGATGCATCTCACTACAAGTGTTCAACATATGTGGAACTTTTGTGAGGCTGGGCATGGAAAGGGGGAGCATGATGGTGCAGGAGCATGCATGAAAAGATCATTAGCATGAGAAGAGTTAAATTTTAAAGACAGTGCAAAGTTGATAGATGCAAGTTCAATCGTCAAGTGGTGTAATGCTTCGATGGGTCCAGGTAATGAAGGTATGTCTTCAGTTCATAGATTTTTCTGGTTGATGGCTGATACTAACATTGCACCATATGAGGACTGTTGTACACTAACAGGATCAAGTGAGCTACATTCTTTCCTTAGCTCAAATGAAAGTTCATGGAGTATTGATACACGTAAGATGGCATGCTTTTGTTCTTCGTGTACAATGCAAGCCTAGAATGATTGTGAGTTAGGGGAGTGGGTTGACAAATGGTTGACAAGTTATATTACCCCACTTCACATAGATGGAATCATTGGTTGACTTTGACCACGTATCAGATCTAGTTCAACTAGGTAATATATCTACTTGCTTATTTTTTCAAATTCCATATTGTTATCTTACTTTGTACTATATTCATAATGTTGACTAATTTTTAGTGATTTTATGCACATATCAATAGAGGGCATGTTTGTGCAATTATTGTAGATGAAGAAAATGAAGAGGGAACAAACTATTAATTGTGTTGTTGTGTTGAGGCCAAAAGGAAATTGGAAGCCCCAATTATAGATGGAGAAAACATCGAATACCCTACAGGCTCAGTTGTTACTGGAATGTGGCTTAGAAGGTACCCATAGAAGAGTGTTAAACATTGGTTGTTTGAGGACTTTGACACACATTGTAAGATTCTTCATTACTCGAACCTTGTTGTGGCATCCAATGTTTGTTTGAGAAAATATGGGGCTAGACCTTTGAACAAGACCTTGTGGAAGGTTCGTGAGTCTAACCATGAGGCAATACTTGACACAATAAAGAGTAAACCAGATCTAGATGGTTCATTGGATTAATTTGTAAGTATATGCACAATGGTTCTTATTAATTTATACTTTTATCCACATTAATTTGTTTGATGCCAATGCTATCATGTCTTATTTTACTTTGTGTATCTGTAAGTAACCCGATAAACATTGAATGGTGTCCCCTTGCAGAAAATGCAGATTTATGAGCCATACAAGAGAATATTTGGCATAAAAGCAGTGCAACATCCTTATTTTGATTATGAAGCCAAATCTCAATTATGATTTTCAGCCATTAAAAAAGTGTATGCGAAGCTTGGTGAGGGAATTTCAAGTTATTCATTTGAAGTTAACCTTATCGTGAGCACCTATGATGTAGACATTATAGGAGCATCTGGAATTTCATGATATTCTAGATTCATGAGGTGTTGTGTGTAATAGGTATCTTGGAACTTGCAATGAAGACATATGAGAAAAAGTGACTGAATTGAGAGACTTCCATGCCTATCTATAAGTGCCTTCCATCTATTTTCATTTCATTTCCATTTTGGACATGAGCTGTTTCTTTTTATTCTTTTACTTTTCCTAATTGTAACTATACTAGTAAAAATTGATTGGTCTCTCCTTGCAGAAAATTCTGATTTTGGAGCCATCAAAGAGAATCTCAGCCAGAAAAGAAATGCAACATCCTTATTTTGATGATCTTGACAAATCTCAATTTTGATTTCAAGCAGTTTTTTATTTGAAGTTAACATCTAAATGAGAACCTATCATGTAGATATTATAAGCGAATCTCGAATGTATGTGTGACATTGTAAAATATCTATGAAAATAGAGTACCTAAGGCATTGTAATGAGATTTACTTGTAATGGCATTTACTGAAATAATGAAATTTGGTGTAGGGGCACCAAGGTTATTGAGAAAATTTGGTTCACATAAATCTTTTAAGTTAGTTTTGTGTTATTAGTTTTTTCAATTGAATAAGGTCATAACACATCCACAATTGATTTATAATGTAATAAGTCATGTTAGTTACAAAAAGAATAGTTAGGCATGATTGGAAAGATGTAGAATCATTTGTAAATGCTATTTAAGTCAATATTTAAATTTGTAGCCTTTTGAAGGAAAATATTTGAATATGGTTGTAAATGTACTATTAGTGAGATTGAGATTGTTAACCTTCAGAGAGTAGCAGTATTTATGTTGATGAAATTTCCTTTAGATGCAAGGATTCAAAGCACATCAACCATGTGGTACAAATGATTAAATCCCAAAGATGATTTGTAACAATGAAATAGTCTAAAAAGGCAGAGAGAGCTACAATGGTGACTCAGGAGAAACTTTAGTGATGCAGATTCAAGGTGGATAAGACTCAAACAAATCAGATTTTAGTAAATCAACAACCTTTGTTATTTCATTTGGCCATCTTGGAACAACTACCACCAAAAAGGCTTCAAAACTCAACAATTTGGCTTAAATTTTAGAGAATTCTTCTCAAGGACCATCTCATCATCAATATAGCATCTACTCAAACCCCCAACACCATTTCCAAGCCAAACATACAAGGTTTCTTTGGAATTTCTTGGAGATCCTTCAAACTATCCTGCAAAAGGGCTACAAAATTAGCCATGTTTTACAAACAAACTACTCTTTAAACTTCTTCTAACCCCATAATCCCTTGGAAATTCATCAAATAGGTCACAAAACTCCCAATTCCACAGGTTTTAGAAAAGCACTCAACCTCTAAGCCATAATTGATTAAAACCCTTAATTTTCTAACAAATACGTAGGGTTTTTAGCATCTCACAGCTCCAAGGCCTTAGAAACCTCACCAAAGAATTTTTTTAGGGTCTGAACACACATAATAAACCTTCACCTAGCCTTTAGACTCAGTAGATCTCAAAAACATCACTTTGGTTCCTCCATTTCAAGCCAAAATCTCAATGTATTCTCAACCTAAAACAACATCACCAGCCCTATAAACACATTACCATTATTAAGAGAGTTAAGGAAACTTGAAAACAACACATTTTAAACCTTTCCTCTAAGTCACAATTCACCATAGTAGGAGGAAGGGCTCCATCACAAAAATTAAAGTAAACTCAGACCCTGCTAGTCTGTACAGGCTGAATAAAGA
This sequence comes from Sequoia sempervirens, assembly GCA_007258455.2. NCBI lineage: Eukaryota > Viridiplantae > Streptophyta > Pinopsida > Cupressales > Cupressaceae > Sequoia > Sequoia sempervirens. The sequence goes on from VDFB02373365.1 coordinate 205,925,982, forward strand.
AAAAATGATTTTCCTTTCACTAAAACAACCAAAGGTGTATCAAAATAGATTGAAATCTAGGTTAAGACCTACCACCACAATATTTCATGAATTTATTTTCATAAGAGGCTTGTACTAGGCCGTGCATAGAGAAAAGAAACTAAAAACTTAGAAAAATGTTGAAATTCCATAGTTTTAGGCATTGTGAAGAGCACCAATCTTCAAAAAAATTGTTGATTGAACCCCCATTTAGGCTTGAATGATGTTTTTAATACATTTCAAATGAGAATAATCTCCCTTCAATTCCCATAACTACCTTTGAACCACCAAACCCTTATTAAGCCTACAAATACTAGTATTTATTATTTAAGAATGGTTTTGCTTACTAAGCTTTATCATGCAAATTTAATATTCTAAAGGCCTGGGACCACTTAGAAACCCTTATAACATCACTGTTAGAATCTTTCTCTGCACTCCCACCTAATTTTTTACATAATTTTCCTTTATGGAAATATCAACAATTATTTAATTCAAGAGTGCTTTTGCACATTTGTCTACCCTAACCTACTAATTCCCAAAGTACATAAAAGATTGTTCTATTAGACCTTATTCAAGACAAAAGGACCTCAACATACTAACATTTACCAACTTTCCTCCCAATTTACCATCAAAAAATCACAAATTGAGGGTGAGGTGTGGGTGCTCTTGCACCATTCAACTTTCAAAAACAAAGTCAATTAGGATGGCAGACGTTTGGATCAAGCTAGCATTTGGTGGAAGAGGAAGAAAGATGACTGGAATTCTAGAGGCCCACCATACTAAATTTTGGTATTGAACCATGAGAGTAGAAGAGAGATTTGATATCATGTATCAAAACATTAAGCATGCATTATGAACCAACCAATGGAGAAGGAGATGATTACTTTGCTTCATTTTCATTTGCATAAGCATATCAAGGAATGGGAACCAAGAAGACCAAGGATGTCTAGTTTTATGTGGAGGTAATGGATGTGGTCAAAACTTTAGGAGGGTCAAGAAGGTCAATGTATGATCTTGATGAAATTGAGGAATAACAATAGGAGAGGGACAGGAAAAATAAAATCAATATAGAGTTTCAAGGTTTTGTTAAGCGAGTAAGAGAGATATGGGAGAAACCTCATCTAAAATATTTTGAACTAGACTTTGATATGTACCATTTAGAGAGCTTGGTTTTCATGGAGTTCCTTTCAAAGCCTCTTCTTTTATTATTCTTATGGTAAACTATTTGGTAGAGTTGGTGGAATTACCTTTCTTAGTAGTAATCGCTATTAGTGAGATTGAGATTGTTAACCTTGAGAGAGTAGGACTTGGGAAAAAGGAATTTGATATGGTTATTGCTTTCAAATACTTCAAGTGGGATGTACTCCACATTGACGCCATTCCTCAATCTTCACTTGATGGTATCAAGGAATGGTTGAACTCCATGGTTATAAAGCCTTACGAAAGAATAATGAACTTGTAGTAGCAGCCAATTTTGAAGACTATTACTAATGATTCAAAGAACATCAACCATGTGGTACAAATGATTAAATCCCAAAGATGATTTGTAGTAATGAAAGAGTTTGAAAAGGCAAAGAGAGCTACATTGGTGACTCAGGAGAAACTTCAACTTTCAAAAAACAAAGCCAATTAGGTTGGCAGATGTGTGGAAGAGGAAGAAAGATGATTGGAACTCTAGAGGCCCACCATATTGGATTTTATATTCAACCATGAGAGCATAAGAGAGAGTTGATATCATGTATCAAAACATTAAGCATGCATTTTTCCAGCTAGTGGAGAAGGAGGTGATTACTTTGCTTCATTTTCATTTGCATAACCATATGAAGGTGTGGTAACCAAGAAGACCAAGGATGCCAAGTTTTATGTGGAGGTAATGGATGTGGTCCAAAATTTAAGATGGGAAAGAAGGTCAATGTATGATTGTTAATCTTCATATAGTATTTATGTTGAAGAAATTTCCTTTAGATGCAAGGATTCAAAGCACATCAACCACATGTGGTACAAATGATTAAATCCCAAAGATGATCTATACCAATGAAAGGGTCTAAAAAGGAATATAGAGAAACACTGGTGACTTAGAAGAAACTTTAGCTTTCAAAAACAAAGTCAATTAGGTTGGCAGACGTGTGGATCAGGCCAACATTTGGTAGAGGAGGAAGAAAGATGACCATACTAGATTTCGGTATTCAACCATGAGAGTAGATGAGAGAGCTGATATCATGTATCAAAACATTAAGCATGCATTCTTCTAGCCAGCGGAGAAGGAGATGATTACTTTGCTTCATTTTCATTTGCATAACCATATCAAGGCATAGGAACCAAGAAGACCAAGGATGCCAAGTTTTATGTGGAGGTAATGGATGTGGTCCAAACTTTAGGAGCACCAAGAAGGTCAATGTATGATTGGTGCAGGAGCACCATTCAGTAGGTTTTGTTCATCATGGAAAATAAGGAGTAGAATATAATCAATTTACTAAAACTGGCACGAACTTGTACATTTGAAGGTTTTGAGTCAATAAAAATGGCTTTTTGACCCATTCCTCTTTTTGTAGCCTTTGTAACTTGAGGAATGGGTTTCCACTAACATTATTAAGGTGTGGGAATGATGTGTTATTGTTGGGGAGGTCTGAAAGTGAGATGGGTGTGAAACCCATGTGTGTAAAAGTGAGTTTTCTTTAAGAAAAATGGTGTTTTTGAAGAGTTAAATTGTGCTTTTGTGTAGGGAAGCATTATTTTATGATTGTTTGAGCTTGTGTAGGGTATCACAAACTTTTTTGATTAATTTTTAGGTTAAGGTTAGCTTTGGAAGTATCATTTTCAATAAACCCCTAAGGTTTAGGCTACAATTGAGGGTTTTGTGGTTTACCCATTGTACAATGGTATAACTGAGATCTAATTGTGGATTTTGAAGTTTTGACACCTTAAAATTTCTACCCCAAGAGTTGGTAAGGTTTGGATAATTTTAGAGTATAAAACCTTTGTTCAACCGAATTGATCCCTTAAAGGTCCAAAGGGGAAAATGGCTCCAAACTTCAGCATGAGGTTAATCAAACACCGTGACACTTAGAACCTTCTCGTCTAATCCAATGGGATCATATTGGTCCCCTATACAATAACCTCTCTTGGTTTTCTTTATCTCAAAGTGGTTTTCCCATGGTGTCCAATTTTCAATTGATGAAAAAAGTGTCAAATGGAAGCAATGAAAAGTTGTAAAGTGGTGCAACTTTCATTCTGCAACTTGTGTGACCAAAAAAATTGTTCCAAAGCATCTGAATAGGTATGTTTATGCTAGGCATGGTCCTCTATTCAACCCAAACACACAGAATCGCTCTAAGCTACGTTCAACCGAATCGATCCCTTAAGGGTCCAAAGGGAAAAATGGCTGCAAACTTTAGCATGGCGTTACTCGGACACCATGATGTTTAGAAAATTCTTGTCTAATTTTACGGGATCATGTTAGGCCCCTATACAATAACCTCTCTCAGTTTTTGTTATCTCGGAGTTTTTTCCCGTGGTGTCCACTTTTCAGTTGATGAAAAAAGTGTCAAATGAAAGCAATGAAAAGTTGCAAAGTGGTGCAACTTTCATTCTGCAACTTGTGTGACCAAAAAAATTGTTCCAATGTGTCTGAATAGGCATGTTTACACTAGGCATAATCTGCTTTCGCACCCAAACATGCGGAATCGCTTTGAGCTACGTTCAACCGAATCAATCCCTTAAGGGTCCAAAGGGAAAAATGGCTACAAACTTCAGCATCAGGTTACTCAGACACCGTGACACTTAGAAATTTCTTGTCTAATCTAATAGGATCACGTTGGGACCCTCTAAAATAACATCTCTCAATTTTTTTTTTATCTCAGAGTGGTTTTCCCATGGTGTCCAGTTTTTCAGTTGATGAAAAAGTGTCAAATGAAAGAAGTGGAAAGTTGCAAAGTGATGCAACTTTCATTCTACAACTCGTGTGACCAAATAGACTATTCTAATGCATCCAAATAGGAATTTTTATGTTAGGCATAGTCCACTTTTTCACCCAAACATGTGGAATCGCTCTGAGCTACGTTCAATCAGATCGATCCCTTAAGGGTCTAAAGGGAAAAATGGCTACAAATTTCAACATGAGGTTACTCAAACACTGTGACACATAGAAACTTCTTATCTAGTTCAATGGGATTATGTTGGGCCCCCCTAAAATAACCTCTCTCGGTATTTGTTATCTCAGAGTGATTTTCCCGTGGTGTCCAGTTTTAAGTTGATGAAAAAAGTATCAAATGGAAGCAGTGGAAAGTTGCAAAGTGGTGCAACTTTCGTTCTGCAACTCATGTGACCAAAAAAACTATTCTAGTGTGTCTGAATAGACATTTTTATGCTAGTAATGGTCCTCTTTCACACCCAAACATGCGGAATCACTCCGAGCTACGTTCAATCGGATCGATCCCTTAAGGGTCCAAAGGGAAAAATGGCTGCAAACTTCAGCATGAGGTTACTCAGACACTGTGATGCTTAGAAACTTCTCATCTAATCCAATGGGATCATGTTTGGCCCCTCTACAATAACCTCTCTCAGTTTTCATTATCTCAGAGTGGTTTTCCCATGGTGTCTAGTTTTTAGTCGATAAAACAAGTGTCAAATGAAAGTAGTGGAAAGTTGCTAAGTGATGCAGCTTTCGTTCTGCAACTCCTGTGACCAAACGGACTATTCCAACACATTTGAATAGGAATTTTTACACTAGGAATGGTCCTCTTTTTAACCCAAGCACACGAAATTTCTCTGAGCTACGTTCAACCGGATCGATCGCTTAAGGGTCCAAAGGGAAAAATGGCTGCAAACTTTAGCATGAGCTTACTCAGACACTGTGATGCTTAGAAACATCTTATCTGATCCCATGGGATCGTTTTGGGACCCTCTACAATATCGTCTCTCAGTTTTCATTATCTTAGAGTGGTTTTCCCGTGCTATCCATATTTCAATTGATGGAAAAAGTGTCAAATGGAAGCACTGGAAAGTTACAAAGTGGTGCAACTTTTGTTCTGCAACTCGTGTGACCAAATGGAATGTTCCAACACATCTGAATAGGAATTTTCACGCTAGGAATGGTCCTCTTTCTCACCCAAACATGTGAAATCGCTCTGAGCTACGTTCAACCAGATCAATCCCTTAAGGGTTTTAGTGTAGTATGTTGAAATAGGCCATTCCACCTATTGTTCAGGTTGTGTCTCGGTGATATGGGCTTGATGTAAGTAGGATACGGATTAGGAATAAGAAAATAGAATTCGTAAGGGAATTGGAAGAGATTACTAATGCTGCCCCTATTGAAAATTCAAAATTGAGGGCCCTTAAAAGCAAGTCTAGAAGAGGTGAAAAGAAGAAATTGCTTGAAATTAAGTTAGAATAGGTTGAAAATAGGGTGAGATTGTGGATTTTGATGTGTTCAAAAGTTCTGCAAGGATAGGGGAGGTCAAAAGTATGTTATGGCATGAAATTCCCTAGTTGGGAAAATAGGGGTTTTGAATGAAAAAGAGAGGTTTGAGGGAGTAAACGTGGGTAAAGTCAAGGGGCAATATAATTTGGTGGTCAATTAAGTTTGTGTAGGAAAAATGAAGAGTGCTGGAATAGGTTTTGAGGTTCAGGTTTGAGGGTTCGGTTCACCGGTTTTGACAAAAAAATTTGGAGGGGGGTTCAGTTCGTTTTGGGTTCGTTGGTACAAAAAACATGTAAAAGATATATATATATATATATATATCTATGCAACATAGAAGCATGAATTAGGATTAGAATATCACATATCATCATATAAACAACAAAACCACCATAAACTTGAATGTCATTTAAAACAACAAAATTGGCAAAAAAAAGTGTTTATAACCTACAAAAAAATGTGAATAAAATCACATTAATTTTCACGTGAAAAATAACCATGAGACCATAGCTTGTTGCTTACTATTATGCTTTGATAGATCTTTTCCAAGCATCCATAGCTTTTTTGAAAGTAATTTTTTTAGGCTTTTAGCCCTAGCAACAAGGCAATGAATTGTTTGATAAAATTCTTTGGTAGACATGTATGAAAAATGTGGTACCTAGCATAGATAAGGCAGTGAACTATTTGAAAAAATGCCTCAAAGAAATGTGGTTTCATGGTGATGGAATGGCATGATGAATACCATGACAAGCAAATTACTATGGATTTGTCATGGCATTCCACCACCATTGAGACCACATTTCTTTGAGGTTTTTTTTCAAACAGTTTGTTCCCTTGTCTATGCTATTGCTTATTATTATGCTTTGATAGAGTTTTTTCCAAGCATCCATAGCTTGTTTGGAAGCACCTATTTTAGGCTTTTAGCCATAGTTTGATAAAATGCTTTGGTAAACATGTATGAAAAATGTGGTAGCATAGACAAGGAAGTGAACTGTTTGAAAAAATGCCTCAAAGAAATGTGGTCTCATGGTGATGGAATGGCATGAAGAATTCCATGACAAGAAAATTGCTATGGATTGTCATGGCATTCCACCATCATTGAGACCACATTTCTTTGAGGATTTTATTCAAACAGTTCGCTGCCTTGTCTATGCTATTGCTTATTATTATGCTTTGATAGATTTTTTCCAAGCATCTATAGCTTGTTTGGAAGCACCTATTTTAGGCTTTTAGCCATAGCAGCACAGAGGTGAACTATTTGATAAAATGCTTTGGCAAACATGTATGAAAAATGTGGTAGCATAGACAAGGTAGGGAACTGTTTGAAAAAATGCCTCAAAGAAATGTGGTCTCATGGTGATGGAATGCCATGACAATCCATAGCTTGTTTGAAAGCACCTGTTTAAGGCTTTTAGCCATAGTAGCAAGGCAATGAACTATTTGATAAAATGCTTTGATAGACCTGTATGAAAATGTGTTAGAATAGACAAGGCAATGAACTCTTTGAAAAAATGCCTCAAAGAAATGAGGTCTCATGGTGATGGAATGCCATGACAATCAAATTTTGATTTTCATGGCATTCCATCACCATGAGACCTCATTTCTTTGAGGCATTTTTTCAAAGAGTTCATTGCCTTGTCTATGATATTGCTTTTACCATTATGCTTTTGATAGATTTTTTCCAAGCATCCATAGCTTGTTCGAAAGCACTTTTTTAGTCTTTCAGCCATGCAACAAGGCAGTGAACTATTTGACAAAATGCTTTGGTAGACATGTATCAAAAATGTGGTAGTATAGACAAGGCAATGAATTTTTTGAAAAAATGCCTCAAAGAAATGTGGTCTCATAGAATTCCATGACAAGCAAATGCAATTGGGAGTTGTTCCTAGTTATTAGTTATGCAATGTGAAGTAATTGCATAATTGCTTAGGTTGACTTTGTCAAAACTATATTGTAGTTGAAATTTTTTCATCTATCAACATCTAGTTATTAGCTATGCAATGTGAAACAATGCTTTGAGTTTGAAATTTGTACAATGCAATCTAATCAATGGTATGAATATAAACTACAAAAATCTATTTTTTACAATTTATTAGTTAAACTCTTTATTTTATTTTCTCTCTATATCTCTATGCTATGGAAATGCCTTTAAATATTTTTTAAAAAGTTTTTATCTCTTGTTCTACTTTTTTTTACCTTTTTTTTTTAAATCTGATTTTTTTTCGATTTTTTCTAGACTTGTTCCCAATTTTTTCAAAAAATCTTATACTTTTGGTTTGCCGATTTTTTCCCCAAAATATTTTTGCTGCTATGGTATAAACACATATCTTTTTGTAATATCAAGGATACTTTTTGAAACTTCCATGCATTGCTAATCTAAAAGGAAAAGTCTTTTGCCTAATCTGTATGCAGCCATGCTTTTGAAATTGTCAAAAAGAGCAAATATGGACACCATCGATAAAAAAAATTATTAACCAAATAGCCATGTACACATACATCAATATATGTCGATATAAGTATAAAATATAGTTACAAAATAGCCATATAGGCTTACGAGAATGCCATATACGCATATAATGTCAAATATATCCAATTGAACTATCCTCATCTTCTAAAGAATTTGTCCTCTCCACTTTTCCATGGGATCCAACCCACCATTATCCAACCTCCTCCACCAAACAATGTTTCACTCTTCTCATCCTCTATTGCATTCATCATGCCAAGCAAATTACACTCAAAATTTTCAAATTTTACCTCATTTCCTTTGCTTCTTCAATTTCTTTTTCATGGCCCTTCGCCACAATGTTTTCATCTCCCATAACTATCATCATACTCACATCCTCCAAAGAACAGGTAGTTGCTTCTGCTATATCAAATTTAGTCTCTTCATTCATGTCTTCCAAAAGAAATGCCTTTGTCACAACCTGTAATTCCTCCACTTTTTTTAAATTTTCATGAATTGTCTCTTCTTCATATCGTTCTCCTAAATTTTTTGTGTCTTCCAATGGATCATTCTTTGCTACAATTTCATAATTTACCTCTTCAAAAGAACCTACTATAGCTAATTTGCCTCCTTTTTGGACTATATGAGTTGCTCCCACATTCTTCTCCTTCCACGCCCTTTCTATCAAAGGGACACAACAAATCTTCCCATCCTTTGCAACCTCAATTGCAATCTCTTCTCTTTCCTCTTGATCCTCTTGTACAAGGATCTCCTTTTCTTTTTCTTCATTCTTCATATCTGCTGCAATTTTTTCTTTTACCACTTCCTCGTGTTTATCCTGCAATGGATTCAACACATACTCCTTCCCATCCTTGATTATGCTATAGGTTTATTGTTGCCATTATGTATAGCTTCCCTATCCCAAAGCCAAGGTTGACCCAACAAAATCTGACAAAAATCCATGGGTACTATATCACATATTCTTTTACCACTTCCTCTTGTTTATCCTACAATGGATTCAACTCATATTCCTTCCCATCCTTGATTATGCTATAGGTTTATTGCTTCCATTATGTATAGCTTCCCTATCCCAAAGCCAAGGTTGACCCAACAAAATGTGACAAACATCCATGGGTACTATATCACATACAATTTTATCCTTATGTCTTCCAATGTGAAAATTCATAGTGTTTTGTTCACTTACCCAAATTTGATGATCCCCTTGCAACTAAGATATGTAGTATGGTTTAGGATGCTTCATCCTCTTCAAGTTTAGATTATCAACCATTTCCAACACAACCAAATTATCTCTACTATTGTTGTCCACTATCACTTTTTAGCTCACTTTCCACTAGACTTGCACACAATTCGAGACAAATCACTCCTTCTGATGGATTCTTGTTTCACTTTCTGTGGCTTCAAATATTCCTTCATCAACAAAATCTTTCCATGTCTCCAAGATATTTTTCCAAACAATTATGGCACACTCTCAACCTACAACAAACAAATTAGACCCAACACTTGCTGCCTTTGCAGGCCCCCCTACAACAAAACTCTCACTACGATCCTCTACCCTACAAGATTCTAGAAGATACACCTTCAAGATATATTCTACCCACTTCCTCTCAGTGGAAGAGATTTATACATCTTCTACCCAGCTTCATCCCTATTAGAGTATAGCCAACATGATTCCCATAGAATCAATCCAACCTCTCAAGGCTTCTTCACTCCTTACCAATTATTTACCCATGGTCTTGGTGGATTCTCTCCACTCTCAATATCTTGTGGCTTTGATACCAATTGGATGCAAGAGGCAAGAGGCAAAACCCCTTCTACCAACCCACCAATTCATAAATCGCAAAACAAAATCTCAATTAAGCACAAATCTCCCAACACAATTCCATGACCAAACTATTCGCAATTAATTCAATCTGACTATTTCATTTGTCAATTGAATCTCCATTCGATTTAATAATTAAATGGATGCAGAATCAAAATACACAAGAGTTAAACTTTATTGACATTCCAATTGAAACACTATCAAAAATTTATTCATTTACATTATTTCATTGTTAGAAATTCCAGGACAAACTCTACACTGGTCGCTGCCTCACTCTTACTTTTCACTATCTCATGTCATTCTTTTCCAACGACCTTTCATACCCTCTTCAATTCGCATTTTACCATCTCATAAATCATTCCCCTCATAATTATCTGTGCAATATCTGCACTTGTACCGATACTATTTCAATTTATTTCAACGCTCCCTGCCCTTCTTCTCTTCTACGTAGCCCTCACATATTATCTCTGGTCCTTTATTCGGCTTCCTGTGGGTGCAACCTCTTGCAAGCATTTATTTCTTCCCTAAATCCTTACGCAGCCTCTATTCAAATGGTCTTTTTAAACGCCTCCTCTCCAGTCAGCGCAACCCCTCCTCTTTTTGGCCTCACGCAATTTCTATATTGCCCCTTCAGGTAGGTGACCATTCATCTCCCAACCTGGGCTTAAATTCTGCCCTGTTTATATATATCGCCCCTTTAACTTCAAGTTGCCTTTGTTTGAAATAAATGCCTCTCCTTTTTAGTCGTTTCTCCTTCCAGTGTCTACTATTTTATTTTTCAAAATCCCACATTGGCTTTTGAAGCTAAAAAGGCACAAATGAATTTCATTTTCTAGATTTAATGAAAGCCCAAGATTCCTCAACGTGCTGGTCTATGATTCCACATTTGCATATATGTCGACAGTGCAATGGCAACGACAACATCTTATCAAAATTTCTTTTAATTTGCAATAGTAAATTGCTAATAAAGTTGAGAGTTTAGCTTTACGCCACCCAATCAACAAATTCATTTTGTTCATATCTGGCATTTCATGTAGCATTCAGTCAAACAGTTCATGTACCCGGTCTATGCTCCTGCATCATGTTGGGTGTTTGGGTTTTGAGTTTTCAAAGACAATGTTGATCTACATTAATTTAGTTTAGTCACTTCAAACTGCATGAAAGGATATCGGGGGGTTACTCATAGATGTTTCCTCTATTTTTTCCATTGATGGGCCATGACTGTATTCATTTTTGAAATATGTATTTCTAGTTTAATATTAATACAAATGTTCAGGACTTTGGCCTTTTAATATTAAAATAATTATTAAATGTTGTTCCCTTTCAATTTTTCTCATCTTAGTACATTCTTTGTTATTGACTTCTCAATAAGGAATATTTATGTGAGGCAATCTTCTCTACACTATAGTGATTAATAGGTTCTTATTGTAATTTTATAAAACTTTTTGAAATATTGTGCATGAAGACCATCACAAGGACATTTAGAATCTTTTCATAATAATCATTAGAAAAAATAATCAATAAATGTAATATTCATTTATACACAAAGTTGGTGACGTGTAATTTGTGGCCTATCACCTTAATGACTATCTCCTACAAGATCATTTCTAAATCTCTCACTCTTAATCTAAAATCACTCCTTCCCCAACTAGCTTGATGTAAGAAAACTAGTTTTAAATAGTTTTGGTACATCCTCAAATATTATTTCTATTTAAGAAGGGATGGAAGGAGCTTGACATTCTCACAAACCTATAATGGTCATGCAAATTAAATTTTCCAAGGCATGTGATTGCATTGGATAAATTTTCATTACTACTATTCTCTAGGCACTTGGATTTCAAATCCTATTCTCCCATGCCTCATCTTAAATCACCATTAATGACCAACAATCCAATACTTTTGGAATTTTTAGTCTATTCCCCAATGATGTGTTTTATCTCCTATATTTTATGTGCTTAATTCTAAGAGATTTGGCTACGTTTGGGATATATGGTCACCTAAAATATCTACTTCATCTACTTAACTGGTCCATGTGAACTTTTTTTATGATTATTTTCTCACAATTCTTAAGGATAATAATATAATAAAGCATGCCCTTCTCTACCTTGATATATTCTACCAAGCCTTGCACTTGAGTATTCAATGGTGAAAGACCCAATGTAATAGGTAGGACTTTTCTTCTCAAACCTAGTTGGTTGGAAATTTTTAGTTGAAAATGGATTGATTATGGGTAAATATTTTGATTCTTGGGAATTCCCCTTTCCTTTCAAGCCTCACCTACTATTAAATTATTAGTTTGTATTACTATAATTAGAAAAATCTAAGTTGTTGGATCACTAAGCCTCTCTCTTTAGTGATAAAATTTTAAGTGTCCTTTAAAATTTTAGTTGCTACCTATTATTCTTTTTGGTGGGTCCCTTCTAAGGCCTCATATTTTAAAATTGAGAAGCTTCTTAGGGACCTTTTCTAGTCCTTTTTAGACCAATACAAAGGTTGTCATCATGTTGCTTTAGAGTTCTATTATTTCTCTTATGATACTTTTGGTTTATAGTTCTTTCAATATATCAACAAGGAATTACTCTCTATTCTAAATAGATTATTAGATCCTTGGAACGGATTGGTGTTTGTAAAATTATCATTAGAAATTATATTTCATTAAGAGTTTTATTAAATGACTAACTTGGAAAGGACCTAGACTCTATATTCTCTTCACGTTGAGTGAACTTGTCCAAATACAAGACACAATTTTTATTATGAGAATTTGGAAGGACTAGGAGTCTATCAAGCCATAACTTCTTTAGGATAGTAGTTACCACAATGACCTCTCAATTAAGCAATGGTTTATTTGATGGTCTCCAATTCTATCAAGTCAATGTCATCCTCTTGCAAAAGTTTCTTTGGTTCATGCTCTAAAATTATTGAATAGAAGAATCAAAACTCTTCCTAATTTCCTTGTAAATACCATCAAGAATTTTGCATCTTGGTGTATATTCGAATCAAAAATTTGGTTATCCAATTAGGATCAAGAAACCTTTGAAGCTATTATTGATGTCATTTCTCTCCATGATATGGTTCACAATTGGGCTTAGGTCCTTCAAGCAATGGTGGGAAAGACTAGGAATGGTATCATAAAAATGTAGTTTGTAATTATTGACCTTGCAAGGGATACTTATGTCTCACACATCATCTTCCAATTTTGGACCAATTAAACCATAGTTATCACCTCTAGTCCTCTCTAGGCACTTGGCATTGATAGTTCCAAATTATTTGGGCTGCCACTATTAAGCCTTCACATGGTATATTCCTTACCAAGGCCTTTTTCTTGGTTCTCATTTTACTTAGTTGGGATTTCTTAACCCTTACTATCCTTTCTATGGAAAATCATAGCCTTTCAAGCATATCTTTTGGCTCTACATCAAATCTCAAGAACCATGGACATGGATACATGACTTCTTCAAGCCTTTTGATCCTAACTCCTTTGCATGGCATATGGTGGTGTTTGGTGATTTTCATAGACTGATATTTACATGTTTTGGATTGGGTATGCTTTTAGGGTGGAAATTCTCTTTAGTATTTTGAAAGATATAATTTTATCTTTCTTTTTAGGTTATTTGGATAATGTTCATTTTTTTTTGTACACTAAAGCTATAGTTTTCTCTAAAGTGCCTATACAGATGCACACATAAGATTGTAAAGTTGCACTAGAAGCTATCCATATGCAATAAATTTTTGATCACAAGGGTAGTGCTTTTGGCATAATTTCTGGTGTTCTAGTTCTTGGATTGTCCCCATCTCATGGGCATAGACATGTTTTGGTTAATCTTCAAAATGAGATTGAAGATCCCAATCTCTAGGCTCTTAGCTAGAATTTTCTAGGGATCATGCTACCCATGGATGGTCTCAACACATTCAACTACCATACACCTCTTCTATGGGCATGGTGCTTCTAGTTTGCCAAATTTTAGCAAGTTCCATCACTTGGAGCTGGTTATTTGCTTTGTCCATACTCAAAAACATACTAAAGATCAAAAAGAGGAGGTGTTCTTACTGCTGGGAGCCTATTGATGATTGTTTTATCCACACTTATGTATGGACAAACCTAATGACCATGATCTCCCTCTTGTTGATACTATTCTTTCTGCTTCACAATTTAACAATTTAATAATTTTACTTATATTTGTTGTTTATCCAGCTTTTTTTTTTGTGTTAGTAATGTATCACTATCCTTTTAACTACTAAAAAGTAATATATGACTTATTCATAAAAGAAACTTAATTAATATTACTAATATTAATAAAAAAAAAAAAGAGAGTAGAATGGACACCATAATACACTGACAAAGATAAATAGGAATAAAAGTGGCCAGATCAACTTTAAACTCTATTTAAGTCTACAGTTAAATATTTGATATTTTAAGATATAAGTCTTACGCTTAAATAAAACAGCCAGAAATGAACAAAAGTCAATCGGTGCGTTGAGATTACACTATACAATTTTTTATTTTATTATAGAATATATATTTTACATGAGAACATTTCCAGAGAATCAGAGAAGGGAAGAACTCTAAATGCTTATAAGACTGGAGTGACTAATCACATATATACAATAGTTATAACAGGTGTATATATTAATGCTTATACTTTTTTTTGGGTGCCTATCTTTCTTTATCTGCTTCTGAACAATTTTTTTGTTTTCGCTTTTTCCTCTAATTGCATTGCTGTCTTCTGGAAATTAATATGATAGTAAAACTTCACTTCAGGAGCGTCACTTTAGGTTCAGGTCCATGAGTTTCCTGTACACGGTTTGCATAGTTAGTACTAGGAAAGGAACCAAATTATCCAATGCAAACAATAAGTAGCATGCCAGTAGAACAAACTGATGAGGTTTATATATACATTCTTTGTGGTATTCACAATATCATGAACAGTGAACGTTCTCCATTTTCTCATCAGCTTTAGACAATAGATAAACATGTACAAATAGATCAATTATACATTGGTATTGTGATAAAAGAAAAAATATAGAAAACCCTAGAAAAGATAGCAATTCTGTTAAAACTTACTTTGTGAAGCACGATACCATAGAAAAGATAAGATATAACTAATATCATATTATTGAAAAAAAATGACCCAAACATAGAATTCGATGGATCATTAGAGTCATCCAGGATCAACCTGAGGTGAAGTCAACGTACTAGTTGTCTAATTGCTGGACCATCCGATTTGATTCTACTTTTCAAACCCTTCCCAAAGCGGTGTGAGTTGATTCCACTATTTAAAACCCTTTGCATTAAGAGAACTTTGAGAGAATCTTGGCAATGGAGGTTAAGCTTAAATAACATTCTTTAAATTTTGAGTTTTTTAGATGGTTTATTTGAAATTACACTATTTTTTTCAATAATATTTATCTACTAATGTGATTTTAAATAAACCACCTTAAAAGCAAGACTTCAAATATACTATTTAAATTAGAATCTTAAAAAATGACTAAAAAGAGTGAGTGACAAGTGAATCTTTCACTAGCTAATTAAACAAACAAAAGTATATGTTCAATTTACTAGGAAAGAATGCATTCTTTAGTCAATAGCTATTGAGAAGTGATGCATCCATCTCATCGTCATGTGATTCACTTTGTTTATTCTAATGTGCAACTTTATTTTAAGACTGTGAGATTGCATGTCTGGTGATATACTTAGAGTCCTATTTTTATGTGATCCAAATTGTGCATTCTAAATAGATGGAAAATATAGATCCATTTTACTATCTATATTTAGGAGTTGTTATCTCTATAAAGAGATCTCCTTTATGTTTAGTTTATGACAATGAATGTAATTGAGCAGAAGATAAGACCTCTATATTGAGGCTTGATGTAATCCCTTTGAGAAGCTGAAAAAAAGTTTATTGCATGTTTGTGTATTTTCTGTGCAAGTGGTTTTTATCTCTATTTTACTTTATCTTTGTCATAGAAATATACAATTGGTATCAAAGCAATAAGATCAGGGCAAAGTTGAAGTCTGAAAAAGGTTGATCATGTGTTAGAACAAAGGTAATATGAGATTGTCCGGAGAGTTCATGAGATTTTGAGGAATTGTTTCCACCAACGAAAGAATTACCACTAAGAAGATTGGAGTTTGTTGCAAAGGTAACGATAGTCAAAAGAATTCATGTAATCCAAGTGTTTGAAGGAATAAAGAGTGATTTATATAGTAAAAGAAGCCACATATGTAAGCAGAAAGAGGCATAGATTTGACTCATTGCAAGGGGATACAAAGAAAAAGGAATTAAAGAGGCCAAATTTGTTCAGTTCAAATCACTCAGAGTTTGATGTGGCTAAAGAGATCCAAACCAAACCACCACTAAAGTAACTATTGCTAAGGATTATAAGTGTTTTGTAGAAAAGACATTGAAGATTATTTGAAGGCAATTGCTTGTTATTGAAGAAAAGGCACCATTATTGAGACAAAATTTGAAGATCATAGAGATTGATGGTTTGAACCTACCAAGGGAATGAGGAATAAAGACAAGTGTTTTATCTTAAATCACAACCAGAGGAGATAGAAGGTGTTTGAAGCATAGGGGTGTATATTTTTTCATATTTGCAGTTTTCACAAAGGTGAGTTTAAATTATTTGTTTCAATGGGAAAAACTGGTAAGAAGGCAAAGAAAAGAACTTCAAATTTAATGTGTGAGAAATATAGTTTGATAGAAAAATTTGTGAAGCTCAAAAAGTGTAACTCAGAATTGATAGAAAAGATACTAGATATTGGAAAAGAAAGATGTGATTATTTGTGTGAGAATGAAAATTTGGAAAAAATAATTAGAAAAATGTGAAAAAGGAAAATGAAGAGCTAGAAAGAAGATTATAGCTGCTTGATGAGGTCAAGAAGAAGAGTGAATATTTGGATGAAAACTTAAAGTTTTTGGAGATTTAGAAATTGAGTGTTTGAAAATAAATCCATTTGTGTGTGAAGTCTCATGTGATACAAATGATTTGTATTCTTCATTTGATATCAATGATGTAGCTAAAGATTCTTCAAATAAAGAACATGAAGTTGAAGATGAAGACATGTTTGAACTAACGATTTTACAACTTGTGATGTCAATAACAAAAGTTGATTTGAAAAGTGTGTTGGTTTGAAAATTATAAAGAAAATGGGATATGAAGGAAAAGGTTTGGGAAAACATGGGCAAGGAATGAGAGATCCTATTCAACTAGTTGTGAGGCCAAAGAAAGAAGTTCTAGGATATGGTGAGAGAGATAGAAATGATGTAACAAGTGTTAAAGGTTCATGAAAGTTAGTTCAAGAAATACAGTGTCTGAAATGTTCACATTGCCACAAGGAAGGACATAAAAAAGAGAAATGTTGGGATCTTCATCCTTGTACAATTTGTGGGTTGAAGAATCACTCTGAAAAATCATGTTGGAATAGAGATTAGAATGGACAATCAAGAAAATATTTTATGAAGATTAATTATGGATGGATTGATAAATCCAATTAGCAAAAAGTTACAAATATGTTTAAAAGGTTGTATAAACCTAAATGTTGGCATGCCAAAAGAAAAGGTTGTCAAAAAAAGTTTGAAGGTTTGATTCAAGTGGTTGATGATTGCTTGTTATGATTGGCACATTGAAAGGTGTCATGTGATTTGAGAGACTATGAGTCTTCTTTATGTTGGAGAAAGGAAGAGAAAACCTTGTGATCTCTCAAGAGGGAGAGAAATGAGTAAATAGGTACTTAGCTTCTACATGAAGGGTACTAAGAGATTTTATAAGACTAGAGTAAAGGTAATCTTGCATAGTGGGCTGCTTAGGTTCAGCTTACAAAACTTCAAGATCATATTGTGAGTCTTAGCATCAAAGGGGAGTATGTTGAGAAGTGATGAATGTGTCTCATTGCCATGAAATTCACATTATTTATTCTAATTTATGAAGATTTATTTTAAGACTGTGAGATTTCATGAATAAATGCATGTCCAGTGATAAATTTAGAGTCCTATTTTTAGGCAATCAAAATTGTGCATGCTAAATGCATGGAAAATATAGATCTAGCTTACTATCTATATTTAGGAGTTGTTATCTCTATAAAGAGATCTCCTTGATGTTTAGTCTATGACACAGAGTGTAATTTAAGAGAAGATAAGATCTCTATATTGAGGCATGATGTAATCCCTTTGAATAACAATTTATTGTGTTTGTGTATTTTTGTGCAAGTATTTTTTTAATCTTTGTTTTAGTTTATCTCTATTGTAGAAATCTACAATAGCTTCATTGAGCAAAAGCTGTATTTTTTTGAGGTGGATAGAAGCTAATATCTATGTTAAGTAGGTTCTCACATCCCAGATTTACTTTTCTTCATTCTCAAGAAATAGAGATCAACTTAGAAATCTTAAAATATGACTACTTACTTAAGCTTGTGTGTGTGGTTGATGATCATGGAGAAGCACTCTTGGTCTACTGCCATATAGAAATTTACAAAGAAGTTACAGAATAATTAGAGAGAAAATAGGTACATATTACTTCAAAACAAAGTAGAAAATACTTTGAATCATCTTTAGCATAGTGATTTTACATCATCATAAGTTCAAAACTCTAACTATGTAAATTGATGATATTCACTAGTAAAAAGGAAAAAACTATTGCCAAAACATAAGTTTTGTAACATACATGCTCTCCTTGTCTCCTCAATTTCCAGGAATTCCTCTTTTAGAACCCCCTCCTTGTTTAGAGCCTGAAGATTTGTAGTTAGGGAAAGGCATGTAGCCTACTTCAATGCTCTCCAAATCATCTATTAGAATTTCATAATGCCTTTTCACTTCGGCGGGGGATTTCCCATCAACCATGGTAGCCACATTTTCCCATTGATCGAGAGTATCTTTGTCATAGATAGCTATGGTCGGGTATGTACAGGATCATGATGGGCCAAAAAGTGGCAATATGATGGGCATGTGGCTAATGACTTTTTTTTACCCAAAATTGATGAAACGAAAAGGGTTTTTAAAGGAGATTTTTCAGGTTTCCACCAATATAAATTATGCTTTACTTTGAATTTAATAAGTAATTATTATTCATTTTCTATTTGAATTACGATTAAAGTCTTGATTGATAGGGTGATTGAAAAACATTTATAGCTTTCAAATAATATCACAATTTTGAATCAAAACATGTGTCACATTCTATGCTTAGCATACTATATGATTAAAAAAGAAAATTGAATTTCATGATGTTTTGACCAAGTTAAGGTGAAGGACATATAAGTTTTATATTTTTTAAAGTTGTAACAAAAATTCATAATTAATTATTTACTTGGAAAAAATTACAAAAAATATGCATCATATTGGGACATCAGTCCTCTACTTATGTCTAAAATCTTATAAAAAAATATCATTATTTTATTGTGGTTAGGGTGTTGACAGACACCTACTTATTTTCCACGAAATTTAAGTACTCTGCATTGAAATTTCAAATTTTTCACCAAATAGATTTTTTTTAAACAAACCTAGTAGTTTAGAAACTACATTCAATTTTTCTGATTCTATTCTTACATATTTTTAAAATAATATAGACAAATTATTCAAATTTTTATGTCAAGTTGCCTAACTCTGATTTTTCTGAATTTTTTGCCACTTAAGGGCCTATTTTGTCCATGATGATCCTACACATACCCGGCCCTTTCAAACAATTTGTTTTGTTTGGTTGTCCAGATAGAACCTTCACCATCCATCTTATAAGTTCATTGAATCCTGCATACATTAGTTTTTGAAGTACAAATTTTAAATCCCTAAGAACCCCACTTATCAAACTAGTTTATAATACAATGCTACTTAATCTATTCCTTTATAAATTTTAGCCAATTCTAAGTTATCTTATGTAAGAACTAAAAGGAGTAGAAAGTTATAAAATCTAGGGCTAATAACTCAATACCACAATGCATTGAAGACAAACTGAAACCCAAGTCAACAAGATGATTAAAAATGAAGTTTGATCATATGGGGGATTGGATACAGATGGATTTTGGGCTTTGAGGGTGATTTGAAATTTGTAAATAAATTTCCAATACATAGGAAGTAGTCTAGTTTGAGCACTAGGATTGGTTACCTAGAGCATTTTTATAACAAGATTGGAGCTTGGATTTTTCATGGTTAACCAGCTGGAATAATCACTAGAATAGAAAGGAAAAGAGGAATAAGAATCATAAAAATACCAAAGTTTTTTTTATCGTAATCTATCTATAGGATTGCCCCTCCCTGTCATTTTGCAAAGAATGGAATATTGATTTAAATCAAAGCTTTTCAATGCTAAATGCATGTCCAACTATGTTGGCTCCCTCGTAGTAGAGCATTGGACTTAGGGAAGATTATATATATAACCCATCTATGTAGCTTGGATTAAAAGATGTCATCACATGTCTTCTCAATTCATATTTATGGCAAAAGCTTGTTTTAACACCTCTGAAGGACAATGATTTATCAAGTGTATAGCATTAAGTGTCTATCTCGTACGAAAGTTGTATAGTGCAACAGAGCATGTGATTCAGTAGATTTTTTTGTCTTGTCCACACATTGTAGGTATTAAAAAGTTGTGAGAGTGACATGATACATGTATGATAGAATGTTCATTGTAGGATGGTGAAAGAGGAATATATACACTTTCATCGTAGTTCTTGTTTGCGTTAGAAGCTTAGATTTGTTTTATAGGTGCATGCATCTGGTAGAGCATCAACATGGAAAGTCTCGTAGGTGTCCAAATTGAAGTTGAAGATAGTTTTGAGGATTAAGAAGCTGGTTTTTTATCTATTCTATGTTAATATATTTTTTATAGGAAGAGACATATATAAATATTAAAAGTAAACAAGGTGATGTGCCGACACATATATCTTTCTACTAATCTTTCAAAATTGTTAATATTATAACTAGCAGTCGTATGCATATGCATGCGAAAATCAGTCGATAGAGGTCTACTGTGGCAATGAACATTTGTGGTGAGAAGTGTTGAAGCTTTTTATTTGCATGGAAAGGTGACCATGAATGAAATAGATGAGTTACATTGTATGAATCAAGTAATCATGAAGAAAATTTTGTATAAATTTTATTTAATACTATTAGAAAATTTGGAAATTAATTTTTAAATTTGTTTAAAAGTAGGAACTTAAAAATTAAATTAAATAATAAATTTAAAATAATTGTTTCTTCTAGCAAGGATTATTAAATTTTATATTTAATGGCAATAGATGCACATGTATATTGTCACTTTTTTGTGTAGCCTATTGAATCAATTAATCATTTAATTTTGAAGTTAATAGAATTTTTTGTAAGGGTCATCAAACATGTGTGTATTTTTTTAAATTGGACAAAAAAAGTAATGCGAATGTGGCTTTCTGACAAGAAAATGTGGCGTGGAACAGTCAAATATAGTGTTATGCAAGGCGAATGTGTTGTAGCAAATGTGATGCAGAAAGTAAAAAGTCTGATTTGTTTGCAATTTTGGTCCAAAATTTGAAATGTTTGATGTTGACTATTTGTTTTCCATATCTAAAAGTGATGTTTTGCTTTGTTTGAATGTCTGAAAACACTTGGCAAGTACAATATTTTGTCTTTGAAACAAGCACAATCCTTGGCTAGGCCAGGACAATATTTGCTAGATTCCACATGGGTTTTCCCAACCACATATTCTTAGCGTGTGAATCTAGAAGCTTGGCTGCAAAGGCTCCCCCTTACATTGCACTCACTTCTTAGGCCAACCAAGCTTCCAACCCCCATGAAACTCCCATGGCAGATTAATCACCTCTACTAAGAACTGTGAAGATGTGTATTCCTTCAAAATGACTGTTTCTACACTAGTAAATAGAAGGATTTTGGCTGTACTACACAAAGGTGTTTAGTTTGGGACCCCCGTTTGAGTGGCTATACATGGGGCACACGATTAAGCTCCATTTAGGAGGCACTCCAGCTTGAAGGGGTTATGCTTGTAACATGGTTTTAGGGAGTACTACTTGGCCCGTATGACACATCCACACTGGTAATCCTAGGCTTTCCCATAGGATTCACATTTATATACTGGTCGGGGGTAGCTTGGATTTAGCTTCGTTTCCGGTTTGACTCGCCTTGGGGTGAGCAGTTTTTTCCACCAAGGAAGACCCAAATTCTAGAGTCAATAACCATTTCTCTTATACCCAGGATCGCACAAGTGCACAAAGGGAGAGGATACTTTGATTATTGAATCAAGGTAAATACAAAAATGGATGGGTCTAGTTTTCTGATCACCTAGTTTGCACAAGGTGAGAGCATAATCACCTACCACCCCAAACACAGTCAAGAAAAGGACAAGCAATGTTCTTTTTAGTGCACCAATTGAAGTGTTTTCTAATCTAGAAACCAACAAGCACAATGTTTCAAAAGATAGCCTTGGACAATCGAACCTACAAAACCACAAATTAGTAGTTTCCATAAGAAAATTTCTTGGACCCACGAAAGAATCAAAGCCACATGCTGCAACAACTCATTAGCAACTAGAAAATCTCTTACCTATAGATTGCAAAAGGAAAAAGAAGAATGCAAAATAAAATCAAGTCAAATCTGGAAAAACCCAAGAGTAAGAGTTTACTAGACGAATGTGTCACAACAGAGCGATTGCATCATTTTGTATAGTGAATGCGTCACGGTTTTGCATTCTGCAATCTATCAAACAAATGTGGCTTGGTTATGTGTTCTGGAAGTTGACAGACGAATGCAATGATATGCAGGTCGAATGCATTACATCTTGGAAAATGTGTCTCTCTGCAAGGCCTATGCGTCACAGCAAAGAAAATGCATTGTTCTGGGCAGTGAATGCGTCACAAAATATCAAATGCATCGTGACCGTACCTATAGCTACAAAACATAAAAATGTCATACGGAAAAACAAAATTTGCACAATTTTCACGTCGGGTTCACCAATGTAACTAAGGGTATTTTTCTTAGGTTTAGCTGATCTAATGCATTAATAGAAAAACCTAAAGTAATAATAGAATGCAAAGGAAAAACATGAAAACTAATGAAAGATCTCACCAAATGTCTTCAATCTTCATGGCTGACCTCCATTACACCTTCTCAATTTGCTGCAAATATGTTGTTTCCCTCAGATTTATGATGAGCAATCTAATGATGATGACAAGTCCTAAGTAAATGTTGAAGGATTTGAGATGACAATATGCAATACTAAGTTACAATGCAACAAGTAAGCATCTAAACTATGTCTAATTTATGCCAAATGAGATGTAATTATGCCTATGACAAGATGACAATAATGCAAGATGACACGATTGCAAGAGTATGACAAGAGCTTCAAAGTGACATGAGATTTCGTAAAACAAGATTGCATGAGATAACCTAAGATCTAGAATGCATGAGATGACAAAATGAGAGAAAAAAATTCATTTTATAAAAAATGAAATTTTGAGTGAATGGCCAAGATTGAAGATTGACAAGTGCCCTAGAATCAATGGACAAGATTCAATTTGACAACCCACAATTCGGGTTAGGGAAACATTAGGTCAAATTCAAAATGAATGAACAAGATTAATTTTCAAAAAATCAAATCAAGGGGTGACAATGCATGTGACAAGAGATAAGATTGGCACAAAAAAAGAAGTGGCTAGAAAACAAATAATAAATGAAAATTATATGATTTTTGAGGAAAAATACTATTTTGAATTAAAAATTAATTTAATTCAAACGGTGCGACCACATGACAGTAAATAATTAATTCAAATTATTTACTAAAAATAGGAAAATGTCAAATAAGGTAATTAAATAATTAAAGGTAATTATTTAATTAAAGAAGGTGACCAATAATTAAATAAATTAAAGAATCTATTTAATTATAAGAAGACTTAAAAATTAGTGACATATTTAAATAAATAAATATAATTTATCTATTTAAATAATCAGGATGAATTATGGGACAAGGATAATTAAACAAATTAAGAAATTTATTTAATTATAGAGACTTTAGACAATTAGCGATGTATTTAGATAAATAAATAAAATTTATTTATTTAAATAATCGTGAAGAATAAAAATACATGAATCATTTAATTAATAGATGAAGGTGGACCAAGGACGTAATTAAAATGTCTTAATTATGCTAAGAAGAAGAAGGTGGAAAATAGAGCTTGTAGGCCTAAGTCATTTTTAAGTGTCTACAAGAAGAATCTAGATGAGTCGATCTGTGGGGTCAGACCCGTGATCAACCACACAAGCATACCATTGTGTGGACAAAAGGGTGACTGCTCCGCCATGTCCATCCTCATGTTCAATACAAAAAAAATTATTGGTTGGCCAAATAGTTAACAAAAAGCCGAAGCAAGCAAAAAACTAGCAACTTTCACTTCCTAGAGACAAAGTAGTTCAATACCAACATACTTCTGTAGAGTATCCCTAACAAAATACTTCCTAGAGAGGTTGTTGTGACCTCGAACATTCCATGAGAGGAAATTCATGAATGGAACTCCTCCATAACATCGGAGTACGAATCCTCATCTAAAGTAGAGAAGTGATTCTATAGTAGTGGCAGACCCAACCTGGGCTTTTTCCCCCTTCAGTGAAGAGTTTGAAATTTCTTTTCCTAACTCAAGGACTTTGGAAACCGTTTAAAATCCATTAGACCTATTTTTATGGTTCATAACCATTGTCCATTTCTCCTCTGGTTCAACAGTAGAACTATCTGCTTGATGGGGCTTTTCAATATCACATGGTAGTGAAGGAGTACGAGTAACTGCCAGAGGAAAATCCTTAATCTTGTGGTCTGCGGACTGACACCTATAACACAAATTCAGTAGATTAAAATAAGTGAATTTTTGGGTATGTTGGAGAGATCTAATTTGAATGTCAATGGACTCTTTCAAATCCTATGAAAGGTCCACTTCAACATAGACCCATTTTTTGGGTCGAGCTTCAAATAACCTATTTGGTTCAACACAAATAACCCACCCCAAAAGAGGATGCAATATGTTGCATAAAAGGAACACAAGGAAAAGGAAAACCCAAAAATTCAATCTAGACCAAAATTCTTAACTTGGTGTCATTTAAGACAATAAAAGCTTGGGTCCATGACTGGAAGACCAATAAAGATGACTGGACATACCAAGGACCATGATTCAGGATTTCCTAAACATGATTGACCTCCGCAAAGTGAAAAAGAAAAAAGCCTTTGGTTAAATTTTTGACTATATCAAGGCAGACACCATGAGGGACCTAGGCCTTGTGGACCCATTCTTTAAGCACACTTTCAGGGGGAATTCTCCCAACAAAATAACCAATAAGAGTATGTTGCTCAAGCCATTGACATGCAGAATCAAAATCTAGCAAGGGTTAAATCACATCAACTGAGGAGTCAAAAGACTTATCTCATGAAACACTTTTGGAAAAAATTTCTTAGGTCGCTTGTTCGGAGGGGGGGGGCATTGAGTAGAGTTGTTGAACTACCAACACCAACAAGAACTATTGGGTTAGAGTCGGTTGAAGGCATAATAAAACTAAGAAAACTACAGTAAATGTGTATGTACACACAATAAATGAGAAAATATTGTACCTATGACATGGTATGATGCAAGAGGGGCGAAGGATGACTACAGACATAAGAAACCCTAGATGAACTCATTCACTAGTTGACCAGAATCTTGTTAATCATTATTTTATAATGTACTTATATAATAATTCACAATCTTCAATATTAATAATAATTGATGATTAATTTTTATTCTATAATTATTTATTTTCAATAACCCAAGGTGTCCCCACATCTCAGCTCGATGTTCCCTTAATGGTTTTATTGAGCTGACTTTCGGCTTTCACTCCACCTCTAGAATGGGGTGAGCTAAGGTGAGACTAATCCTCGGGGATGCACCAAAACTCTCGTCAAGCCAAATGCATCGGATAAAGACCAGGCCTTGGAATCAAATGCAAGAATCAAGCCAACTCCACTACCCATGTGGGATTTTATTATATAATTATTATTCATATAATATATATCCACCCAAAAAAAAAAAAAAGATAATAACAATGAGAAATAATTGTGTAAAATAAAAATAAATAAGATGAAAATTTGATAATATAAAAGTAGAAATGTAAGTTTCCTTACATGTGCACATTGGAAACTAAATATATTTTGTTTAATCTTGAAAAATTATAACTTGTAATTGGTTGCAAGGTACATGTATCAATTTCGATTTTTTAAATATACATTATCATGTTTTATGATATAGATGCTTGCATTGGAGAGGCTTTATTTTAGTGAATCATTTTAGTGTTAAACCATGTTGCATATACTATCAATTTGAAAAGTATAATGAAACAAAATTTAACACAATTTTTTTTAAATATACATTATCATGTTTTAT
This sequence comes from Sequoia sempervirens, assembly GCA_007258455.2. Lineage (NCBI taxonomy): Eukaryota > Viridiplantae > Streptophyta > Pinopsida > Cupressales > Cupressaceae > Sequoia > Sequoia sempervirens. Next base: position 205,952,074 of record VDFB02373365.1, read on the forward strand.
GATATAGATGCTTGCATTGGAGAGGCTTTATTTTAGTAAAAGCATTTTAGTGTTAAACCATATTTCATATACTATCAATTTGAAAAGTATAATGAAACAAAATTTAACTTAAAAATGTTTCTGTAAAAACCAGGTCTCTTTAGCACTTGATCCTCAAATAATACTACAATTTCTTGTCCTATATTATATAGATGTTCTTGCCAATGTTTCACACATTCCTATATGATGTATTTATTCTTAAATGGATATATCTATTAGTTTCCTCCAATGTTGTTTTGGGCATACTTAGCTATATCATATGCAATAATATTTGCACTGATAAATGAATATTACACCAACTTTTAAAATACAAGATAACTGTTATAAATTGTTGAATGTTGTTATAGGGGAACCCACCTTGATTTTGAATATTTTAAATTTTTAGTATCAAACCATGTTACATATACTATCAATTTCAATAGAATAATAAAAATAAATTGAACACAAAAATGCTTGTGCCAAAAATAGGTCTCTTCAACACTAGAACCTCAAATGATACTACAATTTTCTCTCCTATATTATGTAAATGTTTGTGCCATTGTTTTGCACATTCTTAGCTTCTGTTGAAGAAATAGAATAATTTTGCTACATCACCCAAAAAAAAAATTACAAACATTGTAAATCAATTACATAGACCAAAACAAATTTGCGAAGGCCTTGTTGAGGTTGCAACCTCACCTAGGTTCAATAGTATTGCCTAGGAATACCTGCCACTATTTTTTCTCCTATATATTTAAAAAATGAAAACTAGAATACATTCATTATAGAAATGCAAACCCAAAGGACAAATGCCCTTTGTGTTTATCTGGCCAAATGTGAAATTTGAAATTGCACCAAAGAACCATAATTCTCTTTTGTTTGTGAACAACAGTCTAGAACATGCCTTACCATAGACATCATTATATCCCTTCTCGAAGCATATTTATTAAAAATGTACAAATCCGTATAATAATCAAAACTTAAATCCTACACAATCTATCACACTTTGCAAAGCAGAGGTACTTGATTTTGGTTGATGAAAGCCACATAATTACAAAATTTTGTATAATCTTTATTATCAATATAAATATATATAGGCTTATATCCTTTTACTGAAAAAAAAATACTAGAATTAATTAATAAATACATTATGTCTATTTCATTATATAACATAATAGTGTATTATTAATTTTATCGATAATATCATAAATAATAATATTGATTAACTTTATTATATATAATAATGCTTACTATATAATAGATATATTATAATATTATTCTCAAAAATCTAATATTGTTCTTATCACCTATTCTTCACCGATCGCGCAATGTAGAAAATCTATCAAACCTATTATTCTCAAAATCTTGTGCCATTTAGACACATAACAAAAAGCACTGACTTGCTTTCAAAGGAACCTTAAAAGGATCGCATTAAAAGGTAATTTATAAATTTTGGAATGTAATCGCTTATGTTTCTTGGCTACTAAATTTCCACTCTCCCACATAATGAATTTCATGAAGAGCATAAAGGTCCTCAAACCCACGAAAGATGGTCAAGTATCCAACCAAGGACAATTCCATAATATAAAAAATAAAACTAGAATGCATAGCTAAATTTCTTTCTAAAGTTGACACGTGTCTACATATCACACACATAATCCAAACTTCTTCCCAAACAAGAAAGCTCTTGATATGTGACCACATCGACAAGGACAAAGTTGTCATGGCCTTGAAAACCTTGCATCTTTTTTAATCCAAACTAAACAAATAACACTTAAGATTCAAATTCTAACATCCAATTGGTCGAAGAAACACCTACAAACTATCTTTTTAACCACTTTACATATTAATGCCCCATAATCATTATACGTCTTTAAATAGTACTGTAAAATGTACTAAAACGTACTAAACAACCCTCATCCAGTACAAAAAAAATTAAAGACTTGAATAAATTATTACTAAAAAACCACTTGATACTACATAGTACACCTAAAAGAGCCTTTTTTTATTATTCAAAAGTAGTTGCCTCTCTCAACTACATGAAGGTTGCAAAAATGACTCAAACCTTCACATCTAGACTCAAACCTTCATAGCTAATAAGATCCTCGATAAATACCACTTAATATATGTTTTGTTAAAAAAATTGCATCTTTACCCCTCAAAACATAACCAAACCCTCAAATTCCACTCTCACAAAATAATTTGCCCCATTCCCTAAGAAGTACACAATTATGTATACAATTATTGGCCCCGTTAAACAATTTGAAATGCAATAAAGTAAGTACTTTTTTTTTTTCCTTATAGTCCAGATGGGATGGTGATGGTGGTTTTATAGCTTCAAGATATGGTCTCACTATATTCAACCAAAACAGAAAGGTGGACTAGGACTTATCAATCCTCAAACCCAAGGGATCTGCCTTGCTACAAAATGGATTATTCGAGCTACTAGTGGAGATGAACCATGAATCATTTTAGTCTATCAATGAATTATAGATTCTTCTATAAAGAAGAAGTGGCAAGGGGTTTGTTGGCTTGATAAACTGCTTTTTTCCTCTTCTTTTAGAATCAAAGCTTCTTTTCCCCTTCAATATATTTGGAAAGCATGATAAAAAGTTAGCAAATTTTTACATTAGAATGGTTCGTCCTTGCAGATTGGGTTTAGCTTTGTTTCAATGTCCATTTGGTGGAATAAAATAATCGTGTATCATGATCAACCATTAGCATTATGTTTACCAAGACAAGCTCACTATTTGTGTAAAAAGGGAGTTAGACAATTTAAAGATCTTTGGGATTTTGATCTTTTTGACTTGGCTCCTTAGAACAGAATCAAAGAGCAGTATGGGTTGAGTTCTAGTTATGAACAGTTCATCCTTTTTATTAAATCTCTTGTGCTGGTGGATCTGACTATGAAGTTATGCACTTCAAGGGATTGTTACTTTTTTAGAGTTTGGAAATGGTTATCTTATCGTCATTTGAATAATTTTCCATTAAAACGCATATATTTGAAGTTGCTTCCTAGTTGCAATATTGCCACTCATTTGAACCAAAAGTGGAAATGCAGATTTAGCATTAAATTTTGGTTTAAATTAAGTGCTGAAATATGGCATTGCAAAGTTGATCTTGACTCATAGGTGTTGGTTTGAAAGATATTGCACTACAAGCTACCTATGCGGGATAGATTAAAGTGCATTATGGTTCAACCAACAAACTATTCTTTTTGTAAGGGTGTGGAAAGTTTGAAGCACATTTTTTGAGACTGTGTATATGTTAAAAAGCTTTGGTTTTTATGCCGGCTCGGGTAGCGGGATTGGCTTGAGGCTGTGGGATGGCTCCTCATGGTCTCGGGTTCGATTCCGCTCTCGGTACTTACCTGGTGGTTGTGGTGGCCAGCGCTGCAAACACTCGCAGGGACTAGTCTTGCCCCCCCGCTCGCCTCTAGGTGACGCTGGGCGGGGGGACGCGGGGACACCCTGTTGTAACAAAAAAAAAAGCTTTGGTTTTTAGTTTTTAGAGATTTCTTAGTTATTTTTAATCATGATTTGACTTGAAAAGAGGCTGTTTTTGGTTTTGGCATGCAAAAAGATGTGATTGCTGATTCTATTCGACATGTTGTTTTGAAAAATATATGAAAAAATAAGTGTGTTGCAATGTTTTCTAGTGACTATTATTAGGTTGTTGGGACTTTATGGCTTTACTCTGACATATATCTTCAGGTGGTTGTTCTTTTCTCGTAGATTCAGGTTATATATAAGAAGAATGAGCGGGCTAAACAAAGGGTACAACAAATTAAAGAGCAGATAGTAAAGTTTCAGCTAGGCAATAAGATGGAGCATTGTAAAAATGTTATATAGCTTTTGTAATTTTTCTATTTATGATTGTATCTTATGGTTGATGTTTTGTACAGCCTCTATTAATGTCACTCTAATTTTGTAAGTCTGCTTTTGTTTAGTTTGGCTGACATTTTGACTAGTTTGAGTTTCAGCTACTGCTGGTAGCTCTATTCTTGTAATTCTTTTGCTTTGTTCAATAAAATAAAATAAAAAATTACACCATTGATCAATTTATTAAGAACAATCAAAGACATAATTACTGTCATCTTTCAATCTGCGTACCACAAGCTGCTTCAGGTACGTATAAAGTTACGTACAATCACATTCTGAATTAGCATGTAAAGACGAGGACTACCTGACGTAAAGCCAGTCCAGAGAGGAATATATTTTGTCAACATAACTATTCTTAGTTGAGAAGCTCCACTCATGCATTGCTGTATGCCAACTAGTATGGTATTGAGGACCAGTTTATGCTTGTACAAAGCGCCAGGCTTTCGGTACTAGTAACAAAAAAAGACAAAAAGCTAGATGGTACGTGTAAAAGTAAGTAATTAGATTAAATCTAGCAATACAAGCACATATCTGTACGTGGGTAGTTTTAACATTGAAGCATATGGCCAACTTTTATTCAGACAAAACAAAAGGTTCTATATACCATGAATTATATACCCAGAACAGGACACAAAGCCAATTTGATCTTTGTATTATGCCAAATTATATGGCATATTAAAATCTTAACAGCTCGATTTCTGGTGAATGAACGAAGGATTTTAATGGCATTTAAGAGATTAAGCATTTTAAGGGATTAAGAACCGCAGTTGTAAGTTATCTTCAAATACCTTTCAATGTCAGATTTCTTACTATTGATCTTGACCAAGAAGTCAGCAGTCTTCCTAATCCTTCATTTCTCAAATAATTTCACTGTTTCCATATTAGTAGGGATATCCTCGTAAGTTGTGCACTCTATGATAAAGTGATTTCATCTCCACCACTCCCTTACTATAGATTATCTAAAATTCCTTCTTTCAACATTTCTTAAGTATAATCCATCTACCTCTCTCTCACCTCAGATAATACGATCCGAACTTCAACTGCACAATGAACAACCTTACTTTTTCCATAATAACCACTCTTAAATAAGTTTTTTTTTTTTGCCATATTACCAGAGTGGGTTAAACTCTTCGATTTAATAAGAACCTTTTCACCTGCCCTATGATGAAGTGGGTTAAAAGAGTTTGATGATCATATAATGAGTATTGATGGGCTTTCAATCTTTTGCCTCCTTTTATCAATCATCAGTGCTGTCTTTTGCGACTGACAATGAGGGAAATCTTTATAGTGGATTCTGATCGCTAGAATAGTAGGCATTGATGAGGCAAATCCTGTTTTGCGGATTCTGATCGCTATACAATGATGTTCTTTTGATTCCTATTCTTCTTATCTGGATTAAGAGTCCATCCTGTGGCCTGCATAGAGATGAGTCACTCATTCTTATTTCCCCTTCTCTTCTACCGATTCTGACAACTGGTTCACACAACCCAAGCTTCACCCTATTTATAAGGACATCTAGATTACCCAATTGCAGTGCCCAAAGCAAACCGCTTCCCCTACAGTAGAACCTCAATAGCAATTAGCCTCGAAGCCCAAAAGTCCCCTGTATCAAATCCCCTAAAGTCTTCAACTTCTATTTTTGTTTAAATTTGAATATCCTTGTCCTTAGTTCTCGTTTAAGGCATTTGGTGAGATTTTGGCATGACTTATTAGTCCTTTGTCTTCTACCTTTGCTATTATTTCAGTCCTTAGGTTTTATATTTATTTGTCAGTTTAATTTGAATGAACTTTTAAATTGCCTGGCAAACAGACTACCTCCAGTTTTTTTCTTAATTGCTTACTAATCTTGTCTGTGAGGTATACCAAGTGCTCTAGAATTTCTTTTACAACAACTGCTTTACTCCAAGGTCGACAGAACATATCAAGTTGAAGTACATTGTCCCTTTAAGTTCTACCCTGAATTTGTTTCCCTAAAATCCTGAGTTAATAGGATGGCTGATCAAGGTTCTTCATCTGGAAGAAATTCCACATCAATCTGGACAACCAAGCAAAATAAATTGTTTGAAAGGGCATTAGCTATTTATGACAAAGACACTCCTGACCGTTGGAAAAATGTGGCTGCCATGGTTGATGGGAAATCTCCCGCTGACGTGAAAAGGCATTATGATATTCTGTTAGATGATTTGAATTGCATTGAGGCAGGCGAAGTGCCTTTTCCAGACTATAAATCCTCAGATCTTAACAATAGAGAGGGCTCTGGAGGCCAAAATTCTGGCAACTGGGGAGACAAGCAGAACAGGTATGTCTAAAAGCTTGTTTCATTGAAATGCTTTCATACATTTTACCAGTTACTATAATGAACCTACACAGTTAGAGCTTTGAAGTAATCATTATAAGAGTTTCAAAGGCAAGAATGCTTTGAAGTATTTCTTGCTTTTCCTTTTAAGTAACTACTTGGATCTACGTTTTTCTTAAAGCCCTTAGTAGTGGTTTATAGAGTTTATCTTGTAAAGGTGGATGCAGATCTAATTAGGAGAAGATAAATGTATATCATTCAAATTTTTTTAATGGAATAAGTTATATTAGTAAATTTCTTTTTGACTTTCGGATGAAGTCAACTTTTGCACATCTTGCATACTGTATCTTGCTATCTTTCAACAAAGCCAACTCTATTTTATTTTTCACTTTTCCTGTACACCTGTTCCTAGGAAACTTGTTTTTGCACGTAGATTCTCTGTGGTTATGAATGAAAAAATTATGACATAGCAGAGAAAGAGGGCAATCCAATGAACATTTTCTACACATAAAAGTTCAAGTGCTTTTTTTAACACATTGTTCTTAGGGGAGAGGATCTACTAGTTGAGCATGTTTCAATATGTCATAGTAGTTGTTTATATAATTCCCAATAATTGTGATAGTGGTTGTTTATATAATGTCCAATAGTTGTGACATGACTGCCCTACCTTAAACAAAATGTATTCTTTTGATCTAAAAAGCAACCAATCATGTGATGCCACATCAGCACTCAACTACCCATGATGTGAATGCACAAGTATTGGTAGCACTTTTATTTTGGGCCTTTTTGGACATCTTGACAAAAGCATGCTGATCTGGCCCTGAAACGAAAGTTATAAGCAGGGGACTTGCCAGGTAAGCTGGTGAAAAAAATTTGGAGTGATTTGAAATTTCCATGTAGAATTTTGAAAAGCGCAAAATTAGGATGCACAACTACTGAATCTTCTCCCCTAATATACATAAGCTTATTTTTATGTGAAAGTGAATAAAAAACTATGACATAAAGAGACCATCCCAACGAACATTCTTTACACACAAACAAAAGTTCAAAGTGCTAGTCATGCCTGGGAATTCTAGATTTACTATTTAATTGCTTGAAAATGGAGACAAATTAACCCTTTCTGACTCCATATTGCTGAGAGTTCTATTTCCTTGTGTACAGGCAATTTATGCGCATGAGGCTCGAATAAAACAGACTCCCAAATTGATGCTTGACTGTTGGAGCTCCTTAACTCTTAATTTATGCAATGCAAATCCATCAGGTTAGGAGAAAAGAGGGTGAAATAAATGATCCTGAGAGGCAGAAAAAAGAAAGAAATGGAACCTGTGAATACGAGGAACCATAGATATTATATAAAACTAATTATATTGTTGTTGGGACTGAATTATATCCTCTATTTCGAGGAATCTCTGGAAATGTCTTTAAAATACATTCTGTATTGCATATACTGCAACTTTTATGTATGTCTGGTTGGTTTATTTTATGTAACGCTTATATTGTAAGAGATAAAAACTATGTTTTATTATATTAAATTTTATCTGGCAACAAACAGCTTTATAAGCATATATATATAAATAAATAAATAAGTAGGAAAAAAAATTATTATAAAGATAATTGTCGTCTATAATATATAAGATGAAATTTACATATTTGAGTCAATTTTTATTTAGTTTCGGGTCTATTTTATTGGAATATCTTAATAGAATAACACTGAAATATTTGACACTCTTTTGCATTAAGTTTGATATTTTCACTTATGTCTATCCATCTTCACTTATTCTCATCTACATACATTCTCATACATTTGACCATATCCTAACAATATCTAAAAGTAATTTCACACATTTGTCTCATTTATTGGCACATATTTCCACAAATATATTCCTAATCCTATGATCTAGCATCATCTTAAGTCATTTTTACAATGTGTCGAGAATCCCACATGACATGGATCTAGCATAAAATTATTTAAAAATTCAAATTGTCAACTCCTACCCATTTCCACTAACCATTAATAACAAAGTTGGTACATATTTGTGTGACAATTCACTATCTTGGTGTTTGAAGATATTTATTTGAACATTGAAACACATATATGAACATCCTAAATCATTCAAGTATATTTAGCATGCTAATGAACACTCTTAACAAAATATTGATTTTGAGTACTAAACAATAATACTTACATGCTTGGCTAGTTTCTACCCACTTGTTATGGTTGTAAAGCTATACATTGAATAAGGTTGACTCAAAATAACATGAACCATTGCAATTTTGTAATCTCCCTAAGTTATTTTTAATAACTACCAATCCTTACACATCACTAGTCACCAAGAATTAGGATGAGTAAGATATATGAGTAGAAGTTTGGCAAATCATATACATGGTTTATGCAGACTTTATCTATCACACCCTTATTCTCTAAAGGGTTCTTTCCCAAGGAACCATTAGCAATAATGTCTTCTTTTTTCAAATTTCTATGGTTTTTGTGCTCAAGTTCAAATTCTCATGCAAGATAAAGCCACTTGTCAATCCCACACAATTGCTATCAAATCCGGTGACTACACTTAAGGCGTAATGTGGTGAGACGCCATGTGGTAGATTTGCAAGCCAACTAGAAGGAATGAGCGATGTTTTTATTTCATTAACTGTTTGTTTTCCCTCAAGACACGTGTCAAGCTAGCACAACACAAAGGGGTTTCTAAGCATCGTAGGTAGTATATGATGTGTGATTGGCCAAAACTCTTGGTGGTCCCACTGCGAACAAATGGCAAAGGCCAACATATGGTTGACCCACGTGCGTCCTAAGGAATGAATGATCATCACCGGCTAGTAATAATGCGGCTTGCACGCAGTTGCGAAGGACAATCATGGAGTAAAAGATGGCTTCATCACCCCTATTAGGGGGTGCTACCACAATAGTGTGTCTCACTTTTGGGACATCCTGATTTTTACTTGAAATCAATTATTTTTAGAAAAACTAACAATTTAAGCCTTGAGAGGTTCCATCTAAAGAGTTTTAATTGAAGAGGATTAGATTTAACACCCCCTTAGATTAAACCCCCTTGGATAGAATCCCTCTAGTATTAAATCATACCCACAATGGAGTCTCAACAACCTTATCATTCCCTCATTACATTCACCAAAAAAAGATAGATAATTATATAATAACTATCCTTCAACTTATATTTCTAACAATAACTTATATTTAACAATTTAGTTAATAAGTTTAATAATCATCTTATAAACTAAAACCTACTAGAAAATTAACAAATGAATCTCCTTAGTTATAATTTTAAATTCATATTTAAATATTATATATATATATATATATAATAACATTTAAATTAATCTATTTGAAAGTATTTAATTTATTCTAAATATATACATATTGTTTTAATTTTATTTATTTATATGTAAATTTTATATTATAAATATTTAAAATCTTTTAACATTAAAATATTTATAATATTTATAATATAAAATTTGATTATTTATTTAATCTAATATTATAATGCATATATCATTCTTATTAATTAATTTTTATTTTATACATGAGTAATCTAAACATATAAAAATAATTTATAAATATTTATATATATTTTTTATATTTTAAAAACTTAAAAAAATATCAAATTTAATATATAAATTGATCTTTTAAAAAGGGAGCTTTTAAAATTTATACTAAATTAAAATAAATTTTAATAAATAATTTATATATTTTTAATTTAATACTTCAATATTAATTATACAAGTTCATACACAAATCAATTTATTATTTGTAGATGTTATAAAAAGAATATATATTTTATTTTAATCAACATGAATTTATGAAATAGAATTTTAATTTCAGAAAATAAAAGGAATGATCTTAGATTTAAATATTTTATCATACATAATGTTTTAACACAAGATGAAGAATTAACAAAAAATTTATTTTGGATGTAGATTTGAATTTGATGAATTGAATTTATAGGGAGATGAAATTTGAAAGAAATTTACTATAGACTGAAGAAATTAAAGAGAAGAGTAACAGGAGAAGGAATATAAACAAATCATTTACCATTCTAATTTTCCTCTAAAACTTGTAAGAAAGATTGTTCAATAAACCATTTTTTTTAATTTCTTCTTCCCTACAATAATTATTTTTCAAGAAAAACAAAACTATCAAACCTATTTTTCCCTTCCAGGAGATTAAATTTGAAAGAACTTCAAATAAATTAATTTAATTGGAGAGGAGAATTAAAAAAGTAATGCAAAAAAATAACTTACGTTTAAGAAGCTTTATCTAAAATATTTGAACATGAAACCCCCTTTTCTCAATCTATTGGTGTCTTCTTCTTCTCTGTAATAATTTTTTTCAAGAAAACTAAAATTGCCATACCTATTTTTTAAAATAAAATTAGGATATTTTCCCTTAGAAACAAAAAGTATCATATGCATTTCCCATTCTTCCTTTTATAAGAGATGTATGCTTGATCAACGGTCAGGATTTGATAGCAAAATCAAAGGTTAAGACTAGAGGAGAGAATAAAAAGTTTCTATTCTAACTCATGAGAGGATAATAATATATTTTTAATTTAAAATGATGGACATGATGGTGCACATGAATTTTCTCACTTTATGCATAATTATAAAATGAAGTTTCCAAAAAAGATGAGTAGTTAATTGAAAAGGAAAGATTTTGATTCAAAAATGAGATGGAGTTAATTGATAAGAATCAAGGTGTTGACTAGAAGAGAAATTAGAAAGTTGAAGTAGAGAAATATGGAAACTTTAAAATAATTAATATTTATTTATTTTTTCATTCTCTCATTATTTAAAAAAGATTAGTATTTTCATTTTTTGGGGAAAGAGATAAGAAGAAAGAGCAGACAACATGAAATCCACCTAAGAGTAGATGGTTGAAACTGAACTTTGATGGGGCTTCAAAAGGTAATCCTGGTCCATCAAGGGCATGATGTATAATTAGGGATAATAGTGGTTCTATTAAAGGAAAGATTGTTGTTCCCCTTCAAGAGGATACAAATAACATAGATGAATTCACAGCCTTATACATTGGGCTGATTGAATGCCAAAAGAAAGGAATTGACAAGTTAGAAATTGAAGGAGATTCGGCTATCACTATCAATGCAGTGAGAAAGTCTGAAACACCTAACTGGAGACTTAAAGCCCTACTGGAAAGGATACTGACAATTCTTGATTATTTTGATTATTTTCCTATTAATCATGTATATAGGGAGGCAAATTTGGAAGCAAATGAGTTATCGAAGCTTGTAGCAGAAGGTAAAGAGGTGAGTTGGTGGCAGTAAAGCTATGTTAGATGATCAAAGTTCTTTGTTATTGGGGCCATTTTTGCAAGAGACAATTTGTTCCTCTAGCCACAACACTGGTTGGGACTTAATTATGTCTGCTAGAGCTCTTTCAAATGTTTATATCCTATCAAGAACAATTGATGTTTTGGTTTGGAGTATAGGCTTATAATGATTATCTTGTAATATAATATGCAAGATCCTTTGATATTAGATATATTAATAAAATTTGGCTTTGCCTCTTGCTGATAAAAAAAAAAAAAGATTAATATTTCCATAAATTAATTTTTGCATCATAATTTTATTTATTTAGATCAAATTATCTATTTGATTTTCTAAATATTTTAATTTATTGATTTTAATTTTTTCTTTTCTTTTAGTTTTAACTTTATAAACTATTCATAATAAAAATTATTATTTCAAACAAACTTAACTTAATAATAATAAAATTTTTTCCAAATGTTCTAAGAAAGAGGGTCATGGTGTCATTGAAATGTGCATGGTGCATCATGTAATAGAACAAAATGTGGCCTTAAGCTTGTTTGTTGGTTCTTTCAAAGGGAAAGCTCAGAATTGGTACAAATCCTTGCCCCTAAATTCAAGTGCTACATGGGATCAACTTGGAGATAGCTTATTCGAACAGTATATAGAAAAAGATGATCAATCATCCTTACTCCAACAACTAAAAACCATGAAAAGGGATCCCCAAGAGGTTGTCATAGATTTCAACACTAGGTTTCACAAAATTTGGCAAAGGATCCCTATGATGACCAGACCTCCAGCAAGTATGCCTATTGTTTCCTATCTAAAGTTTTTTTATTTTGACATAGTCTTAATGATCTAATCGATGGGAGGACTGGCACTAGAAAATGCATATGACTTGGCCATTAGAGCCACAAATAATCTTATAGATGTTGGAAAGCTCCCTCCTTGACCACCTATGCATGTATTCCTTGAAATACCGCTTCCCACCCCAGAAGATTCCCCAATACCTCTGTTGTGCCTCCCTCAATGTATGTTTATCCTGATGCACAGACTAATGTAGTTACTTCTTCATCCTTGGCTAATGAAGTGAACGATATGACGAGTTTGTTACAAACCTTTTCCAAACAGATACTTAACCTTAAGAGGTAGTAAACTACACCCCCTAAGCCTCCTTACCACAATCTTCAAGGAAACAAGCCTCCCTTCTAGCATAACCAACACCAAGAATGAGCATGAGCGAATAATCAAGTGTAGCCTTCAAATCATATAGTCTTAGTCTCGACCACGTTACAGTCTGTATTGCAAAATCATAATAGAGAATTGATAGTAGGGAAATATAATTTGGAATATGACACTAATTCATAGAGTTTCCTCTATAACAATGCACACATACCTCAAAACTTCCCTAGGGGTAACTTCCAATAGAGGGTCTTAGAATAGCATAACCAAGGAATCACTATTGATACAAGCATATATGCCTATCAATCCTTGGGAGTGAAAAATGTTATCTTAACGGCACAGATGCAAGGCTTGTCCCTTGAGCAAGAAGAGGAAATTGCTTCAGACCATGCTATGTTTTCTTGGATGGAGAGAGAAGATGCAATATTTGTTAATGAGGTATCAATGTCAAAAACCCCTCAAGTTCAGTCAGATCATTATACTCAATCCAAAAGGAGGTTGATCGAGAGCATGTACTTGTTACGCTGCAACCTAATCCAATGCTTGAGAAGAACCTGGAATCACTAATAGCAGCTCTAGTGTCCCAAAAGTGGAGCAAGACAATTCTAAATAAAACAAAAGAGCCAAAGGCCCTCATACATGGAGCGCTCAATGTAGTAGATCAATTGAAGAAAGACCCAACCCATGTTTCTATGGGATATTTTTGCTATCCCAGAGAAAAATCCTTGTTGCGAGAGGCTTTGTGAGAAGATAAAAGACCATTGCGAGCCAATGTAGTCTCGAAACATAATCAAGAGAAAGTTAAAGAGTCGTGGGCCTTAGGAGCTACAAAATTCACAAACACAAAAGAAAAGGTTGTGAAGGAAGAGGCAAGTAAGCCAAAATCTACCCCATTCTTCGTGACCCTCATTGTAGAGTATAAGATGCTACATAATTCTATGATTCATTGTGGTGCCAACACCACAGTTATGTCTAAAGGAAAGTTGAAGAGGAGTTAATTAGATCTGATGTTGATTAGAGATAAAATTTGGACAAAGATATAAGGTTGAAAGAGATAATGATGGGGCAATATATGGTTTGGTTTGAAGTTTAAATTAAATATTTAAACTTATATCTCTTGGGCCGAATTTTAGAAGGAATGCAAAATATCTTTGAAATAATAAATGAGTCCTCATGATGATGGCTGACTACAAGATGGCTATCCAATGATATTAGTTAAAGATTTAAACTATTATCCAAGGTGATCTACTTTATTATAATGTAGAGCATCCATATAAGACATAGAGCCTTATTTAAATCGGGATAGTATGGTGTGATTTATGTGGAGATATATGTAAGAAGGTCTAACAATTAAATGGCAATGAGCTTGTCATGACAGAGATTTATTTACAAGGCCGACTTAAAGAAGGATATGGGATATGATTGAAAATGATAATTGATTTAGATGGAGAAATGAAAATCATTTGAGGAGTAGCAACTATGTATAAAAATGAAGCTATTATTATTTGAAGTGGTTTTTGTCTTGAAGGATGTTACAAGGCAGAGTAGTTAGATGATATATGTGTGAAGTGCTTCACATTATAGAACAAAATTTGTGAATGATAGATATGAGGTTGTGTGATTAGTAAAGGTTAGCATTACTTAATGAAAGGATGTATTCCTTCATGAAGACTGTGGTTGTTCAAGCATGTATAAAATGCTATTTTTTAATGTGAGATAAAAGTGTGTGTTAGGAGAAGAAGTGAATATCAAGGAAACCTATTGAAATCTACATATGAAAGATAAATATTAATATTATAAATACACTAACAGATGAAGAACATATAATACACTAGCAAATGAAGAGCATATCATAAGGAGTTAATTTATAGATTTTATGAAAGAATTGTGGGGATTATTAGAGGGAATTTAAAATGAAAATTTTATAGCAGTACCAAATTTTTGAAGCACTTATGAAGAGGATTTTATTCAGGTAATGAAACATTATTTGATTCATAAAAGATTTTAGAGAAGATCTAGTGTGGAAGAATACAAAATGTATCAACTAAATATAAGAAGAAATACAATGGATATTATTTGAGCAGAAATATATGTGTGGAGTAAAAAGAAGATATCTTATGTACACCAACAGGATTATATGAGAGGAGAATAAATTATTAGAAGAAGATTTGCATATGAGGAAATTACAAGAAGATTACTTGTTGATTTATGAAGAGCAAGTTGTGAAGTTTTCTGGCAGATTTATGGGAGATTTATGATTAGCATAATAAAAGATTGGATAAAGAAGAGAGTGAGAAATCACATAGGATATTTTTTATCAGACTTTTTCCAAAATTTGTAATCAGTTTTTGGCATATTTTAAATCAGAGTAATTGCAGATTAGTAATCAAAGTCATAACAGATTTTAGAAGAGTACTTCATATTGAATGAGGGGTTGGTGCATCTAGTAAGTTGGTGACTACAAATTTAGGGGTGGGAGTTAGTTCTTCCAATGGGTTGGTGCTCACAGATTGAAATAGGGATTGGTGCCTCTAGTGGGTTGGTGCTTAGAAATTGAATGAGGGGTTAGTGCCTTTAGAATTTATATAAAAAAATTTATTAATTTTTTTTTTTTGCCATGGTTTTCTCCCGTAAGTGTTTCCATGCAAATCTTGGTGTTCTTGTGTTCTTAATTGTCTGATATCTTGCATGTTTATTATTGTTATGATTAATTAAGTTTAAATTGGTAAATTTTGTAATATACTAATTCACCCCCTCTCAATATAATCAATCATGTGCTTATCGAGTCGGTCTACATGGGGTTTGCTGTAAATTTTGTTCATTACATTGAAAAGCCTCTCTTCTTGTTGACTGACTTCTTCTTCATTATCAATCATGTTTTCTACAAGTACTCCTCTATGGTTCACCTTAACATTTCCATAGGTTCCATGTCTCCAACTCATGGGGCTGCCCTTTTGCCTCATCCTCTCTATGAAACTTGTCCTTAGATCCTCTATAGTTGTAGATTACTAACTCTTCACTCTTCTTACACAAATATCTTCAAGAATTTGAGCTCAACCTTCCATAATCATTAAGATTCATCCTACTCTGCTACCACTTAATGCAAATCAAGGTTCAAGGGTTCTGATAAACTATTGAGCTAGGTAGAAAATTAAGCATAAAACACCATGTCAAAGTATTATCTTATTAACATGCAATAAAATTATTCCAATGGAAATGAAGGAGGAATTGATGATTCAACTATTCATTATTCTAACAAGTGTTCATACATTCCTTGGATACGAATCCCTACAAACATACATGCATCAATCTAGGAATCCTTCCTTAGTTTCTTCATGTTGAAATATTATAATTTGGTATACTCTTCAAGATAAATTATGGTGAAGAATCCTAAAAAAAGCTTCTCAAATCAGTCAAAAATCCACCTTATAAGCATGCCATGAGGGAGGCATGGTTGCCCACATTTTGGTAGGCTTTGAAACATGTCAAAAGTGCTCTTGATCCATTACACAGGTCGTTATAACCCTTTTTGATGCCCTTTTTTGGTTAGGAAAAGAAACTGTGACCTTTTGATGTTGTGTAAATTCAAGGGGTTTTTGATGCTTCAAAAATTGAATGGAAAGTTTCCTTACTTTGTATTTTTGCAAGAAAAAATGGTCCTTCGAGATATTGCAAGAACTCGTGGGGGTTCAAGGTGGTCCAAATATACATAAAAATGCCAAATAAATTCCTTTTATTTGTTAGGCGAGAAAACAAGTCATTGGGTCATTGTAGGAAACTAAGGGGTAATAGGATGTTGATATGAGGTGGAACTAGATCTATGTCCTCCTATAAGAAGTTATTCCATTTAAAATCATGTGGGGAAGTCAGATCCTTAAGGGCCAAGTATGGGGAAACTATGTAGCTTGGGATATTGAACAAGGGTCCTTAGGACTTGGTGAGAGTTCAAGAGGTCAAGGGATAAGTCTAAAGGTGCATGGGAGTTTCATAACTTTGTAATAAATGGGCTTAGTTGAATTTTGATGAGGGTAATCCCCTTACAAAACCACACACAAAAAACTAAACAAGAGAGATAACATAAAATGTAGAAAGAAACACTTGCTTTCTATCATCTCGATGAAATGAAATTATAATACTCAAAAAATAGCATACTACAACCACATGGGTCTTCTCATTACAGAAATTTGCAAGCCAAAAGCCACAATCTGCACTACCGAAACTCTCTTCTATAACCCTTGTTCTCCATCTTTATCCAAGAAGTGTAACTTTGGCACTGAAATTCAACCATGTATTTCCCACTCTAGAAGATTTTTATTTTATATTTTTATATTTACAACTTCTCAAGGTCATAACTTTCGATTTGACCATCATATTTTCAATTGTAATATATCATTGGAAAGCTTGTGAGGAGATCTACAACCATCTTTCAATAGATCTAAAAAATTAGAGATTTGACACCTTGTTTTGGGGCTTGAAGGGACTCAATTTTTAGATTTAAACTTCATTGGAGAAATTCCCCAGGATGAATTTAATATCTTCCAAATGGTACATGATTTTGAGATGATTCTTTCACCAAAAATCTTATTTTCCAATTTCACTCCTTGGGGTCAATTTTTGTGTCCATAGGAACCCGAATAGATGACTTACTAAAAATAGCAGGTGATTATTGTTGGTTGTTTCAAACTTCTAACTATCCCAAAGATTGCATGAGTTACCATGAGCCCCAAGACAACTAAGGAAACTACAAAAAAATGAAAATACAATATTTTGGGTGATGCAAGATTGCCCTTACACCACTAAATCCTCCTACATCAAAGTTTCTCTCTTGATGGAATTAACATGCTAGCCATCATATCCAAGGTCAGTATTGAAAGTTTAGCATATCTTGATATGAAACAAAGTTCCACAATTTTACAACTTTCTCAATTTTTCTTGGGTTTTCCCCAAAATTAAAATCTGAGCACCCATTTAGCCCTTCTTTAAGGTTGTCATCACTTGTCCATGAACCAATTGGAATTACCTAAAACTTGATCACAAACTCTTGCAAGTGAAAAAAATAAGAAAAAAGACAAGAAAGGATGTAAGTAAATGTGTTTGGTTGATGTAGTCCATTGCTCATGGACTCGAATGCTCTTCCATCAAACTCATGTAAATTTATTTATATTTTTAATTTTATTGGTAATAGTGAATCACTAGGGACTTAATTTTGTAATATATAAGTTGAATGGGAACTTGTTATTATATTCATTAGTACTACCTTTGTGGGTTTCTTTCATCCTACTCGTTGGTTTAAAGGCCTTATTTTAACAATGTTATAGAAGGCTAACTACACCATTTTTTATTTTTCTCTCAACCCAATAACTAAGCTAGCATCTTATACACTTTACTTATCAGCTAATGGCCTAATGTTTAACAAAGAATTTTGGATAAAATCTAGACCTTGGAATTACATCATAAGTATAAAATGATAGCATGAATTAGTTGAGTCATTAGAAAAATATAAGAATCGAGTATATTATTATTCATAGAGCCACATGTCAATGTTAGGTTGAAATAATTAACTTAAATGTGAGTAATTTTTTTAAATGGTTTGTATCTTAAACCATATATCTCATTTAACTCTTTCCAATTATTTCATCTATGACATACAATAGCACAAAATTTATATTGAACATTGCTACATGTTTTGATCAACACAAAGTGAAGAACACTAATATTCTGATTCCATTAGTTTGAGAGGAAGATAGAAAAAGGAATATTCTATGTGTTACATTATATGAAATTTTTAAAAAACTTATATTTGTATATTAAAATTTGACCAGGACTAACTACATTTTATTTGTGAGCTATTTAGGTGTTAACTGATGTAGGTTACACCTTACAAACACATGTCATCATAAGTGTTTAAAATTCTCCTATTAAAATACCCACAAGCTATACTATGTGGTGTTTCCCTATTTTTTTGCATCTCAAAGAGTTTTTCTAGACCATTAATCTTTGATGGATTGGAAAAATTAATAAAAGGTGTTTTCATTATATTATTGATGATCACACATAGTGTAAATGACATCTTACAACCTACTTGTTATGATTTTTGAAGATTTTTGTTTATATGAGCTTGCATGTTCTAAATCTTGGCAAGCATTAATGTACAAACATGCCAACTATTGTGATTTTGAACTAGAAACTAACAATTCTAATAGAAAAGTGAACTTTAACTTGTCATATAATATATAATAGATATAAACATGATATTTAATTGATTTCTACAATGAATCCATGTCATAGTGAACTAGAATAAAATGAGATGATAAAACTTACAAAACAAGGGAGTGCACATGATTACATACTAGATAGTACGAGCCATATGGACAACAATGTTTTTGAACAATGTAATGTTTTTGAAAAGACATTGACAGTTTTTTTAGTGACCATAGTTAATTGACAAAAAGATTGGTGAAATTTTTGGGGCCGTTATCAATACTATAATACCATAGATTTGAAATAAAATATATAGCAACCCTTAATATATATGATTATTATAGACATCACTTTACTTTAATAGCAAATATTTTGATTAGTGTTAGATAAAATAAAATTACCTTAACAAATATTCATAATGATTAATTATTAGTGTATACTAGTATTTATAGTATTAATTTCATTTCTTTCACAACATGAACAATAATTTTTAATGTAAATATGATATATTTTAAAAATAAGAATTAAATTATAAATATAAAAAAAAATTAAAATTTTTGAAAATTATATTTTTTCTTATAATCTATCAAAAATATAATAAAAAGTATAATATTATATATTTGATGTCTCACTTCACTTACTAAAATAAAATAAAATAAAATAAACACACTCTCTCTCATATGTTTTGAAACAAACCAAGTTAAAATACTTGTATGGATATATCATTTGTAAATATATTATTATGAGTATAACAACGAAAGATTTGAGGAGATGATTTAGTAGTAGCTATTTCTATGTCAATAGTGATCATAGTATTATTTAGTAATTTTCTTTTTAAATTCTAATTTAATATTATAAATAAAATTACTATATTTTTATTTTAAAAATATTAAAAAGATATCATTTTTATAGATTACATGAAAGAAAAATGAAATATAATGATATCTAAAATAATTTACATTTTTTTAAAAACATTTTTTATTTAGTATTATGAGACAATTCAATGAAAATACTGGTTTTAGAAAATTCACCGCTAGCAATTCATCGATGGAAAATTCACCGTCAACAATTCACTGCAGGAAACTTCATCGCCACCAACAATTCACACATAAAATTAACCGCGGTGAATTTAGGTATGATTACATTATCAAGCTCAAAACCTACTAAATTTTTTACAATAATTTAATTTACTATTTAAAACTTAAAAAACAAAATTAAAATACATGACTATTAAATCTTCTCTCTTATATGTATCCCATGCTCTTTCTAACATTATCGTAATAAAAAGATTTAAAAGATCATGCTTTCATGATGCATCCAAAATCAGAGGAGGGGAGAATAAGATAAGAAAGGAATTTTCCTTTATTGTGTGGATCCTTGCATTTTTCTCTGCAACTTTTTCTATATTCTATTATGTTGGAGATATATAATCGATTACGTTTCCAGAATTGCACCTTCAGAAAGAATATTCAATTTAATTCACATATTCTACTAGGATTTTATTGTAGGTGGCTCATATGTTATGATACAAAAAAGAATAACTTTTGAAAGAATTTTGGAACAAACACAGAAAGGTGGCATCAAATGATTAATGAAATTCAGCTTCCATAGATTCCAGTTGGATATAAAGAAGCTCTGCAATTATACAGAATCAGTAGGTATATACCTATGCAAAGCATCTTAGGGAAAAGAGATAAACGCACATATTCTTAAAGTGGATGGAAGTAAAGCATTGGAACAATCTGCAACTTGTATATTTCTCGAATGTTCAAGAATATCTTTGTAAAGATTGCATGATGGTTGGATTTAAAAAATCTAAAAAGTCTACTTGAAAGAAGAATAACAAGTTTTAGTTATATATAAGACGGCTTTTTTAATGAATAAAAATCAAATTTCAAGGTAATTACATTTAATTCCGTTCAATTGGTAGCCATGCATTTAAATTTAGAAGGGATATTTCTATGATATGCTCTACTTTTGTATTTTGTATATACTAGAATCTATACATCCAATATATCGTAGACATGAACTTTGTTCAAATCCACAAGTATATATCAGTTATAATTTTGTCAAATCTTTACAAGTTCACACGACATACATTTAGAAGATTTTAAAATGAAATTTGTATTAATTCCTTTCTTTCTTAATAGAGCCATCGAATGTGGACGATTTTGCATCTTGGCAATTGTAAAATGAACAAATATCCCTCACATACAATTTAATTGATAAATATTAGTCTAGGTTAGACATTTAAAAGAAATCATATTAATTGGATTTATGATGTAGAGGGAATATGACTTCAACAGCAATGGACTATAAAGAACAAGAAAAATGGGGTTTTGACAACAACCTACACAAGACTTATGTGATCTTTCAATGGTGACAACAATAAGCAACCTACTACCTTGCCCTATAAGCCTATTTTCCTAGGCTCGGCCTCTAAAGAAAACTATAATCACTCTTTTCCTCTAGTATTAGGCTCTTAAACACTCAATCTCACTCTACAAGCTTCATTCAAACCAATCTTGGTAGTGATTAACTCCAAACAATGTGATTTCCACAAAACCCTAAAAAAGACTAGGGTTTAATAGTCCTCCTTGCACTTAGACCTGTAAAAATATCTCATACAAAACATTTAGGAGTTTTCCCTTTGTTGACACCTGGGTAGTGATTAGGTGAAGGGATTTAACAAGTTTTAGATTTTTGCCATGGTCAAAATAAAAACTATGAGTAAATCTTACCCACTAGAAACCCTAGTTCTAGAATAGGGCAATGAACACATTTGTAATCATAACTTTAGCAAAACACAGTGAAATATCTTCACATCACTTTCATTTGAACCACAACACAAAATGCTAAATTTCCATCCACCTCTAGACCTGACACTATGTCATACAGGTCTATACCAATCTGTTCTTTTGTTGTTTTTATAGGAAGACTGTCATAAATTTGCAAAATAATAGGGTATTAATTGAAATCTTGCTCCCACACTTCTTGGAACGTATAGTATCATTGATTCAACATTAAATAACTACTAAAAATAGTTACAACTCGAGCATAAGTCCTTTTTCTCACAAAACCTAATGTCCATGTCATTAAACTTGATAATTGTGCACTTTTTTGCAACTTTCAATCATGATGTAGATACAACATCAAAAGGAACCCTACAAGGAAAACAATGGTCTTCTAGTTCTTATTAGAATCCAAAAATTAAAAAAAAAAAGATTTAAGAACTAATTCCAACCCTTTACCAAGCCAAAACCACTTCAAAAATTCAAATTTGCATTTTGGTGAGAAAATCCAAAATTTGAAGTTCTAAGTTTATTTGCTCAATCAAAGCCATCTAAAATGATCCTAATGGATCCCTCAAGATGCCTACTAACACAAAAAAAAACTCCTAACACCCTAATGTTCAACATACAAAAATAGAATGGAGTGATGCTCCTGCATCAATTTATCAACACAAAATAAAAGAAAATCATTAGTAGTCAAAATGAGTGACCACAATCTTTTCCATCACATTCTACCACATTTTGACATATAAAAGATCCTTGAAAAAATTCTCAAAGTAGTGTTCGCAAATGTTTTAGAGATTTAACATCATTTAAGCACCAAGAACCACCATATGTCAAAGGTTGTCACCTCCATAGTAACCTTTTATTTTGTTGGGTTAACTTGCTTTGCCTCTTTGATTGGGGTTCTCAACCCAAACACCAACACCAAGCACTTTATTGAAGGTTCCTTCTTCCTTAAGAACTCCCAAAGTGTTGTTTGGTGTAGCCCTTTTTCAAGGGTTTTAAACCCATCAAGAACCAAGAACCTTCCAATTTATTAGAAGTTCCTACCTCCATAAGAACTCCTAAAATGTTTATTCATTGTAGCCTTGTGTTAAGAGTTTTAACCCTAATGGGAACTGAACATGAAGTACCTAAACCATTGATTTTTGGTTCCTATGTGCTTCTCTAGCTCTTCTAGGGTTTTTCACCTAAAAGGAGAGAGATAGGTCCCAAAAATGCTAAGGGTTCATTCAAATAATGTTATGTGTGATGTTGTCTAAGATAATTGAAGTAAACTAAATACAATTGAGTGATCTAAATGAATGAATTTGAATGCAAAATTAAGTTTTAAACTATGTTTGAAAACACACTATGGTATGAAAACAATGAACAAAATGAAGAAATTATGCATAACAGAAAGAAACAAGATGAAATAGAGTGCACCTGGGCAAGATTTGATGATTTTGGGATATTGTGAATACTAATTGGGATTATTGAATTTTCACAGTGGAACTCATTCACCCAGGGTGGCGAATTAGTCCTCCTATTGGTGAAAAAGTGTTGGAAACTAGTTTCTAACAGTTAGTATCCAGAATCTGACAAAACCTAGATCTTCAGTCCTAAGGTGGGACTCATTCGCCACTAGTGGCAAATTAGTCCTCTCCCAAAATTTTGGAAAATCAGGAGACAACTCTGCAACACCAAATCTGGAAATCACTAATTATCGGGTTGTCAAAGTCAATTATGTAGGAAATAGATAGAGAACCTTCTCCACTCTTGAAATATGAATAAGTTGACTTGAAGCACCTAGTTGACTTGTTCTCCACTTTTCGACACCAAAAAGCTTGTTAAATTTGCATACCTAGGTCTGCAAACACACATGCAATAGGAAAAAAATGGTTGAGGGTTAGCAAATAGGGGTTTTCCTTGGTCAAACCCCACTATTGGTAATCAAACCCTTAATGAAATAATGAAATGAAAGAGAATGACAAACTAATAACATGCAAATGCTATCAACTTACCAAACCCTTGATAATGCAAGTTTGAAGTAATGTCAATGGATGCCCCAAAGTGCTTGAATATTGCTTGAATTGTTGTTGTAAGATGTTTGAATGCTTAGATTGCTTGAATATAATGTGTGAATGTTGGAGGATGTAAAATGAGGCGAAAATTTCCTATTTATACAATCTTGTACCTTAGTTACCCCTTCATACTTCATCACAGGCCGACATCAAGTGTTTTTAAATAAAAGCCCGAAAGGAAATTTTAAAATATTTTGAATTTGGGGCCAAGGGGGACTCATTCGCCACCCATGGCGAATGGGTCCCACCTAGGACCTAAAAACAAGTGTCAGGAATTAAGTTGTATTTAATGTTGTTTATCGATCAAACATTAAAAAATACACTTAATTAAAGCATATGAGGGCATAAAGGGGTCAAATAAGTCATAAGAAAAGGATAAATAGTGAAGTTGCGCCTAGAAAAGCATGAAATCTTGTTACAAGACTTTACAACACTTCAAAATGGGACTTGATGATGTGTAAAAAGGTGATTTTTAGGTGAATTGTAATGAATAGAGTCTAGAAGAATGTACAAATGTATTACAACACTTCATAACACCTTCACAAGATGTCATTATTTGAATTTTAGTACCTAGATATGCATGTTCAAGCCATGTTGCAACATAAAATCAAAGCCAAATAGATCAAACACCCTCAAACAAGACCTAAAAGGCCATGAAAATGACAAGGGGCCATTTTTCTATGGCACGGTACCATATCAAGGGTTTTGATCACCTTATGAACTCATTAAACATTTAACTTATCTCTTTTCTTGTGGATCCAAACCCTATTAGAAATTTGAATCCAAGCAACACATTGGGGCATTCCTATCTCCTTAGCAACTCCCTAATATGGTGCATGGTGTCAAGTTCCCAATATGGTTTTAACAGTGAACTTAAATTTTTTTCAAGGAAAAGAAAGATAAATGTCAAATGTTGGGAGTTCCAACTCCATGATGAACTAGGAACCATTAGAGGGATTGATAGGAGCTGAACTTGTTAGTGCTTCCTTTGGTTCATAGAATTGTTGAAACCTCCAAATTAGTTCCTAAGTGGGCCTCAACCTTCAAGTTTGCATAAATTAGTCATTTTCCCAAATTTTCACCAAATTTGAAGCACGGGTACCCATTAATCCCTTCAATAAGATAATGTGTTGAATTTGACCTATTTTTAATTTAAAATTCCTTGTTGAAGAAAACCACCAAAAACTAAATAAAAGCAACAAAATTGAACTAATACTTAAAGAAAAACCTTTAATGTATTTGGTTGGTGTTCGATCACCTATGGACCCAGATGCTCCTACATTAGGATATGATATTTACTAAAATTATAAGTCTAACACATATATTTAATCCCTTATTATTGGCATAGAAATAATGCTCTAGTGAGATCCCTAGTATGACATATATCCTCATTATAATATTTGAGAATTATGTTATGGGATAAAATTTTTGAGGCATTTTAAGGATATCTTCATCTTGTTTCATTTAATGTATCAAACATGGAACCACATATGAAATTTTAATTATTATATTTTGAATGTATACAATTGTTCAAATTATTTGATCTTGGTTTCTCAAATCCTATATTACTATTAGATAATTGGTTTTCATGACTCAAAAAGATCATTATGTAATTATAAAAGGTATTTATTGGTGTTTCTAAAGTAGTGACCTATGTATTTCATTGTGTTGAAGTATATTTATTAAAGACCAATTTTATTGTTCATTCCTATCTAAAAGTGATTCTATTTCATGTCAATGAATTTAGTACATGAATTTATTTTATTTATTTTTACACATCAATCTTATCTAATTTCATTCAAATGATTGATGCACTAGGAATTTTGGAGAAACGACATATTTCCAACAATTTTCAAATTTTAGGTAGCTTAAATATAAGTTTGTTTCCATACATTAGGGTTTTATGAATGATAATATTTGTTTGATCAGTAATTAGTTTTCAATATTTTTTTCAATTTGAGCAAATATTGAATTGATTGGTATGCATGAGTAAAGTCAATGGCACAAAAAAATTAGTATACCACCTTGGTATGTCACTCCTAAAATACATTCCACATATAGAAAATTTCCTTCTTTGTAACTTATTTTAGTTTAATATCCATAAAACAATTATAAAATTAGGCTAACTAATTGCGATGTTGTTAGGGATCATCCCAACTGAGGGATGTCCAAAATCATAAAATAATAGATAGAAATACTCAAACACCAAAAAAATTATTTGAAGAATACCATTCAAGGACACAACAACCCAAATAATTTCTTAAGATATATATTTCTGTATATTATTAGATTTAAATATTACATCAATCGAATTAGCTTTACTTTTAGGATTATATGATAAATAAAATTTTGTATCTACTTTTAGACATAATAGAAGCATTGTCTTAATCCTCTTTGAGCTCATAATCTTTACCTTACAACTTAATTTTTCTTAACATACTATTCTTAGCTATAGATCTCCAATTAACTCTATTTGGTATCTAAGTTACTAGCATGACATATATATGGGTGTGTGTGTAAAGATATACATACATTTATGTGTACATATTTATATATGTATATATATGCATATATCTATATGTATATATGTATATACATATACATATATACATAAATATATGGATAAACCATCATACAATCTCTACAAAAACGGGTGAACTTCCACATAAAAAATATAATTTATATTAAATTTCATGTTTATTTCCTAGATAATTTTAGCCTTCTATTTTGCTTATTACTAAAAGTCTCCTTCTCTTAATTATGGTGATATACTTGGCTTCTCAAGTGGTACAATGATGTCTCCCAAATTCGCACATCCTAGAGAAGTTACATAATAAAAGAAAAAATAAACATTTGAATAAATATTGGTATCATGCCAATTGTAAAAGTAGAAAAAATATCATATTTAGTGATATGAAAATATGTTTATGTTTTAGATAACTCAACAAAGCTTGTGTCTGTGATCCCTTCCCCACACCATTTATAGAAGTAGTTTTAGATTCTGTCTATAGAAGGAAATCCTTTTCTAGATATCACCATATCAAAATCTAAGAAGTGGATTAAATTAAAATGTCATTTATTAAAGAATAGGGACCCTTAGTATATACATTAATGTCATTTGGTCTAAAATTGTACCAATTGTATTTGGCAAGGTCATGGCCAATACATTTAAATATTTTATACATGAATTGCTAGAAGTCCACCTAGATGATTGAGTCGTATATGGATTACTTATGAATCAAGGTCAATTACTTCACTTACTACTAGAAGGATGAAAAATCATACAAATATCCTTGACTATAAAGAAATGTGTATTTATCATACCATTTGGTACACTACTTGGATATATTATATGCAAGGAAGGATTTAAGGTCAATCCTCTAAAGGTATCGATTATCATGAATCTGTCACCTCCCAAAATAAATTTATAGGTCAAAAAATATTAGTCCATTTTAAAGTTATAAGTTCAAGTATTAAAGGTTATTTCACAATTGCATAAACAATAAAAGAACTAATTGGAAAGAAAAAAATCAATTGGACTGAGCAATGTCAACAAGCTTCTAATATATTAAAAAAAAATATTAGAGCTGGAATAATTAATTTTTATAGACTAAATTATCCTATTTCATGTCCATTTTGGTGCCTCAAGAGCCACAATTGGATTACCCTTTCCACAGCTAGGAGAAATAAGGACCACCCAATTTTATTTTCTAGATATAAACTATAAAAAAAATATATACTACCATATAGTGGGAGGCTATAGCAATGGTATATGACTTACAAAAATTGTGAAATTATGTATTGTTCACCCCATTCACATTCTTCATGGATCATGGACCCCTAAAGTACTTACTTAATTGACAAGTGACACAATGAAGAATAGGTTGGTGGCTACTACTATTCCAAGAGTTTTGTTTTGACATCGTGATCAAACCTAGAAAACCTAATCAAAGCCATAATTATCTCACGAGAATTAGCATAGGAGAGGAGCTCAAAAATATTGAAGATGACTAAACCTAGTGCAAACCTATTTTGAATAACTATTGTACCTATTATCACTTGAAATTGCACCCTTTGTTGAAACTAGTTCACCATACCAATGACACAATGAGAGTGATTTTAAGGTGTGAGACCTTGTTGTTGAGATTAAAAAATAGAGATAAATGATTGGTTCAATGGTAAATCTAGATTCATGTTATGATCCAAACCAACATAGACTAAACCTATGAAATATTCCTATTCTATTGGTTTTCTATGAAAAATGGATAGAATAATTTTAAGGAAATAAAATAGTGGTGATGCACTTAGATATAAAATGAGTTTCTTCATTTTACATTATAACATTGAAAACAAACAAAAAAAACCTAAACTTACACAAATACTATTTAGTATCCCTCAAAGACAAATATAGAGATAACAGATTCAAAAGTCACTAAGATGGAAGAGGGTATCCACATATAGTTCTTGTAATTATTTATTACACAATGTAACTATTTAGAAAATTAGTAAATTCATTTGCATATGAAGGTACAAAGAGATTATACAAAAAATATAAAGTTATAGAAGAGGTGAAAATAAGGTAAACTTTATTGATTCACAAGCATTGAGCCTATTTAGAATATAAATAATACACTTGAGAATATATCATCTTATTTTTCTTTTGGTAGATAAAGTAAAAGAATAACTCTTAGCAAATGAGTGTTATAGGACTTTAATTATTTGACATAGATGAAAAAACTATCAAAAAATTGGTAGGGCAGAGAGAAGCCCTAGCCACCATCTTAGCCAATGAAAATAAGACAAGTACAATGTGATTTGATAAATATTTAATTGAGGTGATAAGAAAAGTATTCTATTGATGGCTTTTCAAGATCAAATCTCCCTAGGAAGTCCATTGAAAAATATGGCCCAGGGAGTTATATAATTAAAAAAGGATGACCACAACATTTTACAAAGCATGGCTAACTATAAAAGAACAAGTTTTAACCTTCAAAAAATCTATTAGTTTGTGATTATATTGCATAAGCATTAATGGTGTTATAAAGTGGTAGATAGAAAAACAAGTCTTCTAGAGTGGCCTTATTATTATTAGTAGACTTTTAGGCCATCGGTTACCACTTTATTCTTATTAGACTTAGGAAAAGAGCATAAATTCGTCGGATGACCTAACAAGAAAATTTACACTCATGCTTTGTTAAATTATTTGGATTTTCTTTATTAACATATCTATCAAACATATGACATGGGCACATCCATCTTTAATATGTCATCAAATCACTTATCCATTAGAGATCAATACATCGAGCATTCATTGAGCTACTTTCCATGGGGAGGAAGATGAGACACTCTAAAATTATAATGAGATAATAACATTAGCATTATGTCATCAAATGAAAGTTGGACCCTTGAGGCAATAGAAATATAATGGAAGATATGAAGGGATGAGATAGTACGAAATTCAAAAAGAATTAGAGGAATTTTGAGTGGATTGATAGAAATTTTAGCAAATTATACTTTCAAAGAAGGAATGACCAATACAAAAAGTTTGAAAAGGATGAAAAATTCTAAAATTTAGAAAGAAAAAATAATTTTAGGGAATCAAAGAAGGAAGGAATTGTAGGAAGGTAAGGGAAAATTGCAACCTAAAAGGCTAATAAATTTAACTCTTAGAATTTTTTTTGGTTTTAGAATTCAGAGATTGGGAGTGTCAAATGAATGGTATGCATGGAAATGAAAAATTGATAGGCTTAAAAGATAACAAACCAAGAACTTAAGATGAGTTCACAATGCCTCTAGGTGGAATTTTAGGATCAATAAGAAGGGAATGTAAGGATGGGTACCACTAAATTTCTAAAACTTTTGAAAATAATACTTCTTTCAAAAGGGTTATATTATGGATTCAAGATCAACAAGGAAGTAATTTAGGTATTAATAAAACTAAAACTATGATACCCCAGAAAACTCAACACTTAACCCAATCCTGATTTATTAACTTAGGTATTTGACTAAAGAATGAAAGGGGGATTAATACAAAAATTATAAGTATGAATATAAGAATGAATAGACCATTTAATATCTCTTACATTGGTTATGATCAATGTGAAGTGAAGGGGGATATAAAATTTAAAACATTTTGGTGACCTCTCAGGGTGTTTTCTTAATAAACATGGATCCAATAGCCTTATTATTCAATTGGGAATAGATTCACAAGTACCTTAAAAAAATAAATCACAAATAGCCTTGAGGAAATATAAAATACCTCAAAAAATAACAAAATAGAAGTCACTCTTATGCAAACTACACTTGGAGGAAAGAAAAATAGCTAAAATCATACATTCTCCTAGTGAGATTATAAAGTGTGAAACCAAAACTT